>CM077805.1:11616002-12271002 GCA_039737535.1 Lagodon rhomboides | reverse complement strand
CAGTACTCAAAGGCCTGTTCCCAAGTTAAATTAATTTTAATGACTTTGATTCTCACATGACCTGAAATAAAACAAGGGAAAAGACGGTAAGATTTACAAGCAGTTCAGCCACATACCTATTGAACACACCATAAATCAGTGTCAGTCTCTTCACACTGAGATGGGCTGGTAACATGTCCAAGGTGTGTCAAAGCCCACAGCTTCAGAATGTGGTTAGCATTTACAAATATACAAAACCTGAGAGAGGAATGATCTAATTTAGGTCCTAAGTTTTTGGTCGACAGCTGCATCAGACAAACATTAGGACCGAATTATCCTCACTTCAGAATGTAGCTACCACTATAAAACTCTTTGCTGGTCCCGCACAAATCATATTCTTAAGTGCTGCTTTTGAAAAATATACAATATGTTCTTTACTTTTCACAGAGGTACAGACTCGCCTGCGGCTTTAAACAGTACATGTATAAACTGTGAGCACACCTTTCTACCTCTATGACTTTATGATTTAGATGTGTTGTATCCTTCTCTACTTAAATGTGTATTCTTTAGGCATATCTCTGCACACTCCTCAAATTTCCATTTTTGTTTTTCAGTTTTAAACACGGTATTGCAAACTGCAGAGTGCAAAGTGAAAAGACAAAAGTTAGTTATTTTAGAATACTTCAAATAAACACAAATTATTAAAGACTTTTGTTAAACATTTTACATTCAATTGTGCTTCATTGAAATACAAACCTTCCATCTTAAATAAAGTATTATCGTCATGGCCACTGTCGTAATGTCAGGCTCATGGAGTTGTCTAATCGTTCACTCAGCATCACTTGCAGGGTATGTTGCACATATTGTTTAATGTGGCATAATGTGAATCCCTTTTGATCGTGGGTTTTCACATTAAGTGTAGCATTAAAGTTAAGTAATTAAGTTCCTTACTTATCTATTGCTTACCTCTGGAGCAATAGAGACCCTGTTCACCCCGACAATTAGTACTTTGCATCACTGGATTAGAATTGCACGGAGGGTGTATTGTGCAGTCGCCTGTCTGATGGCCACTCCAGTTTCTGAATGAAGAGCAGCCTTTGTCCTCCCACTCCCATTCATCATGCATGAGTCCAACCCAAAAGCTTCTGTTTCTTCCTATTTCAATCACTTTGTTATTTTGCTCGTCATTACTGATGCTGACCAAGTCACTGTAGTTACTTCTGCAGTAATGCAGGGCCTGACACCAGGTCTTGTTGGTTTCAACCAGGGTGTAATTAGTATTGTTGTTACCTGCAAAACATAAATACATACTGCAGATAAAGCAATAATACAAGGCAATGTATTTATTTCACAAATGAGGCAAGAAAGTTAGTACACAGTTCAAGCTGGAAATTGAAAAAAACAACAACAACAACACTCTAATGTTTTGGCTCAGATAAGTAAGATGTTGGACGTGGTAAACATCATGCCTACTTATCATCAGTATGTTAGCATCACCATTGTGAGCATGTTAGTATTTAGCTCAAAACATAGCCTCACAGACCCTCCAAGCATGGCTTCAGATTGTTATTTTGTAGATTTGATTTCTGTTTAGTTCAGTGTCATTTTTTCATATTAAATTTTGCAACATCAAAAAGAAAACAAATATGATCAAACTTACCCCGAACCAGTTCGCACATGAAATATTTCTTCGTTGAACAATTATCATCTTTCCATGTGTTGTTCTCGATAGCTTGGCAGGTTTGCTTCCCGTTTGTCACATCCACAGATGATTTATTGAATTTGACAGGGCTACCGTTTGACCAAGTGATATTTCGTACCTTACGCAGACCAAGCCAAGCTCCATTTTTATTTGTAAAATTGACTGTGAACATGGCGTCCTCTTCATCATACAGAGTTACAGGTGATTCATTGTTCCGCATACATTCTTCCACCAACTTATGCCATACCAGACCATCTTGTGTCTCACTGTACCTGAAATGTCGTAGACGGCTTGATGGAAAGGTAAAGTGAACAAACCCTGTCAAGAGGAAGACAAAACAATATTTTATTAGTCCACTTACCCAACGATTATGAGCTATGAAAATAACAAACAACATTATTAGCTCCTGGATTGCTTAAATCAAATCCACTACATTAAAATGAATATTAAAATCACACACTAACTAAAAAAAATTAATTATTTGAGGACAGTTGTTGCACATAGATAGATAGATAGATAGATAGATAGATAGATAGATAGATAGATAGATAGATAGATAGATAGATAGATAGATAGATAGATAGATAACTTCATTAATCCCAAAGTGAAATTAGGTTGTCATAGCAGCGGGTACATTCAAGTAAAAATACAATCAAAATACAAGTGCAAATATAGAAACAATAAAGTACTATATACAATATAAAAAAAACTATAGAATACTATATACAATAAAATGCTTATGTGTAGCCATGCTCAGTAGCCGTTCTCATTCCAAGCTACGGTTGGCAAGAGATACTGACTCTGAGAAAGATTTGCAGGGCAGCTAGAGACAAAATTAAGACGGGACCTCTTACCTGAACACAGCAAGAGCAACACAAGTCTCATCTTCACAGCTATGGTGGGGATTATATGATGATAAGACTAGGTCAAGAGAACAGAGACAACAGGTAAAATTAACAGATTATTTTAATAACAAAGGTGGGAATCCTTATCAGAACCTGGAACCGTCATTGTTAATTGTGCAAGCAATGCATGCCCATACTGTAGTGTGCATACTGGGTTTGACTTTAAGCAACATTACGTAGAAATTGGCATTTTGTGCAATTTGCCCCATTCACCCTGTTACAAGACACTCTACCATCAACATGATTTTGAAGCTGTTGTTTTAAGGTTAAAAAAAAGTTACGTAATGTTGCTTTAATACATTTCCCAACATAATTCCAAGTATGATAACTACTGTAATACGTTACATTCATTCTGTTGCTTGTGATTTAAAAAAAGTCTCTTACCAGCTGAGGTCAGGCGCAGAGTGCTGTCAGTGTGGTGAATTTGTCTCGGTGTTGATAAGTCACGGGTTTTATATTCAGTGCCGGGTGATGTAAGCTCTGAAAAGGGAACCAGGTTGATTTGCACATGTGTACATAGTAAAAAAAAAATTGATATGGAAAGAGATTAATGATTAACTAAAGGTAGTCAACTCTGACTGGATGACTGTTGTCAGGCAGGTGTCATCTCCCACACTGTGTAACATATTTTACCAACTGAGAGAAACTATTTGAATTTCTCCTTTTAGTCTGATGCGTTCATACAACGCAAAAGCAACAGCAAAAGAGCAAAAATGCAACAACACTAGAAACACAATACCTGTGCGCTTTAAAAAAAAGTGACTTTAAAAACTAAGGAAATGGAACTGGCCTCGATGTATTTCAGTAGATTTTTATAATTGCTGATGATGAGCACTTTTTATTCAAAGGGATGTGATCGATACTGTATATTTCAGAACTGAGCTTCAGATCAATGTTTTTGATCACGAGAATAAAATACCTATTTACAGAACAAGACTGAATAGACAAACTTAAGGTAATCGAGTATCACAAGTGCAGATATTGACACATTTTACTTGATAAAAATGATACTTACCGGATACTCATCCCCAAGTTTCCTCTAGTGAGTTGCATATGCTTGATATGCATGTCAGCAATGAGCACTGTGTGCACTAATATGCCTTTGTCCTCTCTTCAACTTTAGCTATTTATTTACAGTAAAAGAAACCCCTCAACAGTCAGTTCTTATACATGTTATGTGAACATGTTAAGACATGTAGTGTAGCCATGTTGATATGACACATACAGTATGAAATGAAAAAAAAAAAAAGAATAGATCTTATTTTCTCAAAATGGAAATGTTAAAAAACACATAATAACACAAATATGTCTCGCTTCAAATGCAGTATGAACTCAATTAGGGAACTCAACAGTGCAGTTAGGATGACTAGAAATATTTTGAGTGCTATATATTCACAGTTTGTAGATGTGTTTGTGTAAACAGGTCTGCAGGGCCTTATCTTGATATGTGCTCGAGGCTCTTTGAAATCCTAAAACTGCCCCTGCATGCCGACACGTTCTCTCATTATCTCACACACCTGACTGATGCTGTCTGACTCTTTAAGACTCCCAAATAAGAAGGGCGAGTCCATCATTATTCACGAGCCAGTGCTGTCATGCCCCAATGGCCACCGCTTATGCTCCGAATAAAACTCTACGCAGATAAATGAACATCTGGTGGCAACGCTGTGTGTGTTTGTGAGCGTGCGCATGTTAACGCAGGCCTTTATATTTAGTTGTAACAAAGCTGGACGAGGGGCATAAACTCTATAAAAGAAAAACACAACCATTCTGACCCAAATGAGCTGAGAGTTTACTGCACTTTCAAACTGGCAGCACTGTTCTGTGTACAGAATACCAGAATATGGCGTCACACAAAACATCTTCCCGTCTCTGAGTCTTCAGATCTGGGAACAGAGGGTGCACTGGGAGTCATATTGCATCGTCACGCTGATGATGTTTCTTGCCAGCTGTCACATTTGTTCACACACAGCCGAGCCCTGCCACCTTTTCTCAGTGCTTTATGATCTGCTTACAAGTTAGTTACACAAAAAGAACACCAAATTCATCTTTTTAATACAGTATCATTTTTGCTGTGTTGCCAACTGGGCAGGTGTATCTTTTAGGCTTCAAAATGAGGCGCCCATTAACTTTGTATGACCATACTTTCACAAAACAGTATGGAGTTAACGTTCGGACTGGTTTCCTGGTTGTAAAGAGTGTAATTTTTGTCTGTTCTGGAAAAAAATGCTGCATCCGGTAAAACATGTATTACCATCTGTAGCTGTCTTTTTGTAAATTACCAAATAGAGTGTTTAAAATTTTATATTTGGTCTATTTACCCCCAAAAAAATTACAGAATGGCATGTGTAGCTTATCCAACTATGCAGTTGTGCAGCATAGGTAAAATGACATCAGAAATACTGTTGTTAGTGCAGATGCATTTGTTTGATATTCAAATCACTGCAGCCCGAGTCGAGACGCCGAGCACATAGGTGTTAATGATTAGCCCTGTGTATTGGGATATGACATGCAAATTCATCCAGAAATTTGTTTCTGATGAATATTATCTGTGGACTTTTTCCTCACTGGCTTGGTCACAGTCATGTCACTTCCCCATTTGAGATCTGAGAATTCATTTTTCAGACGTCAGTTCATGCCTCTACCTGTCTCTGCCCTGGAAAAATTATAAATAAATATGAATTATTTCCTGGTTTTCCTTTCTCTGTTACACTTTCGGTGTTATTTAAGTATTGCAGTCTGTAAATGTCAACATACGCTCAAAATGCACCATATATAATATGACTGTGATGTATCCCCATAGGTGTACCTTATAGTGTTGTTTCGGTGTTTTTCCAAGGATATCATAATTAATGATGCTCCAGGTCCATTATTTCAACTTGGAAAAATTGGAAAAACTGGAGCAAACCATTGTGGCTGAATGGGAGTAGCACTCTCCTGTATGGAGTATAAAGTTTTACTGTTCACTTATTATTTTCTGTTTCTTTTCAGTTGTCTGTCACACTTGGTCAGGGTCAGGGAACAGAAACACCTGGTTAGGTTTAGGGAATAAAAACACTTGGTTAGGTTTAGGGAACAAAAACACTTGGTTAGGTTTAGGGAACAAAAACAGTTGGTCAGGTTTAGGGAACAAAAACACTTGGTTAGGTTTATGGAACAAAGAAACCTGGTCAGGCTCAGCTATGCAAAGCTATGACACTTCAACAATGTGAAGGGTCAGTCGCCATGATGGTCCTGGAGCAACATTAATAATGATATTCCAAGAACAACCCCCACAGGGTGATATCAAGGCTTGCTATCCCCATTGTCAAACCCAACTGCCAGTGTCTGTATTAAAGGTCCTATTTGAAATAAAGGTACATTTTTGAGTCACAGTCAGTATTTGATGAGTTGGGAATTGACTCAAAAATCAACTTGTATTACAAATCAGACCTTTAAATAGTCAATAGTTACCCTCTGTTATGCCCTTTTTAGTGTAGTTTAGTGAGTGCAAAAGATTCTACACATTTTTCTAAACAGGGAAGCTACAGTACCTGCAGTACTTACCTGATTTGAATGTTCCAGTTGCATACAAACAAGTTACAGTGTACAGTGCATTAAGTGTGACTTACAGTTCAATTAGAATTAATATTTTTTCCCCTGAGCTTAAAAACGAGAAACCACTGGCAGGTTTAAAACATGATCAATCTTTTAATAGAAGTATGTCTGTCACTTCGCATCAGCGTGTTTGGAGTCGCACTTGTTCATCTGCACGTAGACTCACATTTGAATTTCAAGTAGGAGCGCTGTGGACTTATGCAAATATGTAGCCAGTTTATTGCAAGCGATGACGGTGGTGTTTGGGCCGGTCACGTTAGGGTGACTGGAGGCTGTGGAGGAGAACTGGGTGTGATTAAAACTATGTATGAGAACACACACTCTATTTATCAGACCGGTATTAAACAGAGGGACACATTTTGGCGAGCTGGTGGCGTGGAAACACATTTCTGTTCATGATGATCTGCAAGATGCATAATTCAACCCCTGACCCTAATGGATAATTCAAATAATTACTTCACTTGATGATTCATTTGACTCATTTTTTTAGATAAAAGACTAAAAAAAATTAACAGCTGCTTTCCAGTAGCTACTAAATATAAATAAATATCATCGATGACCACATTCCTGTAATGTTTGTCTTTGTGTCGTACTGCTCTGTAACCCCGACAGCAGCACATGTACCGTCTGTAACACTTTAAAAAAAAACCTGAACATGATAGAAGTCTTTAATCCCCTCTGTGTCTGCTTGTTGACGTTAAGGCATCAGCACTATACATCAGGCCACAGACGCCGGAGACATTCCCCACCGCACACTGTAGCTGAAATACTCGCGTGGCTGACACAGCACATAGTGTCATGATGGAGGAGGGCACATGTTACCTGCAGTCACCATCAGTGCAATGTCAGCTCTGTAATCTACAGTGAATCAACTGCAAAAGACAGCCCCGTCCATTCACGTTTCACTTCTCCGCACTTGCTGCATCCTGTTGTGCGATCTCATTTTTATGATGCCTTAAATATCGAGTGCAGTTAATCGTGTGTGGGGAACAAGGACAAAAAAATCCCATGAATATCAGCATTCAAAGAATTCATTTTAAGGTGCGATATAATTCTAAGTAACATGGTTGTGTTATTTATCAGTTGAAGTGTCAGTCATTCCAGAAATTGCTCAAGTAACATTTCTTCAGTAGTTTCCCGGGGCTGAAGTGATTAATTTCATTTGGCTTATTAAAAAAATAATGTTATGACGGATATTAGAATTCATAGGACCTTGCAAAATCCTATAACTGTACTCCAAATACTGTTTTTAGTTATACATTTTTGAAGTTTGGCCCTCAGAGCTAAATGTTATCATTTTTGCAATTCTAAACCTCAGAGAAACCCCAAGGATACTTGGCAATTTGTATTCATGTAAATAGTGGTTGTAGAATGGTATAATGATTAAATTAATATCAATAAATCATGTTTTACCTGAGTGAAGAATCTTTCATTTTCAAAAATGTATATCTGCAATACTTTTCACTTTCTTGCAACTAAATTTTGATTTTGATTAAGTGTTGTATCAAGTTTAAAGTTCACATTAGTTTTTTTTTTCTGCGTAGAAACTCTGAATATACATAAATAAAAACACTTTTTACAATATTTTGATGGTATATTTTCCCAAGCATGATTATTTAAATGTCTTTGAAACTTTATTATGTAAACGTGATATTCATTGCATATATAAAAGAATCAAATATGTTATATTACTCCATCATTTAATATATTTTTGGAAAATAGCTAATTTTCACACTTTTCACTGACTGTAATATGATTCCTTTTTATTTTTACATTGATATTTATAACTGTGCTGACTTTTTGTATCTGTGTGATACGTATTGAGCCTGTTTTTCAGTGGGTTAAGGAAATTTGTGAGTTATAGCTCGTTGTCGCGTATCGTTGCATACTAGCTGATGTCATCTTGTTCACCGTGTTGGAGCAAAACATTAATCTTAAAATCAACCTTACGAAAACAAAACTTGTGCGAGTGCAGTGGGACAGTGAGGCTGAGTGGACTGCTTATAGATTCACTGAACAACGTTCCGGCTGATAAACGTTATACTCATTTTTGCAATTCACTCGACAGACAAAGGCTTCCAGACCACCGCACACAACTTTTACATTACATTTATTGTTTGTTTGGACATTAGGGCTCGGTGGTGTGATGTTGTTCCACTAAGGTAAATGCTGACATCTAATGCAAATGCTGTTTCCATCCCTGGCCCTGATACAATATGACTAAATGCAATCATACAGCATGTGTGGTCCTCAAAGAACTTAAAAATGACAGTCAACAAGACGTCTCAACTAAAATTAAAGCGAATAATTTCCCAGGTACCCTAAGGATAACTCACAGGGAAGACAGTTTTCATTACTACTTTTATCTAGTTTTTAGCTAAATAGTCCCAAAGTTTCAGAGGTGAATATCTCAAACCCCCAAAACATGAAACCGAAATTAACTGCATAAAACACCCATAGGGATCCCATGGATTCTCGATTTAAGATTAGCTTCACTGAATCAGCAATTCACATCCAATCTTTGGCAGTTATTAGAATGCCAAAGAGCGTGTTTGGAGAAAATTGATACTGGTGCAGTATTAGGCTGGAGAGATGGAGCTCAGGAGGGACATATTCCCAAGTCAGACACTGCGTCACGGCTTGAAGCATACCATGAAAGCAGTGCAGCAGGCCGGAGCATGGCACAGTAGTCAAAGCCTGAGTCGGGCTCCTTTGTGAGTATTGATGTAGCTATATGTGCCCGACACACAGCGTTCGTGTGTGCTTAAAGTGAGGTCCAACACGCTCGGTTTGTGCGGGTACGAGTGCTAGCTGTCGCGCTTCTCTCCAGGTGAGCACTCTGAGTCAGGAAAGACATCAATACACAGTCACTTTCTGACTCCCTCGTGTAGGCATGAGGCCACTGTGACTCTGGGTGCTGATGCAATTGTGGGGAAAAGCTGACAGATAAAGGGAGATGTCAACTGGTTTCGACAGCAGGTGAAGCCATTTTACCAACATAAGTGCTGCGAGACATTTGACCAGGCCTGTTGCTAGCTTTTAAGTCGCATGTGTGTGTTGGTGTGTGTACTGCTGTATGAGGAAGCAGCGACTGCAAGCTGCCGAGTGCCGGCCAGTCTCACTAGAATATGGTATGAGGCAATTCAAGTAGTCTCTGCTCACTTCGATTTGGATGAGGAAGTCGTTCACCCGATGACTAGTCTCCCGTGAGACTCAAGTTTGTGTGATGTCGCCAACTGTGCCACAAATGAACAAGCGGTTCGGTAGTTGTTACATTGATAACTTAAAGTTGACAGTAAGAGGAGCAGTTGGTAGAAGGCGTCTTAAAACTTGTTAACTTGGTTTTTCTCTCATTTATTTTTTTTTGTCAGTAATCATGGTTTTCTTTGTCCCTCTTGCTGTCTTGTTTTTGAATTTTGGATGGCAATGTCCGTCCGTCAGTTGGTCTGTCCATCACTTTGTCCAAACTGAAAAGTCTTAAACACTATGGATGGATTGTCATACAATTGTCATGGTCCCCAGAGGAGGACATCCATTGACTCTTTCTTTAATGCCACCACGAGGTTTGCTTTTTCATTAAATGTCTTAATAACTCAGAGCTTGTGTTGTCTAAGTACTGTTTGCATCCATATGTGCGTCCATGGGCGTGTGGGTTTTAAAAGCAGGTGTGGTAAAGTGCATTGTTGGCACATTATTATCTTAATGTAGCAGAAGGCGTATGCAACATACCCCAACAAAAACCTGGTCTAGAGTCAATGGTGTCCGTATTTGTCCTGCTATTAAAAGGCTGCATTATTCCGATAGTAAGATGTGCCTACATAGATGGGATCAAAACACATGTATAGTCGGCTTAGGTGATTAAAGAGGATGCTTTTAGCCCTTTTAAACATTTTCATGCTCAGAGTGATGTCACTGAAGCAAGCTGCAAAATTAAAAGCTGTGGATATAAATCTGGCAGGGCACAGGAAACACTCCGGAAGGAAAGTGAAT
This sequence comes from Lagodon rhomboides, assembly GCA_039737535.1. Classification (NCBI taxonomy): domain Eukaryota; kingdom Metazoa; phylum Chordata; class Actinopteri; order Spariformes; family Sparidae; genus Lagodon; species Lagodon rhomboides. Next base: position 12,260,829 of record CM077805.1, on the reverse strand, counting down.
TAAACTTTTCGCTTCTGAAATAAATAGTTTTGACTGCACTAATGTAGCTCAAGATTTATCGGCCTTACTCCGAACAATTTCTCTGTATGAGTCTGGACTGTGTGTGTGTGTGACCTTCTGGATGTGTAGACAAACACAGAGCATAAATCAACATGAAATCCCGACCGTGGTAAATATGCGCGAGGTACGGCGGCGTCCCTCTAAACGGGGATCCACCCAATCCGCGCATCGCTATTACACACACAGGGACGGGGTCATGTTATGGCCAAAACGCAGCCAGGAATAACTGAGGGACCGGTTATAAGACAATTAAATTGGACACACCCTTAATGCACTTGCCCCACACACTTCAGGCAACGCGCCATAAATCATTTAAATAGGTCCCTTCACGTTTTCAAACTCCGTCAACTGCAAAATGTATTTTTTCCTTGCATGTCTGGAGCACTTGGACAAGGTGCGGGACCCTTTCAGAGGGAAATTCTCTGAGGCATAACAATAGAAAAACTCCACATGTTTGAGTGCCCTGTCATTTCTTTCCTTCTTGCACTTCCGTGACCACAAGTCGTCAGGCAGTAACTCCGTCTCTATGGAAACAGTGTGATTTTTTAACCAGACAGCGCAACGTGTAGAGGAGGAGACGAACAAAGCAGTGAGGAGGAGGGGGAGAAGGCCGAAGCTCATTCATGCTTCATGCTAACATGGAGTAATTTTTAAGAAAAATGCCGGTTTTGCTCATGCATTTCATATCTTGCTTTTTCACACACTGTACTTTATGAGGTGGTCCAAACATTTCCCTGCATCACTGAACACACCACCAAGAGAAGATTGTTGTAGCTGTATAATATCGTACAGCTCTGTCAAAGAGAAAAAGTCCTACTGCTGGGTCTCCATCTGAGTTTCAGAGAGGTTTGCTATCCTCCTCTCCAGAGCTTTTTGTCGACACTGACAAGACGGTCATGATGACACCAGGTCGTGTCTCATCATCAAATGTAGCTCTTCAGTTATCAAGCCATGTACAAACTGGAATGATCCACAATAACCTTAAAATTGCTGAAGTTGTTTCTTTGTTTAAATCTAGAGACCAAACTTATTTTTAACAAGTAGAGCCTTGTTTTTGAGACAGTGGTTTAAAACTGAATAATGAAACAGCTCCGGGAGTGGAACCTCCTGAACGAACACCAATATGGATTTGGGAGAAATTGTACCACAGAAATGGCTGCGCTTCAGCTTAACAAAATACATACAGCTTTTAAATAACAATGAATCTTTTTTCAGGAACGATTCTTGACTCATTTAATGCTTTTGACAGTTTTCATCATGACATCTTACTCCAAAAAGACGCTCCACTATAGTTTTACTGGAATTACTTATAAAAAGTTTATAATTTAAGACAATAATATCCATAATTTACTGTAGTTTGTTAACAGTAATGGATTGACCATTATAACATGTGGGGTCCCACATGGATCTATTCTTGGACAACTCCTACTCCTTATGCATTTTGATTATTCATGTTCTGCAGCATTATCCTTCTTCTTTCCAGTACTTTCTGCTGATGATACCATTCTATTTCTCTCACATAATAATTTTTAAAGCTAGCTCTGATTTACAAAATATTTCCAACTGATTATCGCTCACTGTCATAACATAGAATGTTATCTTAGTGACACCAAAAAATAGAAAATGTTGCATGTTGCACACCTTTCATTTGAAATATATACCGTATTTAGGCCTACTTCCTTTGCACATGCTACTGTACAGAACCATCCTGTGCCATTCCCCATTCTGCATTCTTTAAATGATTTGTTCAGTTCTTATTGTCCTTGTTCCTCTGTCTATTTAATGCACAACAACACCGAGATATAAAAATGGAGTCATATTCCTTGTGTCTGTACACGTACCTTGCCAGTTAAGCTGGTTCTGATTCCTACTCTGATAACCTGATCACCAGGGTCTCATCCAAAAGGTTTCTTCGGAGCCCTGATTGATGAAACTCTAAGCTGGAGGAGTCATACCTGTTTTGTTTGCTGTAAAATGTCAAATCCATTGTGTAATCAGCCAATTTTGAAAGTTGGTTTGTCAGACATCTTTATCAATTCTCTTATATTTTGCAAAAAAAAAAGCTCAACATCGTATTATTCTTTAATATAAACAAATAGTATGTAGCCATCTTTATGTTTGCATTTTAATCCTAATGTTTGTTTGCTTTCTTTTGTCAGTTACAGGACTTTAACATTTGCTTATAATGTGTGTTGAGGTGAGATTACTTATAAACGGCTCCAGGTTTTGTTTTTTAAATCTCACCTGCACCATTACTTCTTCTTTCTTTTGTTGTTGTGTTTCTGCTGCTTTGTGTAATGTTCAAAGAAAAAAAAGATTAAGAGTTATTTACTTAAAACAGTCTATTACTGGGACATTGTGCAGATTAAAGTATGAAAAATTACATTGCAGTCGAGGTAAGATGCACCCCTAGAGGATGCCTAGTTGTTGACTCACTCGCTCAGCCCTTGAAGGCTCGTTCTCAGAAAGTTCCCCTGAGTTTTCAGGGTAATGGAAAGGTACTTAAGGTGGCAGTGGGTTTTCCCCGATGAGACATGCCGAGGGGGGAGTCAACAAGTGTCAGAGACGGCAAGTGTGAGAGACCCTGGGTGAGAAAAGCTGGAAGGAGTAAACCAAAGATTACAGGGGAAAGAGGTCAAATGGATGATTTGAAACAAAGGAGGGGAGCAGGGCGAGGATGGAAAAGGGATGGAGACACATGCGGCGAGAGATCAAGTCCAAAACACTGGATGTGAAAAGGCGATGATGAGTAGAAACCGGCTTTGCTCTCCCACATTGGGAAGGAAACAACAAAGCAAGTTTTCACAGATTCGAACCAGTCTGTGCATTGTTCTCAGGAGCTTTTAGAGATCTTAACGCAACACTTAACTCTGATGCAATGCGTTAAATCACAAGAGCAGGAAAGAACAACAAGCCCATATCAAATATAGTCAGTCTAAAATGTGGTCCACCTTTACCATTACTTTTAATGCCAATGACAGAGTGCAGGCAGTAATAAAAATGTATTAATTTTACAGTTCTTTTGAGCCAGTGATATATTTTGCACACCTTTAGTAGAGTAGAAGTTCCAGAACAGGCTTTAAAAGGAAAGAATAATATTGATTTTACATTATTTTTGAAACAGTACAACTATTATCTTTGAGCCTCCTGGACACATTTTGATAAAAGTGAGAAACTACTTCTGGTCTTGACGAAGTCCAACTCATCATCAACGTTATGACTCATTTCAAGATATTTACTGCGGCATAGTTAAGTTTTATGGAGGCTGAATCATTTTTAAAGTGTTAAACGATGAGCCCAATCTTTAAGTCGCCTTTTACTTTTATAAGCCGCTGGTTTTAAAAAATCGAGGCCTCTGACAGCTGTGATTTCTGAGCACATTTTTCATGCTCGCCGTTCCCACCGCCGTCCCATCAAACGAGTCCGCGCCTCAGTAATTGGCTCCTGCCGCCAATCCGGCAAACGGCACGTACGACTAATGCAGAGCAACCCTCAACTCGGTCCTCTCATGTAATATTTCTCTACAAAGACAGTCGAGTGGACCGGGACTTTAGTTCGACAGACAACGGACCAAAAATGCTTCTAGTTTATTGAGAATAGGAATGAAACAGTGAAACATGCAGTGACAGCTGGAGGAATGTGCAATTAAAAAGTTATGATAAAGGTTTGTGCTATCAGTAGCTTGTACCCTGAGGCTCCTGGACACACTCCAGCTAATCATTCAGCCTGACCAGTCCTGCTGTAACCATTTAGCTGTTATGTGACAAGATTGCAAATGTTCGTGTTTTGGGTCTATTTTTTTGCCTCGTGGATCCTTGTTCTTCCAATTTGTTTTTGTCACCTGATATTTTAACTGAAACTCAGAATTTTGAGACAGTTTTTGGTTAATTTTTATAGGCAGCATACCATAATGACATGTCAACATCTTCAAATCGGGAGGTGCTGGGGTGGAGTTACAGAGGAGAAGGCTGTCAAGCAAGTGACCGCAGTTCAAGACTGAGTGTCGACATTTCTAAAATGTGAAACCACTGGATATTTTCTGACCAGAGCAGCTCAGCGTGCTGTGTGTTGAACTCTGACATGTCCAGCCGTGTTTGTGGAGACCAAAGTAGGTATTTCGAGCTAAGATGATTTTTTCCTAAACCTGACAAAACACAAGATAGAAAATTAAACCTAAAGGAAATGGCATGTCAACACAATTTTCACTTCTTGATTTAACAATGTTTTTGTAACTTTGCCATGAAATTGTGAACAAATCTTCAGAAAAAAAAAGTTTTAGGCTCTTGTTTTTATCTAATTGTTTGTTATTTCTCGCAAAAATGTTTTTCTCTTTCTTTGTTTAGAAATATTCCAGCATTTAGATGCAACTTTTGATTCTGAGTCATTGATTTTTTTGCTTCTCATCTTATTTTGACAACACATTTTGTTTTATACCACTGTTTTGTTTTGTCTTTTGTTTTCACAATTATGCGGTTTTGATTATTAATCGAGTTTGTTACAAGATTTAAGCCATTTAAACAAATTTGGGTGGTGTTGTTTTAGCCCCATTTTATTCATTTATTGATTTATTTATTTGTATTTATTTTGCATGACCATGGCTTTTTATCAACACACACACCAAATCTGAATTTCTGATGTAGATTCTTTTGGCCTCGGAAGATCCTGATAAAGACAGATTGTTTGCATTGAGCTTTAAGTTACGTTGATCGCTCATCACAGAAAAGCATCCGAATACAATCTTAACAGATGTACCAGTAGCTAAGCGTCGTCCGCACTGCTGATGGGTCACATGAAGGGCGACGGCCGCTGTCTCATGTGTCTCGGGGTGGATCCGTCTATAAAGTGAGCGTCCGTGTTCGTGTGTGTCAGAGTTTCTCCGCGCTGTAGTTATTACAGTTAGCGGTCCTGTGGGTGTCATCCATCAGATTCATCACGGACAAATTAAAATGGCTCGCGTCCAACCCGGGAGCCTTCCCTCCCTGTTCCTCTCTCTCTCGCCCTCAACCTCTCTCAAAGTTGTCATTTAATTTTTTTTTTGCTCATTACGACTTCTTCTGCACTTGTCTGTCACCCTTGTGTGTTTCATTTCTCATTTCCTCTCCTCTGACCCGTCCTCTTTTCCATACTCATGTCTCTGTCTCCCTGACTTTTTGTCATCCATATATTCAGTGTTTCTATAAGTTTTGTCACATCTCACCTTACCTTACCTCTCTTGCTCGCCTGTGTTTTTTTTTGTTATTTCCCAGAGTTTTTTTGTATGCAGGCAGGCAGCCACCATGAAGATCAGGTGGAAAATAGGAAATAAACATTAGCCACTCTTTATTGACATGAAAGCGGGGCAACTTTTCCCTCTGATCCATCTGAAAATACACTGAAATTTCCTTAATCAGTGAATTTGCAAATTTACCGATTTACAAAGGCAGCGGCTCATTATGCAATCAGCTCCCGACTGCCTTCCGGGCAAGTTCTGCAAGTGAAGGGGAGCTCAGTCGGCACAGTTCTGATGAGATTTCCCCGAAATTATGAAGTTAAAAAAAAATAATTGGTAACAGGACTCCAAAACATTCACTTAGGCTTCAGCTCCACCAGAGTAAACCAGTTTTACTCACAGTGCTGTGATATCAGCCAATATTTAGGGATTATTTTATTATTAATGCACAAACAAAAGTGGAACTTAAGAAAAGAGATCAAAACACGATCCTTAGAAATGACATCATCATGTATCTAATCATTTTGAGGGTGCAGTGACTCGTGAAAGGGTGAGTGGTGTTTCTGCCTCGCTCGTTTTTGCGATACGTAACCTCAGCAAATGGGTGGAGTCACAGTGTGTAGCGCTTTATGGCGCTACATCACACGCTGCACCAACGATCAGTGACTATCGTGAAACTGGATCATATTTAACAGCTACGCTGTAAAATCTGACTGTGAGATACGCCATTTACCTCAAAATCCCCTAGTAAAGTAGACCAAAAAATTTCAAACTTCGCTCTTGCAACTTAAATTTAATGGCCTGCTTTACTTCGAGGTGAGCCTTGTGGTAATTTCAGGACACTGACTGTTCAGATTCAAAGCCCTCGGCTGCTGTCAGATGTTTGTGGCTCCCTGTCACAATAAAAGTTGCCTCATTTGCATCTTTTTCTTCAAAGTCTGTGAACTCTTCATTCAAAACCGCCTCCTGCAAATTGAGGGAGCTTCTGATTCCCATCCATAATGAAACTTTTGCTCAATTCTTCCTTAAATGCACATGTAAGAGAGAGAGAGAGAGACAGAAGCACACCTTGCAATTTCAGTCTTTTGACACTGTTTGACACATCATCACACACGTCGTAAGAATTGGCAGGACGGATGCATCGACTCAAAAAAAAGTAGCTGGTCTGTTTTGTAATATTTTAAGCTGAGCTCCGACTGAGAGAGGCACGTTCCCGCCGCGCTCACCCTCCCTCTACTTCATTGCTATTTGTTGTCAGTCCCCTCTCCCTCTGTTCTTTTCCTCATCCCTCCCTCGCCTTCTTTTCAAACCTTTAACTTTCTTTGAAAGAAAAAAATCCTGTGGGGGGGGGGGGTTGGTCTGGCAAAATTAAATGAGATTTGATTTTTAACTTCAATTGATTTCCCCTAGCTGAGATGGTCACAGTGAATGGTTGCGCTGAATAACTCGCGTATCGAACACAAATTCTCTCTGGCTGTGAAATCGATGGCGGAGGACTTATTGGAGTAAGTGTTTGTATCAGCACTAAATGGATGATGTTTTTCTTTTCTCTGAGTTTCTCGCTCGCACTTCTTCTTTTCCTGGCGCATTTTCTCTCCGCCGGCAGAGTTGGCCGTGTTTCCTTCTGCCTTCCTGTTTTCATTTGGCATCTCTCGCTCTTTTATTTGTCTTTTGGTCCTATATATGGTGTCGGAGCCGAGGTCAGAAAAGACACTCCTGATATATTATTGCGTGACATGTGCGCTGGAGATTTTTCTGGTTGTTCTCTTCACTTTTCAGTGAAAATATGCTCCAGGCATGTGTTTGTGACTGGCATTTTTTCACAGGTGGATTAAAGATTTCCATATGTGTAACACTGGACTTGATTCTGCTTATCCACTCAAAGCAATATGACAGTATTAACCCGCGTTGCTGTAAGGTCTGGATCTCAATAGTTCAGTAATCCTCTCTCAAGATGAATCCTTTATCTCAGTCTTCCTGACTCTTGACAACAGCGACTCTTTATCGCTTTCCTCATCGCCATCTTTCTTCTGTCTTAATCTGTCTCTCCACCTGCCTCTGTGTCTTCCCTCACCCTCCCCGCCTCACCCTCTCTCTTGCTTATAATAATTCAGGTTCTGCTTCCATGCCTGGCTATTCATAAAGCGGCAGTGATCCAGGAAAAATGCTTCAGAGGCATTGTTGTTCTGGATGTTGCACAGTAGCGCCGTGCCTGTTCTGCCAGTCCGGGCTGTGTTTCCCTCTGAGCAGCTGACTGGGACAAATATGCGCCCGTCCCGGATAAATTTGTTGATGAAAATCTCTTGTTTTGTCACTGTGTAACACCTGGATGTGTCTCAGAGCAACTGCCTCCCTCTTGTTGCCCTTTCCTGTTGTTTTATTAAAAGGTGCAGTATGTAATAATTGGCCACCTGTTGAATTCAGGGGCAGTGTATCACCAGAGTAACCACTAACTGCTACTAACTGTCGCAGTCGTAAGCTAGTTAGCTTCGTTAACCGTGCAGCTAGCTGTCGTATTAGCTGACTCTGTCTGGACTGGTAGCTCGTTGAACAGGGGGAGTGCTGGTGTTGTGTTGGCTAAAGGCTAGCTGGTTAGCATGCTAACTTCAAAAGATATCTCTGCAACAGGTAAATATTACATCGAAACTTGTTTTTTCTGATGAAAATATCAGTACATTTGTGATTGTTCTATAGTAAAATTCTTACATATTGTACCTTTTAAGATTAAAACATACCTAATTCCTAATTTACTGACAAGTAACTGCTATTTTGCACCCACCACCTATAGAGTTGCACTTGAGCACAAAGACTGCAGCCGACAGCAACTAGCTCGTGTGTTCGGAGTAAGAACAAAGACCCTCACCGTACCACCAGGTAGCTGTCTGCATTTGTCATTCAAGAAGGAAAACCGGAAGATTCGAGACTGCAGATATACAAAAGGAAAGCAAACAGAAAAACGGGTGTACTTAATGGGTGAAATCATGAATACTGAAGCAACAGGCTTGAGAGGCTTTCCTTTTTTTTTCCCGATTCGAGTGATTTCTCTCTCTCAGCTGTCATGGGCTAACCAGGGTTACTGGTGCAGGACACACTGCAACATTAGAAACCACAAGCTCACCGACGGCCCCAACATTGCCCAATTGTTTGCCCGATCATTGGCCTGGTGTGTCAGGGCCCCGATGTTGCTGAAAATATGCAACTTTTTCCACCATATATAGTTAACCGAAGCAGTAACGTTACAGACGTCCAAAACAATGAGTTGACGTAAACTAAAAAGCTTTGTAGAGAGCTCCCCAGAAACCCTACGGCTACGGAACGTAACACATACTGGCGAGATCCCTGACAGAGTGATATTTCTCCACGAGCTTGTCACTGCAAGCAGCAACTTTCACATTAAATGTAGTGCTATGACCCAGGCTTACAACAAAAACAGATGGAAAAAATGTTCCCTAAAACAGACATCGGTCAATTGACTTTGACAGCGCCCTCCTTGGTAGTGCTATAAATCAAAGAACATATTTATGAGGGTCTTAGCACTGAATCCTCTCAAGTGTTCATAAATCAAGCAACGGTAAAGAATAATTCAGCAGTAATGAGCAGTTGTGCACACGTCGGTGAGGGAAAATAATACCCACACCGTACATTCATCACGCTCCCCGTGAGCCCTTGCGTCTTCATTTTTCATGCGATGTGGGTGCTTATCTGGCAACCACATATTACAAGTTTAAGATGTTAATCTGCCTGCCAATTCTGCTCCTCACAAAATGAGATTACTTCAAAGGATCGCGGATAGTGGTGAAAAAAACATCCAGTTTGGTCGTTTTTCCGATGGAACATTTTGATTTGCGATGGGATCCTGAAGCGGCTCTCTCATTACCGTTCGTGACGAAACCCCTCTAATTGCCGTTATTTCCACTATCAAGAGATCGGCCTTCTGATCATGTCGCGGGGGCCTCGAATCGCGTTTCATCTCCAGCGCGGTGCTGAGACATACTCCCAGAAAGGGTCATTGTAGGTGTGGAGAATCTTTCCTTGTCAACATTTTATACCAGAGAAGAGTTAAATTTAGATAGTGCGCTTTCTTTATTAATTTGAAGTTCCCTGACAGCTAGACTCAGACATATGCTGTGTGTGTAAAAATGTGCTGCAAAATGTGCCTCAAATGCCAGATTATTCTAAGATCTCAGCTTCTGAAGTGTCTCATCTGTTGAAACGATCCCACACTCATTATTATTACTTCTCTCTGACTTTTTTTTTTACATCTCCCTCCCTCTCTCATAATTTTGGATGGCCAATTCCCCCGACTCGCACTCATTATTTTAAAGACTGAGGCTCCGCTCGACTCATGAGCAGACGGGGAAAAAAAACGAGATGACCGGCTGCGTTTGAAACCGTTTTGTTAAAACCATTTTTCATCCTCCCCCTTGCGATCTGATGGAGTCGGTCGGTGCTTAGTTGGCTCTGCTGACTCACGGGGAGGCAGAGACAAAAGTCCTGAGCCTCGTGGGGAGAACAAAGACGACCAGAGTCTGCCGGAAAAGCTGTGATGGGTATGTCTTTGTTGAAACTCCACAATCTCTGTAGAAGTTCGGCATTGAAAAAAATCCAGAATTTTATTTCAGTCGTTCATCGCGCCCAGTATGTTTTGTTTTTTTTTGCGCTTCCTAACTCATATCGATTCAAATGGAGGGGAAACAAAATAGAAGTTTGGCATGGAGGCTGCTTTCTCTGGATAGCAGCTCCCTTTCAATCCCTCCCGGGATGCCCGCTGTTCTGCTGAGTCATTTACTGTTGTGTCGCAGTCAGTGCAGTACCACCGACAGTGAATGGCAGAGCTGAATTCCTTGCTGGGGGAGCGCAAGCACTGACCGATTGTCCTCTCCTTTGAAAAAATTAAACCCCGCATCTAATCTCGTCCCTCGCTATCAAATTAGCAATTAAAACTGAAAACAATAGTGTGGCTGGTTTCACTGTTCTTCGCGCCACCCCGAGACAAACTGGCCTTGCCTTTCAAAAGATGTTTAAATGTCACAGTCAAAGAAGTTGAAAAAAGACCATTACCAGTGACATTTTATTGCGTTCGCGCATGTGTGTCTGTGTGTGGGTGTGTGTGGTATTAGTGCACAATCACACATACATTCGGAGTAAATTGCGTTTTCCCGAATGCAAAGACAAGGCCTCGGGTCGTCTGAGGTTCAGCGCGCTCATCACACGTTTTGTGCTCCACGTCACGTTTGGTGTCCGCGCTCTGTTCATAAGAAAAGGGCAGTGTCCTTTCCGAATGAAGGCCAAAAGGTGGATTACATTCCCAAGATGTCATGCCAGCTGCAGATACAACTGCAGTTTTCCCTAACTGCAGTCTGCCTCTAAGTCAACATGGCTGTAATGTCCTTTTCTCACCCTTCTCCCTGCTGTCATAAACCCGAAGTTTGATTTGAGGAAGTGATACTATCCCACGGGCACAGGTAGGAATTATAGCTTCCCTTAACAAGATGTGACTCTGGACACATTAAAAAACTCTATCAATCTCAGACTTTATAGGTCCCCCCCTCTGGAGCTCAGGGCTGCCTGACTCATTACCTCCACTCACTCCACTTCCTTTATGTGTTGCCTTCAACCAACTGGAGCCCATTAGATAACGCACTGTATGGTATGAACTGTTGCCATTGGGGTACAGTATAAAAGTTTCAGGTGATTAAATTCAGACATAAATTTAGATGTTTAACTCTGACCTAGATTGAAGTCTGTAATATGCGCTGTCTGGATGATACCTGTAGCGGTGCGGGTAGTGCAATATCTCAGAACACATACATTTCCTGCCTGTGGATAATCCTGAGGGGATCCTGAGGCAGTCCTAGGTCAGATTGGATATGTAATCCCTCCAGGTCGCTCTGGTTCTGCCTCGGGATCTCCTCCGAAAGAAGGTGGCATCCTGATCAGATGCCAACACAGCCTCACTCGGCGTCTTTTAATGCCAAGAGGCAGCGGTTCTACTTTGGGGTCCTTTTCGTATATCCTGCTGTCCCTGAAGATTGAGGCCAGACACCCCTAAAGAAAATTCCTTCTGAAATCTTCAAAACCGTGTTCTTTTGGTCACTACGCAAAGCTCATGACTGAAGGTGAGGGATGAAACTTACATCGACAGGTAATTGGACAATTTAACCTTGAGGCTCAGCTCACTCTTCGCCACACAGTCTGGTGGAACGCCTGGACAAATTTGCCAGGCAATCTCACGCCTCATCTTGCCCAGACTCACGAACAAGTTCCCATTTGAACTTGAACACATCAGAATCTACAAATCCCGGCAGACATCACAGCCCGAATGAAGTAAGCAGAACATCCTTCCCTTTGGCCTCCCAAATTCTTCTTACCGCCGAGTTTGTGCTTTCCTTGACCCCGGAGGACGGCCTACAAGTACTATTCTTCTGATAAACTCAGCTTAGCGAAAAGGCTTGATATTTTGGAAAATATTCATGCTCTTGCTGAGAGTTAGAGGAGGAGACTGATATCACTCACTATGCACAAACTATGGAACTAGATCCAGAAGGCAATTAGCTTAGATTAGCATAGAGTAAATACAAAAGTCAGGTTGACTTTTGCATCTTGGTTTGAGTACAGAATAAACAAATAAGATAGAACCTGTATTTCAGTGAGCTAAAGGAAAGTTGTTGTGTGGAGACCAGGCTAGCTAATCACCTCCTTGCTGTAGAAGACAGATATGAGACTGGTATCTACCAAGTCCCCTGGAAGTGTTCAGGGCCTGAAGCCAATTTGTCAGAGTGGCCAAACCTTGTAATTACAACACTTAATGGCACAAAAAGACTTTTTTTGTGACTTTACATTGTGAAAGAAGCAGCTGCAAAATGATTGATACATCGTTTTGAGCATCACAACCCTCACGAACCCTCGACTTGTTCAACTATTGAAATTTGATCCATTCATTCCGATAACATTTGGAAAGTCCAAACATGCTGCAAGATTAAATCTTTAAATCCTCATTCAAGTGAGCAGCCCAGTCGCCAAGATCAAATGTTGGCACTTTCTTCAAACCACTGATTTCTACATTTCTACATGTCATAGGTGTCATACCATATTGACATTTCTACAATACGTGCCATGGCACATTCACAATAAATGTCTATGGCCTGACTTGACGTGGATTATGGTGAAGTTACAGGCGAGACGGTAAACAAATCTAGCCGTGTTTGTGGCAACAACAAACGGATATCTTTGACAGCAAGTCGGGACATCTCCAGTCGCGTTTGTGGTGACAAAAAACAAATATATTTGACAGGAGGTCGGGAAATCTCCGGCTGTGCTTGTCGAAAAGATTATATTTTCGATGGGAAGTTGGGACATCTCCACGGATTCAATTATACAGTACATCCATGGTGTCAACCTGGTATCTCACTCTTGCCAAGCATATTTCTCCAAATGTGAAATTATTCCATTAAATTACAGCAAATCACATTTTTTTTATCAAAGAAATAAGAAATCGCATTTAGGCTTCATAGCCGTGTCAACAAATAATTGCATTTAATCAAAAACACCATCCAAACCAAACAGTCTTCACGCCTCCACAGCGTTGTATTTACATCTCGAGATTGTGCTGCAGTTCAGTCACACCTCTATATACTGTTGGTTCACTATAGCGAGGGCGTCCGTGATCCTCTGTCAATCACAGTGAGGATTTACGGTATATCCAGTAATAAGCCCACTGACCCACAGAAAGATATGTCAAACCCCAGTAATAAACCTGTAAACCACCAATCACAGGGAGAAAACAACAGCAATACCACGTTGCATCAGCTGTGAATCAACTTATGGATTTAGAGCGGGGGGCCAAGAGCTACGGTGCAGGGTGTAAATTCTGCAAATGAAAATGGATAACTACGGGGTCGGATATGAATGGTTTGGACTGGTGTGTGCGTGCATGTGTGCGTGTAAAGCTGTGAATAAGGAAAAGGAGGATCCTTGGATGACATCGGGGCTGCTACGAGTCATCAGTTCCCAATGCTGCTATTCATGAATCACTTTAACAAATGGCTTAGAGTGTGTGTGCATCTCCGCGTACATGGGTGTGTGTGTGTGTGTTCGGGCGTATGTGTGTTGGTTCAGGAAAATACAAAAAAGAACCCCTTCGCTGAAGTGTACAGATTAAAGGAACGGCTGTGCATCAGGTCCCTCGAGTTATGGATTGGCTTTCTCTGCCCGTCTGCTCATCCGACTCTGTCAGACGTAAAATCGCCGGCGATTCTGACAGAATTTGGTCGGTCCCATGTAGCAAAGAGTATGCATTTAAATTTAGATTGTTTTTGTCGTAATAATTAAAGTTGTTGCTCGTGTCTTGGACAGAACCGAAATTACATTTCTCAGTCCTGATTGTGATTAGTTCCTCCTTAAAAAAAAAGGAAATGACTGTGGAGTAGAAGGCACCTTCCCGACAGATAATGCGAGATGAAAAAGAAGAAAAAGACGAGCAGGATCCAGCCTGTCTGGGAGATTACCAATTAAGACTGGGCTTAATTTGTGGTGAGGCTGCAATCAATGTTAACGTGTTCCTTTGTTGGAATAATCAGGTCGCTCTTTGTACGTTTGACCCCCAAACATGTGTGAACCCTCTAAAGGTCACTGCCAAGTGTCCTGATTGCAGGTCCAAACAAATCCCTGAGGACACTCTAATTGCCGAGTTTACCAGTGAAAGACTGACAGTCGAGCTGACATTATGCATTTAATTGCCGCATAATGTCAGCTCTTCAGAGACTTTTTAAAAGAAAATCTCCTTTTATATAAACGTTAATAGTGTGTAGCTCACGTGGCCCAGTCATTAGGTATATGAGCCATATTCACTCAGCATAGGAGACTCTGCTTTTGGCTCAATTTGTCTGTTTTTCAGCAGGATAACAGAAAAACTACTGGTTCAATTTTCATTAAACTTGGTGGAAGGGTGTAGCATTGGCCAACAAGGGCCAACGTGATTCTGATTTGCTCCGTCATTATTTAACAGGTTAAATAATGACGGAGCAGATCAGAATCACGGGGCAGATGCATTCATTCTTCTTTTACTTTTGTAACATTACGAGGTATTTGGCGATTGTTGGAACAGCGGAAAGCCTAACAAACCATTTTCAGGGTCTCCTTTTAGTTATTTATAGGTTTATGTGGATACGAGGGAGAAAAATCAATGGAAATATGGAGGGAGATTGATCGATTTCTCAATTATAGAAGCACCAGAACGAAAAGATGAAAGAGATATACTGAAACATCAGGGTCAAATACCTTTGGCATCTCAACCCTGTCTCATAACTGTAATTAGTGTAACTGCTGATGGTAGCGTGTGTGCAGAGATACAGAATTCAAGGTATTGCTCTGATAATAACTAATAGGAACTGAATTTTGTAGAAAAATGCTAATGACTCTCCACAGCAACTTTACATTGCTCATGTGCCTGAACCCAATACATACATTACCTTTAGTTTGCAATGAAACATTCTTCAGTGTTGACTTGCTGTATATTTCCTTGATATTAAAACCTACCGTTTCACTATTTATTTCGTCCCGGACTGATTACAGTTTGACAGCTTTTATTCACACTCATGTTAGACCTTTTTTTTTTTCTCCTTCTTTTCAAATGCAACCAAATCTTAACCATTAGTGATTCATTTAGATTGATGGGATTATTGTTATTTCGTCTGCCCTGTGAGCAACTAAGCACATTACACACACATATGTACGATCTGTCCAAATGTGAGTAGAAAACTATTTCAAATTCAAATCACTTGGCTTCCACTAGTAAACAAACAAACAAAATAAAGTGAAATAAACATATACAAGAGGCAGCTTTGTGTTACATCCCCATCACGTGTAAAACGTGCTTATGTTCAACACGCTGCGATAAAATTGAAGTGAGGCTCAAATGTGACAAAATACATTCCCATGAACACTCTTCGTCTCCCATCATTCCCGTTACACATCACAATGGGTCATTTTTGTATGATTTTTATGTCCCGGTTGCATTTCTCTGGTGTCTACTAACTCGTACTTGGGTAGAAGGGTAACAATAGCCTGGAGCTCTGAGGCAAATTGCAGAGCAGGCTGTGGGTTTGAATCCCCAGAGTGATTCTGGGAGACTGCGTGAGCAAAGTAAATGAGCTCTTCCTTTTCGCTCAGCAGCCATTAGATTTGCCCTCCGAGGGGTTAAGTTTCTAACAGCTCCGGCGGACAAGAGACGAGGAGCTGCTCTTTGTGAGCGGGTAAAAGAGAGCTTTGCTTTGCTAAAAAGGCCTGATGCATCACCTGTCCCTGGACGATAATTTAACATCTAAGATGGAAATTCGGAAAAACCCGGCGCTGCTGTGGAAAAGTCGGGCTCCCACTGTTTTAAAGTCAGTGTCGTGAGACGGCGCACGGATCAGCGGGCAAGTGCCTGCACTCTGAGGAGAGGAGCTCTCCATGGTGCTGCTGCTGCTGCACACACTGCTGCTCCTTGTAAAATCACTCAATGCTCTACAGTCATTCGAGAGTTACTGCTCCACAGCCCTCTTGTAGTTTGGGCTGGAAGCTTTCCCTGGTGTCAACAGCCTTGCTGCTCTCAACTAACATTAAACTCACACACTGGTGCACAAGCAGCTTAGCCAGAAACTTATTATTTTACCTAAACAGTCCTATAAAACTGCTTTGTGAGCTCATCGGAGGCTACACTGGCTACAACAGCTAGTTCAAAAGTTCTAGAAAGAGATTTGAGAGTTTGGAAAGGCAGCGAGCCCGCTCCCCTGAGTTCTGCATTTGCCTGTCAATTGCAGAGCCGTGTTGCTTTTATTGATCCCAGTCAAGATGTTAAAATTGATTTGGCCACAACAGTGGATTAAGCGACAGAAGGCATTTACATCTCCATGTGTTCGCGGCTCCCAGTGTCTCAGAGCGGACAGAGCTGCTGAATAGTCTCCACCAATTCACTAAAAAAGATTTTTAATTCTTTAAATGAGCAAGTTAACGTGACGCAAACAATGACATGATATCAGAGACCAACACACACCCTGAAGAACAGTCTGTTAAACCTTTCAAAAAGGTTTGTTTCAACATAATAACATATAGCCCATACAACCCAACCCACCCAGTAGTTAAAACAGATGGTTGTCATTAATCTCATTGGTTGGTTTCCCAACCTCAAGGATGCAGTTCTTATCTGAAGTTGCATAATCCGTATACACGACATGTAGAAAAAAAACACTTGTGACTTAACAAGTAGCCAGCTGCTTACAAGAATCAAACATTAGCACTTAAAGATCCCACATTATGCTCATTTTCAGGGTTTTATATTCACTCTGGGTGTCTACTAGAAAATGTTTACATGTTTTAATGGCCAAAAAACACATTATTCGTCTCATATTGTCCATTCCTGCAGCACCTCTATTCACTCTATGGCTGAACATTCCGTTTTAGTGCCTGTCTCTTTAAGGGCCCAAGCCCAGTCTGCTGTGATTGGTCAGCTCTCACATGCCTGAGCAGGCGCCGCCCACCATGTTTTCTGGATCAACTCTGCTGGTGTTTTTGAAACCAAGGCCGTTTCTGAGGAAGGTGACTGTATCGTCACAACATTATGAAAGTTTCTGAATACGAGCTGTTTGTCTCTGGAGGCAAAACTTTATGATCTTTCCACAGTATTGACACAGCACCTAGACCTGCTTCATAATCAAAAAATAAATGAAAATATCACCTTCTACAGTATGGGACCTTTCAGAAAACAATAATTATAATGGATGTGATGGAAAGGTCAAATTACATTTTCAGTGATGGCTGGCAGCTGATGGAATAAAACACCTTGTGGTGTATATCTGTTACTGCCAAAATTGGGAGGCAACACCACAACCCTGATGGAAACAGATCAAGACCTGCTGTGTAGAACGTGCAATAAAACAACCGGAGACATGGTTCTAACTTGATACAGGGCTGTTAATTAAAATTCACACCAATTCATTACAATTGCACACATTTTTTCTCTGTAGGTTATTGTTGAACAAACAGATCATAACTGAAGTTTTAAAGCAGCTTATTTGCATTTGTTTGATTGGAAATTAAGAGTATAAGCCCACACGTCTCGCTATGTTGATAAAACCATTCTTAAAGAATCCCACAGTTTTGTCCGTCCAGCCTAAAGCACCACTTTATTGATGGGCAGGGGGTCAGACTGGGTTTCTAATGAATTCGGGGCTGACCTTATTCCCAAATTTATTTTCTCCTGTTTTATCCTCCTTCAACACTGAGGAGACTTGACAGTGTTTGAGATCTGAAGGGCCTGCTGCATAATGAGTGGAGTTTCCCTCCCTAATTCTGTCCCTCTCTTTCATTTTCGCTTCCACGCCTCTTCAGCTTCTCCCTCTCACGCTTTTACCCCGACTGAGCACAGTTCGAGAGGAATCTTCTGTTGCCTTTTGATCTCTCTCTTCCACGCTGTCCCAGTGTAACTCCCTCTCAGTCACACACATACGTAGCCCCGGGCAAAACAAAGGTAATTGTCTGTTATTCCAGACAATAAATAAAACATAAACATAATTTTGTTGGGTTTCCTCCAAGCTTGTGCACGGATACCAATCTGTTTCTCTCAAGTACTCCCATTTGGTCTTTATAGTGACGCTATTTGTGTATATTTCATGCAGGGCTGTTCATATTTAGTTTGTGTTTTTTTTTTTTTTTTCCTGAGGAAGAGAGCAGGAAGAGAGGGAAAACAGAAATGTAGACATTTACCACTTCATTAACTGTTTAATTAAATTAAAGGTGTCAGTCGATGAGCTGGAATCTCATCAACCGGAATCTTTGCTTGAGAAAAGACTGAAATGCCAAATGCCAAAAATCCCCAATGGTTTTTGCTTCTTCATTGTGAAAACAATAAGTGAAGATCTCAAGATTTTTAAGAGTTTAGCAAGGGGGCCAAAACGCAAGACACACGGAGGCATGCAGATGGGAAAACAAAAAAACAAGCTTCAATAAAGTTTTAATCATAAGAACAAAACTGGCAGGCGACAAAACAGAAGAAGCAGGTAGGAACAAAACTGACAAATATATCTAAACTAAACTAAGTAAAAACCACGAAGCACTGGTAACGTAGAGGGAACATGAGGACTACGGAACAGAGGCCTACTTGAAAAAAGTAGGGCTAATAAACAAATGAAAAACTGGTGTACACAGTTAAAAGGGTGGGAAAAAGACAAAGACAGGAAGCGGAAAGTAGCACAGATAGCTGAGGATATAATCTACAAAATAAAACAGGAAAAGGCTAAATCAAACAATGAAAACCTTGACAAAGATTTCTTTATCCAAATTGGGAAGGGAGCAAAACTGTCAATATGCTTTAGGTATCTAAAGTAATTCAGTTGATTGAAAGAATATGGCTAATTATTTTGATAATCGATTAATTGTACAGTTATTTTCCAAATAACCTTTGCTGGTTTCAGCTTCTCAAATGGGAAGACTTGCTGCTTTTATTTGTCTTTTATGATGGTAAATGAAGAGTCTTTAGCTCTTAGACTGTTGGTCGGACAAAAGAAGGACTCTGATGACGTCACGTTTGGTTCTGCGAAAAACATTTTTGACTATAAACAAGTAACTGATTAATCATGAAAATAGTTGTTAAATTAGTTGATGATGAAAATAATCACAAGTTGCAGCCTGGGCAGGATCTAGGCAAAAACACCCAAGCATGTGCCTTGCTATACTACGCTAACATTATCCCTAAACTAAACTAAATGTATGAGCGTAATTATAATCCTGTGAGTAAATCATTTTGTTTGTTTACCAGTGATCAACATTTGGGTGTAAGGGGTCTGCCTAGTGTAATCCATCTATCTAATCCGGCCCTGATTGCAGCCCCATTTTGTGTCGTATCCACTCGGTCGAATGCACCATTTGTAAGTCTCTTTAGAGAAAAGTGTCAGCTAAATAAATGTAAAGTAATGCCAATTTAAACTGCGTGGGGCAACACAGATAAACGCACAAAAAGTTTCTTCAGGCGTAACCAGCAGGTCGGTTCCACTGAGAGATCTCTACTGTCAGTGAATACAGAGACGGAGGCTGCGCCGGTATCTGCCTGACAAGATCACCGTGACAAAAGTAAAATCAGTCTTTCACTTTAGCTTGACATTTGGAGAGATTTACTGAAATAAGATGTCTGCCATTTCAAAAGATGTGACACCAACTCCCACAAAATGATGTGGAGCATTGAAATCAAATTCAACATAGAGGCTCGGTAACCTTGTCAGTGTGGCCTTGATGAAAGCTCAGTCAGAATTTGGTCTATTGGAGAAAAAACTTAGAGAAGAAATATATTTAGAACAAGGTCTTAATCAAAGAACAATGGGCAAACTTATAATGAAGCCAATTCTTTTAAAGAAACGGGTTTGGTAACGGACAAAATGTTTTCTCTTGGCACCCTATCTCCAGTTTAACTGATCTCTCTGCCAGAAAGACTCCTATCAGATTTAAGAAAACTAAATCCATAAAGTGACAGCGTGAACACACACACACACACACACACACACACACACACACACACACACACACACACAAAAAACGTCAAACAATCAAACTGGCTGAGCTATAGATAACCTTCATCAGTGCCCTGACTCACAATGAAAAAAACTACAACTAATTGGTATTCTTTGGGGAGTGTCTCTCAACTGGAATACAAATAACTGCTTTGTGATTATTTTTAAGAAAAAACACCAAATACCAGTTTTGAAGAGCTGCAAGACCACACAGAGATGCTTTCTAGATGTGGCACCTGGTGCGTTTATTTGACAGTTTTAAGGATAATTCAAGTGGCGTTTAATAAGAAAATCAGTATTTTTGCTGCACGTAGAGCACAAAGATGGAAAGATGAGAGTATGTTTTGGAGAATCTGATTCACATTCCCTCTGCCGTCTGTGTTTATGTGGCGTTCCGAGGTGTCAGCATCAAAAGCCAAGTAACCAACGGACAGCGCAATTATCTTGTTGTGATGGTGAATACGGTGACAGAGAGAAGCAGGTTTGCACCATCTCATGTGACAGTAGCCAACTTCTCAAGGCTGAAACCAGGCTTTGTGAAATACATGCAGGGTTTGAATTATCACCACTACTGAGATCAATCAATCACAGTGGAGATGTTATCGATAAATCACGTTACCTCCCTCGGTGTGGCCTGATAATTCGACTGCGTGCCATTTAGATTCTACTTCATTATTCAGTCTAATATTGTGTTCAAGCCAGCCGTTTTCTATTCGGAGAGGGGCACTGACCAATCAGAAGTGAATGACGTAATCAACTGTGGTTGTGGGTGGAAGACGCAGTTAACTTAGTGTTTGTCAAGGAATATGTCACAATATGTGAGTATATTCTGGCTTTGGGACAGAAATACGGCGTCCTCCTTCTTAATCCTGCCTACAAAGCTTTGATTGGCTCAGCTGTTCTTCCAACTGGGGAAACAGTTGTCTGCGAGCACAACAGCAGACCTTTTTGGATGTGGAACCATCTGGAACCAGGGAAACATGAGGAAGTAAAGTATTTTTAAGCTTTTACTATTTTCATGTGGCTTGTGCAACAAGCGCTGCCAGTGTTCATCAGACAGAGAAGCAAGTAAATCCAGACTTTAGCAGATCAACTCTGTCTCCTACAAATAAGGTTTTGAAAAATAACTTGCATGAGCAAATAAGTACAGGGACAGTTTACTCCAAAATCAGGTACATGGTAATTTATTTGTCATGAAACAACGCAGGGTTGCATAACGGAATGGAATGACAACATGGTCGACATCTTCATGTCAACAGTTCTATATCTGGGAAACACTGTCCATCAACTTTGACTGTGAGCGCCAAGCATCGATGTTATAAACACAGAGTCCGCCTCTCCTCGTCCAGCAGCTGATTTAAAGTGGTTTGGCCAGCCTGAGTCCTATTTTGGCCATTTCCTTTTCCTGCATCTGGAAGCCATTATGTTAACATCCCACGCTATCATGAGCCCAAGCTTCTTGTCCAGGATTACGTTTCCATCTGTGCTGTGATACGTTTGTCAGGTGTAGTTTGGTAGGTTGTTACCTGTTTTGAGTGTGTTGTACCCCTCTGTTATCTTGTGCTCCTCACCAGCCTAATTATCCCTCCACACCTGTCTTGAATCTGTCTAATTAGCCCAGCCCTGTTCCCTGCCCCTGTTCCTTGTGTGCCATGATCCTGAATACAGTTTTTATCCATTACACTTCCTGCCTACCCTCTTGTTTTCTACTGTAATTCTTTGGCGCTTTACGCACTACAACCTGAGTGCCATCTAGATCCATCATGTTCAAGAGACAACAGACATTTCTATGTCTTACATCTCCAAAACTTGGCCTCTTGGTTTAATAACACTCCAGGTAAGAGGAAAAATATGCATTTTTGATTCCAGGGTGGACTGTCTCTGTCCCGTTTTTAAAAGAATTAGAATGAGGAAATGTTCAGATTGATCTTCTCTTTAAATGGTCACTGTCAATATATTTCAGTTATTCTCCTTACAAAATCTACAATTGACCATGATTTGTGTTTCTCTGGTTATGTTTGGGCGATTCAAAGCACTCCAAAGGAAAGTTGTGGTCTTGATTAAATGTGAAAAAGTCAAATATTTAACCAAAATCAGGATTCTCTCTTTAACCTTAACAAAGTGTTTGAGGAGACTTGGCGATGCAAATTACATTCTCTCTTCTGAAAAGCCCTAATTACCCACCCCAACCTGCAGGGCGTGACACATCCTGGATTGGGAAAAATGTTGACAGCGAGCGTAATCAAAGCGGCAATTTCCTCCGAAAACCTATTTGGCAGAGCAAATTAGTAGTTTAGAAAAAGAAGAGATTTTTGTTGCTCCGACACACCTGCGATGCGCGCAACCCTAAGCACTCACACACAGGCGCACACCAACACACGTTTTATACCGCAGCATCTAAAGCTGTCCTCTCTGTCTCCGCCCGCACCAGGAAATGTTTTTCTTCTCCGAGGCGGCCTAAGTGGAGTGGTCCACTGAAGCCAACCCTCAGTAATTAACTGTCACAACGCTTCAAAACTAACAAATGGACTTTGTGTCAAGGAGGGCCCATTAATTTACTGGCCTCCACTCGTCGATCCACAGCCTATTATCTCCATTATACGGCAGGCTTTCATGTCTGGGCCTCCTCTCCCGCTCACCCTCGATTTCTCTGTCTCGCCTTGCAAAGATTCCCTGGAAGTTGCAGAAAGCCCCTGTGGGTATCTTTTCAACACATATGGTGCAGGCACACCTCGCTTCGGCCACATGAAGGTACATGCAGCACACGAACCCACACACACTATGTATGCTTCTGGACACGCTCGCTTCATCTCCTCTAAGTAGATCACGGAGGCGTGACCCATATTGTAATGGAAGCTGTGATGCTGGGTACAGAAATATGCATGCACGCCTCACACGAACGCACACAAATGATCAAACTCTCTCTCGCACACACACACACACATTCCTGCACACACTCTGTTTCCCTTCCAGTCAAATATATTTAAAAACTCATACTGGGTTTCCACATTGGCATGACAACCTGAGGGGAGAAATCTTCCATATGTGACACTAATAAGTGCTGCTTGGAAGGAATGGAGAGCCGTTTCTCCATGAGGCATAAATAACTAAATAACACACAGACTATGGGATCCGTGTGATTTGTGATACAGCTCACATTTATTGCTCTTCAAAGGTAACGTATCACCAGGCCCGGGCAGAGAGAGAGAGACTGTGAGACTGTGCTTCAGCGGCGTTGAGATCTAGTCGGTCCGTCCCACTGAGACCAATGCATTTCTGATGCTTTTTCGATGCATTATCAGCAGCTCGGTGTGCTCAGGAAACGTTTTCAGCTCATCTGAGGTAATTTCGGCTTTCGATTGCATTTTTAAGAAAGCAATAATGTGTCCAGAATCCATTTTAAAGGACCGATTCACCCAAATTGAAAAATATCACGCCCTATATTCTCCCTTTCCCGCGGGTGGAAGAAATACTCAGATCATTTGCATAAGT
Organism: Lagodon rhomboides; assembly: GCA_039737535.1. Taxonomy (NCBI): domain Eukaryota; kingdom Metazoa; phylum Chordata; class Actinopteri; order Spariformes; family Sparidae; genus Lagodon; species Lagodon rhomboides. The sequence goes on along the minus strand of CM077805.1, from coordinate 12,237,528 downwards.
AAACGCAGCAACTTCACATAATAATGTAAGACTCTGGTTCTCTCTCTTCTCTCCCATCGCCTCTCTGTAATGTTTTGTGCAGTCAGCAGTCAGCATTACAGTACATAAGCACCTGACAATGGAAGCCACCTCCATGGAGCACTGCCGCAGTCAGGGTGATTAACAGGAGTGAAGATAAATCCACTTTTTAAACCCCAAAAGTGAAAAAGTAATCCCTTTGCTCAGCAAATGGCTCTCAGAGGAGAATCCGACGTGACTCCGAGCGTAAATTCCTCCACAAGGTCTGACTCTGCACCCTGCTCTCTCCTCCAGAGCTCAGCTAGCTCTGAGCAGCAGCAGCGACGATGAAAACAAGCACTCCCTTTAAAAATAAACTCTATAAATGTTTTATTTGTATTGTTTAGATATTTGCAGGAATTGCATATTGTGCACTTATACAGGTATTAGAAACAAAAAGTACTGAAAGTAAGAAGGACAAATAGTTACTTACCAATGTGACCTGACCTCAGGACAATTTCCAGCCGTGTTTGTGGCAACAAAACAGATATTTTTGATTGGAAGTCTGGACATCTCCAGCTGTTTAGAGGGTGACAAAACCAGATGATTTAAAGGAGACACTATGACGTGTCCAACTGTGCTTGTGGCAACCAGAAACAGGTATTTTCAGCCCAAATATGTTTTCCTAACCCTTACAAGCGTGTGCCTAAATCTAAGCACAGCGTTGTCACAACATAAAGATAGAAATGTAAAGTTTCATTATATCCGTGGGTTACAGAAACAGACATTGCAAGCATGTATTCTGGCAATTAGCTTGCTTACCTCTTGATCTATAGCTAGGCAGGAACTTTTGATTTTATTTACAGTTGTTGAAATATCCACACCTTCACCTAAATATAATATAGTTTGTGGTGCTTTAAGTTCTTCAAATGCACTTGATAAAGACTAAAAATAACTAAAGAAAGACGAGGTGCGTCAATATTACTTGCAAAGTGGAGCTGATAATCTCACTCCCACCGAAACCAGGAGGACGTCCTTTTTCGTGCCACACTTCTGATGTTTGTGTGGTTGATCGCTCCGAAGCAACCTGCAAATTATGCCAATCCGAGATGATCCGAGGCTGTGGCCTCCGCATTACGATACATCAACCCCAAATCACCTGTTATACATGCATTCCATTGAGAAAACATCTGGCTCATTGCGTGCTCTTCCAGCCATGATCTCATGGGCTCTTCCATAAATCAAACAAGCTGCTGCGTATTTAGTTGGCTGGTGAAAGCACATTTTTTTTCCAGGGGTCTGAGCGAGTATAGACGCAAGAATGTATTTTCTACATTTCCCCTGTGGTATCTATGCATGCAGACGATTTTTTGGTTTATTTGCCTGGGTATTTAGATGGCTCTCTCTAATATTTACACTTCCACCACGATTAAATGGAAGTAAAAGACATTTTGTTTGTGGTGCTCACAGGTTGAGCAAAACTAGAAATATAATATTTAAACAGCTTTGCATCCTTTTTCCTAAATCATTTCTAAGTTACTCTGGATGATCTACAGACCCCTCAGTGAAAGATTTGCATTGGATCTTCTTTCCTTTGAACACTGCACAGGTTTGTGTATTTGTGAGACTAACTGCAGTACAACGAGGTTAAGCGCATTAAATTTGCAACATACTGTACTTGTAACTTTCAGTGCTTTACCTTTGATAACTAATTTAACGTAGAGTTTCTCTTTAATCGTAGATCACCTCAGGCTCTTCTAGCGAGAGATGAGAGGCGCATGTGTGTGTTTATGTGTGTGCAAATGTGCCGGAGAATGTTCTCTCTCGCTGCGATAACAGCTACATGATTGGCTGTGCGTGGGTGGACGAGGGGCATTTCAGGCATTATACTGACTAGGCATAAGCACTGTTGCACAATGTTGTGTGCGCTCCCCGCATACATTATGCATGTGTGAGTGTGCGTCTCTCTCGGTCAAAGTGTGTCTGTGTCTGAAATGTGATGCAGATCACTCCGGCTGCCCTTTAAGAGTACTTCCCCTCAGGCCAGGAAGCTACAGTGAAATCTGCTTACTGTGTCTAGTGTGCCTCTACACACAAACAGAGACTAGGCAGTTGCTGTTTTGCAGAAAAAATAAATAAATATTACTGTATTGACTGTGGATATCCCAATATATAAATGTGTTTATATGAATGTCTCCGAAGAGTGTTGAAATGGAAAGAAACTTAATTACATACTTGAGACTATTTGCTTTTGCAAGGATTTTTTTTTCCCCCAAGCAACTTAAAGTCTCTAAATTTACTGGGCAATTAAAGTTCAAAATTATGTTTCTAACATCTGCCAGGGTGGATACAATTTCACCTGAGTACGTTTGTTGGTTTGTTGGTTTGTTGGTTTGTTGGTTTGTTGGTTTGTTGGTTTGTCCCAGGAAAACACAACATTTTGTGAACGGATGTCCACTAAACTTTTACGGAGGGTGGGTCTCGGCCCAGAATAGACCCCTTTAACTTTTGGTGCTGATCCCGGACTTTCTTTTTTATTTTATTTTACACTGCCAGACTGCATGGATCTTGCATAGGTGATGCTGCATAGGTGGCTGGTATCTATGAATGAGTACAATGTGATGCGGATCCAAACAAAAATCTGGATCGAGTGGATTTAAAATGCCTCAAAAACAAATAGGGAGCAGTATATCACTGGGGTAGCCTCTAACTGTAGTATTCATACCGCTAGCACAGGAAGCTTTTGCATGTCTCACGAAAAGTTGGACAACAAAAACCAAACATACAAACATGATTCAGCTGCTGGGTTCGCTCAGTTCTCTCATATTACATAAACGGTTGCTGTTGGACCGCCACAGGCCCAGTCGGATGGAAATATGTCTGATTGGGAGGGGGGCCAGATGCATCTGCCAGAGCTTCCGGGGCTCGTCTGGTTCCCAGGCTCGCCCCCAACTAACGAGTGCAAAAATATTGAGAGGTTAATAGTGCTGAAAAAAGAAGCAACATGTAAATGTTTTTACTTTGATTATATTGCAAAACATTGCAGAGTAATTCAAGCATGTGCATCAGTGGATATATAGTAACGTAGTCTGTCAATGTTGGTATAATTATGACCTTGTAAGTGTGCTGAACAGGAAACCTGGAGTTTAAGCTGTTTCAGGAACACAGAAAATCACTTCTGGAACAAGATTTTTTCACCTGTCAGTTTTTATCAGTTTCAGCTGTGTTTGCAGGTCGGCCTCATAAGCTTCTGGCCCGAGACATCAGTGGTGCAATGACTGTCAGTGTTAAATACAGAAATACCATCAGTGCTATCTGCCCATTGTTCTGTGTCTACCTGTCCATCTCGAAGTAAAAAAAAAAGAGTCAGGGTGGGTGAAACCGGTACTCTCCTCCTGTTCTATATTACAGAGGGATTATAACAGTGAAAGCAATATTTCCTTCTTTGTAGCTGTCAGGTTTGGATCTGTGTTGCACGATTTGCTACAGGGGATGTGACAAGGATACCAGGTAATCCTCTGTGAATACGAATTCCTCTACCTACTGCGTCTCTCTCTCTCTCTCTCTCTGAGTCTCTCCGGGTCTTGCACTCGGCGGAGTGATCACTTACACTTTGTACACCCCCCTGCCCCCTCTCTGTGTTTAATCTCTCTCCTGCTTCTCTATCTTTGGGTTCATCGGGGTATAGCGAGAAGGAAAAAAAGTTCGACGGGGAGGGAGCAGACGAGAGAGGAAGCGGAAGGAAAAAGGTCGGAAGACATTGACAGACGGAGGAGAGAATTAACCGTGTGAGAGTAAGGGAGCGTAATAAAAGAGATCATGCTCATATTCCGTCACCTTTAACCCCCCTTGGCAGTTCTTAGCTTCTACTCCTTTCATTCGGATGAAGATGTGCCCTCATAAAGCATGTGCCTAATGTGTTAACGTGCCCCGATGCACACTGACAGACTGTGTGTGTAAGCGTGTCTCTAAGTGTGTGTGTGTGTGTGTGTGTGTTTTTATGCTGATGCCCATGTGGGGCTATTTCTACCCAGCCATCAGGGGGCATATACGGGGTCTGATATGAATGACAGCACAGCTCAGGGAGGTAGGTCCCCTCCTGTCAGGATTATACAGCAGCTGCCCTCCGCACTGCCTGAACATAATGACTCCACAATAGACCTGTAAATACTAGACAAATGCGCCCGAGGGGAGGCATGACGAGGTATGACAATGAGAAGGGACTGTGTGTGGGTTGATTTGTGTGTGCCGGAACTCAGGAAAAGGATCTAATTTGAAGCACATTTGAAAGACATGTCATTTATATTTAATTTGCAAACACTGCAGGATAAGAACATGGAAAGTTCCTATTGTCAGTTATGGACTGTAACTCTAAGTAAATCTACTTAGTACTGTACTTAAATACAGTTCTGATGTATTTTACTTTATCGTATCCATTTTCTGCTACTTTATAAATTCACTCCACTATAATTTGGTGGCAGATTTTGTACTTTTTCCTCACTATATTTATTTCATAACTTTAGTTACTAGTTACATTTTAGATTATATATTGCATTTTAATGAATTATTCAAGTTCAGATTTAAAAACAAACAGACGAAGAAAAAAAACACATTCTGATAATCAGAAAAATGCTGAATATCAGATCTGATAATCGTTCAGGCGGGTAATCTATCAACCCACAGTCTATATTTATTATTTACTTTTACTCGTACATTTGATACATAATCACAGTTATTGCCAGGGAAATACTTTTGAAACTTAAGTACATTTAATATCAGATACTTTCAAGCAGATGATAAAATATCGGCGGTATAATATTGATGAGTGAGGTGGTTTCAAGATCAAATGTTTTTGACTTTCACTTTTTGACTGTCTGCTTTTGCCCAGTCTCCTCTCCACTTTATTCCGAGCCGATTCCCCTTCGGGGTTCCCTGCTGAGTGAGAATTTTTTGCTTCTTTCTGTTGCTGCCCTCACCTTTCTCTCTGCCTTTTGTTCTCAATTTACAATTCGTCTCTCTGCCTCTCTTCTTCTCTTTCTTTCCCTCGCCCCTCTCTCCGTCCACCCAACCTAAAACTGCTCATCTCTGGTTTCTCTCCTCCTCCCTCTGTGCCACACAATCAGACACTCTCCCTCTGTCTGCCGGGCAGAGAGCCAGAATACCAATAAGACCAATAGACCAGAGCCCTCTGACTCCCCATTATCCAGACTCTGTCTTCCTGTCTGCAGCACACACACACACACTGCATTCTCACGTTCTAATACACCTCCACATGAATTCATGCAACAGGACAGTAGGACACACACAGCTGCGTTCACGGGGTTGCACAAGCTGTGCTGTGGAACGTACAGAAAACACACATCCGTGCACGTATACCTCTTGTGCAGCGACACACACTCTGCTTCTTCAGCTGCTAGCCCCTTCTTATCAATTTGCACTTTAAAGAGAGTCCCACCTTTCCCTTTGGTATTCCCAAGACACCCCCCCACCCCGCGCTCCTCTTTTAACTCGTCTCTCTTTCTCCACATCCCTTTCTTTTTATTACTAGTCATTTTCTTCCGCCCCTCTTTCTCCTGCTGCAACCGCTCCCCGCCTTCTTTATCGCTCCGTCTGTCTTCTCTTAATGATGCAATTCTCCTTTGCTCTCACTATTAAAGCTGCATTGCTGCTCAGCATTAAGGGGTTGCAGCATGCAGAAGCCACACGTTGAGGAAAGACTCTTCTCCTTTCCAATAACGCATTTAGTGAAGCAAATTCAGTTGGTGGAGGAAGAAAGGGTGTCACTGTAAGCGTGACGCTGCAGGAGAAATGACAAATTCAGACATAAAACTCTTTCCCACACGGCTCAAGATCCCAGATACATGTATGTGTTTGTATGCGCGGAGAGATAAAAGCATGACAAAAAACATCTTGACTGCTCAATAGCATATATAAAAACAGTATTTTACCAACGTGAACTTCAGAGCCTCATCATCAAAATACTAACCAAGCCACCCCTGGCTGGCTCGCCAATTCCGCTTTCCGCTTGCTGTGAAGAAACAATGCATTATGAATGGGATATATAATGTATGCTGTTATTTTTTATGATACTGCTTTGTTCGTGGTTGTTCAGCCGAGATGTGGAAGGCGACGTGTGAGGCTGGATCCATCTATCATTGTTTACCATGTGTAACCAAGGGAGTAAGGTGCAGGTACATGCCTTACTTGCTCCAGGGTTGTTGGCACGCCTGTGGGAGTTGCTGTAGATGTTTGTGTGAGGATAAGGGGTGTGTGGCATGTAAGTGACACTGTAAGTGTGGACGTCCATTTGGGAAAAACCAAATGTCATCAAGCCAACACTTAGAATGCCAAACCAAGAAAAAACTCAACTCCCGTCTGATTCAAATGATGTCTCCTGTATTCCTCCTAATTTAGCTTCCAAAATTGCGTCCATGCTTCCACTTGACTCTTGATTATTTCTTTCTCCAGCACTTTTCCTTAAGGACCCTTAAAGGGCCAAAGGGATATTGAAAAGGCACCATGGTGCTGAACTCTGCTTGCTTTCAATTGCAGTCAGTTGATCACTGAATATTTAAAAGTTTCATTCACTGCAAGTTGCTCAAGACTGAGAATGTCAAACCAAAAATTTCAAACTTTCTAACATTCTGAAATTACTAACTACTCTGAATGTGTTAAGAACTAAAGAAGAACTAATACAGCATTTGCAATGTCTAGTGGATAACTACTTAACTAGAATAAACTAAAACTTAATTAAATGATACAGTATCTCTTGAATATGTTTGTTTAATAGCTGGAGTGTTGGGGTGCTTTCACATCTAACCTACTTTTCTTTCTACCCTCGCTGGTTTGAAAGCTGTCAATACAACCCTGGTGTGGACCAATTGGCCAAGTTGTTGTTTGTTTGCTGCCACATACATGAGGAATAAATCCATCCGCTGGTCATGAACTGTCAAGTAAGCAATAGCCTATAAGTTGTATAATCATTCAAGATCATTTCATGGTAAAAGTGTGTGACAAAGCCCCAAATTATGGCTGTGCAAGATGCCTCCTTTTCTTCTTGTCTCCACCGCTTCGCTGTCTATTATTATTACTAATAATGCTAATAATCTGTCTTCGTGAGCTTTATATGACACCAAAGAACATAAATAGACATCAGTAGCAATAAAGTGCCGCATAAACTGCCATGGGTTCTGATTTAGCAAACTCAGTGAGTTGCCTATCAGTCCGTACAACATCAGTGTCAACAGGAACTTGACCGGAATTAAAATGCAAAATGTGTTTAATTTTTTTCCAGTTGGTGTGGACAAAATGAACCAAACCACAGGTGTTAAAACGTCCTTTATTCTACCACTTAAGCACTCATAATTAAGGCATTTTGATGGTTACAATAAGAGCTGCAAAGGAAGGACTCTTCAACCTGGCACTACTTCAGAATCAGAATCAGCCAAGTGTGTGCACAAACACAAGTAATTTGACCAAGGTTTTCCATTTCTCCCGATGTTACACACAGTTGCAGTACAAGCTTGCATTGCTTACATGTTCCTCCAATTACCCAGAACCGTGAAACTAAATGAAACTGTAGCTGTTACAGGGGGAAGACTGTTTCTTTCAGGGATATTGCATATACCAGTCTGACTTTGACCATCTCTTTTCCTTTTCCTCCTTTTATCCTCCTGTTACCAGCACCCATGAACCCTATCCTTTCTTCCTTTCTTTCTAAATCTCTGTTTCCTTTCCCTTCCTCTTAGATTTTACATATTTCACTAATTTTCCACGTCCCATCTGGATCTTTTTCAGTCCCTCTTCCCTCCCTTCTGTAAATCTCTTTCTGACTTCACTTCCTTATTATGCTTTCACACCCATAGTTCATTTCATTTGGTCTGGACGAAGAGGAAAAAGAAGTTGATGTAGTTGTCTTTTAGTTCTGGTTAGTTTTATGTTACAGATGAACCAGCGATGGAAACACTCCTGTATGTCACAAGGACTGACAGGTCCTGCATTATCAGCACCCTGGAGGTCAGACACTGATTATGAGCATTATTGGTTGAGACTGCAACTGCATCCTCTATGCCATAAATAATGTGGACAGTAGAGACAGGTCACGGAGGAAGAGAAAACCACCTGTGCTGACCGTGTTTGATTTTTTCCTCAGTCTCTCCTTCTATCTTCTAGTTTAGGTGTTGCACATGTTTTTACCTCCCAGACCTTTCGCTCGTCTCTGCTCGAAATATCCATCTAAGTCTCCCCGGATCTCAATTCTGTTATTTCCCTTCTCAAAGGTTAACTCCAGTGGCTCATCCTGTGGTTCTTCTCTTCTACTTGCTCCTTTTTAACTTCCAAAATGAAAGGGAAAAAAAAAAGAAATCCAGCCCACCACCACTGTCCCTCTTCCCTCCATCCCTCCCAGTGGCTGCAGGGCTCTGTTAGCATTCTGTTAAGGTGCGGCCATTAAATGTCACCTAGCCAGAGACTGAGTGTAAAGGGAAGAAAAATTGGGTGGGTTCATCTTGTTACGTCACCGGCTGTCTGTGAATGTCGGCAGATTCAGTACTCATCCCTGATCTCCGCGTGTGCACGCAAAGCAAAACTGCTCGGTACCCACAAGTTTGACCCATCTTATTCTGAATGTTAGGTTTTGAATTGATTTCCTGTTCACTTGGTATTCTGCGCCCGTCTACTTGTAGTTCATGTTCTAATGGATTTAAAGTTAACATGGGAGTTTATGTGTCCTGACAGACGTGCACGGCTAATGGAGAGAGACTGACCTTTCAGCTAATGGAGTTACAAACTGCCCTCTGATCTGTCTTCTACGCCTTTGTGTGTGTGTGTGTGTGTGTGTGTGTGTGTGTGTGTGTGTGTGTGTGTGTGTGAGGGAGTGTACTGAGTGCAAGATTATGATTTTTGGGGACCAACACGGAGGTCAAGGTCCTGCATCGTCTCACAATAACTAAGCACACTGAAAAAGATAATATGACTGGTAAGGAATGGATATAGTCCGTATAAGAGCTTCACAAAGCAGTGGAGGACTCAGGATGCTCGAGGGGCAAGGGCACCAGCTGTAGGCAGTTGGGCACCAGCACGCACGCAGACAGGGAACAAGAAGGGCATCCTTGAGGGCACTTTATTACGTTGTGTTTCCCGGAATTGCACCCTAGTCTTTATTATGTTTTCCCCATTGGAAGGGCACCCTAGAAGGCACTTTATCACGTTTTATCCACTGGAAGGGCACCCTAGAGGACACTTTATCAAGTTTTCTCCACTGCAAGAGCACCCTGTAGGGCACTTTATGAAGTTATCAAGAGGCTACCTTCACTTTTTGTTAAACACCAGCGGGGATGATCGCCCCCTCTGCCCCGCCCTTCCTCCCTCGTCGAGTTCGCCAATGTCACACAGTGTGTGTTGGTATGAATGAGTCATACTAGTGACTTTGTATGTTGAAAGAAAAAAACAAACAAAAAAACAAGAAAATAAACAAACATGGGAGGAAACGGAGGAGGCGTTTTCATTCATTTGCACCCTGGTCCCGTCTGAAAGCATTCATTTGTGTTTGGACCGGGGGGGGAAAAAAAACATTGTGCAAAAACATTTAGTGGGCGAGGAAACCCACAATCACAAATAGACATCTGTCTCCAGGAAGTCGTTCATTCAAAAATCAATCACCACAAACGTCTGTTATCTTAAATTGAACTGGGAATGCATACAGGCAGTGATAATGGAATTTGTTTCTACAGTGATTTGCTGGGTTGTGTTTGGACCCTACATTGTCATAGCAATGCATGATAATAACCCCAAGGCATCCTTGCATTGAGCACCGCGAGACCATAGCAGCGGCCATTACCGAGTAGCCATCGCGCGCCTGTGTTCGTCGTAGGTGTTTAGTGTTTTTATTGCCCTCAACCTCTCCGCTCTTTAACATCTGTTACGCGCCGTTCCGCTCATCTTTCCATCACTCCTTCCTTTTTCCTGCCATCGCCCCACCTTAATTGATCTGCATTGCACCAACCGCCTGTAACTTTTAGGGACGAGTGATAGGCCGTATCCAAACACACCTCCCATCCCCTAATGTTGATGGGTGCACTGTGCTGTGTGCGAAAAGGTTGAATGAAGTCGAGCATACATTAGACTGGAGTACATTTACTCAACTACTGTATTTTGATGTACTTGCCCTGCACTTTACAATGATTTCTAGTTTATTCTCCTTAGTACTTCTACTCTGCTACATTTCAAAGGGAAATACAAAAATACTTTTCACTGTTATGTCCTTATCAAATACAGTGTGTCAGGATTAAACCAGTGTTACAGCTGTCTGGCAGGGCAAGTGGGAAAACAACAGATAGGACCTCACAGCAGACACCAGAAGCAGAGCAAAAGCAGTTAAATTATTTGATGCACAACATCCAAAGGAACAAAAGGCTGACATGATGGTGGGAAAGGGTCAAAAACAGATAAAGGTAATCAGGCAAAGAAATCTGTCAAGGGTCAGGCAAGAGTCAAAACACAGAAAACACAAGACATTTAAAACGTGTAGTTTGATCCTTGTTGTTTGCAATGTAATTGTTAATAAAATAGTGTCAATGATATGCTGGTGTGAGCTGAAATATTCAGTCTTTTAGTCAAAAAATATCCCAAATATCCAAAAATGTCTTGGAAAATAAACACTATGGATGACTGGACGGTTGCCACATTGTACAAAGATGAACCAGCACTTAGAAGGGATATAAATACACTATGGAGGAAAGGCTAATGAGGGACAGGTGAAACTAATCAGGGCAGGGTAACGCCATCACAAAGTCGGGAAAGACACAAGGGCAGCCGAAACTAGAGGCGAGATGAGTATTAAAAATAAAACGAACCATTAGCTGGAAACCCCACGATCGCAGACATACAAAACATTGTTATGATGAAGCGGCGTTTATTGACAGCACTCCTGCTAATAGCCACTTCTAATCAAGAATATGTCTGATAAACAGGTGCGAATGGCAATGAGGCAGCGGTGGAAAAAGCGAGAAATGGATGCTCCAGCAACAGGCTCAGGGAGGATGAAAAGGACTTTTTAAAATGTTTACATTTAAATTTAGTTTCTCATGCACTGATTTGCTTGGCTGAACAGCCAATGAAAGTGATTTCTCTCATAGACGTGCTCCACTGCGTGTTCAACACGCTCACTCAGCCAAAAAAATGCTGACAAGGTCTGACTAGTTGCAATGGTGTGGCGCCACAACTAGACACCGATGGATCCGAAATTGGCAGGCTGCCGACCATCGACCTGGTGTGTCAGGGCTCTGGTATTTTTTAAAGCATTGCACTGGTGCTTATGATGAAGTAAACAATCTGACCAACAACCGTCACAATCACAGTGACTCACCGAATGGAGGAATGTCTAGACAGCCTTCCTCAAAAAATAATGTTGTATTTCAGGAGGTTCAGAGTGACTTTGAAGTTTTCTTGACTTTTTTGGACATGTTAAAGGTCTGCACAATAAATCCCCAACAGGAAGTTAGTGACACAGTTAGTGACAAGAATAGATAAATGAAATATTAATTTCAGAGGCAGACTCAAGGTTGTTTGATTAACAATGAATGAATTATTACCTGCAAGAATGCCGAATCATTTATGTAAAAGAGGGTTAACTGAGTTCCTTCACAGTGTCTATCTGCCCTGCATTGATAGATATTATTTTTTTAAGTCAAAAATGTTGGTGATAGAGGTCCATTTTGTGGTGTGAAAAGCCTCGGGGAGAACCAGCACTCCATCAGCATGTGTCAGAAGTGTCAGACAGAAAAGTGATATCTTTCAATGACCCAAAAATGGTCCCTGTGTCTCGACAAAGGCTTTAATAAACCCCTTTCAGCTGTTGCTGAAATATTGTTTGAAAAATGTGTCCCTGATGAAGTCTTAAATTGGCTTTCACGGAATTAATTTATCATATTAATTATTTTTCCTCTGAATTACAAACAAGTACATCAGTTCACCATGGCTGCCATCCGTAGCGCCAACAAGGAGTTCATTTACATGAAAAATGCTCCCGCCTCAGAGTTGTTCCAGCCTCGAGCTCTTGTCATTTTCAGATGACAGGAGCTGATAATCCAAACTGTGGCATTATTTTGACATTAGGTGACATTCTTGTGGCTGCATGACATGTTTGATGAAACAGATGATGGAATGACAGAAAACCCTTCACTTTGACAGATAGAAATAAAAAAAGCAATGTAATCTCAACTAATCCTTCTATTGCACCTTAATGTCTGAACAGGTCAAAAGCCAGTGACTCCTAAAACGACATCAAGCAACGTTCAGGGTCAACATGGGCCTTGCAGCGTACCAATGAAGCATACCGGACCTTCATGGGACACTCACAATTTGGTTAAGGAGGACAACTACTTGGTTACTTTTAGGAAAACGTTGTGGTTTGGGTTTAAATAACTACATTAACCCATTTACCAAGATAATTAAGTTGTGGACATGACTTACGTTACGTGTATATACGTAGCGTAACTTAACTTTGCCAGTAAGTTAAAAGAACTCATCCTTTGACTTTTGGTCTCCCAGTGGACATGAACAGCATTCTGCTGGTCCAAAGTCCAAACCATCCATCCCGAACCTCCTCCACATGCAGACCTGTCGCTCTTTATACTACTTTGCCTGACTTCCTCCTTTGCTGCTGCAATAATTACTTCAGCCTCTAGAGGCCAGCCGCCCAACCAGAAAACGTATATGTGGGTCACAGTAAGCTGCTTTCACAGTTGACCTTTATGTTTGTCTTGTATTTTTGAAGAGGATGAGCTGTGCAACGGCCAAGTCAACAAAGTGATCGACTTTGTCGTCCTCATTGTGTCAAGAACTGTTTGTGTTGTTCTTGCTTTCAGAGAGAAAAGAGCTATAATTTCCCTTCTCTCCAGCTCGGTTGACTTCTTCCCCTATGGTATTGAGAAAGCTGGTAGAAAAAGTAAAGAGAAAAGCATAAGAGACAGAGTAAAACACATTGTAAGATGGGTGGAGAGAGGCAAGAAATGGTGTTTTGGAAAAGATGCAGGTCTGTCATTTACCTTTTCAATGGAAATGCTCCCACACACCATTAGCCTGAGCAAAAAAGCTCATCACAGGCAATCAAAAAGGTTTATAACAGACCAGTCTGATTTGGATAAACTCAACCTGTCCTTATGTATGTGGCATTTGCTAAATGTGCAAACGTTTTAGACACTGGAACAAAATACACATTGAGTTGACAACTTCAATGAATCAACAAATCATTTGTGGCCCTCCTCTTCAATGATAATGCTATTAAATAGGATCAGGTTGAGTAACAGGAACCGAGTAGAATCCAAATTTGTAGTTTTGGAGGAAAGCTTTTTTATGAAAGGAGCCACTGGAACTATTTTTCTCCCCCAAATGGAAAATGGAATGAGAATGAACTGCTCTGACAAACACCGGCTAAATCCCTCTTTACCACCCACAGCCGCAAAACTTAAACGAATGGAGTAAACAGTGGGCGAGTGTGAGATTAAAAACCTACGGCTAATCACAGTTTTACCTCTTTTTAATTGTCAGTAGAAATGTGTACACAGACTGAGCTAAATTCATTGATGAGGTAAGAAAAGACAAAACCTTAAGCACGAAGCAGGAACAAGTCTAAAGGAACGGGATGATAGAAACGCATTTCCAAATCCTCTAAATTATTCTTGAAATTATAATAAATGTCTGCGTATTTCTGTATGTTGCCATCAGTTTGGAGAAACAGCTGTCTGATAATTACCTGTAAACCAGATGTGCAGCGCGCGTATTCAAAGCATGCATGAGTGTAATCTGTATGTAAATAGTATGCATATATGAATTCATGTATGCTTTTCATACAACTTAATACTGTCGTCAATTATTCATAATCGTATTAATCAATATTGGGTCTACGACGTTGTCGTCTCTCACTGTCCCTTCTCTTCCTATGCCCATTCATGCAAAAAGTGTGTTTGAATTTGACAGAAGACAGTGGGAAAAAGAGAGAGAGAGAGAGAGAGAGCGAGTGAGACACTTTGCAAGCTATCGTCTTTCTCACACTGGAATGCAAGCATGCTCGTCCCGCGTTACCATAGCAACAGCACCCCATTAGGTGGCGGGAGAGCGAGCGAACGAGCGAACGGGCAGGCGAGCGGACGGGAGAGAGAGAAAGGGAGGGGAAAGGGTGTGCAGAGGAGATGAAAGATTAAATCACATGCGGGGGGGGGTTAGCAAACATAGAGGTGCAGTGCTGGCAGTGGAGGAAAGGAGGGAAGGGAGCAAGGAGGGGAGAGATGAAGGAGTGGTGGTGACAAAGTTGGTGGAAAAGGAAGGAGGTGAGAAGGGAGGAGGGAGTGTGCAGGAGGGACCTATGTGATGCCTTGCTCGGTGGCTCGTTGTTGTCAACTTTGTTCGTTAACTCGAAACACAGCTCGGACTCCTTCTTCTCTGAGCCCAGCCCGCCGGTTTTCTAACCCTCCTGTCTTCTCCTCTTGCTCCGCTTTACAAGGACTTCTTCTCTTTTTCTTCCAGATACTTATTTCTACTTATAGATATTGTTATATTTGTCAACAAATCCCACGAAAAGACCAAAACCAAACAATGAATTTGTCGGCCTTTGGAGCCTCAGCATCAGATAGAATCCCACCTTGTTTTGGATTATTTCAGCTTTCATTTTGAATTTACTCCCTTCTTCACTCAACACCTGTCTCATGTTTACCTTTTGTCTTAATAAATTCGGGATGTCCATCAGAGCAGAGTTAGATGTTTAGCTGTCATAGATGGAACTTTTCCCATTAAAAGTCTTCCTTTATCAGGAAGCATTGAGTTTTAGACAGTTTGTTAAAGTGGAATCAGTTAAATAATCAGCTATGACTTTGAAAAATATATTCTTGCTGGCTGTTGCGCTGAGTAAACTCCAAAGTCCTCTCTCCCACTCTGCTCACATTTCCACCTCCGCCTTCTTGTGACAACATGCCTCTTGTTAGACTTCAGAGTGAGACATCTCCTTTCGCAAAGATTTGTGTTTTGTTTAGTGGGGCTACCAAAAAAAACGGTTTAAAAATACGAGCAGTCCCCTTTAACATCGATCATGAGAGTGGCAAAGAAGAAACTGTCTTAATCTTATCTTAATCCCCTTTGAAATGGGACAACCCTTCAAGACCCTCATCCATCAACAGGTGCCATCTATGGCGTTCACGTAAATAGACGCGACCGGACATTGCCAGTATGCCTTCTTCAGCTGCGGTGATCTCTCTGGCGTTACTGTCGTGATTCTGCTATTATCACAATGTCATTTTCCATTAATTTGATGGAGATAGAAAATCGTGGACGCTCACAGTTCATACACAACTTCGCGCTATCAAGCGCGGCGTCGAATAAAGCAGAACACTACTTCATTACCTGACGGTGCTTTAGGCTAACATTAGCAACCTGCGCTCCTACCCTGCTAATCTGCATTGATATTAGAGGAGCGGTGAAGTGCAGCAACTTCACTGCTGGACTTTAATTAAATTTTGAGCGGCATATGCCATGTGCCAAAAGGGGGGAAGAGCATTGAAACAAGTCAAGATAAGGCAGACTATTGGGCCATGTAGCCTTAGCACTTCACCTTTCCCGTCTATCCAAACAAGAATTAGGAACACAATACCCCCAGGCGTGAATGCACAAAACGGAGGGAAAGGGCTAAGTGGTAGGGGCAGGCCTGTATTCGGAACGGCCCATTATGTCTTCAGGGGGAACAGTAGGGTTAGGGTTGAGTGCCAGACAGGGTGGGGAAGTTAGAAATGATTGAGAGAATAATTATCACACTGTTGGTTTTGGATCTTTCATGGCATCTGATAGCAATAAAAACAACGATAAACCCCCCGAGCTGTATTATTTACAACTAAGTATCAACTATTTGGTTCATGACATAAATATGTCTGCATAATCTCTGTCAATGGCCCTTCCTCTTCCCCTCTCCATGCGTAGAAATGGATAGAAAAATACACGCCGCCTGGGAGGCAACGGAATAATCTGATGGCCGGCACAAAGAGGAAGAGGAGGGTGGAACTAAGGAGCAGAATGATGAAGGAGTGACAGTGAAAGGAGAGACAAAAAAGTCACTGCCAAATGAGAAAGTGGAGCTAAAGAGGGCGAAGACGAGGAGAGAAATGGACGGAGTGAAAATAGATAATTGGAGTGAGGAGAGGACGGGATGAGCGTGGGGGGGGGGTGGGATTGGAGTGAAAGCCGCGAGGAGTGCGGTGGAACGGAGGGGATATGACAGCGGAGTCTTTCATGGCGCCTGTGGAGCAGAAATGGGTTTTCAGATCACTCCGCTTGCACTCTGTGCCAATTTACATGCCTCTATGCCACCTACAGGCTGCACAGAGGGGGAGGAGGAGGGGAGAGAAGAGAGCAACAGGGGAGGACAGAGGAGCTGCTACGATGGAAATGATAGAGTAAAGTAGAGGTGGGAGAAGAGATGAGCGGAGGCACCGGGGGATTTGAGAGAGAGGTGAGGACAAGAACGGGAAAGAAGGAGAAGTGATCTCCTACACAATATGGTTATATATGACAAATTTTCTTTGCCAGATATGTTTGGTAGGAAAACGTAATTGCTGTCTTGAATGAGGTCCTTTTGGTTAGGAAAACAAAATCCAGTACCTTGACAGCGAGGAGCAGAGTTTATGTCCAGCATCCCCTTCATGTGGCACTAAAGCTGCTGAAGCACTTGCTGGTCTGTGACTCTTGCTTGCCAAGCAAAATGAGCTATTCCGCTTGGTTGTATTCCCTCCTTGTGATCATCAAGTTCGTCAGACTCTGCCGAAATGAGGAAAAAAGCTTTAAAAAGAATGAATGACGCTGGTTCATTCATATATTCATATTCCAGGTGATATTCATATTCCAGGTGATGACTCTTGACCCCTATGAAGTCAGGAAAGTGCTCATAAACTACATGTATATGTGTTTGAGTGTGTGTGTGTGTGTGTGTGTGTGTGTGTGTGTGTGTGTTCAGTCATATCATAAAATTAACCACAACCACACAGTTACACACTGCCCTATTGCTGAAGGGACTCCACCAAAGGTTAACTCATAGCCTACGGTCTCCTTTTTCTTTCAGTGTTGCTCTCTGGCGTGCCTATTTTTAGCGTCAAATTGTGAATGAAATACTCGCACTGTCGAGCCCTGTTTATGATACTCCTATGAAATCATAGTGTCAAGTCCATGAACTGCTACCCTGGAATTGTTTGGACATCGCCCCGAGGAACTGCATGTGTGAACGCAAATATCCAAATCAGCTGGCCCGGACTTAACCCTGCCAGCTCTCTGGTACAAAGTCTGTGTCCCATTGAGCCCGTGTCTGTAAATAGAGCAGGTCATTGTCCTGCACAGCGAGTGAGTGTGTGAGTGTAGCTGCTTCGTTCCTTTTCTGCTTTTAAACTGTTGATATTGGCGGATGCTTCCGAATACAGGTAGAATTTACATCAATGCACCAAAACAACATGTTCCGCCTCCTTTGCCTGTACACTCTACCTCTCTAGGTGAATAAACCAAACAGAGTATTTCCAGTCACTGAGGGCTAAGGCTGGGCGTCATTTAAAAGATTCCAATACCGTTACCAATACTTTGACTTCAATACTGGATCCTGAATGATTTTATGAAATCTGTTTTGACAAAAGATGCATCAGACATACACACGGTGATCGGTGAGATCTCGACACAACAAGCATGCGGAGTGCTTACTGGCTCACTGACGCTGATCAGATTAACTCCTTAACTATTGAAATTCGGTATCAAATGACAAAACATTTTTTGATACTAGATAGAATCGAGGCAATTCAGCACAAGCCATAAAAGTTTCAATGTTCGATACCTAGCCCGAGTGAGAACGCATCTGACACAACCAATCTCCTGTTTTGTACTACATGTGTGAAGGGGCCAACCCCATATCACGTCCAGACCTGATTCTCCAGACATTGTCCAGAGGTCATCTGAGAAAATGGCTTCAGTCAGCTACGACAAAGTCCTCACAGATTTCACTGGTTGGTTGGATTACTGTTTTATTGTATCCGACTGCTTCAGAATCCTAACGAGTTCATTTTGTCACTTTAGTTTCAAGCCGAACAAAAATTATGCACAGAAGTGTAATTCATCCTAAATATTGAATGCAGACATTCTCATTATATGATTTAAAATTTTCAAATATCCCTGAAAATGAAAATGTGCCATGTATCCATATTTGAAGCTAATAGCTGACTTTGAGAGGCTTTTGAACAGAAGCAGTGCAAAGAATCCATTTGAATTCATTGGGTTAGATTATGAAAATTTTATTTATTGAGTTGCCTGAATATAAAGATGTTAATCAGCTTTCAAGAGCAATGAAATGCATGGGTAGCGAAAAGTTTGCAGAAACTTTGTAATTATTTCCCTTTTTACGCTCATTAAAATATGATAAATAGTATGGGCAGTGTTTGCTAATCCAAACAATTTGTGTATGAACATAACTTTTAGGAAAGGGGGAGGGGAGAAAAGGTTCTAGATTCTGGTACAAATAAGGATAAAATAGAAATTACAAACAAAACACCCTAAAGAGGAGTAAATATAAGATGTGGTTGATATAAGCCCCAGGCTCAAAACCTTCTCTCTTGCTGAAAGTGTAATCAAAACCATGTTGACGACCACACACCTCCCTGTTCTGCTGTGATGAAACCTCCCTGCCAAGCCATACCGCTGCTCCAACATTCTCAATATAGTCATCGCAAATGAGATCCTGGCGAGGCAAGAAAAAGAACGGCATATCTCTTATTTTAGTCTTTTCTTATGTAATTGTCAACATCTGCGTGTAACAATGTGATTTTACACTTCGTCTCTTGAAGTGTGGCGTGTGGCGGAGAAACGATGTTAAGGGTTTGATAATTAGATGAAGAGCTCGCTCGTTCTCTCGATATCTGCCTCAGTCTGCTTTGTATTTGTTCCCTCTCTCTGTCTCAATCACATAACATGACTATCTCCGTGTGCTTGCTGCCTGTGTCTCCTCTGCCGTTACCCTCTGGCTCCCTCTCATTTTGACAAACTAGGACATGAAAATAAGCCTCCGCAGTGCCAGGAGAATGCTAAATACAGGGCCTCTTTTCTTTGGCAGTGCCTCTTTAATCAACTTCCTCTTATCTCTGCCTTGCATCCCTTGTTTCTCTCTTTTCAGAACGTAATGGAGGAGAAATCTGTACACCGCCAACGTCTTCTCCTCTCAACACTCCTCCTCCTTCGTCCTCACTTGCTTGTTCATTCGTCCGCTGTTGTGTTTCTCACGCTCTTCCTCAATCTCTGTCATTCTTCCTGCCACCTTGCTTATTCTCTGCCGTGCTGTATCGGTTTCTGTCTCATTCCCTCATCCTTCCCTTGCTTTGTCTGTCTCGCCCCTTGCCTATCTCCCTCATGCCTCGCTGTCTTTCTTCTACTCTGCGTCTCATCCCTCTTTGCCCTCCAGTTCCTGGGTTGCCTCTCCTGTTTCATACCTCCTCTTCTCTCCCCTGCGCCTCCCCAATTGTCTTGTTGCCCTCATAAAGAGTATTACAGTGTGTGCTCATGCGCCAGGCAGCATGGTTCAAGTTGCACGAGTATGATCCAGTTCTACCCCGGAGATATTCAGATACCGGGAGGTGACACAGAGAATTATCAAGCGTTATAGCAGTCAGTGCATAAGGTACTGTAAATATGTTGATATTATCACAGATGCACTTTATTGAAGTAAGGACCTTGCCTTATCAACATTTACACCGATCAGCCCCAACATTAAAAGGACTAATAAGCTGATCATATTGTTACAACGCAATGTTCTGCTGGGAAACCTTTGGTCCTTGTTACGCACCACCCACACAAACACAGTTGCAGACAAAGTACGCTTCATGGCAACAGCACTCCTAGATGGCAATGGTCCACTCAGCAGAACAACACTCCCTACCACACGGCAATAGCTGCTCAGGAATGGCCCAAGAAATTTGACTACGAGACAGTCAAGGCATCAACCTGGCCTCCAAATTCCCTAGATCCCAATCCCAATCAAGCATCCCTGGGAGTACCCACTGTGGATCAAACTTGGCACTGACCCGCCGGGGCATGAGCACAGGACCTCTACGGGTGTCTGGCACCAGGGCATTGTTGGCAGATCCTTTGGACCAATGGGTTTGCGAGATGGACTTGATCTGGCATGTTCCACGGATGCACGATCGGATTGGTGTACTGCCATCTGCATCCCAACGCAATAGCCATCTTGTAAGAGGCAACTTTTCAGGGATAACAACAAAAGGGCCTAAAACAAAGGAAGCTATCATACAGTATTATATGTGTCCTCACCTCCAATTAAGTTTGCTTTGGACCACAGGGTCATGTCTCTACACCTGTCTGTTACTCATTGGTTTTACCTTCTTTCTTTTATTTTATTTTCTTTCACTCCAGCATCCCCTACCTCTTTCTGTTCACCCTCCTTCCATCATTTTCTCCCTCCTGCTTTGCAAACTTCAACGAAGACCCACCTCTCCCTCCCCAACTCTCTCTCATCTCTCGGTTATTGATTTGACCTGTGTATTTTGTACTTGTGCGCTTGTGATGGTCAAAGTGGCATGTATGACTTCAAACGTTAAACCACAGAAATTTGTTCGATAAAGCTGCAGATCACGGCCCCTTGCAAGCTAGTTATGCCCTGAATAGTTATCCACGATCTGCAACTGGGTTACCATAGTAACATCATTTAAATGTGGGTAGAATGGGAGAAAACCGATGTGTTGGGCTTGTGTCCATGCATTTCAGCAAGTCTTCATTAAGAGTGGCTAAAGCTGAAGTAAAAGAAGATTTGAAGTAAAAGAAGATTTGTTTAATGACAGATGAGGTCAAGTTGGGGGCTTGACTAATGATGCTCAAGAACAACAAGTTCTTTCTGAGGTTTTTGTTATTATTAGAGAAGATAATTAATGCTTTGAAATGTAGTGAAGTGCGGTATGAATAGCTGTCATTCAGTGCAGTGAAATTAGATTTTCCTTATGCATCGACTGGATGACAGGTCATCAAATGATCATGATTTACCTGTCAGTATGTCTGACTTCTTGGTTCGTAGTAATAAAAGAAACACAAATTTTTTCAAGCGCCTATAAATTTAATCGAAGATTTTACATGTTTGCTTTTTTGAGAAAATCCATGATATGAACTGGGAAAATTTATGAATTCAGGGTGATATGGCATGGATAAGCCTTCTTTTTTATGATGAACCTTTTCTTACTGCCTGAGTAGATTCAATATTGGCTTCTCTCCTGCAGTCTCATTGTCTGAACTGGTCCCATAAAATCGGATACAAGAGAAGAAAGTTAAGCCCGATAGTTCAGTAATCTGCAGATTTCTTTTAAATCTCTCGCTGCCTGTCTCTCATGCTTAGATGTGTCTTTTTTGCGATACTGCCTATTGTCATTGCATGTCTGCCACCTTCATCTCGCGGTCTAAAAAGTGGCTCTAGCCAATTACTCCCTGAGAGGGGTCAAACTCATGTCAAACACAGGTCCTCCCACTCTCACTCGACCCCCTCGCGCCCCATCCCCAACCCTATATTGAGCTCTTTCTTCTCCGTCAGGGGTCAAACATTACACCGGTGCTATCAAAGAGGGTCAAACCAGCTTGTAACATGTCAGGTCGTGGCCTCCCTTTCTTGCTTCCGCTTCCATCTCCTCCTCCCCCATTCCTTTCACTACTCTGCCACTCTGTGTCTGTCTTCTCTGTGTTATCCTTATCATAATGGAGGGATTAAATAATGTATTAAGCTGAGCCATATTGCAGATGTCCAAGGGATGTCACGGAGTGGCTTAAACATTGCCCTTATGAATGAATGTTTTAAAAGGGTAAAGGCTTTCTTAAATCCCGTAGACGCCCTGCCAGTTTGGGAGCAGGGATACGTCCAAAGGGCAGGAGACAATTAAACCTGTGGATTTGATCCCTGTAGCCGAGGTACTGTGGCAGATGGGGATACGAGAGACTGAGCGAGGCTGGGTGATGGATTTAGGTACTGTTCGCAGACTGAAAGGAGACTCTGTATGAGACAATCGAGAAAGCCGAAGAGGAGACAGACTGAAAGGCAGACTCAACAGGTTTTCTCAGCACCTGGCAACACTGTAATATTCATCTCATAACAGAGGCGATTAAGATGCATTATATTAACACATGGGATGAAAATATGACTTCAATGGAATGCAAGTGTCACTTCACCTCACTTCCCTGTTAATAATTTACATCAGATTGTGAGGAAACACCTTGTATTGTTTGAGCTTCCCATAAATGTTTTACAAGAAAAAATTTACATACCACTGTGCCACCTGTTTTTCCTGTGCTACCTGGTTATCCTCCCACATTGTTGAATCATTTCTACAGACAGGCTTGGGAAAGCATGTGTTTTTGTGGTGTAGTAAAGGGGGCAACATTACAGAACACCTAAAGAGCTCTCAAATCCAAACTAATCTCATTCAAATGTGCCTTGGATGGTCCTCCAACTTCAGTATGTTCATGAGCTTTTAGGCATTAATGTGTGCACAACATGGCATTACAAAGAAGACGTGTTCAATTTTATTGCTGACAATGTTCAACCAACACTGGTTAAAGGTGCCACACCAGTACAATTTCTTAAAACCACTAAAATATTTAACCTGACTTTTAATCGGGGTTAATGCTAATAAATAACTAACTCATCTAAGGTCACTCAATGTGGACAGCAAGTAATGTTTACAACCTGACACCATAGTATACATTACATGTGAGCAACAATTGTGTACGTGTAAATAAATCAAAAGATTACCAACCACCAACCTAACTTTCGCCTGCCATGTTTCTGTGAACATGATACCAAAGTTGACTTGATCAAGTCGGGGGCTCATTTTTATGGTTATAAGCCGTAGCACTAAAGTCTGCATGCTAACATTGTCACAGTGGAAACACGAACATGCTGACGTTAAGCAAGTACAATTTTTTTTTTACCATTTTAACCATCTCAGTTTAGTGTATTAGCCTGCGAAGATTGCTGAGTTCCATTCCCAACTCGACAAATACTGACGATTTGGATTTCCTCCGTCATAAAATAATGATGCTTTAGATTTCCCAGGTCATAAAATATTGGATTGGTCAGTCGGGTTGGCCAACAACCCAAAGTGTATATATGTGTTGCATGAGACTAAACAATCATTTATCTTACAAATTGAACCTTTAAGTTATAATTCAAAGTTTTGGACTGAGTGACCCGGTAAAAAGTTTCATCCAGCAATCCATCCAATTTCCAGTCGAAATCACAAATGTGACCCCCATGGCAGCGCTAGAGGTAGAGCCAGAGGACTTCTAGTAAGTAGGATTCATCCTCTGAAAACCATAAATACCTGTACCAAACTTCCTGGTAATCCACCAGATAGTGTTGAGATCTTTAGCCCTGGATCAATGTAGAGGAGCAACCAACCATCACTCCAATGCTTAAAGCCATGCCACTAGCGAGGTTTAAAAAGAGAAGAGTTTTATAGAGTTTTATACTGATCAGGTACAAGTTAATGCAACTGTGGATCAGTCCTGTCAGACTCAAGATAAAAAGACGGACAATAAGTAGAAAAATATGCAAAACCTCCCCCCGAGTGTGGCCTGAATCGTTGTAATTTTTTTGAATAATAGGGTGCCAAAGGTCATCTCCTCTTTTTGTCCTGATGTCTCCTGATGATCATCAAGGAAACAAAAGACCAGCGGACTAAGAAAATAATCCCATTGGTGCCGGAGAGACACAATGAAAGGGAAGACGGCACGTACTTCACAGCTCTCATCACAGATTGCTATTGTACTGCAGAAACAGCTTGTTTTGTATTGTGTCTTGGTTAATTAGTGATTGTATCGGAATATAATAAGAGTCGAGGGACCTGACCTGTACCTCAGATGGTTGATGCCTCAGTGTTTGAAAATCACAGAGATTTGCAGGTTTAATCTCATAATTCATGTAAATTGTGATGTAAAATGTAATTTAAAAAAAAGGCTTTTACCTATCACGACTGTTTTATGTGATCAGCTACTGTCTTGGCAATGTCTTTGAGGATAAATTACACCAAATGGAACCTTTTTATCATTTAAAAACCTTGAGGGAAAAAATGTTCTCGGAGCATTAACGCCTAAATGAGATTTCTGAGCTTTCAGAAAATCAAAACATTTCCTTAAAATATGCTCGGTAATAAAATCAGCATCGTGTTCATTATCAGAGAAAGTGTCGATTTACTGAGTCTTGGCCCATTTTTTATATCTTTGAGATTCTTCACACAAGAAATTACTGTAAAATCGAAGGCGATGTGATTAAATTTAACTAGGTTCAAGGCGAATTTAGCCTCGACAGGCAAATTGACCAAACAGTGTTATGGCAAATCATCTATCTGGTGTTCTCTGTGAAATCGTCTGCACCTCTCCGGTACTGACATGAATATATTCCTTTAACTTGAGTTTCAAATGTGGCGTTAAATTGCCCTTTTTAGTTCTGGAGTGGTATGAATGTATCAGGGGAATTGATGTTAATATTTGATATGTTAATATTTGTTTTGCTGTCAGCGAATGAATAATGCAGAGAACTGAACTGAGGATTGGCACACACTGGTGTTTTCATCGCTGGATTCATAATGATTGTTCTCTGAGGGCTTTTATTTTCTCCCTATGTGGCCTTTGGTTTTTTTGGGGCTCAGCGTAGCCATTAATACCGCTGTTAGCTGCATCACTAATTCACAAACACACACAAGCAGACGGAAGCAGGCGCGCACGCACACTTTCGTACACTCATTTGTGTGCACACGCTGAACAAACAGATGCAAACCCACACTGGGTGTGAAAGTTCAATCACCAGACACAAAAGCGTCTCATCAAAACTCAACATTTTTTTTTTGTCTAACGCGCAGAAACACACAATAGAGAGGGAGGCTCACATATGAATGCTGCAGCCACTGCGAAGATCAAAACGTGCAGCACACAATCTGCGGTTGATTGTAATTTTGTGTTAATTTCCATAATCACTACCTTAATAACATGCTGTTAATTCTGTATACTTTGGCCTTTATGCTGCAATTAAGGGTAACAATGGAGATTACCATAATCACGTTTGAAAATGCACTGGCCTCGTGTTTCACATGTATGCATTCGGCGCACTATTCACATCACTACACTGTAAAATTATTTCCATTCTGCCTCTGAAGTCAATGATAGATTATCGGACATACCTGAGGCTTCAGTGACATCATTCAGGACATAGGTCTAACTTGTCTGATCTTGGTACAGCTAAATATTACCAGTGGTACCCAGCTCCTCTAATGCTCACCTTCTATTCCCAAGACATAAGACTGAAAAGAATATAGCGGAGGCAATATGGCAACAGGTAAACACTAAATGGGAATTGAAATGTGTCCATTCCAGTCAAGTATCCAGAGGAGTTGTTTTCATATTGAACACTTCTGCACACCAAAATTTATGTCTAGTGCCAACATTCAGTGCAATCAATGAAGCAATGTGCTGTATATGTAGAGGGGCAGGAAGTAAGGGGTATCAAGTTCAGGATGTTTCAGCAATTGGTAAATTTAAATAAAGTCATCTTAAGGGCAAATATACAGTATGCAGGGCAGTGAAAATAATTCACTGATGACTGTGCTCAACATATTCATACATTCTATCTTTCTATATTTATAAGTAATGCTATTAAATCTCATTAGAACAGCCCAGAGGATAAATGTTGACAGAGCCAAACCTCAATGCAAAGTCACAAATCCACAAAAACAAAAAGCAAATGACATGAATCGCTGCGTTATTTTGTTTATCCACTAATGAATAAGTTAAGCAAACGGAAACTTAACTGCAGCTTTGTACACAGAACAAACAGCAGCCTCGCCCTGTGTGTGACTGACCAGTGTGACCACATTCAAGTTTGATGGATCCTCGTCTAATGAGGATGGACTATTTTTGACCCGTGAGCATGCTCTGGGCCTTCTGTTTAGACTCAGATGAATGCCGTAAATAAACACTTGTTAGCGCACTTATTTTTAATTAACTGGCTCAAAACAATAATTAGCATATGAGTTTTATTAACATGGAAGTGGGCCATCAGCATCACTCATTAAGTAAATGGAATGCTGACTTGTTTGCTGTTCATGGTCTGATTTGATTTGACATGATAAACCGAGGAGAGGAAGAGGGAGTGGGGAAAGAAGGTTAAATATGCAAACGACCACTGGCGAATGAATAAAAAACAAGTGTTCTCCTGGAGTGAAAAGGCACACTGCAAGTTCGATGTTTACAGTATCCAGAAACTTAAAAAACCCACTTACATAACCGTAACTCTTCAAAATAAACCTTTATGTTAGTCTGACGCTGATATTTTTTCTATATTGGCAATGTATCAATCAATTATTAGGCCAGATAACAGATGACATGTGAATAAAAAGACAATGTAAAGGGATAAAAGACAAGGCAGACAAGTATTTGATCCTGTGACTTCAACAGTGAAAAGGTTTTGCGTTTTGCTGCTCTGCTACCTACCTCAGCTCTTTTTCTCTTATTTCAGGGCTTTCTTCAGTTGAGTTTTAAATGGGAAAAAAAGAAAGCTATTGGATTGCTGTAATCTAAGAATACCCCACATATCTTTTTTTATGGCTGAGACAATTAAAGGAGACACTGCTTGATCAGCTGAATTCTCGAGGCCTGGAAGAATTTTATCAGGTCGATTTATGCTCCCTATCCTACAGCTGTGTACTATTAAAAGTAAAAATTATATTGTCTCAGACCATTGATAAAGCAGTCTATAAAGGCAGCTAGATAAAAAAAAAAAAAAAAAAAAGACTGAAGATGGAGTGGGAACCTTGTGTAAGACTTGACTGTATGGTCAATGTGTTCCTCGAGACGTAAATCAGGACGATCCGTACCTCGCTGTTGAGTGCAGCCCAGTCGTCAGGACAACATGTTGGCACCTAATGGTCCTGCAAACCACTTAGACATTGACATTTGTACCTGTTGTAGGCTGCGTACCATTTTGACATTTCAAGTTCGCATTACATGTCTATGACCTGACTTTCATGTCGGGAGATGGAGGGGATGATGTTGGAGTCAGGCAAGAGGGCCATCAAGCCAGTGACCACAGTTCAAGACTGTGTTTCAACATTTGTAAGTGTGACTCCCCTGGATAAGCATTTTACGACTGGATATTTTTAAGGAGACCATGGGACGTCTCCACCCGGAATTTGTGGTATTTTATGGTATTATCAGGTATTTTATGCTAAAACATCACCTCTTTCCAACCCTAACCCTAACTGAGTGGTTTTGTGACTTAAGCGTAATGTTTCAACACATCCATTTGCGTGAATGTACATTGCCAACATCTATTTTGGCAGTTGGGTTGGAGAGCGTGTCTTTCTTTGAAAGGAAAAAGATCAAACATGCATAGGTTCATTGCAACACAACTGCGAACATGACTGCCAGAAATAGCGATGAAAGCAGATAAGTTAACCCTTGGTCCATCGTTAAATGCACTGGGTACTGTATGCTAATGCGTGTGGGTGGCTTTAAACGGAAAGTTTGGATGTATTACCTGCATTAGATTTCATTTCGAAGATGGATGACTGTGTGTTTAGGTGGGGTTTTAGCAGTTGCTGTGGGTGTACTTCAACCGTGTGGGCCTGGGAAAGAATCTCATTTAGAAGCCGTAGAAGAAAGAAATAAAGAAAGCCTTAGTTTCATATTGGGATTATGTTGCTCTATATCTCTTTGAATTCTCTCAATTATTAATAAGCAATGGACGCAATATCTGATTACTAAAAATGTAAGTTTGTTTTCATCAATCAACTACAGACTGCAACTTAACTTAGTTTGTCAAGACACCGAAGTGACAGTTTGGTAGCTTTTTCATCAGTATTTACATCCATATCCACACCTCCTCACCTACACCTGCTCCACTCGGAACAGCTGTGTGTCATATGTACCTCGCGTGCATTTCTGGTTTGTCAAAGTGCTACAGAACGGATGTCTATCACTGTTGTTAGATAGACATCCTTTAACATGACAATAGCAGCAGAGACGAGCTTGCTGAAATCTCTGTACGCCAGTAGTTTTGGCAGTGTACGTCCGTGTGTGTGTGTGTGTGTGTGCATGTGTGGAACTGGTTTTTGATTGACAGCTCTGAGCTATTGAGGCTGGTCCACCGCTGTGAGGAGACCACTGGAGAGGAGCAGAAATCAGCATGAAAGCAACAAATTACACACACACACACACACACACACACACACTATACGGTACTCTGAACTACACATACATACAGGGGGAAAGTGTAAGCACACACGAGTTCCCAGAGTTCAAACCCCTGTGCCCACGATAACGTTCTGTCTGATGCTCAAAAAATTCTGCTCTTTTATAGTTTTTTTGCTCTTTCTCTATCTTACTATTAATTTTACAAGCGAATTCGGTGTCATTTAGTCACACACACACACATAATTTTTTGTTTCAACCCTGAGGTCAAGTGTGTAGTAATGATTTTACGTTAAAAGAAAAACTCACATTCCACTAGCTTCTACTCCACTTTTAAAAGCCCTCGACGAGCCCACTTTCATTTGCTGACATACGGCCATGTAGTGAAACCGCTATCAGGCTCGTACTAAAGTGTTCATTTAAACTCTTCACGAGCTGAACGCAAGTGCTTTTGACCCTTGAATTCTTTACCATTTGTTGCTTGTTATTCATACTAATATGGATAAATTAAAGGCCCAGTGTGTAGGTTTAAGTAGCTGCGTGGAGCTACGCAGTTGCAGATTGAACACCCCTCGCCCCATCCTACATGACAACAACTTGAAAAAAAGTCAAATGTTATTTCTACGTGCTTAAAGGTCATAGTGACAACATTTTTATGTTTCTTAAAATAATACATCTACAAGCTTGAAGAAAGGTGCACAATCAAAGTATCTCTTTTCCTTAGAAACATTATTATGAATGTGGATTCATAATTTTACAATATTTATCGGGTTAGTTCCAGCTCCTAACATGGTTTGTGAGCCAATCGTGTAACGCCGTTGGTATCACGTGGTATCTGTATTTTGTCAGCATCAACGGTCTTGGTAGACGCCAGTTTGTGGGAAAACAGACTGACAAACAAAACAATACACGTAAGAATGGCTGACTTCTGAGTTGGGTTCAGTTGGGTGCCTACAGTACCACCCCAATGTTAACTAGCTAGAGTTAGCATCGTCACCATTTGCTAGCTAGGGTGAGCGAGGTTAGGAGCGTTAGGATAAGGATAAATCTCGCCAGCAAATGTGATTTTGGCTTGGTAAATAAAGTAAACTTGGAAATATGTTTATTAAAAAAAAAACAGAAAATGAACACTACAAATAAATTATACTGATATAAATGCTTCTGGGCTGAAAATGCTTATTCTCATTCTCTCAGTGACTAAGGTGAGAAGGTCGATACCACTTTAATTAGAAGTGGCATCAGTATTCTCATCATACTCTTAGTGGGAAAGCAAATAACTCTAAATACAACTATTAAATAAACAACTCCTTTAAATTTAACAAGCCATAGTTGGTCACTTCCTCAGAGAGCTCATTTTCTTGTTCTGAGGTTCAGCACAGCTATCCAGTGGTGTTGTTGTCTTTTCACATGCTTTTAAAGATATTATTCCCTCTCAGTTTGTGGGGTGCATTTTTCCCTTTAAGATATTCACGGAGAACAAAGCCTGTAATTTGCATTTATATCTTTTATCATTTATGGTAATGAAAACCCACACAGGGTCACCCCCTGTATTTGTCTTTCATTAGACTGAGTAAAGACACAACAACAACAGAATGTGAGTGACAGCTCTGTGTCAGGACGGTTTTCTCCAAGTTACATTTTCTTACGCTTCGATGTTGCAATGGAGAATCTGAATAATCTGAGCCGTTTACTTTGATCCTGTGGTTGAGTTTGTATGTGTGTCATGTATAAGCCTATTCTGTATGCGTACCCACATGCGTGGGAACTTGATTGTTTCCATTGCGGTTAATGTGTGTGGAAGCATAATGCAATAGGAGCAAATGTGTGTGTTTGTGTCAGCGCCCGTGCGTCGTGCATGTGAGCGTCTGTACTCCCTAGATAAGAGTGTGGTGCTATTGCTGAATAAAAGCCCTTTAGAATGGGCCCCGTGGGAAAAGTGGACACAGTTATCAACGAGCCGAAGACCCTGACAAGACGTCAAGACTGTAGAAATAATATTACACGAGGATGAATAAAAGAGAGCCTCAATAACACTATCTGTGTTCCTTTCATTAATTCTCTCTCTTCCTCTCTGTCTCTTCCCCGTACTCCCACATACTCATGACTTTGGCTTTAATACAATACCTATTTTTGACACTCTAAATCTCTTTTTCGGCGGCATTTAGATGAAACCAAAACCTGGAAATGTGCTTAATGGGAGGCACTGGATTATTTTCTAATGACAAACTGCAGGACTTGAAATAACCCCGCGATGTTCTCTCTGTTGAAAATAACAGACATGTTGTCCATGATTTGACCATTATTTCTATGCACCGCAACACATCAGAGTGCACTTGTAGCATGGTCACATGCCATTACAAGTTAGCTTAGCCTAGCTATTAGAAAGTGGCAATAACATTAGCGCTTGCACTGTTACCTTGCACAGTGACTGAACAACTGCCAAAATAATGACCGGAACTATGTTTGAGTTGTCCTGTTAAACAATTGTAAAAAAAAAAAAAAAAAGACCAATACCTGGAGTTTTCTGATACTCACCCATAAGCGTAAGCATTAGCATTAGCAGGAGAGGAGACACTATCTGACACTTCTGTTTTCGCTCTTCTCTGTTGTGCTTGAATTGCTTTGCTTGTGTGAACATAATTTCCTTGGACAGTACAGACCATACCAGCATAGTCGGACCATCGAGAGCACCGGGGGAACTTCCTTATGCTCCAAATGGCCAGTTCAATAGGATCGAGGCTCTTTGGTGCGACTGTGAGGAATCCAGATCTTCTATCACCATCGGCAATCATGGTTTGTCTTCTTTTACCACAATTATAATGTCGCTAGTCCTGCTGTTAAAGGATTAAAGATTTAGTGGAATCTAGTGGTCAACTGAACACCCCTTGTCTAACCTGTCTCTTCAGTGGCCTCTAAAACTGGGAAAAATGCTAAAGGCCTGTGGGAAAGGACCCACTGCTGCTGTAGCTATAAAAGACTAATATTCAAATGAGGAACACAAGTCCTAGTCTCATGTGATAATCCACTAATGAAAACAAATAATTATCAATAAATTATATATATTTCCCACTTTTGCCCTCTAAGTACCCCTATATCCGACACACACTGGACCTTGACATTTTAGCTAAATGCTGCTTCTTTTTGATTTGAAATCCATGACTGCCTCATATAACCTCCACTCCCTGGTGTCCTTTACTATGGCTCTTCAGTATCTAGCCTTGCAGCCTGCCGCCATGCATTCAACCAGCCTGCTCTTTTAATTCCCTCCGGCAACAGCTTCTGAGGCTATGCCAAACCCGACAACATATGAGGCAAATAATGAAAATGCACAGTTTGCCAAAAGCCTTGTGCAAATTCTTTAATGGCCTCTGCTAAAAAGGAAGGTGACTGAGGCTGAAAATTCATCAGCTCCTTCATGACACAGATTGTAAGTTGAAATATTATTTTTTTCATTTTTAATGTATTCATTTATTACATTTTTTTACCACAGCTGCACTCTCTGCCACTCCAGTGTCATGACCTTGTCGTCCATGGCTCTTTCAAAATCCACTTTTTTGCACAAACAAAATGTATTGGAGGACATGAAAAGTTCCACATCCATTGCTTACAAGTACTTTTGGCCATGTACCATGGTTTTTCCAACCTAAAGTAATTGATTTTGTTCAAGAAGAGTTTCTTGACAGAATATTAGAATTCAGTAAAACAGCCAAGTCGCCAGTATAGAATGTTGATAGTTTACATTTTTTGCAAACCATGGATATTTTAACATTTCTACGTATAATAATTTGTCCTGCTGACATTCATATCAGTAGTTGAAAGGTAGGATATGGTGGTGGAGTTATACATAGGCGTGAAGGCTGCAGCCATTGACTGCTGTTCAAGACTGCGTTTGTAAGTACGCAATCACTGGACATTTTTGACGGGATATCACGAAATCTCCAGTGAGGTTTTTGGTAACAAAACCATTTCTTTCAATGAGACGTCACGACAGACAAAACCAGGTACTTTAAACCAAAACACGATCTTTTCCTAACCCTAACCAAGTGGTGTTTGTGCCTAAACCCAACTACAACATGAAAAATTAAAATTGAGCTCATAGAAAAGTGAAGTTACAACATAAAGACATTTAGATTATGAGCATATCCATGGTTTGCAGAAGCATACATTGCCAACATGTATTCTGGGGATAGGGTAAAGATAAATTTACAGTTGATCACAATGGGGGTCTGGTATGACTTTGATAGGGAGAAGTATCTCACTCTCCGTCTTCATATGTTATACTTGTAAAACATTTTTGCCAACGTTTTTCATTTTCTCATGAATTTTACAAATGAAATATCTAAGCTTCATACAAACAATAAAATGCAGTCCCTGTTTTAACTGCATGCAACAGAATGTAAAAAAAAAAAGTCACCTCAATGAATTAACAGTCTCAAGCACGTTCCAAGACTCAAATTGTCTTCCATTATCTAAATAGAAACCAGTGGGAGCCCGGAAAGTAGAGGAAACACAGTTATTACAACAAAATTGAGTGTGCTTTGGGAAATGGTAGGCTCGAGTTGTCTGCAGTACTCACTCACTTGTAAGTGGGTTCAAAAACATGTAGTCGATAGAATTTATTTTATATATATATATATATAAAACTTTGTAGCCTAAAGCTAAGACTCTGAGCGGTGAAAACTGTGCAGGCTGCAGCAACCTCTTTCACCGTGGGAAAACTAAATCTCTGCCAGCAAATAGCGATTCCATCACTAATCACCAGAAATGATGGAAAAAGTCATTCAACAGTCACGACGCACTGCTGTGGTTTTCTGACAAGACCTCGACTTCTGAAGGTGAGATCTGTGCAGGTCAGGCAGGTCAGCAGCAGTGTACATAGTAAGCCGAGGCTGAAGCGGTGTCTGCCAGCAGAGCCGCCCAGCGTGTACAGCACAACAGCAGCTGGAAGCGAGGTGTCTGACTGAGCCGTCGGATTCACTTAGTCGAAGCAGCTTGTAGTTTCGAGCACAGCAGCGTCTCGGATGCGGGAGACAAGATTCCAGTGATGGATCAAATATAGCTTGTGAGAGCCATTGGTTTCTTCCAACTTCTTAGCTCCTCACAAACACATTTTCCTCCAAATTTGAGAGGAAATCGGCTATTAAATCTGAATTTTAAAGGGTTGTGATCTCAAATAAGAGACTGTAAATCTCTAAAGCTGCAGTTTTGTATTAGCATAGTTAATGATATTGTTTGCCTGATACCTGCTAATTTGTGTTAATGTTTAATACAGAAATATTAGAACTTAAACAGAAGCTGCACAATGCCCACACTTTAAACATGACAGCAGAAGTTGAAAGTCACAATGTACATTTGCTCAGATATTGAACTTAATGTTGAAAGGTTTTGTCACGCTTACTCACACAAGTGTTCATTCGCCCCAAAACAGCCAGATTACTATACTGTAACATGACATTAGTTGTAAACGGCCAAGGAACGACATGCGTTGAGTGTATGTGTGTCTGTTTGTGAATTCATGTCAGCTCTAACCAAACTCAGCACTCGCCAGAGACTCTGGTTCTCTCTCTTCTTTCTCCCCTCTCCTCTCTGTACTGTCATTGATAGTACATTTGCCCTCCGGCTCCGGTTGGCAGTCAACATTGCAACGCGTAAACACTTGACAACGGAGGACGCATCTGCGGATCGCTGCTGCCGTCAGGTTAATAAACAGAGGTCGAGATAAATCCACTTTTTAATCCCAAAAGTTAAAAATGTAATCTCTGAGCTCTCCCTCGTCAGTAAATGGCAGAATCTGGTGCGTCTCCAGGTGTTTATCCCTCCAGCACTTCTGGCTCTACACCCAGCTCTTATCTCCACAGCTGGGTGGAGTTATGGGGCAATAACCATTGCTCAGGCCAGCTCTGGAGATAAGAGCTGGGTGTAGAGCCAGAACTGCTGGAGGAATAAACACCTGGAGTCGCATCGGATTCTAAACTTTAATTGTTTATTTACAACATTATATTTTACGTTGTGGTACTTTAATGGATCCACTGCTGCAAAACAGAAGTAATTCACATACAGCATGCATGTTGTCACCACGACAGTGCGTTAAGCTCACGGAAAACAATAGAAAAACCACCTGCACCTGTTTTGCATCGGCTAAATGTTAATGCTCATGGGGAAATGTGATATCATCAAGACTGCATCTCTCTTCAGCAGACAAAAACATTACTATAATCGAATGTATCTGCAAAGTGATTACTGCCAGACTCTAAATAGGTTTACCCTGACTCTCACTAATAGAAAATAAAACTATAAGTAAAACTGGGTTAGAGAAAGAGGGTGTTCATGATTAAATAATACGAGATACAACCCCAGGCTGCTGGTGTTGTTGAATCCTCCGCATGTCTTAATGCTGCGCTACACTGTATAAGTGTCACACTACTCCCACCACTGGTGCAGAACATTTGCTGTGAATCAATAAAGCAGAATACTTGTGTATAAATATCTTTGTAAGGAGTGTTGCAAAAAATAGCAGCGATGAGAAGTGTTTTGAGATGTGGATCACTTAAAAACATGAGGGTGCGCGTTACCGGAGGGCTGTTTAATGGTCACCATGAATTTTGCTGAGCCTTCTGCTTTGCCTGTTATTTTTGTGCTTATATGTCCTGCGACATGTTCGATCCATACCACCTCAGCTCTGCACGTGGTCCCCTCGCTGCCATATCAAACTGTAATGGTGAGTCGTTTTCATGGTACATTCAGTTTTTTTTTTATTCTGTTATCACACTCACGCACACATGCACGGTTAGGGCATGATTTATCATAAAACAAAAGGCAGTAGCAGCAGGGAGAGCCTGGTACAAATGGCTTTTAACCAGCCATTCAAAAGGCTTTATCTCCTATCAAATTAATATCCCAAAGGTTTCATGTCTATATGTGCACGCATGTGTGTAGCTGTGCCGGTTTTCTTTTTTTCATCTCGTCAGTATATACAGTATGTGTGTGTGTGTGTGTGTGTGTTTGTGTGCAGATGAGTGTTGGCATGTGTGCACCGACATTGAGCATAATGATGATGAAGTGCTTTTGGCCGCATTGTGCCTCATAAAACGTGAAATGTGCATCAAAGGTGCTCCTGTGTCATCTCTCGCCACTCTCCATTATAGCCACTCATTTCAGCTAATTCTGTCCCATTATTAAAATGAAATATTACTATTGTGGTTATTGCTCTATTAGCTCTCTTGTCTGTCTTCCAAATGATCACCTCTCTTGGTTTTTTTCTCATTCATTTACACTCATAAACAGACAAAATTAAATTCATTACCAGTGTGGTTTTGCGCGTGTGCGCCGCATGCCTTCACACACATGCACATACACACATTTAATTACATATCCGTTTCTAATAGCCAGCCTGATACTGAATGAATGCAGTGTGTATTATATCATTTGCTGGCTCTGATGCTGAATGCTGAGCTGTATTCTGGCACGCTGCTACTATTTTCCTTTCTGTTTATCTTGATTTTTTGCCTCTTTTCTCACCTTCTCTCTTGCTCATGCGTCTGCTGTTGCTTGCACTCAGTTTTTTTTTTTTTTTTGGAACCCAGTGGCGATGTTGGCTGAGAAGCTGATTTGGTTGGCCGAGAGACCAAATGAGAGAATGACTGGTTTGCCAAACATTGGGTTGACTTTTCTGACTGGGGTTTTTTGGCCGGCTGGATCGGAGCCTGGCTGACCACCAAATGACATAGGCTGCTTTGTGGTAGACAGAATGTGTGGCTGGGTGATTGAGCGACTGCCTGTGTGACTGACTGGCTGGCTCGTCGTCTGGTTTACTGAATAAATGAATATTTGGCCGGTGAGCTGGATGGCAACCAGACCATTTAGTTTGCTGACTTGTATGCATGTCTGTCTGGTGGAGAAACTGAATGACTGTATGTCCATGTACCTAGATTGCTGAGTGAATGCTAAGATAAGTGAATGCTAAGCTAACCTATTATGGTTACTAGGCTATGAGGTCTAGTTTAAAGGAGTATTTTGAGATTTAATGTATCCCTTTTGTTTGTGAGATAATAACACCTTTAATTTTCACATTTATGAGAGAATTAAAGGTGTTATTGATAACATTATTCCACTAAATGTGGCATTCGATCTTCCCCCTTCCATTGCATTTACGTCACACCCTCAAGTGCTCCTCAAGTGGTTGCCAGTTTGTTGCATCAGCTAACATTGTAAACACTAGCTAACATTAATTTTACCTTAGCTAACACAGGCTAGCAAGTGTTAATGTTGCTAACGCCAGCTATTTTTAACATTGCTAACGCTAGCTAGCTAATGCTAGGTTTGTTTACATTTTTTTCCCCACAAACTAGCGACTACCAAGACTTAATTGTTATTGTTAATTGTTGTTGTTGTTGTCATCTGTCTGTTAAATATGAGGCTACTACTAACAGATGGTTAGCTTAGCTTACCCTAAATGTTGTTACAGCTAAGCTGGCTATGGCCAAAAGGAACAAACCAACAAATATATATAACATGTTTATTAGAGAGATTTAGAGGTGCTGGTCCAGATTTTGTTACCTCTGGACATAGCCAGGCTACCTGTGTCTCCATGTTTCCTTCGTCTTCATGCTAAGCTACGCTAACTAATTAATGGACAGATTTTAGAACGGTATTAATATTTCTCTTTCAAGAAAGTAAATAAGAGCAATTTGAAAATGCTGAGCTATTTCTTTGATGTACAGTCTGTACTTAGATGCTGGAGATAGATCCACATGTCATACCACTGTTTTGGATGCACAGAACAACAGTATATGAAGTTATGTTGGATCATGAAATACATTATTTCAACTTTCATTAAATGGTACTGCTTGTGTTAATTGACTTTCCTCCTGTGACTTTGGCTTACAATGAGTTTAGATTGGAAGTAAATACAAATGATTTGCTGTTCACATTGTAGCTTTTTACTATATACTGTATATACACTATATAGATATATTTTCTTTTAATAGCTTTGGGATCTTGTCAATATGTCAGATATATCCATTTCATTGCGTTTTGATGGCTGATATTGGGTCAATATGTACCGTAACTTTTACAGCATTAGAATAGCTTAGATATGGGCAATCTTGTCATTTTTGAAAAAGTGTTTGCACTATTTGTAAAACCCCTGAACATTAAAGTCATTTTCATTGATCTACAGCAATCTGGCTTTCAAGCCATTCAGTATGTGGGTGGATACGACAGGCATTTAGCCTTATTGTATTACCCATGCACCGTTCTTTTGAGGGAAACTATGCAGTAAGCTATCAACTGATCACCCTAACGCTAATGTAAATGTGTTCCTAATTATCCGAGAGTACCCATACCATTCCTTTCAGGGCTCTCGTGGTAGCATCAGTATTTGCAAGAAAAACTGATGGTTCAGTGTGATTTTTTTTCCGAAGTCAGTCACTGTAATTTCTTAAGACAGCCTAACTGGAAAATCTTTGTTTGTTCTGCAAATTGGCTTTCTCTGGTCGCCGTATGCATTTGATTCAGCAGGCATCGGATCAATAGCAGGCTTTTGTTGTGAGCATTTGTCTCTGCGCCTTTCTGTTAGTGAAGAAATGCTGAGTCAAGAGGCAAATAATGCTACTTAGGATTGTTTCCCCAGTCCGCTGTTGATTGGGCCACTTACAAGTGTGTGTGGTTGTGTGTGTGTGTTTGTGTGTGTGTGTGTACGTGGCTGAATTCAATTGGAGTGCTCTTTGATGAGTTGTTTATCTCTGCTCTGTGATGACTGGATCGTTCGGTTTAAATAAATGGGCTTTCTTCCTTTCTTCTTTCTTTTTCGCTTTGTCTCAGGGCCCTGCCAGTGGGTATTTTTCAACATTAACAGAATAAATTGTTATCTGTCACTCACGACTGTGACTCTTGACCCTAATTTTACGCAATTCACACACCACAGTCACTGCATGTCCTTTGTTACCTGAACCTGAAAGCATTATACGTGTCCAGACATCTTTTGTGCACGTAGTGACAAGAAACTTAAGTAAAGCACGGAACCTTAGAGGTAAAGTTTCCACATCTTGAACAACTCAGGTGCTGTAACTGATTAACTGTTGTCGCAGTAAACTGCCATTGAGGCTCCTTTTTCACTCATGACCAGAATGCAGTCAAGCTAATATGTGTGCAGCAAGCGATCAAACTCTTAATATCATCTGCATTCAAACTTGTTCATGAAGATCTGGATTAGTTTAATAATCTTCAATAAAATCAAAACCTGCCATTTCCAAATGAGTGTCTAGAAAGAAGCTTTATTCGTCCACGTCGACAGGATGTTTTGCACATTGCAGAGAGAATATTTATCAATTATTTGCTGTTTTCATGGTGCCACAATGTGCCTCAAGGCCTCTGAGTCTTTGAATGAGTTACAATCCATATTTATGTTTCTTGTCATGTGGTGATCTCTAGTGGCCATAGTAAGTATTACAGCAACAAAAGAGGAAGTCAAGCAAAGCAGTATGAAGTCCATTTAGGGAGAAGGTCGAGGATCGATGGTTAAGCACAAGACCTTCAACCAGGAGATCGTTGTTCCTGTTCAACGTGAAACCAAAAGTCAATGGTGACTTACTTTAGTGTACAAATGTAGTAAAGTAACATCAAGTACTTGATATAACTGAAGTTACGCACATAGTATTAGTACATTCGTAGGTGAAGTTACTTAATAAATGTATTTATTTTAACCCAAACCACAATGTTTTCCTAAACCTAACCAAGTAGTCGTTTTGCCATAACTTAACCAAACTGTGATGGTACAATGATGATCTGGTTGGCTGTGATGCTCATGTTGTTTTGGGAGTTACTGGCAATTCAGTCGTTAAGGTATGAGGATGTGTTGGGTTGAGTTCAGGAAAAGATCATGGTTTGTGTTATGATCAGTGCTGGTCAGGGAAAAATGACTTTGGTTGAAATGACTACCTCTCTTTGTTACAAATACGTGAACAATGTTGACAAAAACGAACAGTGATACTCTGTGCCAAACACGTTCAGATGTGTGTGTTGACCCCTCCTTCCACTCTAACCTTCCTCCCTACATGGATTTTGTCACCTAATAATACCTGACACCTCTCAGCTTTTCTGTCTGAGATGGGTACATACTACTCATCGCAGCCAGTAGACTGTTTTTCTACACGGAGTACATAGTTTTTTAACACTTCTGAGCTGTGAGCCCCGTGGTAAGATACATAAAGTCATTTTTGTAATAGATGCAGGAGAACATTCACAGCCTTTTTTTTTCCATCCCCAAAATAACATCGTGTTTAACCCCTATTAAACACAAAAGAGCTGGGAACAATGGGAAGAGAAAGAAATGGATGGTGGAGATTATTATTGGATGCATATGCAATACCAGACTTTGAAAAGGGGAAGTGTTCCAGGAGGGTTTGAACTCCTGCACAAAGTTAAAGAATACTTAAAGCCTTGAGCCCTGACCAGTTTAACTTTGCCGCAAGGTGCACAGGTGACCCTTAGGGCATCTGTCTTTTCCATTTTAAAGACTCTGTCTGCTTTGTTGAATTTCCTGTGATTCTTTCCTTGTTTTCTTCACAATCTCTCCCTTTTTTTTGTTTCTTGTTTCTTTTTCTCCTATAATCAATCTCAGGTGCTCATTGCCCCCTCAGTACATCTGCTTTGTTTCTCCCCCTTCCTTCTATTCTTTCAAAATTCCCACTCTTTCATTTTCCCTCCGCACGGCTAATTTCCCATCGGGGGAAAATCACAATGCAGACACATCTCGACAGGGGCCAAATCGGCAGTGTGAGCCGGGGAGATATCAAGCAAAACACACGTCTCATTACGGCGTAACAAAGCCAGGTGAGGGGAAGTGTATTACTGCGCTCGCTGACAATAGGAGGTATACAGTATGTCTGGTGCGTCACTAAGCTCTCGCAGCAACAGGCAGACAAGCACATCGAAATCTTATTAAGAGCAAGACATGAATTTCCTAAACTAATCCGTCCTCAGCCCTGGTGTTCGGCTTGTATGGAACCGAATTTAAAGTAATCAGCTGGCGATTCCAACAATCACACCCCTCCTGTGCTAAGAGATTTCATTTTATGCTTTCTTTATGTTCATTTCCTCTGCTTCTTTTTGTGTCCTCAATCAATTTTTGCTGTGTCCCGTTTTTCCTGTCTCTCTCTCTCTCTCTCCCGATATCTGTCCTCTTTGTACCCCTACCCCTTCCTTTCTACTGGCTTACCCGCTCTCTCTCCTTTCCTTCTTTGAAATAACACTGCCTCAAAAGCCCATGAATCTAATATATCACATCCTTCGCCTTCCACTTTACTCCGAGCGACTCTGTTGACACGCTACGGTGACAGATTTCTTGGCAATGCATCAATTAGACCCGTCAGACAGCTGAGCTTGGCTCTTTTCTCCCCAAAAATGTCAACCCTCTCGGTGATCTTTCTGTGATCACTCCCGCAGAACGTGCGCACGCGTGCACGTGAACAGACTAAGCGTCGTCCCCTCAGCTTTTTTCCCCCGTCAGGAATGTTTGAGCGCTGTGTAACGTACCCAGGCACATTGGCACGCGGCCCTGGGCAATCAAGTCGACGAGGATTCGCCAACAGGACATCTGATAGATTCTCACACTCACAAATACGCTCCAAGTCACAGAACAGCCACCACTCAGAGACAGAAGCACGTGTACAATCCGTCCTAATTGCATGTATACAATTTAAAATGAAAGTAACGCTCACCCTGGTGCAGCCGATACTTGTAATTATTACTGTTTTAATGCCATATGGGAGAATGTAACTTGAATGCCTCGAATGGATTCAGCATAGAAGCAATAAACCAGAGCTGAGGAGGAGATAGTCACATGTGAACAATGGAAGTGTCTCCCCCATGTACCAGTGTTAGCAGGTTAACAAGGGGGAAGCAACATTGGTCATTTTGCAAACGAGTTGGACGGCTTCCTCTCTCTAGCCCACTTAGGATCGGCCAGGAAAGTGCGGCCTCGAGTCGCACTCTACCGTCAGACTCCGGGCAATCATGCGAGGAAGCACGCCACCGTGCCAAAACAGACGCAGACATCCATCAAGAGCAGGTAAGTTTCTGGTACATGATGTAATTTATGTTGAGAAAGAAAAGACAATGAAAGGTTCAGACGAGGTGGACAAAGACAGAGTGAAACTTTGCAGAGTGAGCTTCGCTTTAAGGGCTCTGCAACTAAAGCCAGAAGAACTGGATGAAACAGCTCTCACCCCCCCACGCATGCTCACCTTGCTTTTGGCCATTAATTTAATGATTTCTATTTTTAAATATATCATTTTTATTATTTATTTATCTATATTCTTGTATTCTGTTTATCCTTTGTCTATCACAATGTGTCTTACCCTCAGAGGCAGAGAAACACACACACACACACACACACACACACACAAACAGGCGAGACGGTCTCATGAGGGATTTTCAACGCTTTAGGCTCCTCTTTACCCTCGGCCACAGAGCTCATTAGAGGCACCCTCCTGCCTTCACACACACACACACACATTGCAGACACACACTGCACTGTTCGCACGCAATTCAAATGTACTTGAGGTAAATTCAGAGACCCACAGGCAGGCATATGCAGAGGTATGCTCAGACACACTCTCTCGTTCTCTCACCCACCCCCCCACACACCCCCGGTCTCCCTCCCTCCTGACAGCCCAGCTTGTGTTAAGCAGTCTACAGAGAGCTGGTGTGAAAACAGCCAGGCCAGGAGTTAAATGACTGTGGGATTTCTCCTAACGTCAGTTAGAAACCCCCACCGGTCAGCACAAAGCCGCTCGCACATGTCAAGCTGTCTTGTTAGCCAGACACCTGCGCATGTGTATGTGTGTGTGTGTGTGTGTGTGTGACGTACATGCGTCGTGTGTACCTGTGTGGCCATCTAGTCCCTAACACGTATGTGTGCGTGCAAAACTGCTTGATGCGTGTTGTGAATGGGTTGGTTGGATGATTTGTGGTGAGGGAGCGCTGAGGCGTGTTTCACAGGGACAAACTCCGACGAAAAAGATAAATATTAATGGACTACGGCGGACAGGGCTAAACTTCAAACTGA
Organism: Lagodon rhomboides; assembly: GCA_039737535.1. Classification (NCBI taxonomy): domain Eukaryota; kingdom Metazoa; phylum Chordata; class Actinopteri; order Spariformes; family Sparidae; genus Lagodon; species Lagodon rhomboides. The sequence goes on along the minus strand of CM077805.1, from coordinate 12,195,224 downwards.
ATTAGTGTAAAAGTACAAATCCGTGGATTTTCAAGTGCTTAACCCACGTAGATGAACAGCAGTCAGCTACCTATCGGCCATGGTCTCAATTCTCTCGTGATCCTGAACCATGCAGTAATTGCAGTTCAATCCTGGAACAGCTCACCTCGGCAGAGAGCGCAGGTTATTTATCAAAGGAGGATTTATGGGGAAAAATAAAAAAAACTTGGCATATCAGATTAGTTGAGGATCAATAGTTGACTACAGTGTTTCTCAGGTAGAGCTCGTGCAGTGGAATGTGCCAGATTTCTTAACAGTGATTCATGACTCCATTTGCAGTGTTCAAAAAGCCATAATTCAATACTGGTGACTGTTGTTGCGCTGATCATCGTATTCTATATGAAAATGTTGGATGGGCACCTTTAACAGTAAGGTGCCCGTCCAACATCCATACATGCCACCATGTATCAGCTCCGTATTAAACTGGTCACAGAGTCACAATTCAACACGCTCTAGTGATCGTATAATGCTCCAAGTTCCCCAGGTAAACACTCAATTTGGGGAAAACTGCTTTCAGTGTCAGTGCTCCATTACACTTGGAACATTTTACGACGTACATTTAAACTTGATGCAGTTTAATTTAACTGTGTGGTGTCCTGTATGGTTCACTGCCATTTATCTTTGATGCACCTCAGTTTTATTTCTGCTTTGAGCACGGTCGTCTGCGTGCAGTTTCATTTTCAAGCACTTTGTATTCTGTCATATTGCTTCGTATCTGTTATCACTTTGATGTACCTATTCTGTTTATTCGCTCTGTAATTATGTTCCTTGTCTCTGTTTGTTATCACATTTTTGCACCTATTCTGTTTTTTTATTTGTGCTCTCGACACAGGGCTTGCCCTCAATGATTTTTTGAGATTCGAATAAAGGTTGAATGAATGAATAACAGGGCCACAATAAATCCCAAGTTGTGCATTTGTGGTTAACTTTTTATTTACCTGACAGTCATCACTGATGTTTTTAAAAATGCTATGTGTTTAAAATGATCTAGAACTGCACCAGTGTCTAATATTTTAAGTATTTGGTCACACTTTATAATAACCATCATGAATACATTGAAAATGTATAGCTAACTAAACTTTACTTAATGGGACAATTTGTAAGATGTGGCCAGATTTTTTAGTTTAAAGCATTCACAGAGTAAAACTTTTGCACACCTATGGATCTACAGGTGTGTAGGAGAACACAGATGGCTGACAAAATTAGGACTATTCCCGCACATTGTTCACCTCACTTGCAATCCAGAATTAATCTTGACAACATTCACTTGATCACGTTATCTTACAGGACAATAGAGGAAACCACCCTAGTTAGTGAGCCCATGTGGACCAATTAGATCACATTACAGATGTCACATTATACTCTCACACACACCCGAACCAATAGAGTCACGTGACTGAATGAAAACACTCCTGAAGGCAGAGATGTTTTTACTTAACGTATGTGGCAAGTCCTAAAAAATGTTACCAACTGAATGTATCAGGGAAATGTTTTGTTTGCCACCAAAATATCCGCTCTTGCGATCTAATATCCGCTTGTAACTATAGCATTATTAAACTTTTTTTATGGCTGGCCTCACAAGATATTACAAATTGATTTGCACAGACTGAGCAACACGCCCCGTGACTAGTAAACGGATCCTGATGTGTGGTGGAATTTCCTTATCGGATAAATTAAAGTAGAAATCTCATAACACACTAAAATAAACCAATAAAAGACACTGCAGTGCTTCTCTGTTCTCACATGGAGGGTATAGCAACAGGGCAGGCAACCACCAGGTGTGTATGGCTGGATTTTTCTGAATGCCAAAAGCATGCTCTGGGAAATCTTAACAAACTTTTCCCTGGTTCCCATCTGACAGGAGAGAATAAAAGTACTTTACTTTAAATCTAATATGCCGTGGTGTAGCATTGTACAATAAGAGAATATCCCCTCTTCTGCAGTGTATAAATAATAAATAAGCACAGCATGGCCTGCCACAGCTGACTGAAATAATCCATATGACGGAGAGGATGTGGCCTCTTGTTAGGATGAAATTCAATTCCTCCGACAAAATCTATGCAGTACACATTTGAATTTGCATAAACCTATGGCTGCTGATTATCATTCCTCACCCTTGGCGCAAACCGGGAACAAGCTTCTAGAGATGCTTGATTAGACAGATGGACTCAAATCCATCACTTGGCAGATGGCATAAAATTGTTTATAGTTGCAGCCACTGAAATAGCCCACAGATACGAAAAGCCATCTGGGTACATGCGGGGGTTTCCAACATCAACCCATCTTTTCATTTGTCATTTATTATGACGGACCCACGATTGTAGCAATCCCCAATGGTGTGTTCAGTGGCTACCAATGCAGAAACTAGCTTGACGTCTGCAGGAAAAGGATATGAGTGGGGTCAGTGTAATGACCAAAGTAATTGCTACAATGAAGTCCACTGGAGCAGGAAACACTGTAGAGTCTATAAGCTGTGATAGCTGTTTATAATTGACAATTTTGGTGAAGGTCAAGGTCCACTTGTTTTGCCTGTTCTGGGGCTTCTGTTCGCATTCCTACAGTGTTCATCAGCAGAGGGAACTGGCTCTGTTGGCATCAAACAGTAGGTGGTCAAAATCTCCATTATCTTGAGCACTTTTAGGGTTTCCTCATCCATGTTGGCTTACAAGTAAAGACCCTTAAAGAAAGAAAACTGAAGAATTAAGTGGAGTTTGTGGACAATCCGTCAAGATTGTTTAAAACTTAAAATTTTGAGTCAACAGATATGAAAAGTCCAATAAAGTAAATGGAAAATTGACTCTGGTCTAGTAATCACTCAAAACGCTTTACTACACTTGTCTGATTCCCCCATTCTGCCATTGGGCTACCATGCATGGTGCTGACCTGCTGATCAGGAGTGAACCAGCCCTTCCTATCCAAAGTGCCTCATGGTATTTATGTGCTCTGCCATTCTGAGACACTCACACCCCAATAAAACAGCCATCAGGAGCAATTTGGGGGCTTGTATCTTGTCCTAGGATACTTCGACGTGCAGTAATCAACCACTGACCCTCCGATCAGTGGACGACCCACTTTATCTCCTGAACCATAGCCCCTCCAGAAGTTCTCAGAATAAAGGACTAACCAGTTTCTCAAGTTGGGGGTTTCACTGTATTGCTATAAGGTCTGCTTGTTTTACTACTTGTTTCTGTTGCCCAATTGTACTTTGATAAATGAGGTTGGTCCATACCCAGCGAGTATTATCATTGCCAATAGGACGATGTCAATAATGGGAACCCTTTACGGTACACAAAAAAAGTGTGAGTAGTACAACCAAATAATGAATGAATCATTGATCATCGTCGATGCTTACTTCCTAAATAACTCTGACTCAAAATGTCTGCTATCTCAACTAGACACCTGCTCTAAAGTTATATGCAGTCTCACCAATGCTACCATGTGTCTGCACCTAGCTTGCAACTTTATGTGCGCCGGCCTTAAAATGCAGTATTGGTTGCACAGGTTGATCCTCCCAGCCTTGTCAGCAGTTCAGAGATAGAAGTGTATCAGCAATCATATTCTTAAGTAATAGCTGATCCTGCACTTCAGGGGCCAAGTGTCACACATGGAATAGTAGGGCTTATAAGAAACCGTCTGCCGGCTTGCAAACTCAACAGTTCACAAACTAAAGTGCCCCGACAAATATGAGCTTCATTATATGGAGTAAATGCGCAAGACTGTGATTTGAATTGCAAATGTTTTTGAAAAGCAGGCCAGGCTAACCTGTTTTGTTTTGGTCAGCTGTGTGTTTGCATATAGAGAATATTCAGTCTGAGGCTGAGTCTCTGAGCTCCCTTTGATGTCTCTCCCATGTGAGAAGATGACTGACTGTTCAGAGAAGCCCGACTCATCATCGGACAGTTTGCTCTCTGCTGGAGGGGAGAGACGGAGAAAGAGCAATATAGCATCAGGTCCACCATATGGCTATATCTGATCTTTCAGCTTGGACCAATCTGCTGAACCTGTGGGAGCTTGGCTCTGTTCGCTGCACGCTCCATTTCAAACACCTCAGATAGCAGTGAGTCAGTGGGCTCCGTGATGTTTCAGGGCAGGACGTTTCACAGATGCCATCACTGTGTTGTATTCGTTCCATAGTGTCAAATTACATGGATCACAAAGAAAACTTTTGGACACGCCTTTCTGTTTTTCTCACAGAGTGCTAGTTAAAGATTTAACAGGCTCTTTTGTCAGAATGTAATATTCATATTCATAATTGTGTTTGTATGGTATATAATCACCTGAATCTTAGAATTGTTGTTTTTGTTCCCCTAGTTCATAGCCATTTATACCTAGAGGGAGCAGGTCTTTTTCAACAGAGCCCGCCATGTTGCACAGGGTGAGACGAGGGGTATTCAGTTGGTTGCAATCTACAACCAAACCGTTAGATGCCATTAAGTCATACACACTGGACCCTTAAATTGTGATTCTACTATTAAGACCTAGACACGAAGGCACCAGTCGGCCTTGCCTCCAATTTTGCAGTGAAAAATTCCTGTGTAGCCCAAAAGGCATTTTTCCCTTTGGCTGCCATTAAGAGTGAGAAGTCTGTAAAACTGTTGACAGGACACCTCAAACTGCAGACAAGGTCAATTATAACTCTTTTTACAATTTGTCTATGTGTAAAACAGGAGATGGTCAGCTTAGCTCAAGCCTAAATAGGACATTATATCTCATTTGTGTAATGTGTACAAAAACTAAAGTGTAATAACAACAAACTGTGGCTGTAATGGGATTCATGTGATCGTCTATTTCTAGGCTGGGCACACTGACTTAATGGTATCACCGCTGGCTGACCGGCAACATCACAGTGACAAAATGTTTCACTTTAGGTTTGGTATAGATTAAATAAATGCGATCTAATGTGTGATCTTTAGATTAGACGCTCTGGTAGGATTCTGGATTTCGGACAGAGCCAGGCCATCTGTCACCCGCTGCCTTCAGCCTTAATGCAAACCTATGCTAACAGGCAGATGTGGACAAGTTGAGAGTGGCATTGATTTTCTCATTCAACTCTCAGCATGAAAGCACATAAGGATTTTTTTTGAAAAACACATAATTTCCATTCCCAAGAAATCAGTAAAGCATTTTCCGTCCTGCAGTTGTCTTATTTTCGTGCAGAACACGGCAGAGACAATCTGGACACGGTCAAACCTGGTCTTACATAAGTCATCTCTACGCTCGCTAACGTCGGCATGCCAAGCACCGGCAACACTTAATTGAATCCTTGCACCAAATGGTCCCCAATCACTGCTGGTTATGAAGTGCCCAGTTGTTCATTACCGACAAAATTCAAACGATAACCTGCTTCATGACGGAAAAGAGAGGAAAATGAGATTGTTGAGACAAGAGTGGGGTTCTGTCATGATTTGGGGTTTGTGATTAATTTGAGCTTTGGAGTCATGCTTCAAAGTGTTTTTATTAGATCAAAGCGGACAAAAGCTTTAAGTTGAGATAAAGAAGAAAGACATGATCATGTGAGGAAGAGAAGGGATTATGTGTACTTTATACACAGCTTCAAATAGTTTAATCCATGATCAGTGGTCATCAATGATGGAAATGTTTGCTGAAGTACTCTACTTAAACTCAAATTAAAGATACTTGTACTTTACCTGAGTATTTCCATTCCTTTTAAAGTTATTTTCTGGGCCTTTTTCTATAGATATAGATGGACAGGAAATGGAATGAGAGAGTAAGATTCAAACCCCATGTGATTAAAAGTCCAATATGTAAGAAATGGCCACCTGTCGAATTTATGCTTCAATTAAAGAGGTGCCAGCATATCACTAGAGAAACTGTTAACTTATGCTAACTGTAGCTGGCGTTAGGTAGCAAGCTCAGTAAACTTGCAGCTAGTGGTCTTATCTAGCTGACTCTGCCTGGACTGAGAGCTCAGAACACCGGGGGGGCATCTTTAAGTGCACAACTATATATAAAGTAGTGAAAAGTTACCTGAATCCAGAGCCGTAGAATACAACATACTGATAAATGCAGCAATAATATTCATCCAAAAACATCTGATATTTTTACTCACACTGGAGTTTTTTCACAGTGTGATATTGCTCAGTTACTTAGATAAAGGATCTGAAAACTTCCTTCACCCCTGACACACATGCACAACATACGCAAACAGACGTGCTCATCAGAATCAGTCAAAGGTTTCTCATTATCCCAGACGAGGGGCACTCCACCACACTCGCAGCCTTTCGTTTGTGTCAGAATTTCATTATTAATTCATTGAATCATTTCTGAGGGGCGAGCGGGGAGACACTGTCACTGTGATTCTTCATTAGCCGTTATCGGGGAACATGAGCTGAGACAAAACACGGGCTCATTGTGATCACAGATACCGAGGGCAGAGTGAGAGAGAGAGAGGAGGGTGGAGATGGGGTTGAAACCCCCCAGAGATCTCATCATATCTAGAACGACACTCAGTCAAACCTGATTTTTATTTTTCTTTATGCATAGGTACACTCGTGAGCACACACAAACTCTTACAGTAGGCGCACACTTCATGATAGTAAGTTGTTGTGACGAGACAATTCAAGAGTGTCTCCTCAGAGAGCTTATACCTGTATAAAGAGGAAGCTGTCTCCTCTGGGATGTCACACATGTTACTGAACACAAAAGGATTTTGTGGTGTTAGACTGTATCAGCGAGGCGTTGATACATACAGCAATACATGTGTAGACATTGATTGGTATAATGTCTACATGTATATGAGGAGGCGCAAAGCAAGTTATTGGTAATTTGATGGAAATGAGTGTTTCTTGAGTCTGTGCTCAGAGGAGATCGCTTCCACTTTTGTCATTTTATCAACAACAATAATGAAAGAGAATGAAAGAACGAAAATAAACTGGTGTATAACCAGCAGATGCAGGAGTATTTTCTTTTGACTGTATTTTACTCTGCATATTTTTGAGTATTGTAAATTAGGGAAACCTCAATGACATCCGAGGCTTAAATAAAGGTTTGAATTGAATTGAACTGAAAAAAAAGAACACGTTAATGTGGTTGAAGCAGGAAAGCCAGTGAATTAATCTGCATCTACAGTAAACATAAAGTAATAAGTGGTATGAAAAGCTTCTTCTACAGTTGACCCCTCTATATTTTAATCTGGTATTTTATCCTGGCTTTTTATCTATTTTGTAGTTTTTATTTTATTTGAACACTTTGTGTCTGTGATAGATGCTATATTAAAAAAAAATGCTTGCTTGCTTGCTAACTGCATTGGTGAAAAAAAGTCTAAAAACCTAAAAGAAATGCCTCCAGTGGTGTCAAACATTGCATTGTGGGTAATGTAGGCACCAGGTTTTTGGAAAGTACTCCACTGGTTTAACATCATGGACAGACAAATGTTTGAAATTGATTCAGCAGAACCAGAGATATCACTTTTTTTTTTCACGCATTCCTCTTCCTTATCCAAACCTGGTGCCTCCCATGTGTTGAGCTGCTTCTTGTCACGCTTCCTGGGGATTGGCATGGCTGTTTCAGAGTGATGAGACGAGTGATGTTAGGCTGAGTGCATATGTATTAATCATCACACCCTCTGATTTATTATTCACTTGAAGCCTTTTTGTACTTTGCACAGATGCACATATATGATCCAGATTGGTGGATATGCCCGGAGATGCCCACACAGTTCATTTGCAGACAGTTTTTTTTTTTATTGAACTCGTCACTCAACAGTAATATGTATCGTTATACAAAAAATATTACAGTTGGGGACAGTCTGCACAGAAGTCATTTCACAAGCATGTTTATATAAATGTTTTACTGTAGTACCATTCAAGTGACTCTCCTCCTGTAGTACCCATGTATAATACATGGGATGGATGCAGGATGGCGTACTTAACAGTGGCTACTAATGTACATTTATGGGTCCATGGCCCATTGATTCCATAGGGACAGGTAGAAATGACAGGATGAATACATCATGTTTAACCGGGCATGAGGGAAATTAAAGGGGGGGGGAATCCCCCTCAGGCAAACTGCCTCACTTCTTAAGCCACTGCAACAAGGTGGGTAGGCAAACGGTAAGGGTTAGCATCTGTGTGTGTGTGTGTGTGTGTGTGTGTGTGTGTGTGAAATGTGATTATTCCTACCATGCCATATGTGTTTAACTAAGTTAAGACATTCTAAAATGAGGAAATCACTTCAAAATAGTAAAATTATGGGTAGCTCTGACGTGTTTAGGTAGGCTCGTCTTTAGGGATAATTATATTGATGGATATAATTTTTTTTGAGTTATGTGATCTCACAAATCCATCTTGCGTGGCTTCAAGCTCTGCACACATAACACAAAGCTGTTGAACAGGTGGGTCTGGTTGTGACAACCAGCGACAGAAGTGACTGTTCGCTCGAAAATAACAATGGCGGCTCCTCAGGAGGTTAGCGTAGCTGCTATAGTGTCAGATATATGAGAACTGGAGAGTATATTTTGTTGAGAGAAGAACAAAGAACAGCACTTTCTCACTGAAATGTATGTTTTCACTCTTCTCCCATCCAACTTTGGTAAGAGTTTAATTTACCAAATGGCTGGGAGTTGTTTTCTTCTTAAAGTTAGCCCGTGATAGACGCTGATAGGCCGATGGTTCGTCCAACCATCTGCCAAGTATTTTATTGAACTGCCTCACCTTTTCCAAAGAGTTTCTAAGGGCAACTCAGATCAGCCCATCCATCCAGGCAGAGGCAGAAGTTAACTGAAGTGAGAGAAAGGCAATTATATCCCTTTTTTTTTCTGAAAGCGAGCCCAATAGTTCTTGACACAATTAAGACACAGAGTGGGTCATTTTGTTGACACTTTCATTGTGGCTCGATAGATTGCACAGCCTGACTGTGAAAGCAGCTTATCATGACCAGTTTTTACATTTGCAAATAATACAGCAGCAAAGGAGGAAGTCAGGCAAAGTAAGAGCGAAAAAGTCAGCACGGGGATGAGGTCGAGGACGGACGGTTGGGTCAAACAAGCACAGGACTTTCACACAGGAGACTGCCGATCGTGTCCGTTGGGAAGGCAAAAGTCAATGATGAGTTATGTTAACTTATTAATTATGTCACATACATGATGTAATTGAGGTTATGTTCAGGTAGGTACGTCTCGTTACCGAAGCCACACAAGTAAAATGGTTATTTTAAGCAAACCACAATGTTTTTCTAAACCTAACCAGGTAGTTCTTTTTCTTACCACACTGTAAGCATACCACGAAGGTACACCTGTCACAGTAACACAGCAATGTTGTTTTGTTTGGTCATTTTGAAAGTCAGCAGGAAATGACCAGGTCATTTAGATATGAGGGCATGTTGTCTGAGATTGTTATGTGTAACAAAACCATCTGGCGCATTAGGTTGGAGAACTCTCAAAACATTTTTACCAAAGTCGATTGATTTTCATTTTATCGTATATGTTTAAATACATATAAGTATGTATAAAGATAAAACATGGAAAATGATTAATCTTATATATGATCTATGGATCACGGAGTCAACTGATGTTACAAGTGCACACACCCTCAATGTAGCCTACCTGGATTCTTTCTGCCTTTCTGAAAAATTGTGTTTTCGGGAATTTCTGTTGGACTTCTCCCTCCCCACTTTCCCTCTTTTGTTGCTGCTCTGCAGGCTCCTTCTCCTGATTAACTCTGATATGTTTGCACAAATGACCAGTGTAGCGGATAGCCTCCCTGCATAATATTACAGTTGCCGACCTTTTCATTAACAGGCAAATTATGCAGCGTTTCCGCTAAGCCACTGCGGGGGCCAAGGGCAGGGGGAACTGTGGTCAGGTGACGGCTAATCTCTTGCGATAATGCTGCCGTGGTCGTCGGTTAGCAGAAGGAAAGTAATCTGTAACATAGAAAACATGGAGAACATTTTTTGCCTGGTATAAATGGTCCTGTTAAGAAGATTCTATCACAGTATTGATACTTTTCTCTCTTACCGCATAACAGCTCCTCTCAAAAGAAGAGATTTAATGCCGAATGCTTTGCACACCTTAGCCAAACATGAGCAAGGTCAGCCTTAATATTTCAGTCTATGTGTGACTCACTTTTTCTAATGTTACCCTTCTTTGTCTAGCTGTCTGTCCCTGCCAATCCAAAAACACCCACACACATGCACAGCCATTAGTCATTACTCTTCCATTTGGCTCTAATTAGATCGGTTTAATTCTAAGGTAAGGGAGTGGGAGAGTATACAACCACACATCTTTACTCAGTTTTCTTTTTCACACACACCCAATGACAAGGATGTCCCACGCATGATGCATATGATCCTCACAGGTCCTTTCCACTCACTGGATTTGAGAGTCAGGGTGATAAATGACCGTTCGAATGAAGTTGGACGTTCAGGATTAACACAGTCTGTTCTGTTTCACACCGTTGCCAAAAGGAATACGCCCGCATCTTCAGCAAGTGCCATCCCCAACCCTAATCCAATCTTTATCACCGCAAAACAGGTGGGCCCGAGTTACCATTGGGGCGACTCAAAGCGCAGATGAGTATTAATGAATTGATGTCTGTAATTGATGTTGGCGTGTCAAAATAAATGTGCATCAACACACCACATCTAATGGCTTCATAAAGTAGGATGAACACAACCTTTCCTGGAGCTAAGATTTTTCCCTTTAACTCACATTTCAATTTATATTCAGATTTCCAATAGATACCGTGTAAGAGCCAAATCCTCACATTGCCTAATATTGAATACTGCTTTTCACCCTTTCCACTTTAACCAAGAAAGTTCCCCAATAAAAAATCTTTATAGAATATATTAACTAGCGATACATTATACATTCAGCATTGCCTGAAGGTTGGTTGTAGAAAGAAGAAGGGATCTTTTATGCTGCGCCTCATTTTTTCTTTTCCCTTTTGTTTCGAAGAGAAAAAAAAAAGTTATTTTTCTTTGAACCAAGGTCAAGCAAATTCCCTCTGAACTGATTACACACACAGAGGAAGAAAAGAATTGGAATCTGAGTTTGCCCTTAAATGGGTGCCCTTCAGAGAAGTGGTTATTACAGTCGCAGGTGCGCATGGATTAAATGGAAGTGTAAAGATTAAACAGATATACAAGAATATGAAAGGAAAGGTGACAAAAATGTCCATTTCAAAGCCGATCAATTGTCATAAAGTTGGAGAACTCCTCTCAGAGAAATAGCTGAACATTTGGGGAAAAATTCACTAGAGCTAGGAGACAATTCATGAATGGCACGAAATGACTATCTTGGGTAGGTCAACCAAAAAACAGCACCTCTAAAGTTCATTAAAGCAGTGTTTCCCTACGGTGTTACTGTCAGAAAGACAGCAACATGGCTACTGCTAGCAGCCTGGCTACTGTCCAAAACAAGCAACATCCATAAGAATCCCAATTTGACCTATAAACTTTGATCTCAGTGCTATGAAAAGGTACTGTAAAACACCAAGTTGTATTAACAAGTCTGTTACTTACTGATCTAGTAGAGAGAATGCTGGAGTTGAACCGTCTTGAGCCCCAGTGGTAAGAGGAAACACGTATCAGCAGGGTTCTTTTTCACCAGATAACCCAGTTGAGTTGTTCCACCGGTACCTGGGGATAGAGAACAGGGAAAACAATGCCTTTTCCTGTTTTGGTTGCACAATGGTAGACATGCTTCCTTTGTGTCCCTTTGTGTCTTTACAAGACCACAATCGATCACATGATACTTTGCAGGTGACAATTGAATGTGCGATCTAGTATATGTTTTGCTGCTGATATTGATCCATAAAAACATTCTGACAGCGGTTTCACCTCTTAACCGTGGAAGTGGGAAAAGCCAAGCGTTTTCCATAGATGTACACAGAGGCACCCGAACGCAATACAGTTACAGGACGTCGACGCTGAGCCATTGTTGTTCGTCAGAGTGAGTAAAAGCCTTATTAATCAAGTTAATCAAGTTGTCTGACAGAGTTCAATAGGCCTACAAATTTACTGAGTGATTGAGCTTTCATCCCGCTAACAATAGCTTTGCATATTTCACAATAAAGGTGGTATTAGAGATTGCCATTGATGGAGAGTTATTCCCAGCAAAACAGCTTACACGATGACTGACAGTCTAAAACTGAAAATTTAATAGACCACAACAGCATCAATTAATATCACAGAGGCGCCCCTTAACAAGTATTTCTCGAGATGGCAGCAACCAATTAATCTCGCCTCTGATCATGAAATATCTGTTTGTGTCATTTCAAAGGAGAAACTCTAATCTGTAACATGGGAATTTAATATTCTGAATGTCAACAACAAAAGGATTCAATGAAAGACTGTAATCCAGGTCTTTCTCGGTTTATAATTGCACGGCAAACATCAATCAATTGCATCCCAGTGTTTTCCGCATTAAAAAGCGTGAAATGTTCCCTAAGGTTGCATCGCTCCATGTATGTTTGTTCCTGTGGACTTCCATTGATGTAAGATGAGTTGAGAAGGTCGCCATCGCCATCGCCTCACACACAATCTCTCTCTCATCTCGTCCTCTTTGCATTCATTTCAGCGTGCTCCAGATAGTTTGGATAATATTGTTTTTTGTTGTCTGTGACAGAGAAGTTGATATTGCAGCTATGAGGAAACTAATTATCTCGAAACAAAATGGTAGCTTTGGTATTTTAATGTCAGCTGAATGTCAGCTCATCGAGATGATTTTAACAGAAGCCATGATGCAGTACCAAAGTGCTATGTGACCTCTTGTACAAGATCCTGTGTTTATCCAGACATAAACCTCAGATAAGCTGCGCGGTGTTGCAATAATGCAATAGAAATGATGTACTTGCTTCTTCTTCAGGTTTCCAGTCTATCTGAAGCAATGAGCTACAAACGATTTTTAATTGATTTAATAATTTATATGTGGGATTTAAAGATGGCATAAAAATAACATGAATGCCAAAGGAGTCTGCAACAGAGACTTTTCAACAGTACACTGTCTGTACATTTTTGTGTTATTATAATTTTTTCTCAATACTTTTTTTAGTTGCCTTTAACAGACCCTCAGAGTTAAGTCTAAACATTACAGCCGGACACAAGAGGTGAGATGTCAAGACTTTTTTATTGGACCGAATCGATCAAATTCTGATAGTAAGACGAGCCATTTCAGGGGCTTTTGACACACACAAAAATATATTCAGTTGTACAACCGCTTCTATCACAATGTAAGCTTATGGGAAAAAATACTTTTTGGACCAGTGTGCATCACATGACTTAATAATTACAATATGTCAACCAGGCTTCGAAGACTGGCTCTCATCCTGGGGGCTTGATTTAGCTACCACCTTATCTGTGTGACACAACAAACTCAGACACTAAGATGTTGCATTTTAAATTGTTTTTGATTGAAAAATGACACATTCCTGTGGCATAACATATGAATATAAAACAGACGGTGTTAAATTACTTTTCACCACAGAGGCCTCACCTCACAAGACACAGGACTACTTGCATCTTTGCTTCTCATTTAGGCCTGAACACAGCACGAACACATTTTATTTGCCCTTCAACAAGGGTAACATTATATTGACAATTTGATCAAATCATGAACTTTGAGCCTTTACCCCCCATCAACAGATCTAAATAAATCACATTTTCCTACACACCCAACGGTTTTAAGAATGCATCTTCAAAACTAAGTGGTTTAAACTGATCGACCCTCCTTTTCTGACCTCGTAGGGCTTTGTCTATCAGACGTTAAAGATCAAAGCTGGTTCCAATTCTTGTCAACTGAACGTGTGGAGTGAATTAATTTGAGGTGCGGGCTTCCTCTTTGTCCCACTTGACCCTGTTTTCCACTGCCTAATGGTCTGCAGGCCAATCAAAGCTTCAGGACTTGATGAAGTGGGGCCAGTAGTGAGGAACAATGGCTTACTCCATCTTGGTTCTATCTGGCTGACATCTCAGGTCCTCGGGGGAGTTTCAGCTCCCTGCCAGTTGTTCATTCTTCCAGTCACGCTGTGCAACTGTTACAGACTCGGGGAAACAAGAGGAGAGGGAGAGAAAAATGATTCACTGGAGGTCATGGGTGCTGACTGGGACCAAGCGATAGAATTTCATTTGAAAATTGACTTGTTAAATTAATCATATTCACTTACTTGTACCCTGCACTATAGACCACAGCTCCATTCGGTGTAACTAGTACTTGAATTATGATTTTTTTTTTTTCCAAAGGTGCTGGCGCTCTACAGCAGCCAGTACACCATGGAATTGTAGCTTTTATGAGAATGAGCTCTCTCTGGTCTCAGTAGGTAAATTACCAACTAGGGCATGAATGAATGCTTTATACCTGCTGACCATTTTTTAGACACGCAGAAAGAAAATTCAGATTAAATACATATCTTTCAACATTTTACTTTAGACCAGAGCCGAAACCATGGAAATCTATATCAGCTCTCATTTTAAGATTGAATAGAGGATACACTCTGGCCAGCAACTAAGTCAGTGCACTACATTAAGCTGTGGGTTTGTGGGTAAATGCTGAATTCTTTTGTTTCTGGCCTCGTCTAGAAATCACGTCTTCAAAGCCCCCATAACCGCTGCGTATCGTGATTGTGTGTCACAGAGATTTATATGACAGCTTTCAAAGGTGAGTATATTGAGTTCAGATGGATTTACCATCCGAGCCGTCCCTGAATGAGGGGACCTTGTCAATGAAAACTACCTTAAAACGAGTTTACAGGCCCGTCTGATCGGTTCAATCTGCCGCTGATGGCGGCGCGTTAACTGACAGCTGATTTTGGAGGCCGCAGCAAAGGTCTGAGCTCTCCCCCAGCGGCTGCAAATGGACCACATATACCACTCAGACAGGCGAAAGAGCACTTTTACTTGCCGTAATGGCATTGTAGTTTTTACCCATAGGCTGACTATGGGCTATAAACTGCTCTGCAAGTTGATGTTGTGTCTGGGATTACAAGACAGGGGACTCTGTTCTCGAAGCCGACTGATTTTTCATCAGTGTCAGCTGTTTTGTTTGTGCCCAATGTGCAGCACCGGGAACAGACGGACATGAATTAATTCAAAAGGAGGAAAATTCAGATTGTTATACGACAGTGTAGCTTGTCACAATAATATTTAAATGGTGTGTTTAGGGGGCATCATTTATATTCACAACGTATATTACGGCTGTCATTTTTAGATTTATCTCACTGTGCTCTGAGTATCCATTCACAGAGGCTTGAAACTTTTAACAGATATTCCATCACAGTGAGTGTTTAATTGCCCATTCATTTTTTTTTCCAAGTTGCATTATTTGTTCGCATCAAAGTTTAATGAATTACATTAGAAGTGTTGAGCAACTGTTTCAAAAAGACGTCTGGATTCAGTGTTTGGTAACCCAGAATGAACTTTGTCGTAATGGGTGAAGCTTCAGTGAGTCAATGTGGCAGATTTTTACTTAATAATGAACACATCTTCCCCGTAAGTGCATCCAAATGGCATGTGCATGACGACTTCATAGGCAAGGCAGTTGAATCGCATGCAGCACCAAGTAACGACGAACCTGTGACTGACAGATGGGGAAACACCGGTTTGAGAATTGAACCGTTTTTTTCTCGTGGTTGCAGGTTTATTCAAAAATATCAACCCTAATGTGTCTAGTGATTGGCATTTGGAGCTAAATGCCAATCAAAGTGACAGGTCAGCTGGAAATCTGGCCAGAGGGTTAAAAAAAGAAATCCCCTCGTGGCATTTCTCAGAGAGCCTGTAGAAATTTATCGGCAAAATTACTCAAATGCAACACGACGACAATATCAACAGCACAACCTGATTTAAAAAAA
The DNA here is from genome assembly GCA_039737535.1 of Lagodon rhomboides. Lineage (NCBI taxonomy): Eukaryota > Metazoa > Chordata > Actinopteri > Spariformes > Sparidae > Lagodon > Lagodon rhomboides. The sequence goes on along the minus strand of CM077805.1, from coordinate 12,179,382 downwards.
GTTTCACCTCATTTTATTTCTATAATATCTGCTCTGCGTTGTAGCTTAAGGTCATGCTGTTAGCAGCGCGACTCTAGAAATATGTAAATAAGGACAAATGTTCATGAATAATTCTGATTGTTTTGGGGTTAGAAAAAATAAAGGTTGGTTTAAAGTGCTGTACTGCAACTGACTTTTTCACAGAAACACATTGCTGAGTAATGCTCAGTAAGGTTGTGATTATAGTTCTGGACTGTTGTCTTCTTTAGTTTAAAGGACCGGTGTGTAGGATTTAGGATTTAGGATTTTCTAGCAGGGTTGATGACGAAATACGCCTGGTTTTACCCTCCTTTGTGGTGGTCGCCAAGAATGAAAAAAATGCAAAAGGGCCTTTAGATCCAGTGTTTGGGTTGTCCATTCTGGGCTACAGTATAAACATGATGATGCAACGGACTACATCTGCCTTTAAAGGCTCATTCTAAAATTACTTAAAAGAAATCTAAAAAAAATTATACACTCGTGAAAACAGTATTTGAAGTATTATATTCCATATCTTCCAACAGATTATGCACTGCACCTTTAAAGTAAATGAAACAAACATCTAGCTGAAAAGCAGTTTTCATACCATGAGTGAAAAAGGCCCTCTGCATTACTGTGACTGGAAAAAACTAATAATACTGTAAACTAAATCACAGTAAAGATGCCACAAATGATCATAGTAAGAGTTAAAAAGCACTACTAATACTACAAATAGAAAAACTGTAATAATGCTGTAATTAAAAACAGCAATAATACCTGAAATGAAATACAGTAGAGAAGCAGATGTAATCGGCTCTAACAATATCACAGTGAAAAGCAACAAAATCATGCAGTTTTCAGAGAAGCAGTAAGAGTTCAGTGGTCAGCAGGTAACAGATGAAGAGTTTGAAGTGACAAGGCATCAGCGGTGAAATAGAGCTCGGAGTTTCCTCTGGGAACGACTCTCGTAGCGTCGTGTAACTCTGCCTGTCACATATTCACTTGTGTTCCGCTTCACTCGGTGCTTCTTCTCTCCTCTCCGGGGACATTCAACATTGATGAGGTGAACGCAGGTAAAAGCTGTAATTGATGTATTGAATCTATATTGGTTAGAAAGGAGAGTTGGAGAGCGAGGTAGGAAGAGGCAGCATTGTTCAGTGTGAATGCGTTTTCTCTTATTCTTTACACATTTCTTGTTTTTCCCTTGACTCTTGTGGTTTCTCGTTCTCATTCCCTTGTCCTCTATCCTCTCTCGCCCACCCACCACCTCTGGCAGACTGTCAGCGTCTCTCTCCCTCGCTCCCATGGGAATCATAGATTGCCCTCCTCAGGGATAAACACAATAGAAATTCACGTCCCTCCGGGCGCACAAACAAACTGACCGGTCACACATCATGTTCAGTGCAGATTTTACAAGAGATTTAGCAGCTCTGCTGGACTGATTCTGTATCCACTCACAAAATCACTGGGTATTTTCCCATTTAGTTTGCTGTTAGAAGTAAGTATCGCAATTCCTAGACAGATTCACTTCCTCCTGGAACACAATAACCGAACAGCAATACAATGTCGCATATGTGACTAATGTAATCACCCAGTTTCATTTCTAAAACATTTTGGAACCAAGCAAATCGCTACTCTACTATAATAAAGCAGACTATTTACTGTTGCGGAGGGAGGCTTACTGGTTGTTATATAAATATTGACTCCAATAGTCCTTACTTCTGAATTTAACTCAGGATGTCTCTTATAAACTGGAGTACGCAATGTAGAAACATGAATGAGAGAACGCTGACTGAATCGACCACAAAGGGTACATGTCACAGCTACAACCTGAGGCCCCCTGCTGGTGTACAAACTGAAGCATATCCCCCAAAATCCCAGAAAACCCACATAATAAAAATCCTGGTACAATCTCGTAAAAGTCACAGAAGTAGAAGAATCCCAGAAAAATCCCTGTGATATTTTCAAAAAATTCCTGTAATATGCCCAGAAAAATTCAGTAAAATAAAATAATTTTTGAAAAATCCCAGAAGAAAGTCTTGGAAACTTTCCTGGAGTATTATTGGCAAAATCTGAATAAAATATTCTTAAAATCTGGCAAAATTCCCAGAAAATCAGAGAATCCAGAAAACAATCATGTTCCTCAAGTTAAATCACAGAGTAACTGAATACCAGTAAAATCCTGGTATATTTCAAAGTAATATTGCAAAATATATCACTTTATATGAAGCAAACTGTGATCACCAACAGCTGTCATTTTTGTACCCACAAGGTTTATGAAGGACTAAAAGGAAACATTGTCTTGGGTTCTTTAATTCCAAGATTTTATTTTGTTGTTAAATATTCTGTTTTTTAACAAATTCCACTTTCGATTTTGAAGTGCTTACTGGGTACACACACTACGTCCACAGGTGTTCAACATCATTTCAGCAGAGACACTTTAATCCTCACTGAGCTTATTAGACTGAAAAAACCTCTTTAGCAGCTGCTATTGAAATGAGAGCACAGCTCAGGTGTATTAGCTGTAATTCACTGCCATTGGGTTCTGTCAGCGGTAACAAATGGCAGGGGGACGATGGGCTAATTTGTAAGGTATACCTCCCGGGCCACTCAGCCCCGTAAAGTGGCCGACTGGAGCCCATTCAAAAAAAATATGGTCTGCTGCTATGAGGAACTCCATCTGGGCCGAGCACTAAAACTCCTGAGTCAGGGAGAAGAGGGGTGATGAGTGGGAGCAGCAAAAAAACAGGTGGGGGGAAAAGTTTGTAGAAGAGCCTGAGTGGATTTTCTTTTTTTTTTGTCTTTGTGCCACAGCTGTTTGCTTCAGACAAGACAAAGTAAGATCTTAAAGGAAAAAAATGTCATGTGGTTTTCCAATGCAAGCACGTAGACAAAATTTACTGTTGACCATTTTTCACTAAGTCATTTTAAAGTCAGTGAGATAATATAAGCTGTGCAACTTAACGTATCTTTGGTTAAAATTTCAATTTTACGTTGTGACAGCGCTGTGGTTATGGTCTGGTTAGGTGTAGTCACAAAAAACATTTGGTTGGGGTTAGGATAAGACCATGTTTGGGGCTTAAAATGCCTGTTTTGGTCTCCATGAACCACAGCTGGAGATGTCCCCATGTCTTGTTAAAAAACCCTAGTTTTGTCACCACAAGCTCGGCTTCACATTGTTTTGTTGCTCCGGACAAAATAAGTAAGATCTTGAATGGAAGAAACAAAGTCTTGTGGTTTTCCACAGCAAGCACGAAGCTTAAATTTACTGTTGACCATTTGTCACAAAGTAATTTAAAGTCAGCTAAGATGAGATGAGGTTAACTTAAGGCAATCCCTTGCATCTCTCATAACTTACACCACTCACTCATATTTCCAACATGGCGACACACCCCCTGTCAGAGTCAGTATCATTCATATAGCGAGGAACCGTCAATTTAAATGCTCCGAACTCGCCAAAAGCTGACAACACTGTGACGCCGATGAAGAAAAAGTTCACCAATCACCCGATAATCACACAGGCCAGCCTTATTCATCAACATGTCACCTCCATGACAAAAAACCCCATTATTAATAAGTAATGACTTGCCAGTAATGAGGGTTCAATTTGTCTGCTGATCTGCTCACAGCTGTTGGGGCTAATTGTTGTTTGATGTGACTGTTTTTTTTGCATGAAAATGACTTGCGGATCATTTTCAGCGCATTTCTCAAATTCATTTACGTTTTGAGAAATGTGAGCGCACCGTCACACGGATGTATTATACCCCTGTGTGAATTCCCATTGTTCATCATCAGTAATGACTGCATTGAATAGTGTATTTTAAGATTTGCACAGTATCTCTCAGGAGACTGGCCATTCACCGCAGATTGCAGGAGGGTAGAGGAACCAACATGCACATAAAAGCATGTGGCCTAAATACGTGTATCCTCGCCTGTACGTATACGTAAGCACACGTGTAAATTCCGACGATTGCTCACACACACACATGTATTGGGCACAAACACCTGCTGGCACTCACACACATGAACAAAGATTCCCCAGCACACGCACAGCAGGGCGCTCTCATTAGCCCGTGCTAATGAACATAAATTCAATATTGCCTATTAATGAATAAACAGACTAAATAAAGTAATCAGGCTTCAGTCTCTCCCCTCTGAGGGACTTTGATTTTTTTCTTTTTTTGTATTTTTTGCACCTTAATTAAAAGCAACAACATTATTCAGTTATTAAGGACGAATAACCAACATTTAAAGTCTGCAATGAAAGAGGCAGTCTGGACACAGAAGGAGATAAACTCTTAATATTGTGCATTTTTGGGGGATTATTTTCGAAGTCCTTGAGAAGCATTAAGGGGGAATGAGACTCAAAAATCTAGATTTCTTACAAACAGCACCTTTAATACTTAGATCGCTATTGGAAGATAAATAGAAAAGTGCTCTTTCTCACTCACAGAATCCCTGCAGCATCTTATGGCAGAAGTGTGTCACCTTGCCTGGAATAAGGACGGCTCTTGCTACACAGTACGAGCCCTCATTAAAGAACCACTACTAAATGAGCGCGGCTGTTGTTTGTCGTGAGGTATAGGCTACTTTTCAGCCTGTGGAAAGAGTTGTACAATGTTTTTCGTAAAGCTTTGGAGGGAGTTTTTGGAGGGATATGTGAAAAGATTACCCCTGATGGTGTCGTTGGGGTTGTTTTCAGCGTGGGCTTAAAACTTGTTTTAATAGAAAGTAAAAAAAAGAAAAACTGCAAGATGTGGGGCTTGAAAGAACTGAGCATTTAGGTGGCAGAAATGTCTAATGAAATGCCAGGAAGAGCTGCACTGTGATCTTCCACTTGCAGATGGTTTTTGGAGATGGTAGACAAAAAGCCCCAGATCAGAGGCAGATGGGTGCACGATCCACTGCAGGACGATCAGCTCCAAAGGAGTTGGACACAGGAACAATCAGATCATACATTTGCTTTGGTCATTAATCAAAGCAACATTTTACAATGCCTGGACCAAAACAAAACAGGTTGGTTCAAGTGGAGACAAATGGACAAATTAGTTACAATGAGGTAGAGACATGTGAGGAAAAGGGTCGCCGCACAAGCAGGGGATTGAAGTTAGTTTGATACACACCTTTTGCCCAATGCAGCTGCCATCGCTATGAACCAAACCAAAGAAAACCCCTCGGCAATCAATTTTAAGTCACTGCTAAAGGGACCTATTTTCTGCCTGTTTGTTTGACCTGTTCCTAATTAAAGTGGCCTCTCAAGCAAAGCAATGCAGAGTCAACATTTGCTGTGTTGTGGTGCAGAGAGCCGACGTGGAATGCAAAGTCAGTATTGGTCGCTTTGGGTTGGGTGATGTTGAAATGGCGAGAACATGCTGTGAAGCAGATTCTTTGTCATGTGGAAGCGAGGTCTTCATGATTAATTCTGTGCCAACCACTCAGTGTCAACCGCGGACATGGACACTTTGATTGGGATGGAAGAGGCCATTTTATCCATTTGAATTCTGACTCATGTACCCTGTGATTAAACGAGCAAGAGGGAAGATTTGAAAACAATCGGAAACATTATAATTTGAGATCCAGGGGATGGCGGTTGACATTCTTTGGTAATGTGAACATGCCTGCGGTGAATCGAAGCCGCATTTATATTCATGCGAGGATTCAGAGCTGATGAAATGTGGGGGAGAGCCGAGCCTTGAAGATTGGATTCTCGACATCAAGGAAACAAACAAATCTACATGCTTGCTCGAGTGTGCCCGAGTCCTCGCGCGTTCTTATAGAAAGACATGTACGCCTGATCACACATACACACAACTAGGTTCTTCTCCTTGCATACAAAGTAGCACGAAACGTTGGCAGGGAAAACACACTGTAATTTAGTGGGAGTACAAAATGGGCTTTGATTACAGGCCTTTGGAAGAATAGTTGACCCTTTTATTCAGCGCGGAGGAGATGCAGTTCATCCACTCGGTTCCTCTGGCCCTGTACAGAGTAATGAGAGCCTGACTGAACCAGTGGACCTTCACTCCCCGCACTGTTACCTTCTCACAACATGAAGCATGGCTGGCACAGAGGTTTCAAAATGAGGTCTGAAAGTCTCAAAGGCCCTGTAAGTCATTCCAGGATTCTGCTAACCAGCAGAGGAGCACTTAGCACTTGACTATCATTTTACTCATCACAACTGAGAGAGGACTGATTATTATGGACATAGGCCACACCACTGTATGCTGAATAGATGGCATTGTAATTATCACCTTAATCACACCTGACATTATACAGTGCTTAGCACATGCGAACATGGCTAGTTCAGGTCTAACTGTTGATGATAAGTGTGTGCTGTTCAAATGGATAAACATAAAGATTCTCTGTGGATTTCATTTAGTACTGGTGGTGCGATGGAAGCTTCAATTTCAACAGTGAACAGTGTTCCACTTGTAGATGTTTGGTACCAGTAATACAGCAAGAAATGTAGCAATGAAGAAGTCTGCAAGCCCTGGTGAACAATGCAAGTTTCAAAATATATGAAAATAACCACTTTCCGAAATGTCTGATAAGGAGGGAAATGCGATCAGTGCATCCTTCTTTGTAGGCTTTTCCTTGTTCGTTGAGCAAAAACTGGAATACACCCTGGACACAGTTGATCATTTACACATACGGCAAATTGGTGTCACTGATTTGCAACACAATCATGAGAATGGTTAAAGGTCCTATTTGTAAGAAAAGTTGATTTTGGAGTCTCATTCCCAACTCGTCACATATTGACACATTGGGACGACAATCCCAACGCGTCATCATTTACTAGTACTAGTCTAATTTTAGCCCCATGTTTGTCTCTACCGAGTCCTAAGAAGCAGGATGATGCTCCGTTCAACATTTAATCACTAACTTTGTCATGCTTTTTGGTGCTGGAAAGATGACGATTGTGGGCTTTCTACGAATGACTCCTTTCACATCATACAAAGTAATTTCATCCATTGATGACGTGAAAATATTGGATATTCTTTACATTAAGTAAATTAATCCATCAAGAGACTATCCCTGTAAGGCCTCTGCACCGGCACCAGCTGGGGGCTGTCCGTCTGATCCTCCCATTAATTCAAGGATGAACTGACTAAAATTTGGTGGTCAAAGGTCACTGTGACCTCACAAAACATGTTTTTGCACACAACTTTAGAAGTCATGCACTATAAAATTTCACACCAATATCTCATAGGATGAAATGATGAACTGTCAACTGTGAACGTCACTGTGACATCTTAATGTTCTTCAAAAACACTTTGCTGGTCATTAAACGCAACACCACAACACAGGAACAGAAGGGGAGATTGTAACCATAGTTCACAGTTGACCGAATAGTAAATTAGGTGAAAACTAATCTAGGGTGTGCCCCCAAAAATCTGTGTGGATTGGATAGATCTACAAAATGTAGTTTGACTCGAAGCCGAGGCATAAACACACGGAAAGCAGTTATTCTAGTTAGTCAGAAGGAATAGATGAAAAACAAACTTGTTCCCCTTCTGGAGCCAATCACTTTTCACCACCTGTTGACTGAGGAAACACATGGACCGGCAAAATAAATGGATAATTCCTCTCCATTGACAGGAGAACCACTTAACCAAAAAATGCGGAAGCCTTTACTTTAAATTAATTGTTTCCCCTGGTACTCTTACTTTCATTCGTTGGTTCTCCTGCGACTTACCTCTCCGTCTCTCTCTCTCTCTTTCCCTCACTCTCTCTCAGGCACAGATACTCAGGCGGTCAGGATGACAGATGAGAGGAATACCCGAGTTGTCAGAAGCTATTCTCTACACACATCTGTCAGCGAACCGGTCTTCAGAGGCAGAGAGACAGAGAAAGATAAAACTGGGAAGACTGGGTGAAAATGACAAAGATGGAGAGAGTGTGAAAATGAAGGAGGGGGAGGGGTGCTAGAAAACACAACACAATAAAGGAAGAAGCAAGACAGAAACAATAGGGATTCGTTAAAACGGCTTTAAAACTCAATTCGGTACAAAATCCGAGTAAAAAAAAAAAAATGAGAAGAACAAACAGAGTGACAGAAAAAAGAGCCGAGAAAAAGGCGATATCCCTTCAAAGAGCAGCTCTCAGAAGTCTCCCACTATAGTGTTCGTCTGTGTGTTGATTAAGCGTTGCTCTGTTAGATCAGCCGCCACGTCACTCAGGGAAGTTCACGCTCCTGCCACCGCTTTGAGTTTGTTCTAGCTACTAAACTCAGACTGAAGCCATTTCTCATCTGTGACTGGACGCCGGACAGCGAAATGACTTTTTATGAAACGCAAAAATGCGCGGGCAGCTTGACACATTATATTATGCTATTGAAAATGCGCCAGTGCTCTTTTGCTTTTCATCGCAGAAATTCACGTTATGGATGCCTGCCTTCCTACAAAAGCAGGTCCCGTATAGCTATGGGGTTGTCTGCCTGAGGTTGTATAAATATTCATTGAAAAAATAGAAATTACACACTGGCCACACAGTGGGAAAATAATGCACGGGGTGGAGATGATATTTCCTAGAGAGAGTAAAGTGGTCTTCCACCAGCAGCAGTTGATTAGCACAGCTCTCTTTTATCACCTGTCACATTACTTTAGTCGCTGTTCTTGCTGCTCCTTGAGATATGCCTCAGCCAGGACATATAGATTGGAACCATTTTTCATCACAACTGGGAATTGGGCATGTAATAAAAGAGCTGCGCTGTTGCTGTGCTAATATTGGCTGGTTAACATAGAGAATATTAAACGCCATGTTGGTATACTGCACATTGCAGTCATTAGTTTTCTGCTCCTATATTCAGCATACGGGCGTGAAAGTGGCATCGATTTCTTCATCTAACTCTTCGCAAGAAAGCAAGTAAGGATATTTGACAAAATGTCAAACTATTCCTGTATTCCCACCCATTAATATTTGACAAAATGTCAAACTATTCCTGGATTCCCACACATTAGTTTGTGGACCACAGTTTGGAAGCCTCGAGTTTGTCATTATGGTCGTCATCATCTTGGTTTTTTAAGAGGGGGCATGCTCTGGTGTCAACCCAATGGCCCGGATATAATGTTAGTCGTTAACGCTTCTGCAAACCACAGATAGGTCCAAGGTTGGCCTTTTGTAACAGATCCCAAATGTGTCTTATCATGTTCACGTTACATGTTTGCTAGCTGACTTTCACTGCGTGGGTCGAGGGGATGCTGGTGTCGTTATTACAGTCCAAACGGGTGATCGCTGTTCAACCCTGTGGGGAGATTTCCTGACCTTTCTGTGGAGACCACAACAGGCTTTTTTTTCTCCGCAGGATGTCAGACCATCTCCAGCCGTTTTTGTGGGGTCATACCCTGCTTTATTGCCTATTTTACTCTAAATGCAACCACAATGCACGAAATGACCAGGTTGTTTTCTCATGAGCTTGTATACAATCTTGCTTCTTTTTGCAACCAGTGGAGTTGCCCCCCTCTGGCCACTACTTTTCAGACCGAAAGCTCTGTAGATATTTTGTAGGATCAATTGTTATACTATATTTCCTCTACAGCTTTGAGAATGAGCTGCCAAACTTTACATTTCTTCCTTTTCCAGACAGGAAGGGGCCTACACATGCTAGCTCGTGTCATTGAGTCTGACATATACTAGGAACTATAAAGATACAATACCTCCTCTTCTCCTCCTGTACTGATATTGACCTTTCCTTTTAACCATTTCCATTCAAGCCTGCCAACTTTATGAAAGTGCAAATGGCTGGTATACTTCTTCAAAAACTCACTTCTAGCGTGGCTAATGTACAGTAGAGTTGATTCCTGAGGTTAGTGCGGTAAAAAAAAGGCCACATGGGTCATTAAAATCAAAAGGGGTTTTCATCTTTGATGTGTGAATGAGCTCGGCAAATGTATTAGCAATGGGCCAATTAGAATATTTTTTCTCTGAGCCAAAGTGTCGGATGGACTGAGCAACTGATTGACTGACGAGGATGTTCATCGGCAAAAATAAAAAGGTAATGGAGCAGGAGTTCTAAATCTAAAATTGTAGAATGAATCCTCAGCGGTTGGTGTCAGTTCTTTTCCACCTGTCAACACTGTGAGCTCCTCATACAGTATGAGGCTGGGACATTAATACCTTCATCGTATTTCCACTCCCTTGCACAGTTTCAACAAGTAAGCAGGTTATATTAAAGTGTGGTGAAGAGAACAGCCCCTCTATTGCAGTGGCAGCGTGGTTTGCAAGGCTCTCCCCTCTCTCTCTATTGCTATAACACACACCTCCGTGGCCTGGTGCTGCCAGGCGAGCTCCGTCGAGACCGCAACACAATACTGTAATGAATTTAAAAAGCCGCCAAAAACTTCTCTCCCCCTCTCTCTTGGCCTTAGGACTCAATTTCCCTCGGCAGCGTATTGAGTTGGAATCAGATAACTGCCAGAAAGTGTGGAAAATCTAATGCATATCAAGTGAAGAGACATGCTGACACTCCCCGGTGACAGAAACACTGTGCTCCGCACTCGCAAAATACAAACCCAGTTGAAGGGAGTAGAGTGGGGAAGAGGGGGGAGGTGAGAAAAAGATGCAGAGCCATTGGTAGGAAGGAGCCCATGCAAGACATGTATCGCAATCTATGTTGAAGGTCAGTCCCCATGGGATAGAGGCTTTAGGTGTGGTATACTGTGTCTGTGAGGAGGAGGAGCAGGAGGTTTTGACGAAGACATGATCCTGGTCAACCTTTTACACAAGTGCCCGGTGGCATTAATGGTGCAGGACATGAAGTTAAATTCGGTTTATCTGGGTCAGGGTATCATATTTGTTTAACCTAGGATGGAGAAGGCATTACCTGCCCCACTCTGCCTCTGATTATCTTACCCTGATATTCCTACTGGATGTAAACTGTTGGTGTAAAGCCAGTCATTGGGCGCCTATTCCTTCCTTCCTTCCTTCCATTATTGATTTGAAAATCCCCATCGCTACGTGGAACAGCAACAACAACCTCCAAGCTAGCAACCTATACAAGAAAAGTGTCAAGGTACTCTAAGAATATGAATAACAAGCTAGCAGCTAACAGCATGAACCAATCACCACTTCTCAACCATCACTAATCCTAACCAATCAAACTTATTAAGGCAGCAAGTACTAGCCAATCAGGGGTCAAAAAAGGGCAGCTCATGCCTTCGCCACCTGCCAAAAAATAAAGACCTTGCTGTCATCTGTCAAGTAGCCATATTGGACATTTACTCGAATTTGTTTTGTTTCAATAGCCTCATATGACACTGCTCGTATCAATATTTTTATGTTAACAATAGATCAAATGGCTATGCGGTCACGGAAATTAACAAGTACAGAGAAACTAACCACAGCCTGCCGTCTTTGTCGGCTTAACAGGGCTTTTTATGTCAAAAGTACGAGGAGGTAATATGTCAGATGTTGCTTTCAGCTTGTTAGACTGCCCCCAAGTGGCCACAGAAAATGCTCGTTAATCAACACTCTACTAGTCGTTGCAGATCAGGTTAGCAAAGGTCCTTGATTCAGATTTAGACCCGTCAGTGTTGAGTCTTGGCGCGTTTCCTCTCAATGTGCTGGGTTTCAGCTCAGGTGAACTGAAGATTCTGAATGATGGTGTGAATGTGTTTTTCTGTGTGTTACCCAAAATGTATATCTGCAACCTCCCCTGAGTGTCCTGTTTTTTTACCCCACTGCATGTTGGGATAGGCTCCTGTGATCCTTCATCGAGTAACTAATATTTAAAAAAAGGATTAATAAGTGGATGTATAGCAGAATTTAGTCATTTTTTGCTCTTCTCTCTGTTTTTAATAAATGCACCGTGTGACATTTATGACTTTTACACCGCTTTCCTTAAGTCCTTATTACCATGGAAATTAATTAAACTCCGGCAACCTTCACCAGGCTGAATCTAAAGCCGCTAAGTGAATTTCAGCCTGCTGCGTGGGATTTATTGTTCTGTACTGTAAGTAAAAATGATGAAAGTTACAAAAAGGTTTTGCTAAAGGAAGTGCGGGAGCATTTTGAGTTTGAGAACTTTAAGGGAACTGCTCGACTGGGAGTCTGAAAGTGACGTTTATAGAAAATATAGAGAAATAAAAAAACCTAGAACACAAGCAAAAGAGTTGTGTGTATAGTGTGTATGTGACAGAGAGACTGGCAGTACTTGTTATCATTCTTGTCAATTAGTTTTAATGGGCGTGCCTATTGCCTACTGCTTATCACAACCTGGCATACGGTCTTATTATACGGCACCCTGAGGAACACGGCTTCCACTGATTTCAAACTAATGGTATTCCAACGGGGGCAGTTTGTTCCATTTTTACCGAGTTTTATTCAAGCGCTGACGGATTTGCTCCTTTTTCACCAGCCTGCCTCACATTCGTATAAACGCACTTATGAACATTCAACATTTATTACCGCTTGAGGAAGGAAACTATGTAATTATTTGTTCATTCTGTGGCCATTGCTTTGCTTTTAAAAGGCGATGAACTGATAATCACAGTGATGTATGTCTAAGTGGCCACTGTTTTCCTTTCAAATGCCTGTAAATAATATGAATAATATTATTAATATTACTTCCATGCATTTGAAAGGAAAACAATGGGAAAACAAATGTTATTTAACATTTTTGTGTAGATTGGTATGAATGAATCTGAACTGTGTACTCTATATTTATATATTCATGTATATGTATGTATAAATATACTGTGTGTGTTTATCCTCTGTACTTGACAAAGAGCTAATTAGGGCTGGAAACTTTGAACTTTGTCTTCAGTAATAAAAAAAGAAAGTGTTGATGCATCACAACCGTGATCACAACTGTGATGCATCAACTGGTCATGATTCGGACTGGCTGTGTGGGTTTTTTTTTCCTGCGCTTGGTGTTTTGTTGTGCCTGTGTGTTTTGGGAGTTGTGTTGCAGAGGCTGGCCGTGGTTTTCTAGGAGGGCTGGAGCTCCTGCCTCAACTGCTTGCAGCTCACCTAATCATCTGCGCCAGCTTAAATAATGTGCTCCACTCGCTGCCAGATCGTTTTTCGACTCTGCAACGTGGTATATGGCTGAGCTGCTGGAATCTCTCTGTGTGTTTTTGCTCACCTTCCTATTTAACTTTGCTTCTCCTCGACTTCTCCAGTGTTGGTATAACCTCCGAGCTCTAGCTCCTTCTGCCACCAGCCTCTACACCACCTTGGACCCTCCGCGTCTCGTCCACCAGTGTCTCCACATAAGCCGCTGCTGACGCTGACACTTTGACTTTGCTATTCTGTCTGTTGCCACCTTGATTTTTTTTTTTTTTTTAAGCCAGATGTGACAAAATTGGAGCTGGAGAAAATACCCTGATAAGATCTGACTGAGAAACCAAGACACCCTGTAGCTACTCGTCAGTCACAAGGCAGCCGCACCCTCTAAAAAATAACCTGCTTTAACATCTATTCTACTCTAAATAACAAAATGAACATCATGCTGCATTAAAGAAGACTTGAAACTAGCGATTGAGACCATAAACTCATTAAGAAACTGTTTACTGGGGTAATAAATCAAGTGAGAAGAAGGGTCGTTTTCTCATAAGCTGACATACAATCAGTCCTCTTTTTGCAACCACTGGAGTTGCCCCCCACTGGCCATTAGAAATAATTCTGATTTAAGGCACTTCTTTACATTTAGGGCATTTAGCAGATGATTTTGTAGGTATATTTCTTTCTGTCATGTGCATTATCACAATCATCAACATCGTCATGCATTCTATGGAGTGGAGTCATGTATCTAATTGAGCTAATATGAAGGTGGAACTTGTGGAACTAATGTGAACCCAACCCAGACACAGTGCATGTAAGTTAACGACCGGGTTACCTTATGATCAATGATGTAATTCTCCTCAAGTTTATAATGAATTGGCCACAGTAATTGCATCAGACAGTGCACAGCTGTTGCTGAGGGGCATCATGGGAGAGAAAAATGTTATCTTTTTCTTTGTTGCTGTCTGCGTGTAGAGAGACGAGCTCCTCTGCGTCGCTGGGATTAGCTCACTTTGCCGAGTGTTTTCCTTCCCCGTTCACAAACTGTCACATTGTTCAGGTTTGTACGAGTTCATTCTGAGGACTGAAATTATGTCGAGCTTTGTTACCATTTGAGTCCCCTTTGAACGCGGCATTACCGGCGAACGAAGCACCGAGAACACGGTGTGACACACTAACTGTGGCATTTAGACCCGCGAGTTGAAAGTAACACTGTTAGAGTCACATTAGGGTTTTTCATTACAGAGAAGGTTGAATTGAACAAGGTGTGATTTCATAGACCTGTCTCTGAAATTAATCCTGGCACTGTGTTACCAGCTGCTAAGAGCGTAGCGTCGGGCCATTATGAGAACAGATACATAATATACTGCAGCCTTAAGAGTTTGTTATCTCTAAAAGCCTTAAGTACGACATCTTATGTTACAAAAACAAAACCAAAAAAAAAAAAAAATCAATATTTACTCTGTCGGCGGGGATGTCAAGAGACACTGATTCCTCTCTCCTCATTTCTGGTGACTGCGACTTTTAATGTGATTCTGGTGAATTGTGTTCCAAATCCCTCTGACAAAATGTCAACAGAGTCTGTGAGGACATATTTGATGCTAAACCCCCCCGAAGTAGTTAAAGCTCCGTTATAAATAAATAAACGCTGACGAGAAAAGCCGTACGCGCGAGCTAAAAGAAGGAACGTCCCAGTAAACTAAACAATGCAGAGGAAAGTGGGGGGGGAAATAGAATTTAAAAGCTTTTATGCGTCAGACATTTTAGCTGACGCTGTTGGAATCACTTTGCGTCTCTGTTTTGACAGGAGTGTGTTGACGTGGAAGTACTACATTTAACTTTTTTTTACCTGTTCGTCCTCCCGGTGCAGCGTGTGCAGTCTGAGAGCATCGGGCCTGTTTTGCTGATGTGAAGTTTCAGTGTGTGTTGATGCGTTAACCTCGTCTTTTAGAGCATTGTGTTATATTGGAATGTGCACTACCTGTGAACAAGGGTGGCAGGTAATGTAGGCGTGAGAGGGCTCACCCCTTCCTAAATCTACTGCTCTGGTCAAGTAATGTGCTGATTGCAAACATCTGCAGGATTATCCACGGATCAAGTGGCCTGGTTATAGAAAAAAACAATTCTGACTGACAGTGGATGAGTTGTGGGTGAAACATAAGCTATTATCTTTAATGAGGAAAATGTTAATGACATTACCTGCAGCGATCCCCCAGCAGCAGATACGATGTGTACGACCTGCGTGCAATTACGCACAGAGCACATGAATTAGCCTGATGCATCCGGAGCTCCATCAGAGTCTAAGAATATTTATATAAGAAGCTAAAAGTTGAGAGTTTCCTCCATCCTGTCAAGTTTATAGCTATGGAGTTTAGTTTAAAATGTGCTACGACATTTGCTGTAGAGACATTTAATATTGCCTCTTCACTGAAAAGTATGTCATTAAAGGAAACACTCCGTATGACAGGGCTTACTTTGCGCCTGACCCTACCTTCCTGTTAAAGTTAGATAGAAAGACTAAGTCATTATGCCACTCATTGACAGCTGAAGCGTGTGACCTTTACGTACGTCACATGAGCTATGATTGCTCGTAAATTCATAGCCTACTTTCCGGTGTATTTTAGGCATGTGCACTTTAAAACGTAAAGCAGCTGTTTCTCTCCGCCATAATAACCGTGCCCTCCGTTATGACTGCGGTCCTCCCCATCCTCAGGCTTACCCTCCGCCTCTGCCTGTGAAGATCACAAAACTTCTACTTCTGCGAAGGAAGAAAAAGCAATACCGGCCTTCCGCTCAAGGTCAGCGGCATGAGAAAAGAAAAACAGACCGGGCTGAATAAACCGTGTTCACGTAGGCGGATGCACCCTCGACATAGCGGCCACGTGTAAGCCGCGTGTTGCTCCGTAGCGTCTGGAATAATATCTTTTTAAGCGTGTGCCAGGTGGAGCGTTCGGAGCAGAGGTCTGAGCCGGTGATGTTTGCGTGATCGTGTGTGAAATCCTCCGCCCCCCCTCCATCGCCCCCTCGGCGCCGCAGAGTTATAACTGTAGCCTCCCCGCACGGGCCGTTTGCTCGCGATTCCTAACTACGTGGAAACAGTTGTCAGTCGGACTGAGAGCCTCTCTCCCCTCTAAATGGATTCGGCTGCAGTCATGCGCAAGGTGTAAAATGCACACGCTCAAGCAGGCATCTATTCCGCTGCGCACACAAACACGCACAATTGCCAAATCTTTCTAGGCTTTTTTTTTTTAAGTCCTTTCACCCATTCCCTTATCTCTCTCATACTGGCTGTGTAGCTGGGAGTGGAGGTATATTAGTGACAGAGTGACATGTGATAATGCCTTACAACCAGATAAAAAGGCTTTTTACCACCCAGCCTTGGCAGACAGGAAGGGAAGGAGGAAGACGAGGAGGGGAGGCATTTCTACATCCTCTCATTACCTGCTGGCAGTGTTTTGGCACCGCTCCATCTTTCTCTCTCTCGTGTGACGACCCGGCGGAGAGAAGGGAGGCGGTGTTACTTCAATTTCCACCTCCCCTCTCGTTCTTGTACTATCTGTTCTTTGTGATTTACTTCCTTCCTGTCTTCCTCCACCATTGTGTCCCCTCCTCTTCGTCAGTCTTTCCCTCAAATAGAAAAAAAAAAAAAACGACGATAAGGAGTGGATGTAACAGCACTTTTAAATTGTAATTAAATAAAATAAAAAATGTATTCTGTGAATCAGCGATAACCTGACGAGGTCACTTTTACCCTCATGTTCACATTCTGAATTAACTTTTTTGTTTTACTTTGCACTTTTAGAATAATATGAGATAATATTTTATTTTTTTTTTACCCCCATACTATTATTGAAATCAGGGTTCTAATGAATAAATTGAATTCTGGGCAGGCTCCGTGTGTCTGTTGGCATTAAAGGCACTGAGCCATTACAGCTGAGTCGGCAATAATGGGGCTTCACCTCAGGTAGTTTAGTTTGCAGGATCTCTTCGTTATTTTGCAGATATCAAATGTAATTACGGTGTTGGCTCACCGACTATGTGATAAGTGACCTGGGAGGTGTGTTTAAAGTAGTCAAACGTGATCAGATGGTGAGCCTCAGCTGCCTTGGCGCCATCGTATCTAAATTGCAAATTTCTCCCGAGCGAGCTCGAACCAGATTTAGATTTAAAGGTGTGTTTCAAAGCTTTACCATCTCCATCTCTCAGTGTGTAATGCCTCAGCTGCTTTCATTTGCGAGATCACAAGCATATGAGGAGGGAGGGGAATCAAGAGAATTAAAATTGTGGCTATGCAAATGGTAAAATGGAATACTCAAGTGCTGGAGGAAGAACAACAGACTGCTTTGGATTTCTAGCAGAGGTATCTCCACAAATAACCTTGAAATATGATAGCAGTTAGCAGCAGTCTATGACTGGAGTCATCTTGTGACCAGAGACTTTATAAGTTTCAATTCCAAAGTTATTCCAGAATTACATCTGTAACAACTACTCCTGACCAGGATTTCTACTAGATAATCCCCCATACATGAATATGTATACCCCCCAGAAATATGTTCACATTTGTAAAGGCCGTACGACAATGACATTTCCACAAAATATGTCATATTGCGTTGCGTTTTTGACCTGACTTTCATATCTGCAGGTGGAGAATCTAGTGATGGAGTATCAGACAAGAAGGCTGCCAAGCCAGTGACCGCAGTTCAAGACTGTGTTTCAACATTTGTACGTTAGACACTACTGGATATTTTTGACAACAGACCACAGCGTTTCCAAATTTGTAAGCCTGATGTAAGGCATACCATATTGATATTTCTACAATACAGGTGTTTTATGCCAAAACATGATCCGTCTCCTAACCCAGAAAGAAAGAAAGAAAGGAAGAAAAATAAATATCTGTGGTTTGCCAAAATGTACATTGCCAATATTTGTTTTAGCAATTGAGCGCCAATCCAAATGCTTCGACCTTCTGCCTCTGGCAGGGTAAACGTCCAATTCAATATTCGAAGGATGGAGACTTTGCTTCAGACAAAGTCTGAGAAATCGAGCTCCTCTTTGGTTCTCGTTTGAAGTAGTCTCGAAACCCACCCGCATAAAAAACAATTTCTGCTCTGCGTGCACAAGTGCCGTGTCTGAAGCATGAGCACTCAATACAGGGCAGTATTGAGTGCAAGCTTGACTTTTGGGACTTTGGAGGTGATGATGTCTCCCCTCTTGTCCTCGTCCCCAATTAGACTCATAATTACAATCACAGCAAGGTATATCAGCAAGTGATTTCTACAAGTTTTATACCTTTAGCCCGCCCACTGAAGCCTCAAATATAGGCTGGCAAGTCTTTGGGTAATTTAAAAAACCCTACTACCAAGCGCCTGTACAGGAGGAATACACCAGCACTTGCTGAAAAGGTGTCAAAACCATATTCCTGTTGTTTTGATACATCCCGATGATTTATTAAAGCCTATAAATCTTTTGACTTCATCCACTCTCTTTATCTACACATCGTTATCACAACCAGACTCCAAACTGAGTCTGGACTTTTGTGCTTATTCCCTAAACAGCATTTTATTTGCTAATGTTCTCAAAAGTCACATTAGCACCTGCATTTTCATAACTTTGGGTCCAAGGAAACAAAGGCAGGAAAGCTAAACCTAATTACCCATCATGCCCTTGTTGACAGAAGCATTCTCACGTATGCAAACACAGAAACAAGCACACACAAACTAGCTGGTGGAGGATTTATCCACACACACATACACACACAACTTGGCACTAAAGTATTGTTTAGTAAGTTTATTTTGCGTCTGTGTCAGACAGCCCACGATCCCTAATCTACATGATCAAACAACCTTCCCCTAAACACAATCTGCTGCATTGTTCATCAATTAGTCATTTAGTAATAATTAAAGCCTGCTTTGTTTTTCAAAGCTGAATTTGATGATGGCAAATTCTCCTGAGGTTGCTCACTCGCCTCTTTTTCCCTTCCTCCCTCATGAAGTTTCTCACTGTGTCATCAGCAGCTACACTAAAACGACCTCAGCAAGTCGGGAAAAGGCGTCATTTGTCAAAAAATGCTCACAGTAGGGGTGGGATCTGATGGGAAAGTGGTGGAATGGTTCACTTAGAGGAGGAGTAGGGAAGACCATTCCTGCCAATGTGATAAAAAAAAAGTGAAATACTTGCTGGAAATAATGACTCATATCTCAAAATTAAGACTTAGGATTTCAGAATAATGGGTTCCTTTCTCAAAATTAATGAGCTTAAGCTAGTGCCCCGGTTTTTGCGATGGCAGTCAAAATGTTCTCATTTTGAAATATTAAGTCAATATTCTGAGAAAGCGTCTCATGATTTTAACATACTAAGTCATTCCTTTTGAGATCGCTTCTAATTATGGAGACCAATACCAATGGAATGAAAAAACTAGCTAATGCATGTGACTTTGTACTACTAGTCACAACACGTTCTCAGTTAGTGGCCTTATACTTCAAACTGTGACGCTCTATCTAAGCCTCTAGTTAGCAATAATAGGTAATATGCACCGTCCAGTTACTCTTTCAGAATTGAAATTGCTGACAAACAGTTCACAGTTGACGTATTTTGACCTTCAGATTGTTATTAACGGTCATAGGTTGGTTAGGTTTAGGCACAAAACTATTTGGTTAGGTTTAGGGACAAAAAAATACTTGGTCAGGTTTAGGACAAAAACTACTTGGTTAGGTTTAGTGACAAAAACTACTTGGTCAGGTATAGGGACAAAGGACTTAGTTAGGTTCAGGGACAAAAATTACTTGGTTACGGTTAGATGCCAAAAGTACTTGGTTAGGTTGAGGCAATAAAAACAATAATTGGTTTAGGTTTCACACAACGTAAGACATACTCGTCTAACAAAAATAAAAACAAATCCCTCTTGGTCACCAACTCCAGAGCAAAAGTCCAGTGTATTTCCCATCCAACCAACCCAACCTCGAACCAGAATTTATAATACTGCACTAGAGGGGCGCTTCAAGAAGTGAGAACAGGCTCAACTTCTTGGCTCAATTATTTTTAGATGAGTCATTATTTCAGGAAAGTTTCATATTGCAATGGAGAAAATTATTTTTCATCACATTGATGCAAATGGACTTTAAACAGAGGAGAGACCACCATCACTACACACTCATTTAACCTTAAGTTAAGAAACTGATGTCTTATTAATCTTCCAATCCTTTTCAGGAGTTTTGGCACAAGAACACATGCAACAAAAACAAATCACCGTACAAACACGCAGCCCAACAATGGCATACTTATTTTTAAAGACCTGGATACAAGAGCAGAGATTTGAATATTGTAAACAGGTGCTGAGCAGCTTCCCTGGATATGAGGCAAAAATAGAGCCTCCACACTGTACTGTGTTCTGAGTTCAATAAACATGTTGCAGCCAAACACTAAAACATTATGTGCATATATCTATCTGAGATAGATATCATATACACAGATGGATGAACACACCGACTATTACACCCCTCTATGCTGTAAAATACAGTAAACCATGCATTATGCATATGGTAGAGATAGACCTGTTTTTACATCAGAGTGTAGCTTCAGCTTGCATCATAACTGCAGCAGAATACAGTTTTATTGTACCCCTGTTCAAATATATATTGTAAAGTGAAGTGTATCACTATCTCTCTCACACACACACACAAACACACACACATCTGTGCAGGGACCAAGACAGCAATCAACCGCGTAATGGTAAAATAATGTCAACAACTTCCTCTGTTTTCAACTCATCTTGTCAAGTCACATTGCTGCACTGGGTATATAAATGTGTGTGTGTGTGTGTGTGAGTGTGTGGCAGTGGGCCCTGTATATGCTGGACCCAGACACCCATTCATGAGCATGCATGCCCAATATAGACAGTGCTTGCACAACACAGCAACATGCTCGAGCTAATTTACGAGTCACAGGGGGAAGGAGGGGTTCTTCTTGAATGATTTCATACATACACATGTGCATGTCTGACTGATTCTGTATGTTTTTTAATGTGTATGTTATGTGCGTCTGCATACGTATGTTTGTGTCTGCAAGCGTGTGTGTGTGTATTTTACCTCCCGCGTGTATGTTTCCCTAAACAGAACTGCAAACGCCACAACCCCGAGCTGTCCTTTACGCGTGATACGTACAGTACTGCATGTGCATGTGTCACCTTATCGGATGGTTTGATCGCGCGTGTGTGTGTGTGGGCCTGATGAAAACCAATAAAGCGTGCAGCCATGTTACGCGCTTCAGGTCTATCTGATAAGCTGCAGCTGCTGGAGAGCAGCCTGTTGTCACTCCCACAGCGTTACAACTACAGCAGCCTGGTCAGTGGCCCTGGGCTTCTAGCTGTGAGGCTGCAGGTACCCGTCTTGGAGAAGTGTTGCCGTAGCGTTGCTGCAGAATCACGTCTCAAAGCGCCCCGCCAGTATGGATAGTAAAATTACTCATTACTACATCACAACACTTAGTCATTACTGTAAGGAAATTACTGTAATAAAGGTTTTATATTGAGATCTGCTCGGATGTAAATTCTTCTTTGGGTGTTTCATTTGTCGGCCGCGCAGCAGCTTAATCATAGATTCAGATCAAGTAATGTCCCAGACAAGTAATGTACTGGATCAAAGAACAGACATTTGCATATTGGAAATGGCTGAAAAACAGCAGGGGTTCTGGATTGTTTTTCATCGCCGGTGCTCACCTGCATGAATTATATGTTTAGCATTGTTTTTACGCGACAGTGCATGTATGATTTTTTTTTCTCTCTGCGGAAGATGAAGATGTGGGATTCGGGCCCCGCCGAGTCCCAAATAAACGTATCTGAGAGAGCAAGACACATTCCGACTTAATAACAGCCATCAGTCTTCACAGTGTAAACACCAGACTCTCATTATATCTGTGTACACTGTGCGAGTGAGTCAGTGTGGAGCTGTGTGTATTGTCTGAGGTACGGGTTTGCATGGGAGAGGGTGTGTGTTTGCGTCTGTCGTGCTTGCCAGCGTGTGTGCGCGCGCGCGCGCGTGTGTGTGTGTGAGACGGAGTGAGAGATTGTGTCTCATTAACGGAGTTGTTTACAGACACGAGTTGGAGAGAGTTGTGAGTCGGGGAGAAACAGAGGATGACTTCCAATCATTTAATTTTAATTATGCTGACAGAATTTTTTCACGCTCTCTCTCTCTGTTTTGCAAAAAAAAAAAAAATAGTGTCTTCTTTCTGGGTGGCTTTTTTGCAGTTTCTTCTCCTCCTATCTTCCCTTCGTCGCTTCCAGTATTCTATATTCTTCTGTCTTTCCCCCCCTCTCCCTGTCTGTCTCTTTTACTCTCCATTACTGCCAAATTCCCTTACTAGCATGTGTCCCCTTGGACTCGGGACTGGTGCGTTCCCAGCCTTGGCGGGACCTCTGACGGGCCGTCGTGCCAGGAAGACCAATATGACTGGCAGCAGACAGGGTGGGCCGCTTCCAAGTCCATCACAGGGAGGGAGGGGGCGGCGGTGGGGGAGGTTAGCCGAGTCGACTGCATGACTACAAACTCGCTTGGGTGTGAAGCAAATGTCATCCCAGCTCTTTTCATTCTTCCCTCCATCCGTATTTGTTCCAAAAGGCTTGCTTTTTTTCCGCTACAGACCAGTTTCTGTTTTTATCTGAGCTGTGTGACTTGGATGAGCTGGATGAAGACCTGAACTGTGACGTCGAACCCCTGCTCAAAGACCCGTCTGTGCTTAATTTGGAGGTTGTTTTAACCAACCAAAAACACTGCAATGTGAAATTAACTCTTTAGACCATTGCTTGGATGTACAATCGTTTGGTTTATTGTTCATTGTAAAGTCATTTTTATTTTTGAAATGATTGGGCAAGAAACACATCTTTCTGGTCCAGTCATTCCAAAATAGTCTTACGAATAAACGTTTTAGAAAACAGTGACACACCATTTTCTTTCTTTTTGTCTTTTTTTTCAGCATTGAATTCTATTTTACACTACATTTGTACATATTATGTATATACAATTCTATTTCTGCTCTAGCTCTTCTTCTTACCTTTTTATTATTTTGTACTATTATTATTGTTGTTATATTGAACTGTCCTTTGGCTGCTGTGACGCACAAATTTCCCCATTTGCGGGACTAATAAAGGAATTTCTGATGCTGATATATTGGTGAATTATAATGAATGACATGTTGCAAAAATGTTAATTTGTCCATTGTCAACAAATTCCATGTGAAGCCCAGACGTCAGCTGATCGAACTTTTTCTTACGTTCCATAAATCTCTATTGTTGCGTGGGCGGCATGTTCCTTTATCAGCGTTGACACTGACCTTGTATTACTTTCAGCCGCTATAAATACTCGCTAGATTATTAAATGTGGTTTTTAAGATTTAGATTTTTTTTTTTTTTAAATGGAAACAAATAAGCTTTGAGCTGAGTGCCGCTGAAAGAGAAGGGAAGAACACATTGTTTCTGGTCTTCTCATGAGATGTGTCACTGAAAAGTAAAATGTAGAAAAACATCCAGATGTTCTAATTAAACCAAAACATTTATCACTGTTTTGATTTAAAAAAAAATAAATAAAAATAACATAGATAAAGACACTTCTGACACAATCTGGCTGTGTGCTTTAGTTTGTGTGCTTTCCTGCATATTTTCCACGTATGTCCTGTCGTATAAATGTTTAAAAATAGCCTCCCGGGTTAAGATGTGAAAACTTAGCTAAACATTTTGTTCCACACGCGGGCTCATTTTCTACTCTGGTGCAAAAGTACAAGAGCGGTGTAAAAGCCTTAATACATAATTCACCACCATCTGTCCCCACAGCACATGTTGTGTAATAAAAGCTGTCTTGTACCCTCTTCTCCTCTCGCTTGTCTCTATCTCCACCACTCTCCCCTTTCTCTTGCTGCCATGTCCTATTTTTTTTTTTCAAAGTTGTTGCCCCTCATTCTCTTGCTCCGTTGCTCTCTTGTTGCAAGTGTTGTCACACACTCTCTCACACACACTTTCTGCTCATATTCTCCTCGTCTTGTTTCTCCTGTTGCATTTCCATCCTCTGTGCCTCTCTCTGTCTTGCGCTCTCCCACGCATTCAAATATCTTCTCTCTCTCTCTCTCTCCATTCCTCCGTCTGCCTCCCTGCGTCTCACATCTCCTCATCTTTGAACTATTCCTCTCCGGCTCGCTCTCGGCAGTGCAGTTCTGTCAATGACTCTCCATTTTTTCGCAGCACATGCCAGCAGCAGCAGCTCCATTCTACCTGGGGGTCAATTTGCATTTTTCACAACTCATCGCGGCTCATATGCCAGGGTTTTCCAAGGTCTTGTGCCGTGGCGAGCCAAGCCGTGATGTCATTAGTTTGCACTACAGCCTGAGCGGTGACGCTAGGGGTCCTGCTCTGTCACATAGCCAACCCGTGATGGCCTCCTCTCCGTCTGTGCAGCTCTGTGGCTGAGCCAGTGACGAGAATCTTCAAGAATCTCTCTGGTATGGAGTTTAGTTTCAGTCCTACATTCCCGTCCTGGCCCGTCAATACGTATTAGAGCTGGGTTAGGTTACAGAACATTACCTGCGGCTGCTATTCGCATAAAAATCTTTCCACCGGCGAGTGGGTGGGAAATGCAATGTGTTTGTCACTGAGTCAACAGCCTCATTAGCATTGCCATTCCTTTATAAAAAAAACCAGGTCTAATAAACAAGATGGGAGCATATTCTGTTCTGTTTGGTCAACGGATCAGAACAGAGGCAGCCACAGTGAGCTGAAAATGGCTGCAGACAACAGGCTCTACTGCACCAAAGAAAAAAATTGTGACTTTAATAGTGAAGTACTTTATAATTTGGGCTGGAAACATTCAAAAATTAACACAGTTTTCTCTAAAGCTCCTATGCTAGCAGTGTAAACACCAACACTACCAACTAAGTGCAGCCACAGTTAGCAGCAGTTAGCCGTTACTCTGGTAATTAGCTACCTCATATTTGTTTTGAGAATGAATTTGACTGTTAGCCAATTGTTACATATTGAGCCTTTTAAGTATTTGAATTACATATAGATTTCCCAATGTCGAAGGTCTATCCTGTTCTATCACAGATCATGAATCAATGAGTGTACATTTAATAACTACATGTGATTTATTACAGGAGACAGAATAACCCTTTCGAAATGCACTACTTTTATGTACAACACACGAATAATCTACATTTGAAAAACACATTATGGTAACGTGGACGTTCCCCTTGATAACTACCTTGAATGTAGCACTTTGAATTGAGGTAAACAGCTTCGCCTTGCAGTGCAGTGAAGTGAGAAACCACTAGTATACTGTATCGCCCTAACATTAGCTAGCTACCATTAGCAACATTAACATTAGTGAACGAGGGTTAGCAGCTTTAACGGTCGCTAGTATTAGCAACGTCAACGGTTGCTAGCTTTAGCAAAGTTAGCTAGTGCAGCAATCTGGCAGCCGACAGAGGTGGGCAGATTATTCGGCGTTGTAACGCGAATGCACTGGAAGGAGGGCGATGGAATGCCACATTTAATGGCTGGATGCGATCGATGCCACCTTCAAAGCTCGACGCATTCTCTGTTGCAGTAGTCTACAAAAAAAGTGAGTGTAAAAGCACGATGACATGCAGCGACGAGTCAGTGCGAGAGTAGACGGGCAGTGATATTGCTTCTGACGCACACAGCATCATGCAGGAGACAAGGCCCAACCCCACCTACGATGAAAAAAAACTTTATTTATGTGTGTACGTGTGTGTGTGTGTGTGTGTGTGTGTGTGTGTGTGTGCGGTGTCAGTCTCATCAGGTTTATTGTGGAGCTATACAATGCAGTGGCCCTGTGAATCAGTTCCTTTTGTAGTCCTCGTGGAGTCAGAGTCTGCAGTGTGTGGGTGGATAAGTGTCTGTCTATCTCTACGTGTGTGTGTGTGTGTGTGTGTGTGTGGGTTGGGTGTCGGCTTAGTGCAGAGCATCACTACGTTTAGTGCAGAGGCTCTTCATAGTAGCTCAGCCTCGCGAGGAAGAGGGCTGAGGGGGAGGAGGGGATGGAAAAGAGGAAGAAGGGGTGATGTGGGAGGGAAGAGGGGGATAAAGTGGAGAATAGAGAGGTGAAGAAGATGTAATAGACACAACGAATAAAGGAGACAATATTCAATGAGCAGTTACTTAGTTCAGGACATGCTTGAATGGGAGCATGATGGATAGAACTGATGGCGTAGTCTGATAATTATTCCTGCTCATTGAACAATTTGTAATAATAATAATATTCAGAATAACAACAGAAGAAAAGAAGAGAGGCTGAAATCATTGTAACAGAGGCCTAAACATTCTGACATTTTGTCCCCAGAGTGGGTTGAGCTTCAAAAACCAAAACCCTGGATCATACATGACCCATAATTCAGTTTTAATAATATCATCCATTGTTCCCAGCTTGGTTAACAACCATGTTTTTGTAAAGCCGTCACCAGTTATGTATTCTGTCTGTAAAACAAGCTTTTGTGTCTCTTCTTTCAGGCTTAGAAAGCTTCTCTAGAGCCAAACAATTTAGCACTCTGCATGGAACATAAATTGCAATAACATTACATTCTTACAACCTGACTTTGTATCATGAGGTCGGTGGGATGGTGGTGGAGTTGCCGGTGGAGAGCCACTGACCGGAATTCAAGCCCGCGTTTCAATATTTGCAAATGTGATACCACTGGATATTTTTGAGGAGACAGATGTTTTCTTTGTGGCGACCAACACCAGATATTTTTTACACAAAGCCGGGATGTCTCCATCTGTGTTTGTTGCGACCAAACCAGGTATTTTATGCCAAAATGTTTTCCTAACCAAGTGTTTTTTGTGCCTAAACCTAACCAGAGCTTAAGCAGCGTGTCACAGGATGAAAATTGAACCTTAGTAAATGTAAAGTTGCAACATATCTGTGGTTTGTGGTCTGTTGGGACATGTAGCTAGATGAAGTCCTTTTTTGGACGAACCGCAAAAGATATGTATTCTACACTCCCTGTTATGATCTCGTGCATGAATATGTCCACAGATGTGTAATAATGGCGAACAAGTCAAGCTGCTTCACATGATTCTCACTGCTTCTCTCTTCTTATCGAGCAAGACGTATATTTTCGTGAAATGTAACCAGAGCCCTGGCACAAAGTTTCTATCCATTACAATAAATCAGTAACTCCAACCTTCTGAGGCACCCGGACAGGCAACATGCCTGCACGAGGCAAGTTGCTAAAGACGGAGGCACATCTGAAGTCTCTAAAAGCACTACACCCAAGCAACCTAGGCTGGGTGATAATCACCTGACTGACTAATGTGAGCCAGGGACAACTTAACAACCTAATAGCACATTATGTTGTAGAAAATACGCACTTTCTTTACTTTCTGTTGCATCTAATTTCTACTTACCCTCCTTTGGACACAATATCCACCCCAATAATTATCACTTGTCTCAGGATCTAGTGATCCAGGAATTTAAGAGCAGTTTGCAGTTGCACTTATTGTGCCTGAACTATGGTGTTAACTAAAATGTCTAGATGTAATCTAATGCAGATAGGCAGGTTTGATTTACTGGCTTGTAGAAAAGGCGCCCTGGCTGAGCTACCAGCTCGCCAAGTTGACAGCTGGTGCTTCTATATGAGGTGATCCCACGATGAATACCTCAGCCAGAGAACCCATTTTGGAGTCGCCACTTAAATTTGACTCTTTCATTAACTGCTTTTTTTTCTCCAATTGTGACTCCAGAGCAGTAGAAACGTTATTAAATGCTCCAGAAAAAAATTAAAATAAACAGCTCTCGTCAGGCAGCGGATAGGCCGAGAGAACTCGAGCAATCCAACACTGAATTCCTTTTAGGAATCAACACCAATGGAGGGAAGGAGATCTGTCAAATATAAGAGCGAGTCAAAGAGTGCAACTCAATAGATATATGGTATTTATTTTGTAGGAACAAACTTTATCCAGCATTCTTTTGCTTCTTCTTCTGTGACCTTTTGAACACATGCCGCCCTACAGACTGCTTCTTCTACCATATATACTCATTGATTCCCTTCGCTTGGCTCTTCCCCCGCTGAACACCATAAAGCATAATTCTGTTTTTTTTTTGTTTGTTTTTCTCTAAAAAGCTTGGAGTTTGTTCACTGTGAGTTCATGACCCTCGGGCGCAAAGGCAACGCATGCATACATCTTAAAACAGTCTGAACAGAATGTCAGAGGAGTTTACCTTCTTGGATCAGTTCTTTGATTAAGGCGGACAACATGCTTGCATGCAGCCGAATAAAAAAGATACAGAAGAAGCAAATCTTTCGATGTTTAATAACTCCTTTGGAAAGCACACATCTATTTTCCTCCATTCAGTGTCCATTCACAGGCCTTGATTCCCCTCTGAGAGGTTGTGTGGCTCTGATGAATGCAGCAGGACGGGCTGTAAGAAGGAAAAAGGCAGCACGGAGGGGAACAGCAAACCCTTCATTGTTATCAGAGGTAGCGCTATTCGGAAAAAGGCGCTGTTGTGGTTTTCTCCATTCTGTGATGATTTTTAACCCCGGAGCTCTTTTTTTCTTTTTTTTTCATATGTTTTGAAATCATAATTCACGGTGCATACTGTCGGGTTTGAGAGACATGCTGAGATATCCCTGCCGCTCTCAGTAAACTCCAGCCTGATCATTAGTTCATCGTTGTATCCATGTAATTATCCTCTAATGATGTTGATCTAAAGGATTTCTCAACATAAGTGTTTAATGAGCTGGTGTGGTAAGAGTGGGTTTCCGTATTTGGTTTGAATTACGGAGCATGAGGGCAACTGTTTGGAAAACAAACAAATAAATCAGATTTTGAGAATAAAGTTAACATATTTGTAGGAAAAGGTTGATATTAAAGAATAAAGTCGCCAGTTAAGAACAATCTGTAAGCTTGTATGAGTTCAATAAGAGATTCAGGTTACCTGAAGTTGCAGGTTTGAGTGAGTACTCTGCTGAAACTACTATCCGGTACAGATAATGTACTTCACATGAGTAACATACAAGAAAAATGTGCCATTATCCGTACTTGTAATGTAGGAAAGTCAGTGGGTAGCTGGCTGAGGTTTATTCATAATTCAGTGAACAGTGAACACAAAACTGTCTCACCACATTGCTATTTTAACAAAAATAATTATGCAATGTCTTGTTACACTTTCCAAATAAAGGCTCCAAAGACTACTTGGTTAGGTTCAGGCCCCTGTCCTCTACTGGATTGGCAGGTCTATTACATATTTTGGCATGAGTCTGGGTGTTACAGTTGTAGTCAGAAACAGGTGGACCCAAAAGTGACGGCAAACAGGTGGTGACTTGAAAGGTGAATTTATTGATCCAGGACTGGTTTTGCTAGCAGGATGAGACGCTGAGCTGGAGCGCAGGCCGAGGGCTCCCTGGGTGGTGCAGGTGGAGACTCACGGTTCACACATGAGGCTGGCACAGGCAGTTGAGGTTGTGAGGGGTGGCAGAGGTGAGGGAGGCTGGGTGGCAAGTGGTTGAGGAGCTGGTTCTCGGGCAGAGGAGGACGGCAGGGTTAAAAGCGGTGGCGAGTGAACACGAGAAGGTTTTCCAAATACATAAACTCGAGAGATACTACTGAGAGCAATCAAATACCACTGGAGCTGGCGACAATGATCTGGAACCGTGCAGAGGGGAAGGTCTGGGTATAAAAAAACGCCTGCTTTTCTCTAGATTAACCGGTCATAATATGCTGATACACACAACTGCATTACAATGTAATCATAGCAAAGGCATGTGTATTCGAAAGTTTAACGTTTGTTGTTACGTAGGCTAATTATTACAACTGTGACCAAAAGAAGTGTAGTTTGTAGCGAAATCAGACATGGCAATTACGTGATATACGTGTCTGTGCTTGGTATGTCTGATGACTTTGTTTAGCCCTGTCTTCGGAAATTAGACTATAATGAATATGATTTATTGGTGGGTTTTCAATAAAGATATGATAACTTTTGCAATGATCCTCGTGACTCTGCATTGTTTTTATCTGATCTGGGCACTATACATAGCATTTGCTTCCCATGTTTGGATGTGTTTTGCAGTTTTCAATCAGTTTTCACCTGTAAAAAATTGATTGAAGGCCAAATACAGTTAATGAAAGGTTATTTCTGCCTAAATATGACTTGATCTCATTCATGAGCTTCATAATATAAACACTAGAGCTCACATGACAGCTTTGAATCCTTTTAAAGGACCATTACAACAGAAAATAGGCATTTTCACCTGCCAAAAATTGATTGAAGACCAAATACAGTTAATGAAAGGTGATTTCTGCCTAAATATGACTTGATCTCATTCATAAGCTTCATAATGTAAAGATCTGAGCTCACAGGACAGCTTTGAATCCTTTTAAAGGACCATTACAACACAAAATGGGCATTTTCACCTGCCAAAAATTGATTGAAGACCAAATACAGTTAATGAAAGGTGATTTCTGCCTAAATATGACTTGATCTCATTCATAAGCTTCATAATGTAAAGATCTGAGCTCACAGGACAGCTTTGAATCCTTTTAAAGGACCATTACAACAGAAAATAGGCATTTTCACCTGCCAAAAATTGATTGAAGACCAAATACAGTTAATGAAAGGTGATTTCTGCCTAAATATGACTTGATCTCATTCATAAGCTTCATAATGTAAAGATCTGAGCTCACAGGACAGCTTTGAATCCTTTTAAAGGACCATTACAACAGAAAATAGGCATTTTCACCTGCCAAAAATTGATTGAAGACCAAATACAGTTAATGAAAGGTGATTTCTGCCTAAATATGACTTGATCTCATTCATGAGCTTCATAATGTAAAGATCTGAGCTCACAGGACAGCTTTGAATCCTTTTAAAGGACCATTACAACACAAAATGGGTCTTTTCACCTGCTGGTGCTTCATATAGAATTACATTACATTGTAATGCAGTTGTGTGTATCAGCATATTATGACCGGTTAATCTAGAGAAAAGCAGACGTTTTTGCTACGCTAACGGGCTGCTCAACGGTTTGCTGTGCGCGCTCCCGCGGCCTGTTATCAGATTCTGGCAGACGATCACTTTTTGGCACGACACCGGCACAGCTCCGACCAGCAGTGAAGCCGCGCCCGGCCTCGCCGAGCACCCCTGAAACAAAAAGCACAGGAATCAGACCTCATACAGGACACCGCACAGTCCAATCATAACACTGGCCTCTTTCTTAAATGATCATGTATTCACAGACAGTGGGCCTAATGGTCCTAATCCAAGCTGACCTCTACTGAGCTACAATACACGGGCAATAAATTCTTGCTCCCAGGTGTTTAGAAGAGCAAATTTAATGAGTGCAGAAAGACTGTATGAACTATTTCATGGTAATCGTAGACAGTAGGGACTAATCGCAGCTAATCGGAATGGATCATTTATCCGTTATTCATGGGGAGAAAATGCTTTTTGCCAGCACTCCCAAGTCGTCTTGAAATGTTCTTGGAGTGCTGCATTTAGAAACATTTATGAGGTGGGAGAGCTTTTCTTTTTCTGAAAATGACTTCAATCACTATTTGAATCTTCACGTATGCTCACTATATTTTCCTGCTCAATTTTCTCTCTCTTCTGTGTAATTTGTTTATTTCTTCCCAGGTCTTTCCACACCACGGCGAAATGCATTTACTTTTCCACCTCCCGTTGTCTTCCCTGGCCAATTCCAAACCCTGTAATTTCGGAGCTATAGTGAGGCCAGGGAAAAGACTGTCGAGAAGGATTCATCCGCCCAATCCCCAAGACTCACATTTTACCGTCTTGCTCTTTAAAAGCATGTTTAATGCACCGCTCCGAATGGAGAATTGCCCTTATAGATCACCACAACACAATCCTCTGTCTTGCTCGAGCCAATAGTGCTTTTTCTCGTTTAGTCAAGTTGGTGTTCGTGTGTATGCCTTTCTGTGTTTAGATACGTTCTAGGCTGTGTGTACATGTGTTAGAGTGAGAGACAGAGACAGATGGCGGGGAAGTTCTGGACCGGAGGAAAGAAAAGAGGGTCAAGGAGGAGCACGGATCGCATTCATATTTAAGGCAGACAGGAAGTTCCAGCATGCAATTGCCTTGTACTTCCATTAATTCCTTTTTTTTCTTCTTCTTCTTCCAGCAGCGAAACAAGAGAACTCGAACGCCTCTTTTAACAGACCGACAGCGAGGTTGATGAAACCAGATCCAGGACCCTGCCAGGGAATCGTCCTGCTGCTGGGACTTGTCAAGATGGATAAGCCGGCAGCCACAACAGTAATAACAGCTTTACTTGCAAATACCTTAAAAGCTAATACAATTCCCGTTAGCCTTAGCTGTACTTTGTGTTTAATGCTAATCAACCACAAGTGCTTTATCTGTGTCTTTTTGGCTAATTTACCGGCTGTTCAAGCGTTAGCTATAAAGCTCGTCTTGAGTTTTCTGTCTTGACTTGACCACAGCAATGGCTTGTCTTGCTAGACTTTTAGCAGGCTAATTGCTAATTATTGCTTTTTTGAGAGATAATGAGAAGTAAGATCCTGTATTTGTAACATGATTGGGTAATGTGTAGTCCAATGCATGCTAACCTAGCAGCCCACGAAGATGCTGCAGACCAGCAGAGGACCATGCACAAGGCAGCTGTAATGGTGGAGGGCAGCTCAGAAATAATCAAATTTGAAAGATCATGTCGTGAAAAGAAAAGGAAAAATCACTGATACGAACACCACAACATCCAACTTCATCCATCACAACAGAACCCTCAAAGTAAGGTACATGAATGTGTCTTTTTTGCCAACTTAATGGCTGTCTAAGCGTTGATTTGTACGTTGCTTGATCAAATGTGTGACTTATTCCCACCTCTGCTGATGTTAGCATTTAGCTGTGTAGAAAGTTTGCCGCTAGCACGTCTGTAGACTTTTAGTCTTAATGTAAAAGCCTATGTCATGTGGGACGTTCTAACTGTTGTCTCCCACTAACGGTTAGTTGAAAGTGATTAGTCATATTCGAGGTAAGCACAGATGGTACTATGTGTTCATTAAACAGGCCTAGAAGAAAAGTTTGGGAAAGATGTCGCTGTCTTCTGCTTTACCTGGCCTGTTTTGACCGTGTTATGGATTGTTAAAGAGTGCCGAGGGGGGGGGAGTAATTCAAGATACCGACTCAGTATGCAGAACATGCGGTAAAGAAAGTTGCTGGAAAAAGTGAGAAACACTTCAAATTTAATGAGTCATCTGCGTGAGCACAGTCTGCTGCTTTACAGTGAATGCAAGATGCACAGTTAACTTTCAGTTCAGAGCATGTGAGGAATTCAGAATGAGGGAAAGGTCAGACTTGAGCAAATTGACTTGTCCATAACTGACTGGATCCATTACATTCCTCCAGGACACGTAGCTGCTCGTCAGTAATGTGCAATAATTTGCCATCAAGTCTCCGCGCTTGAGAAAAATTGGAGCTGTTACACTGTGTGACAACTTCGAGGAATTTTTTTTACGTCCAGACTCTGAATCATAGCGGTGTTCCACTTTCATTTCTTTTCCCTAATTCTTTCGATCTGTCCTCACTTTCAACCCCTGTTTTACCAACAACCCACACTCCACTACACCTTGTGTGCGATCCAAAGCTTCAAAGCTGGTATGTGGGGGGTTTTAGAGAGTGAGAGGTAGTGCAGAAAAAAAGAAGAAAAAAACAACATTAAAAAAAGCGCACTCTCGGTTTAGGGATAAAGAGCAGGCCGTATCATATCGGAGTGGCCAGGAAGCTGGGATAAGTGTAGCCTTGGGCATGCTTGCTTTGGCGATGCAGTATTCAACTCGAAGATAGAACTGCTGCACATGTCCACGTAAACAAATACAAACACATAAATTGCAACACCTGCAGTAGATTTTTATGCGAGAGCGATCGGCTAAAGGAGGAGAGGAAGGGACAGGAGCAGATGAAGGAGATGAAGAAGGAGAGGATGTGAAGTGTCAGAAAAAGAAATCATTGAAGCGAAAGACAGACTCTCGTTTCTGTTTTGCTTGCCATGCCGCCTCTGATAACACTTTGTTGTTTATAGTGCAGCATGATTCTATTCCAGTCTGGTTTCACCAAATGCGTACAGATAACACAACTTTACGCTTTTCAAATTGCATTCGTGAAGTCAGATTTTGCGTCCGGGTTATATGGCAGTCCTTCCAATTAAGCTCTGTGGAGAGCAGATCCACAGTCAGTTGACCATTGTCATCATGGTAACAACAAAAATAAACACGCAGTGGCAGTAGTTCTGTTAATTTTAGGCAACAAAATCACGTGGTTAGGTTCAGAAAAAGATGATGTTATGTATGCAATGTATTATGTCTGCAAGTTAGCACCACTGATAATACGATTATAATAATACGATTGGAGGTTTCAGGTTTAAAAAATTAAGCGGAATAGCCTTAAACCAGCATTCTTTCTAATGGCCAGCAGGGGGCGACTCCTCTGGTTTCTAAAAGAAGGCTAAATGCATATAAACTTATGAAAAAATGACCTCACTTCTCAGTCGATTTATTACCACAGTGAACAATTTCCTAATGAGTTTGTGGCCTCAATTAACAGTCTTCTCAATACAGCACGATGTCTGTCTTTTAAAACAGGGCTCCTTTTAGAATTAAAAAGACAGAATAAATACAGCAGGGTACGCTTTAGGGCAAGGCTACCTTGTGATTTACAAACATCTACCGCAGAAAGTCTTCGGGTTCTCAGTCAGACCCTGTCAGGATATCCACCCCAGGTCCAGGCAGCCGACGTTTGAAAGTACAAACAGGACGAGAGAAACTAAAGAGATTCAGTCAGAAGTGCCGAGAGCTGAACGCACTGACTGTTAAAAACGTCTTTCCTCTCAGGTTTCCTGCGCAGACATGAGTTGAGTATCGATTGACTACACACACGCTTGTTTGAGCCGGAGACGGGCTGCCTGATTTAATGTAACGTCCTTGGCGCAGTCACAAGACACCACTGCAGCCCGCTTGGGGGCGGGGCAGGCGCGGCTCGGTTCAACTCGGTGCAGTAAAACTGTTGATGGAAAATCAAATCGGTGAAAAAACGACAAGACACTTCTCCTTGTTTTGTTTACCCAGATTGGACTGTCTCGCTCTTTTCACTACATCACCTAACTTTTTTCCTACGCGTATGTTCTCCCCAGAACTTAGCGGGAAGGATTTGGCTCATCGCCCGCACACAAAAAATGGACTTTGACGTATGTACTGGACGCAGTTTGAAAGTCCAACGTCGCGTTATCGACTGGGCTGATCTGTTCACAGATCACGCACATCACACACATTACCATTCTAAAGTGCACACTCGTGCCATCTAAACTGAGAGACATCTTGTTGAATGTATTGAAAATTGAAGGAATATTCCAGCTCATGGTGCTTTTATACCCATCCCTCATGTTTTTATGGGGTTCGGTCTCTCTGCCGATCCATCCAGCAAACATCACCGAGTGACTACAAATGTCAATCCTGAAAATCCTGCCTACCGCAGCTTTGAAGAGCGAAAGAACTCAGCATCTCTAATGTCTGCATCAATTTCCATTTAGCACAGCCAACTCCATTTGACTACAGGGAGGGTACAGGTATGCAGAATGAATATTACACCCATCCTTTAGACCGAGCCTTCGGTTTTCAAATTAATGTCACAGTGTCAGCCCAGATTTCATCCTGTACTTGCCGTGTAAAATTGGAGATGTATTGTTCCCTGAGTGACCCGCGGATTTGCATAGACACACACATGCAGACATCTTTAGCACTCGAGCCTGCAAATACATGTACAATTTAAAAAGTCGCAGACACGGTGGCTGCAGTAGAATTTGTCTTCACATTCCTTCACACACACACAACACACACACACACACACTCTCGCTAACTCTTAGGAGGATGAGTGAAGAGAGTTGTGTACCGAGAGGGTGGTTTGACTTCTTTTGGGTGGTAATAGGGAACAAGCTGTCTTGGCGGGCATCCAAAATCATTTAATTTGAGGCGCAGGTAGGAACCAGCCAGCTACAGACGAGAGACGTGTTCATGCTGAGCTTATCTGAAATGGATCAGAAGCTTCACCTATTTTACAAACATTTGGAAGTGAAAAATAAAATTGACTAAATCCAATCACTTGCGAAAAAGGGGATGTGTAATTCAATGATAGTTATTTTCTCGCGTGGGCAAATATATTGTATACAAAAGTTTGAGGGGATTTCATGGACGTAAACAAGATATTATTTTGAGTTTTCTACGTTTACAAGGTAAAGGTTCTTGTGCATGCAAGTCCACACCGACGAAAGCTCCTCTCTCCCACAGAAAACACTGCTCCTGAAGTTCCTGAAATGCCTCGTCAGAAGTTCCTTTAATTCTGTGACCTTTTGACATCACCATGTCACACATAATCGTTTGCCTGTAACGGCTTGTTTGTTTGGCACGTGAGAACTCATGTAGCACAGCTGCTCTGTTGTTGTTAGCGGTGCTGGCTCAGGCATGTGTGAGCTGACCAATCAGAGCAGACTGGGTGTTCAGGAGGAGGGCCTTCAAGAGACAGGAGCTAAAACAGAGCATTTCAGACAGAGGAGGTATACAGTGCTGCTGAAAGCATGTAAACCTACTCAAGTAGTAACCTAAAATTAAATTATTCACCTGAAAATTTGTACAATATGTCAACATCCCTGAACAAAAATACCCCAATAAAACAAGAAAGATTTATTTTCGAATTGAAGTGTTTTATTGGAGGGGCACACTCATATGTGGTTTTCCGCCTGTATCTGCTTACAAACATCAAAATGTATATCCGCCAAAGTGCTCGGTAATCGAGCAGCGGTCACAAATGCGTTGTGTTTTGTATTCGGAAGTAGAATGAGTAGTGTTATCACAGCATCCCCGCTCAACATTCACTGCAGGCCCAGCAGACACATTAGGGGAACTAAAGGGTAAATATATACAGCGAATCGGTAATAACACAATACAACAATGGAAACAGGGCCACATCATCTCCCGGGTGGTTTTCAGAGGGTGACGAACGAATGCACTTGATATCAACAGCAGATATAAAAGGTGAAGCTACGCATACAGAGAGTTTTTATTCATAAACCTTCCTCCTTTATCTTTCTTTCACTGCTTTTGACTCCTAGCTGACCGATTCTGTGAGCTGGGGGCAGCGTTTATACAATTACATGTCAGCAACAGAAAAAGGCTGTGTGGTTGATTTGTAGTGCGTCCTCAAAAAAAATACATGTCATGTAGACCGAGAGGATAAACTTGATTAAAAACGGTTTAAAGGAGGCATATTATGCTCATTTTCAGATTCATGATTTTGTTTCGGGCCAGTATTTGAATATGTTTGCATGCTTTAATGCTCAAAAAACCCACCAGTTTTCTCATACTGTCCAGTACAGCAGCACTGTATTCCCCCTCTGTCCCTCGCTTCTGGAATACCCAGTCTGCTCTGATTAGTCGGCTCACACATGCCTGAGCCGGCACCACTCACTGCGTCTCAGGTCGACTCCTGTTTCCAGTTATATTAATTTCTACCATGAATGTATGCATAAATTATGCCAATGGTGTCACATGGTGATGTGTGATGTCACACGGTCACGGAAAATAAAGGTGGGACTACCGGCAGGGCATTCAGGAGCAGTGTTTTCTGTGGAAGAGTTGAGCTCCCGTTGGTGCCGTCAGTGAGCTTTTTAACTTTCAAGACCTTTTACCTACACAAAAACCTATAGAACACACTGAAGGAGAGGAAAACGTGATAAAGCATAACATGTCTTCTTTGATAAGGCTGTTTCATTAGATATTTTGTGTTAACTCATCCCGCGTAACTGCTTATGTCAGAGAATGTTGTTTAAATTATGGTCAGGTAGAGTGATAAAAACCTCCTGAGACAGTCGTCCTTGTTCCCGAAACTATTCTTTTATGTCGCTTTTACTGTCATTTCCCGGTAATTATTGCTGTTATTTTATTAACGAGCCATATACCGCTTCAAAGTGTGGAGGAGCACAATCACACAGTGCTTCAGTAATCCTGGCCATTAGAAATGACATTTTAAAGGAGAGCAAAAGGACCACTCTTTCATATGGACTAATTGAAACAGCTTTGCTGAACTTCAGCACACTCGTGTTTTTTTTTTTTTCCTCCTGTTTTACCCTCAGCTCACTCTGTCCTTCTCCTGTTATTGTTCTTGCTGAGGCTGTTTTTTCCTTCTCACCTCTTCTTCCATCCTTGCCTCTGTTTGTGCCTCTCGTACTTTATCTGCTTTCACTGCAGGGAAAAGACCTTTTTAAGGAAAGTGGCACACACACACGCAGGGTTAGATGGCGGGCGGGTATCCCTTAAAAGCAGTGTTAAAAAGCACTCCAGCAGACAAAACACTTAGTCCACTTTCAGATCAGTCACGACATCAAACTACTCCCTCGCCGTGTTGTAGTGCTTAGGCCTTTGTCTGCATACGCAAACACTGCATGATGTTATGAGTCTCCGAGCCTCCGCCAGATGTACAGTACGTGGGAAGGATCATGCTAAGTGTGGGTCAAAGATACAGCTTTTTATATTGTGTTCTGTTGTATCAAAGTGTGTCGGATGAGTGTGTGCTCCCAGACTGGAAAAAGCGCTGCGTGATCTGGCTGCTGTAATATATGCGATCATCAGAGTCAGTTGTAATCGCTTATCACTGAAATGAATGTTTTCGAAATTTCTTTTGAAATATTGATGACTTAATTTTCACATGCTGCACCAAGTCCTGACTGTGAGGAAACTCTTGGGAACAGGTCGATTTGTTACCGAAGAGGGTTTAGGGGGAATTGGATGTCTAACGCAGAAGCGTTTATAGAAGCTCGATCGAGGAGAGTGAGAACACGGTGTGATGCCAAACCAATTCTGAAGGCCACTTTCTGAGCCAACGATAAAAGGTTACCCTTCACACATCTGTACCGATATAAGGATTCTATTGGGTATGGGAATCTTGGAAAGAAACTATGCTAATTTAATTCTGTTGTCTGATCTTTAGATTATATAAAATCTAATAGGAGACAGTCAAGAGTCTGAGGCCTAAGACATCATATCTGTTGGTCTTGGTTGCCCTGGAGACAGATGCAGCATTCTCAGGGCAGCTGGCCCAACCGGTCGCTCTTAGGAAACACAAAAGTGAACAAGTTCTGACGGAATCGGTTCAACACAGAGGCAGCGTCACATGTTTCTTCCACCAAACCAACATATCTTTGACCAACCCACGGGTGGCTGGAGTAATTATGACAAGACCAAAGGAGAAAGTCAGGTGGTATGAGTCGAATTTCCCTCCCTCATGAGATAAGCAATCAATTCTCCAGTCAGAAAACCATTACACCATTGCAAAAGAAGGGAGTGCAACAAGATGATGTAATTTAAAAAAAAGTGCCAATGAACCTAAAACAGTGAAAAACAAAAGAAAACATGACAGAAAGAAGATATTTCTGGTTGTTTCATGTATCAACGTGTAGAAGGTCACATCAGATCTGTGTTCCCCTGGAATGGAAACAGCCGGTCATGTTCTCTACATCAGAGCTCAAGAAAAATAAAGCACTCGATGGAAGATGTAAACACTTCACTGAAAACCTTAAAAGCTTGAAAAAGGAAGGACGTTTTTTTTGCTTTTAGATTTGCCTTTTTGTGTTTCCATCAACCATTTCTGATGGGTTACTTCAAAACGTGCAATCAAAAAATACGTTGATGGAAACGCGGGTATTGTTGTCGACGCAATTCAGAGCAAAGTGACGAGCTCAATGTTGAATTCAAATGCGGAGATTCAGAATGCAACGCAAGCATGAGCTGTCGTCTGAGCGCTGAAGGTCGGGTCACTATAAAGTTGAGCTGACCTCCACTCAGAACAACCTGTTCATGGCTGACCAGCTTGACAAAGGTAGAGCTGAACAAGCCCATATAATACATGTGCTGACCTCTTGTTGCCAGCATTCAACAGCTGTCCTCTCTTATTCCCACAAGCCTTCTACATCCATTTCAGCAAGATATGTAACCGAAAACACAGCATGCCGTGCATAAATGGAGACAAAAACTGTGATCGCGGATGCTTTTGCATGCTTTTATCTAATAAAGACTCTTCTCATTTCACAGCAGACGCCCTTATCCCTGATCCTGAGACGGCGGCCATTTGATAGATAGCTCATTTGAGCAATCAAGAGCTTCCAAGCCCGTCCTAGAGCCTACAACAGCCAGTGACAAGTGAGCGATTCTCTATTCTTTCTCCTCTCCTGGGCCACTAACACACCAGCCTCCGGGCGATTAACGCATCATGTAGCCAATGACATTTAAAAACTCCAGTGATTTATAGTTTATATCAATTTGCAACACCCTAAACTTGGAAATGATGCAGGTTTGTGTAGTTTCCTGCGTTTTGCCCGTTCAGTAGGCTTCTTTTATTTACCTAAGCACTTGGTATTGACTATTTTATTTGCACAAAGGGTCACAAAGTGGTATTTATTTGGCACCTGAATATTCAGTGTTCATTTTCAATTACATTGTTTTCTAATTTGAATTTGGACCATGAGAGACTTTATGATGTGGTTTTCCACCTAAAAAGGGGCAGATACAGATCATCTGTAGGCTTGTTTTTTTCATATATATAAACATTTAGGTGAGAAAATACATGATACAGTATGTTCTTACTTACTTCTGACAGCATGAGGAAAAACATTCAGCTTATAACCTTTCAAAAGATCCCAAAACCATGCCTGTACTCCGGATGCTTCAACAAACAGCTTTGAATTAACTTTAGGCTGGACTGGGAGAGGCATTCAGGGAAGTTTTACAAGGAACAAGAACAAGTAAAGGAAAACCTTATACAGTATATATTTTTGACACATTGTCATCCCTTCGCTCAGACGGGGATACAACAGCAAAAGTATATACTGAGCTCATGGAAACAATATGATTAGCTCTTGCATCCCTATGAGGTCTGACGCTTGTTACCTCCACCACTGTGTAAGAGCACACACTGACCCCTGGTGCCTGCTGGGCCAGCCATTGTTGTTTGGGCCTTACACTCTCGACAGGAACCTGACGTAAGCATATCTCTCAAAATGTCAAACTCTCCCCGATGTTATACATTAGCGGGACGGGCCATTTAATGCATCACAATTCTCCGATAATGTTTTTGGTATACATGAAAGGTAATCTTCCGAAAAAGCAATGACAAGTTTCCAATTTTCTCCGCCGGCCCGGCGAGGTGATGTGGGAGGGATTTATTCAGGAAGGCGAGATTGGCTGAGAGGCAGGACTCAGCGGGGGGACAATCGCTGAATGCACATGAGGGGATGACTCAGTGCCGAAGGACGCGTGTGACGACAAGGAGGAGAACCGTTGAGGGAGAAAGAGAGAAAAGGAGGGGAAACAAGAGGGAGGTTTCTGATAAAAGTTATCTCTCTTTTTTCTTTTTTCATGTATAATGCAGCGTGGGAGACTGTGTGCGTGTGAGGAAGAGTCAGACAACGTGGCAAAGGGAGAACAATGCAAAGAGATAAAACGTGAACTCTGCAGAGAAACGAAAAGATCGTGACGATAATGAGAGCAGAGGCTGTGTCCAGATGACACGCGGGATGGAGGGAGAACCACGGACAAAAAGGCGACTTATACACAACAGTAAACAGGCCGTGAACCGTTTCCTTAAATGCGTGGTTGCACTTATCAGCAGTAGAAGTCCTTTTGTTCGTGTGTGTGTGTCAGAGACTCCATGAATCGTCACTCCCTATTCTTAACTCCCTCCCCCTCCTCCTCCGCCTCCCCTCCACTCTGTTTTACGTTATGAAAAATTCAGCGGGGCCAAATGCAGAACTGTCATGCCGCTGTATATTTGTTAAAATAGATCCAGCCTCTGACAGGGTTTATGAATAAGTCATTAAAAGCGGCAATGACACAGACTGTAAACTCCGTTTGAAACCACACAAATTATGAAATGTTCCTTGCTTTTTAACGCTCATGAGAAAACGACCCCAATAAATGGGTCCGGAATGAATAAAAACTCGAGGGGGAGACTGTTGTTTTCGCATTTTTTGGTGTGACTGTACAGATACGATCAGAATCGACTGCGAATTCAATTCTGAACAATAAAATATGAATGGAGCATCTGTGCTCAGGGCGACGAAGCTCTGCCTCTCATGAATACGTAGCGACACCGAGTCTAAATGATACATAAACT
Organism: Lagodon rhomboides; assembly: GCA_039737535.1. Taxonomy (NCBI): domain Eukaryota; kingdom Metazoa; phylum Chordata; class Actinopteri; order Spariformes; family Sparidae; genus Lagodon; species Lagodon rhomboides. The sequence goes on along the minus strand of CM077805.1, from coordinate 12,137,197 downwards.
ACCACTAAGATCAGTTAGCGAGTTAGCAGAGGCTTCATTTATGCACGACACTTAATTGAGATCGAGATTACGGGAGACAAGAAAGACCCGAGAAGCAAAACACACAGAGCACCACAAGACAATTCGGATACACACATGCACATAGATGGTTCAAAATGTCATGACAAATTGCTCGCACCAACAAATGTTTATTGACAAAGGAAGACAGCTGCCTGACGTGTGCTGGTGCTTCCTACGAGAGATGGGATACTGGCATTGTGCGAATGACATGGCGTTGGAGTTCACTGCGGTCGGTCAGTCAGCGTTATTGTGTTTTATGCTGACTATTTTCTTAATATGGACTCCGTAGCAGCTTTTGATACGCTGCAATGCAATTCTCCTTCGGCCGTAATTGACTCTGACCCCATAACACTGCCCAAAACCGCACATGTTGACCATTTAAAAAGCGTCTCTTCATTCGATCCCTGTGTGTGTCCCCACCACTTTTTCGGGCACAAAGCGACGCCCTTGAGTATTCGACACGACGGGGAATGATGCAAAGATCACAGTGCACTTATGTCTCTTGCTAAACGGCCGATGCCACCGGCCACTTTTTCTGTAATCTCCTCACGTCCTTTGAGAAAATCCCCTCAGACGGACAGATGCTCGTTTGAAGGGGGAAGGCGGTTCTGCAATTTTTTTCACCGGGAAAAAGCCTAATGACGTCCCTCCACACTGGGGAATGCGCGGGACTTGGCAGGTGTTCGCATGTTTCGCCACATGTGGCCGGAAAACACGGCTATTAACCCGGGCGATGATATGTATGCCGGTATCATTATCCACCGAACCATTTCCCCGCGCTCGGGCTACAGGAATGTGCAGTGACAGAGAAACGCGTGTCAGGAATCTGACTCTTGTAAACATTTCGCATCGGCTCGCGGCTTTGACATTACCTCACAATAAGCCGAGCGCGGCTCAGTCACCGGAGCTTAATTGAAAACACGAGGAAGCGTGTTATAATCCGAGCTAACAAGAGAGATGCCCTCCCACAACCTTCCTCGCACTCCCCCTCCCCGCTGTAACGCATAACATCTCAGGGCGGCAGACATAAGTTTTGTTTATTTCCACTCGGTTTGTTTCCCCTGGTTAAAGCGTGGAAAATTGTATCTGCAACGAATTTGGAACATTCTGCCGAGTAATGATGCCTGAAATGGGTGACGGTGCGCCTTAGTCGCTCAGCGTTTGGCCGTGCGCGCGCCTCTCGCTGTGCGGCTCTGACTGATACTCTCTGACAAATGGAAAGTGCATTAGAGAAGACAGTTTCCCACCTCTGTGACCCAAAGACAATTTCTCGTTCCACCGCCGAAGCTTCCATCTCGTGTTCCTTAAATTTCCCTGCCCCTGTTTTCCCCCTCTCTCTCTCCCGAGCAAAGTTATCTCAGTGACTTAAACATCAGTTTGACGCGGAGGACGGATCATTTTTCAGCGCGGCTAATTTGATTTATTTGCCGCTATTTCAAGGTCGCAGTTTGTGCCGTGCGCATGTGTCTCGCTGGAAATGGCGTCTTTATTCCCCGTATTTGTCTCGAGAAGACACCCACTGGAGACAGCAGACTCATTAAACTCATTTCATCATCATCATTTTTAAACTATGTGCATCATCTTCCGCGTGTCACATGTTAGTTAGATTTGCATTAGCGGCTCTGGGACGAGTAATGTTTAAATACAGATGGCAGACTGTGGGAAATTGGTGAAATCAATCATAAATTTCAGTATGCAGGGATGAGAAACTCCGGGCTTCGCCACCGCTGATATGTGCAGTGTGTGACAGTCGCCCTCGTCTTCTTTGTTGTGGCGGCAAAATGGTGGCAGAATTCAATTAATCAAGTTTGTCATTTTCTGCAAAGGCTGTTTACACAACCTGCCAGGGGCAATGAATTTCCCTCCGCGACTCCTGGCAACACAGCATACTGATGCGTGCGTGCGCGCGAGTGTGTATGTGTGTGTGTTGCATCTCGACTCCCAGAGTGTAACGCACAAGCATACGGAGTCCCCGAACGCAAAAGTCTGTATAAGTTCATCGTACGAGACAAGAACACTAATGATTACAGCGATATAAATTACGTTGTTAGTTTGTTATTATTAGCCTGACAGCTAAGTGCTTTAGCAACTGTTACAGGAAGAGTTTACACATATGCTCACAGCGATATGTAGAATATGGGTAATTACCTGGACTGATGTAGTTTTATCACCTAAATTAGCTGCTGCAGCTAGCTAGCTCAATGTGAAGCTCAAATTTTAGATGTTGACTTTACTTCTAAAAAGTCAGGAAACCGATTACCTTAGAACTACCAAGTAAAGCAGACTATTAAAATGAAGTTGTACAAGCTTAAAAGTTTTAATGATTTAAAATGAGTAGTCTACTGCACTTTTTGTTTTTGAGGTAATCGGTTTTCCTTGTTCTATCATTTACAGTGTAGTGATTTTATGTAGCTAGCAATTTACCCTCCTCTGTCAATGTGACCACTCACACACAGTCGCATACTGGACATGGATGTTGAAAATGTTGTGTGGGTTAAATGGGTAATAGATGAATGAATGCTAAACGTGTGTCAATTAAAAAAGAGCAGATTTAAAATTAGAGAGCTGAAAAATTGAATTGTCAAGTTAAAATGAAGGGTAGAATTAAATGAATTCGTAATATAAGAAAGAGTTTCAAAACGAGCCTCCTCCTCCAGATCCACTGTGAGTTTGTTTCTTCACACTGTTTTCGTGTCCTGCCTTTGCCTGCCACTCATCCGCCTTGTTGAACCTTGCTGACTTTCTTCCTATGTATTGCTTTGAGCTACCGAGTTTGGCATTTGGACTTTAATTCAGTACTCTAGTGCGGCCCATTTTTTGAGTTCTGCCCATCGCGGTATCCGTCACATGTGTACGTGCGGAGATGTGCGCGTCCTTTGAATTCAGTGCACCTAAGCGATCATCGTATCAGACCATTAATTAGCGAGGGAACCACTGATCTTTACATCCAGTCTCATCCCTCTTCCCCCCTTTTGTTGATGTGTCTCTGACTTTTCCCTCCGCGTTCACACATTGTTGTGTTCCTTCTCCACCTCTTTTCCGACCCTCTCTCGCTATCTCTCCCTTGTCCTCTCAGTAGCGCTCCGTCTGAAGTGAATGGAGGCTGTGGAGCTCAGAGGGGAGATGACTCAATGTGGATTCCCAGAGCTACAGGCATAATGTGTGAGTGTGTGTCTGTGTCTCTGTGTGTGTGTGTGCGTGTGCCTGCATGTGTGTGTTTGTGTGCAAAGGTCAGTCATGTCCCTCTGGCTCTTGAGCACAGAGGGTTATAAGGAAGAATTAATTTTTCCATTCAGAATTAGAAGTCGGCCTCGGCTCTGTGTATGTGTGTGTGTGTGTGTGTGTGTGTGTGTGTGTGTGGGTTTCAAACAACCAGTCACCCTCTCTCGCTCTCAATCTCATACACAGCTCAGATTTATAACAGCTTGGTTGTGACAGGAGCTTGAAATGCAAAGTAATTCCACCTCCACCAGCTTGAGTAAAATAGTTTGCACTTGATTGTTAATGTGCCACATTATAATCAATGTATATATTCACCTCTGTGATGAATGACTGAAACGGAATGTGAGTCGTTTCACGAAATAGCAGAATGCCTCCGACTGTGACTGTCAAAGCTCATTTTTGGGTGTCAGCTTGCAGGTAAATACGCTGCCATGAACAGCGACATTGCTGCTTGTCACTGATAGCAGAGTATTTACATAGCGAGATACGGCTCGCCTTCGTTCGTATTTGTACTTCAACTCCAAATCTTTATCTTCAGCACTTTGCGCTCTCTGAGAGAGAGCGATAGGGAGATCCAGGGAGGGATATGATATGAAAGGAACGGGTACAAAATTGAAAACGAACGGCGCGCAAAGGGAAGAGAAAGTATTGGGAGTCGTGCAGGTGTTGGCGGCGTGCTGAGAGACAGGAATAGTTCAGTCAAATCAAATTATAAGCAGCCCGTCTTTGACTTCACCGTGGAGGAGTCAAAAAGGCTGATTGTGACTGAAAAATACCAGAATTTTTCGATGCTAATGAGTCACACGCCAGATCAACCAACTTACATGTGAAGGCAAGATGTAAAAGAACCATAGAGGTTTAAGTCTCGCCACCAGTAAGAAGATCTGAGTGGGCACACCTCATTATATTATCTCAATAGGACCTGGATACCAGAATGTTTTTTCCTCCACCCACCTTTTAACAGAAGCATAGCCGAAAATATTATTCTATGTGGGCCTGTGGGATATACACCGATCAGCTGTAACATTATAACCACTGACAGTGAAAAACATTGATTATCTTGCTGCAATGGCCCCTGACAGTGGGTTGAATACATTAGGCAGTAAGTGAACATTTTGTCCTCAAAGTTTTGTTGTAAGCAGGAAAAATGGTCAAGAGTAAGGATCTGAGCAACTTGGTCTGACAAGGGACAAATTGTGATGGCTGCAAGACTGGGTCAGCGCCTCTCCAAAACTGCCATCTTGTTAGTTGTTCTCTGTCTGACTTAGCATGACTCCCTCCCAACCCTGCCGGAATGGGAATGGGAATGTATGGAAATGGTATTCCTAAAAGCAGTCACCTCTTTCAGCAGGATGACTCGGCCTGCCACACTGCAAAAAAGGTTCAGGAATGGTTTGAGGGACAGGTTCAAGATGTTGACTTGGAATCCAAAATTTGCCAGTTCTCAATTCAATTCAACCAAGCATCTGTGGGATCTCCTGGACAAACAAGTCCGATCCATGGAGGCCCCACCTCGCAACTTACAGGACTTAAAGGATCTGCTGCTAACGTCTTGGTGCCAGATACCACAGCACACCTTCAGAGGTCTTGTAGAGTTCATGCCTCGATGAGTCAAAGCTGTTTGGCTCTGAAAGAGGGACCTACACAATATGAGGCAGGTGGTTATAATGTTGTGGTTGACACCGGGACTATCTTGAAAAACCAATTATACTGTGCAGCTAGATTCTGAATGTCAATCTGTACAGACATAATGCAGACCTTACAATACTGGACAAATACCCCTAACAGGGGTGCATTTTGTTGTAGGAGCACTTCTTGACCCATGCGGGACAATTCTGTTTACATGTGTCCTCGTTCACTATTAATATGGAACCCTACCAAATTATGCATTCTTAGTACTAAAACTATGGCTCCTAATTATGCAAATCGATGTTTGCGCGTTCAGATATCGCATTAGATGTGCTTTAACGGTAACGTAATTCAAGGCCGCCTTAAAAACACTGCTTTACTTCTACTCATCTGATTAACTTTGTTTTCCTTTGGTTGCACTTTTAACTTGATTTAATTGTTCTAATTGTTTGCGTATATACTTTTAATGTCTTTCTTTTTCTCTCAAGCACACTGTAGAATAAAATGTGGTATTTAACAAAGTTTTGCTCGCTTATTCCGACCGTTTATTCTATATTACATACATACAGTACATTGGATGCTTTAAGTGCCTCATGTATTAGAGGTTAGTCTTAACGCATTAAGTCAGAATTTCAAATTTTGTTGTTTCCTTAGTGACACATTTTTCTGATAAAAAGTTTTGCTGAGGGACGTTTTGTGGCTTCCCTGAAATACTGTATATGCTAAACAACATCACAATGTTTATTGCTGTCATATCAAAACATAGCCGACGTACACTGACAATAAGGGAAAAGAAGGGATTCGACGCTCGGCGGGAGGGAAAGATTATTGCAGAGGAGGATGAAAGAGCAAAGAGGACAAGAAAAGGAAACAGCAAAGAAAGCCAACAACAAAGAAGGACAGTGGGAATTAAAAAGTGACTGACACAGATATATTAAAGAAAAATAAAACAATAAGGGAATAAGGAGAACAATGAGGGACTGATACAGAAAATGATACACTGATTCTGAAAAAAGACAGCTAGAGAGTATGAGTAGGAGGTAAAAGAAGAAAAAAAACAAGAGAGCAGTAAAGATGTTAACCCTTGAACACAGTACATTGCTTTGGGCTGATGTAAATTTGGTCATTGCAGTTAACAGTCACGAAGGATGGATGCAGGACGCACCGAAAAAAAAAAGCAGTATAAGGAGTCATGTAAGAAGGGAGAAGGGGGAATAGTCACCAGTGTGGTTATCATGCGGCGGATGGCTGCCTGTCACGGTTGGCTGGTGAATGGTATTGATGCACGCCTGCTTTCACTCTCTGCAGCTTGCAGAAGGGGGGGGGGACACAATCTTGTCATGTGCCAGCATATTGCATGTTGGTGCCGAGGCATATGGACTGCTAATGCCATCCCTTGCTCTGGGAAATAATATTATCGGGAAGGGAGAGCGGCAGAAAAAAAAGGGAAAAAGGTTGAGATAAGGGAGGGGATTGGCGAGGAGAATTGAAAAAGAGTGCAGAGATGAGAAAGGGCGCGAGGGGTGAGAGGTACGGTTGTTGTCGGGGAGAGGGAGAAAGCGCGAAGGAGAAGAGGAAGATACAGGTGAGAGAGGGGGAGCTATGAGAGGATGGGAGTGGGATGAGAGATGAGTAGAGCTGTGACAGTATGTTGAATTATAAATGTGTTGGAAGCGAGGCACAGTCTCACACTCCAAGCTCGCTCCGCCGGCAGTGTGGGTGGCTCATTGATGCGATCTGGCATGCAGGACACACACACACACACACACACACAAAGCTGTAATAAAACTACTATGAAGTGGCGAAATGGCTCCACACTGGATGCAGAGTAAATGGTGATCATCTTATGTGTGTGTGAGGCCTGTTTGGCTGAGCCTATGAGGGCTAACACATGACACCGCACAGCCTAGTGAGGACACTTTGGTTTATGAGGACATTCCGATAAGGTGTACAGAATCTGAAATTACTAGACATTTAAGTTGGGTGGTTACATTCAGGATTTGTGTTGAAGCAAAAAAAAGTAATTTCTTGGAGAAAGATGGGTGATCTCATCCCCAGATTGTCAAATACTGATGCTTCAGGTTGGTGTCACTCGAGCTGCCAACCCATAGTGACAGTATTTGAAAATCTAGGGATGAGACTTAACAGTCAACCAGCTTTCTCCAGGAAGTAACTTTTTCTTGCTTTAATGATGCCATTTTAGTTCTTCTTCTTCTTCTTAACCATGAAAAAAATCCTTCCCTTAATAAGTACAAAATAATTTTAACACAACATCCACTAACCAGTGCTGTATCAAGACATGCTAGACCAACACCAAGTCATGACCAGTATAAGAGTGTATCAAGACTGAGACAAGACCAAGACTTTAAGGGGTCGAAACCAAGTCAAGAAAAAGGCAGGACAAGACTGAGTCAAGACCAATACCAAGGCAGGGCAAGACCAAGTCAAGACTAAGACCAAGATAAGACAAGACCAAGGTAGGACAAGACCAAGACCAAAACAGTACAAGGCCGAATCAAGACCAAGGCAGCACGAGATCGAGTGAAGCCCAAGATCAAAGCAGTACAAGAGCAATTCAAGACCAAAGACCAAGACCAGTGCGAACCCCACACTGCATGATACACATAAAATGTAAAACAATCAAACCATTGGCACTACTAAAATGTATTTGATCCACAGTCACATAAAAACACCCACAGAAGACAAATTAAGATTCCTCTTCATTCTCCTCCTTGTAACTTCGAGAAATGTCTTGATAAAATAATCAAAGAAGCACTGCTGAGGTGAATTTTATGTGTGGGAATTTCTCTTTGTATTCGACGAGCGAAAAGATACGAACACGAAAGGAGCTGAAATCAACATCTGTGGTTAAGCCTGCGACAGGGCTTTTCGTGAGGGGGGCCTTAAAGAGACAGGCTCTGTAACGAAGCGTACAGAGCTTGTATGAAGATGTGCTGCAGCAACGGACAGTATGAGAAAAAATTATGTTTTTTCAAACACTGAAACGTGAACATTTTCCGGTCAAAACCCCAAATAAAAATATGAGCCTGAGAATGAGCAATATATGGGACCTTTATGAGACTATGTATCACACATATCATGGAATTATGTTTGTGATTATTGAGTATTAGCTGGCATTTTGACTATGATTGCAAAATTTGACATTTAATCTTATTTCTCATAGTCAAGCCGATGCAGATCCCCTGGCTTCTTCTGTGGATATACTGACAAGGGACGTCTGTAACACAGTAACCGCAATCAATAACTGAATTACTGCAAGAGGCCTGAGAGGAAGGAATGTAACCGCCTACACCTGCGTTATACAAATCTCACTGAGCAATTCTGATTGTTTTTGATGTACTTTTATATTGTATAACCTTATTACCTTAAAATAACTCAAGTCACAAATAGGTTTGCAATGACGATATTTCTTATTATCACTCGTTTACTTACACATGTTCTTTTACTTACACCCACCTACATACACAGAGAGACTACATAAGCCCTATTAATACAAAACTGTGATGTAAATTCAAAGGCATTGGCACACAATGCACAGTCATGCACATGCAAACTGCGTCTCAGTATTCTACCTCCCCTTAAAAGACATTCTTTCGACTTTCTTGGTCATTAATGGGCTTAATGTTACTTTGAGAGATGGCAAAACAACTTGACTATTTGAACTCTCGCATCGCACGGATATGAGTCAGCCCGTAATGGCATGTGGGACGGCGCGATGCAGATTATATACACAACACTGGGTCTGACATTTTGCGCCTAAGCTATTCATCTTTCAGAAAGTCTGTCATGGTGTAATGGGTTTTTCCTCAGCTTCGGTCAATTAGAGAAGGTACGACGTGAAGAAAAGGAGGAACGAGGAGAAGACACAGACACGGCGAAAAGATAAAGGGAAGCATGAAAGGAGACAAATGTGGACACAGAGATGCCGAGATAGAGGAAGAGATGGAGTGGAAGGACATAGTGATAAACAAGAGTTAGTAAAAATGGACAAAAATAGAAGGAGGGGATGATGAGAAGGCAAAGAGACAGTGATGGAGGGATTATAAAAGTAAAGTGATTAAAGTAAGTATAAAAAGAAAAGTCAGAGCAGGATATTTATAATGATGTATGACGGAGGAGAGGAGCAATAATAAGAACAGAGCAAGAGATCGAAAAAGGAAAAACAGGGTTGTGATAGAGAGGTCAACGGAGGAGGAAGTTAGGGTGTCGGTGTGCGGGCCTGATATTTAATCTGACCTAGACATCATTAATCACAGTGGAACCAGCCTGTGGTGAATATAACCTAGATAATGGGGAGAAAAGTTCAACAAGAGGAGGAGACACAGACTCACACTTTTATGTGTTTTTTTTTTTTTTTGCTGACTCACAGCAACCAAAATAGGAAGCTTCCTTGTGACGGCTGCCAGGTTTGTCATCCGTAAGCACATAAACGGACGCGCGTAAACCCAGAGGTATGAGGAGCTAGATGCACCTACGCAGGTCTATGATTAGCTGTTTGCATTAAAGCACATACGACACACTGGAATGTTTTCTCACACACACACGTGCACACAGCAGGGTAGCTGCGGCGCACACATGCGTCTCTAGAGAGCGCCGAGCGGAGACTACAGTGTAATTAGGTCTTGCTTGGTCAGGGGTTTTATTGGCGGCTGGGGACGCGTCGGAAGCACAACACCATAACTTTTCACTGAATGCCACGAGACAGGGAGGGGCGGCATCTCGGCTAATATCGTCCATAAAGAGAGCGAGTGTGCAAGGACGTTTTAAAATGCAGGAAAGCAAAAAAAAATCATAAATGTGTGACATTACAGTTGAGGAATAGAAATGGAAAAAATGGCTTTTTCTGTGTGGCGGTGTAGACACAGAGCAGAGTACGGGCGTGCCGAAGGTTCAGTTTTTTTTTACTTCAATCAAGCTGTGTTGACCTTTGTGGGCGCATCCGTTCCCTGTTGACCACTGCTTGACTGAAAGATGGATGGAAAAATAATTATTTGTGCTTCTGAAATAACAGGACTGTGCAACAGTAAATTAGACTGAGATGACCAGGTCAGACAAAAAGAAAGTTGCTTGGCAAAATATTCAGAATTCAGATGCAGTTGTCAGGTTTGTTGCAAAAATACTGTCTGAATCTCCGGAGTGGTGCCAGTGGTGCACTGGCCGATGTGGAACGCACAGAGCCTCATTTTCCCGCCGTCATTAACTCTCTTCTCAACTGACTGGTGCCATGAAATGTCTCTGTGAGGTCTTGTTCTACTGTAAAAGTTGTATCAAACATGCTAGCAAAGCACTAAAGAGATTAATGCCCAGTGCAGACTAAAGATTTGCATCAAGAAAACCATTTTTGATTGTTTTGGGGGAAAGCTGCAGCAGCACGACCTGGCCCCGGTTTGCAGCTCAGCCAGTTTGCTTCAGTTACAAACCTCTGGCTCGTCGAACTGAGAGGAATTACCTCATCAGTTTGCATTGACAACGCACACACACCTCTTGTTTTCACGATTTGTTCCGAGTAAATTACTATCACAAAGCTCTTTCAGACTTTAAGATGCTTCAAACTCTATTCAGCTATAGTCGATAGTTAGAATGGAAGTACAGTGAGTCATTGCAATGGAAATGATAGCCTAGCATCTCATCTAGTCGTATTGGAGTAATCTGGCAGGTCTTTAGAGCGTTGCAGACTGGCACATTGCAAGTTGTGGAAAGTTTAAACTCATCATGTCATGAATCATCTCTCTAAACCTGCCTATGAATGCGGAATCCCTTGGCAAGGGAGAAGTTTGGGGTGTTTGAAGTGTTATGGTTTCCGTTTGTAGTCCAAGTAGTCTTTGAGTGGGGTTGCATGCAGGTAAACAGTTAGCTGTTGCCCTCATACCGCATGGATCTGATGTGATGATGGCACTTGGATGGTCAACTCTAACCACTAAATGTGGGCTGGATGGGGGGGTCTGGAACAATTATGATATCTGGGATAAATGTCAACTTCATGGTGACACTAGAGTAAAAGTCAGAGGATCCCCAAAGTCAGTAGTTTTCATCGTCTGGTTACCATGATGGTCTGTACAAAGTTCTGGGTAAAACATCTCATAGCTGTCAAGATAATTCAAAAGACATTGCCATCCTTAGAGCTGTGCACTACCTGGCTGATGTAGTGCCATTAACTGAGGTGTTGAAGAATCAGGCCTGGATTGCACGGCAGAGAACATGAAAGTTATTTTTCTCTCTTTTTTGTGCTGGAGATCTGAAAATGCAGTGGCAGTGAACTGTAAAGAAAGAAGCCATAACCTTAAAAATGTTTATCTCTCAGCACAGCAGGAGGCATCAAATGGCAAATTCGGGTCAGACAGGTGAGCACATATCGTTGACGTTAAAGGATGTTTTTTTCTTGGCCTTAGTGGGAACATCAAGCACTTTCTCCCAGGCTGTTCACTGCCTCAAACAGGCTTCACCAGTCAATTTGTTATGTTTAGGTTAAAGGAGGTGATGGTGTTGGTCTGCAGATCTGAGTGAAGTCAAGGAGAAAGGCTCAGCTCAGGGTGGAAAATCCAAAAATATCGTAAATGACTGGAGGGCATGTTGACCGCTGCTGCTGCCACACATGTGAACAGCCTTATCGTCCATTGATTTTGTCACTTATTTGCTGGTAGGAGAGATCTTGTGTTTTTTGCGAGTCCCTTAATTTCTCTGATTCTAGTGTATCATGACATTGGACAATATATATATTTATATCTGTTGGGATCATTAGCATCTTAAACTGCATTGTTTCCATCAGTACAAAGTAGAAGCGGAGGTCAGGTCTTGCATGCTTGAGGTTAATGAGAGCAGGGCAGAGGATACATTCTATTGAAGAAAAGTTTAGGTATTAAAGTTTTCTTAATTAAAATAACGTCCTTTAGTGGAGTGCAGGATTCATGAAGTTCATAATGAGACAGAGGGGAGAGAAAGGTGAAATGTATTGAGAGAGATTGCTACAGGAGCTGTGTCAATTAAAAAAGAGACATTTGGCTCTGAGACTGAGGCCGGCGGAGATGACTTTGTACGTTTAACATTGAGAAATTAAACAGAGTAAACAGCATCTACCTGTAAGAGTTAGCATATCGCAGGCGTCTGACATTCTTTAAATACTGCACCTGGTCACATACAGCAGCGTCCTGTGACCGCGAAAAGACATAACCTGCTAAAGTCATGATGAAAGAATTAATGAATTTGTGTAGACCTTGATGAATGAGTCGGCGTTGAAACTGTTGCCAGATCAGATTCAGATGATCAGCCAAGTTGTTGTTGACATCATTCAATGTATTAACCTGTAATCTACAGCATTCTTGACTGTTTCCTTTTCTCTGTAATGGTGTGTGTCCACAGGATCTATCATTTCCACGCCTCCCTTTCATTGTCCATGTAAGCAGCTGTGCAGTGGTTCCTTTTTATTTTTATTTCATGTTGTGACAATACAATGCTTATGTTCTGGTTAGCTTTAAGCACAGAAACCCCTCAATTAGGGTTAGGAAAACATCACGTTTCGGCATTAAATACCTGTTTTAATTGTCACAAACACTGGAACTGGAGCTTGTCCGGCAGCCTCCTTCAAACTATCCAGTGGTGTCGTGCTCACAAATATTAAAAAACCGTTGTCCCACGCTAAAATTATCTAGAGGTTTCACCCTGGAATTGTTGAAACACAGTCTTAAACTGTGGTTACTGGCTTGGCGGCCATCTCGCCTGTAAGTTCACCACCATCCCCTTCACCTCCTGATATCAGAGTTCCTTCAATATGTTTCTCAACTCTCAACTTCTCAACTTTCACATGACATTCAAGTGTTTACTATACTGTCGAACATGTATTGTGATGCATGAATTTTTTGTCACATGATTCCTTAACAAGCCGATGCCTGAGCCACGCAGTCTGCACTTGCAGAAAGCTCATTAGGATGCGATTATATTTGATGTGCGCAAGGTCTAAAGTTTATCTTTGCTCCCACTCAGTGGCACCCGGTCACGTCTTTGTGAATCAAAGTTCTTGTATGTGATCAGATGAAAGTATCAACAAACAGTGGCATATAGGAAGGAACCCAAATGAACCAATTCTTCTGAAACAAGAGGTCTTGATTTCTTTGTCTGCTTTGCAAAATCCCGTGTGGTTATAAATCTTTGTTGTCAGAGGGATGAGCACTCTTACAGTTTATAAATAAGATGACAAACCGAGACCAAAAGTAGATCTCCGCCACCCCCGCCCAAGTACACTTCCTATGCTGTTGTTGTGAGTGACTTCATTAATAAGCGGGTGAACAGTAAGGCTCAGCAGAGGATGGGTACGCCGTTAACGTCTGTGATTAAATGACCCACTGAGTTTCACTGCTTGTGGACTTACTCCCCACGAGTTGTCTCAAGATGCTGGCTCTCTTTTATGAAACATAAAGTCAGCTATCAAAGCCATAACCTTGACAACGTATTATATCTGCTTACCGCAATAATAAAAGTCTTAGAGCAGCTTTTAGACTCATTCCCAGAGATGTTTACCTCATGGATGCTGGCTCACTAAGAGAGGAGAAAACACACTCCAGATGAACACTGATGATTGGATCCACAATCTCCGAGAGTCTTCATAATAGCTCGTTCCTCTGAGCTACTGACTCTATCAACAGCTTAGCCTGTCCGAGATCATTTCAATTTCCTCTTAGCCTAGGCTGTCAACACTTCAGTATTCCTGGGGGGGGCACAACTTCTGACCCTCAGACTAGTTGGTAATCCTGTTATGTTGAGAGAGATTCACTCCCATGTAGGCCACAGACTAATCCAGCGTGGAAACCAAGATATACTCTACTAGTACATGTTGTGCCATATACTGATAGTAAATCAGAACTCAGACGTAGTTCAGTGAGATGGTAAAAGTAGCAGTTTCAGAGACATAGACGCATAAACTGCATGAAGAGATGTTTATTTTACTCTAATTGGTACCGTGTTTAACAAAATGGACATCGTGCTGTATTGAAGAAGACTTCAAATTTGCAGTAGAGACCATAAACTTATTTGGAATCTGTTTACTGAGGTAATAAATCAAGTAAAAAGTAGGGTCCTTACATACAATCAGACTTTTCTTTGAAACCAGTTGATTTCTTCTCTGTTGGCCTCACTGTTCAGATCAGGGAGCTTTGTACACATTCAGTATAGTCAGTGTTAAAAACTTGCGCAAACTGCCGAAGCACAGCAAAGAAACTGGTTGCTCTGTGAAGAACTTCAGCCTGTGGATTAAGCACCAGTGTACTCGATCAGAAGTGCTTTTTGAACGGTTGAAAAGCTTCAGAAACCCCCTCCCCTGACACCTTTCTGACGTCGGGAAAACAACCACTCCACTCCGAAGAGAAACGTCTCTCTATAGCTGTCTTTTTTTTCAATTTAATACCCAGCTGTTTTTGTCAGTTTTCATGTGAACAACCAAGGGAAACACTTTGAGTGTCTTTCAGGGTAGACAGTTTGAAAATACCACAGTCTTCCAGGGCTGGACATTCAGATCAGCCATAAACACTTTTGATTTGTGATGTAGTCAGACCACATGTAGCACAAACCACTTCGTCTCTTGTATTACCAAGTCTTTATGATGCATACACAGCCTTCCATCTGTGTTGAGAAACCTCTGTGTAATGTTTTGGTGTGAGTTTAGAGATGGTGGATGCTGAAATCCTGGGAGGGAGCGCTGTTCGAGAGGCTCATCTCAACACAAGAAAATGCCTCCAACCACTGATATAATAATGTGGTTTTAAATGCCATCTATGTACTTAATATTGAACCCTGAGAATTGCAAAATCAATTTCCATATTTATTCATAGGCCCATTGGTGGACTCAGGATGTTTGAGTGGCAGGGGCGAAAAAAACATGAAAAGGGCACCACATGTTAGTGGGGGGCAGAAAATCATGAGATGTTTTTAGTAAAGAGACAGCTCCTCGACACGTTTTTCCCACTTTGATCGCAATCCTTGGCTGTTGCGAACTACTGTTATCTCATTAGCAGCTCAGTTAGCAATGAGGATTTATTACGACCAAACCAAGACCGACCACAACTGGCATGTGTGTGCCAACTGAAACGACGAGGGCCATCAAACTATCGCCTCTTGCTGGTTACAAAGTGGTGTTACGCAACAGGACAGGCCAGGGCTAGCTGGTTAGCATGCTAACTTCCATAGACATCTCCGCAACACAACACGATAATGTTCATTTTTTGAATGATTTAAACTACGATTCTGGCCATATCTTACAGATTGCTCCTTCAACCCTGTGTTTGATAAAAACAACTATGATATGTTGTGAAACAACACCTGAAAGCTAACGATTTCACAACACTTTTCAATGGTGAAGGCCACTTGGCACTGCCTCTGAACAGCCCACCACAGACTCAGCTCCTCAGCCAGCAGCTCGACACTTGAACACAATCGATAACTTGCTGCTTTCAGTCCAAGGCTGCGCTCCGAAGAATACAGTCTTTGTTGAACTGCCTTGTCTGCAAAACTGCGAGGCGCACACCTCGCCATGTTGTCTTGCCGTTATGCAGCAAAGGTTGCTGAAGTTCTCCCGGCGCATGCACACAGACACACACAGACGCACAAACACACAGTCTCCCCTTCATGTCTGTCACTTTCTGTCTCCAGTATTCCCCTGTCCTTCAAATCTTCCCTTCCTCCCATCCCTTCTGCCTCCCACATCTCCCCCCTCTCCCTCGCACAAACACACACAGTGACAGATTTCCTCCTTTCATCTATGCGTGTGTGTCTGTGTGTGTGTGTGTGTGTCTGTCTCTGTGGATGGTTCTAGCCAGTAATGGGATTGGGCAGATTATGCTCCAACCATTGTTGTAATGTCCATGTTTTACAAATCTCTCCCTCCTCAGAAAACTCTAATGCCAGCTGCCTCACAGAGGATGCGAGATGCTGCAGCTGTTACACCGAATTCTCCATCCCTCCCGTCCTCCGTTTTCTGTCCGCCAGTCTTCACTTTTTTTTCGCCGACTTCAAAGCCTAAACAGCCTAATCGAGTTAAAATCTGCTTCACAGATCACTGCGCAGGCTGGTGATCGGCCGATGGCTTCCCAGCTTCCAAACAGGGAAAGGGACGGGCACTCATACATTTTTCAGATGCCATTCTCCTGCAATTGACATGCCGCAGGATCACGGCTCACTCGTGCATTTGCGCTCTCAAGTGAAAAGCAGTTGAATCTGATGCGCAGTCCAGTGGAGGTTAATGAGGGTCTATTCACACTGCAGCACTAACGCTGCTGCCAAGTTCATAATTACCGGGATATTTCATGTTGGTGGGACACATTCATTTGGTGCCGTTCATATCTCAGTAGGAGTTCAGGAGCGGTCAAACTCCAACAGGCGCTGATCTGGAGAACGGCTGTCAGCTCTGGCACGGAGACATTTTCATAGCTTTATGCATCCACAGCAGCAGAAAACAACTTAATTGTGTATTTCTTTGTTTTGGGTAACTCTTTTTCCTACTGTTTATTTTCAATTATTAATGATGCCGTGTGTGCTAAAGACTTAGAGTGAGGTCAAAAAGTGTCTCTTTTCTGTTCACTCCCACACAAAGGGAAAATGTCATCAAGATATATACCAACTGACTGTTTGTAAAATTTGTTTGAACAATGATTAGAATGTGGTTTTTAGTTCCTCGTTTCTTTTAAACAACGAAAATGACTGGAAGGGGAAAAAAAAGGAAGCAGCGCAAGACCCAACAGAGACAGTCGGCCCATCAGTTATTGTCAGTTTTCACCTATTACTTACTTTTACGCTCTACTTTAACGAAAAGAACTTGAAAGAATAATGTCATTTTAGTATATTTTTGCACTACATTTTCACTAAAACAAACTGAAAGTATGTATTTTTGTCAGCTAGCGCCTGTAAGTTAGCATTGCCCTGGTACCCTCGAAAAAAAAGCCTGTGTCAATTGGATTTTGTAACATTGTCGAAAATAAGTTTATGATACGTACACTCTTTGTTCAGCAAAATAATCTTCACAGATGAGCACCACTTTTGTGATTTTCGCAAAATGAAATTGTCGGAAGTAAAACGCTAACGTTAGGCTAAAAACAAATAACAATACGGTTGCATGACTTCCACGTTGCCAACACTAAACATCTTACCATACATGTACTATAACACATCTACAAGTTGTAAAGTTAGAGTTAACTAGACTAGTACTCATTCTATTGACATGATGGCATCCAACCAGAAGCCATCATTTCAGTTCACATCCTTACTTTCAATGTGTCACACAGATAAAGCCCTTTAAGCCCCGACGGAGACGAGCAGGCAGACAGGAATGGGAGGGTGCGAGTCACGTAGTGCACCCTGGTACTACAGCTTGTTATGGGGCCATTATGAATAGCCCAAAGAACCTGATACGGAGTGAGAGGCAAGAGAGTACCGGGTAGCTTGTGAGAAGTGCTGGTATACCAAAAAGTAAGACATTAAAGCCGCTGTGCTGCACAGCGGTGAATACTGGCCCACTTCAAGCACTGAATGGCAGCACTGCTTAGCTCTGATGCTGCAATACGGGCTTTACGAGGAAGCAGGTAAACGCCTCGGAGCCTAAACCTCAGAAAAAAGCTGACTGTGTATGGTCGAAAAATTCAAGTGAGGTCCCAAGGAAAGGGAAATGCCAAGGCACCTTGTCTTGACAAAAAACATCTGCATTGTATGGGCTCCAGTAAGTTAGCGTTTAATGGTTTGGCACTAAAGAGTCATCATGCATTGTCCATTGCGGTTGACCCCGTTGCACGAAAGGGTTAAACAGATCCTTTGAAATTAGCTTAGCTTAGCATAAACTTCAAACTGTCCTTCCGAATGTGTACGTGTCAGTGCGATTAATGCTTTGCGGGTGCCCATCAGAGCACTGAGCCTATGTGTATATGTGCGGTACATGCATATCATGTGGTTGCAGATCGTACTTAGATGTGTGTTCATGTAAATGATATGAATAACACACAGTTTTCTCTTTGGACTTCTCTCTCTCTCCCTCACACACACACACACACGCACATAATGAACTTTAGTTAACTTTTCTTCTCATTATCTGAGCTTGGAACATTCATCGTATTCTGCTCCGAGTATGATTAATGATGTATCGCCTAGATTAAATATCAGAACCAACTTTCAGGCCATTTCTCCACTCTCTTAACTCTCTTTTCTCTCCCGCTCTGCCTGTATTTGTGCCTCTCTCTGCGTTCTGCATGTCTTATCAGAAGCCCGGGTTTTTTCATATTTGTCTCTCCTCCCTCTCCCCCGCTTGTATTTTCTCACCCCATCTACGTCCCCTTTACACGGATTCAGGCGTATCATGTGTCTGTGTTGCGACACATTTTGAAAACCACAGATGCTCAGATGTCTCACACACACACACACACACACACACACACACACACACACACACAGAGGCACTCCTTTTCGTACATCTCCAGTCTTCCGGAGAGTAACCTCTGATGGATGAGTGGCTGTGGATAAAGCACCACACATCTGCTCTGTATCACAGTCTCAGCTGGATGTGGAGCACTCGTGCACAAAGACATTAACACAGCTTGTCCTCGCCGGGATAAATTGCTACCTGCGCGCACGCAAAACACATTCCCGCTCCCTCACGTACACACAAATGTGCAGACACAGGAAAATTCAAGTTTTTTGAGTTATAAAATAGCATTTCATTGGGAGGTTCTGCTTACTCCAGTCATTTTCTGTGTTTTTATACAGTATATTTACAGTATGATGTATCGCTGCATAGTTCAACCCGAGTCTCTGCTTTCTCAGAGCATGACAAATATTTATTTAACCTTCCGCTCAGATAGTAAGCAGAAGGTTAAAGCGGCCGACTAGTTCTGGGCAGCGGCCCGATGTAAGCTCCTACCGGAGGTGAGTAATGCTCTTTTCCTCCTGTAAGCACATTCCCTCTGATTTCACTGTAAGTATAAATGCATTTACATGTGCCAACCCGACAGGTTCCGATTCAGAGAGAGAAAATGCATTAACAGGGTCTCCAAATGGAAATCCTCTCAGAAAACTCTCGGCCTCTCTCTGAAAAAATAAGACAAAAAAAAAAAAGGTGAGTTTCTCCCCCGGCACCGTATAGCACAGTAAACAGGATTTAATGCTTAGGTACCCTTCAGAAATCCTCAAGATGAAGTACATTATGCATGGACAAATAGGAATATGCTGTAGATGCCAGCACTACATGCAGGGAAATTAGACTTAGATATTTGATGTACTGTAAAAACACTTTGCTCAATAATTCTGGGCTATGGATGGTATATTTGACTTCTACACATCTAAAACTACAAGTATACTTAATATCAAGCATTTTTACTGCACCAATGTGGAGAAATTCAACAATAAATGTCCCATCTTTATACCTCCAGATTCAATATTTTCTTATATTTGATGTACTGTAAAAACACTTTGCTCAATAATTCTGGGATACGGATGGTATATTTGACTTCTGCACATCTAAGACTACAAGTATACTTAATATCAAGCATTTTTACTGCACCAATGTGGAGAAATTCAACAATAAATGTCCCATATTTGTACCTCCAAGTGGCAATATTTTCTTATATTTGATGTACTGTAAAAACACTTTGCTCAATAATTCTGGGCTACGGATGGTATATTTGAGTTCTACACATCTAAGACTACAAGTATACTTAATATCAAGCATTTTTACTGCACCAATGTGGAGAAATTCAACAATAAATGTCCCATATTTGTACCTCCAAGTGGCCAATTTTCTTATATTTGATGTACTGTAAAAACACTTTGCTCAATAATTCTGGGCTACGGATGGTATATTTGAGTTCTACACATCTAAGACTACAAGTAAACTTTATATCAAGCATTTTTACTGCACCAATGTGGAGAAATTCAACACTAAAAGTTCCACATTTGTACCTCCAAGTGGTATATTTTCATATATTTGATGTACTGTAAAAACACTTTGCTCAATAATTCTGGGCTATGGATGGTATATTTGACTTCTACACATCTAAGACTACAAGTATACTTAATATCAAGCATTTTTACTGCACCAATGTGGAGAAATTCAACACTAAAAGTCCCATATTTGTACCTCCAAGTGGCATATTTTCTTATATTTGATGTACTGTAAAAACACTTTGCTCAATAATTCCGGGCTACGGATGGTATATTTGACTTCTACACATCTAAGACTACAAGTATACTTAATATCAAGCATTTTTACTGTACCAATGTGGATAAATTCAACAGTAAATGTCCCATATTTATACCTCCAGATTCAATATTTTCTTATATTTGATGTACTGTAAAAACACTTTGCTCAATAATTCTGGGATACGGATGGTATATTTGACTTCTACACATCTAAGACTACAAGTATACTTAATATCAAGCATTTTTACTGCACCAATGTGGAGAAATTCAACAATAAAAGTCCCATATTTGTACCTCCAAGATGGCAATATTTTCTTATATTTGATGTACTGTAAAAACACTTTGCTCAATAATTCTGGGCTACGGATGGTATATTTGACTTCTACACATCTAAGACTACAAGTATACTTAATATCAAGCATTTTTACTGCACCAATGTGGAGAAATTCAACAATAAATGTCCCATATTTGTACCTCCAAGTGGCCATATTTTCTTATATTTGATGTACTGTAAAAACACTTTGCTCAATAATTCTGGGCTACGGATGGTATATTTGAGTTCTACACATCTAAGACTACAAGTAAACTTTATATCAAGCATTTTTACTGCACCAATGTGGAGAAATTCAACACTAAAAGTTCCACATTTGTACCTCCAAGTGGTATATTTTCATATATTTGATGTACTGTAAAAACACTTTGCTCAATAATTCTGGGCTATGGATGGTATATTTGACTTCTACACATCTAAGACTACAAGTATACTTAATATCAAGCATTTTTACTGCACCAATGTGGAGAAATTCAACACTAAAAGTCCCATATTTGTACCTCCAAGTGGCATATTTTCTTATATTTGATGTACTGTAAAAACACTTTGCTCAATAATTCCGGGCTACGGATGGTATATTTGACTTCTACACATCTAAGACTACAAGTATACTTAATATCAAGCATTTTTACTGCACCAATGTGGATAAATTCAACAGTAAACGTCCCATATTTATACCTCCAGATTCAATATTTTCCTATATTTGATGCACTGTAAAAACACTTTGCTCAATAATTCTGGGATACGGATGGTATATTTGACTTCTACACATCTAAGACTACAAGTATACATGATATCAAGCATTTTTACTGCACCAATGTGGAGAAATTCAACAATAAAAGTCCCATATTTATACCTCCAGATTCAATATTTTCTTATATTTGATGTACTGTAAAAACACTTTAGTCAATAATTCTGGGATACGGATGGTATATTTAACTTCTACACATCTAAGACTACAAGTATACTTAATATCAAGCATTTTTACTGCACCAATGTGGAGAAATTCAACACTAAATGTCCCATATTTGTACCTCCAAGTGGCATATTTTCTTATATTTGATGTACTGTAAAAACACTTTGCTCAATAATTCTGGGCTACGGATGGTATATTTGACTTCTACACATCTAAGACTACAAGTATACTTAATATCAAGCATTTTTACTGCACCAATGTGGAGAAATTCAACAATAAAAGTCCCATATTTATACCTCCAGATTGCAATATTTTCTTATATTTGATGTACTGTAAAAACACTTTGCTCAATAATTCTGGGCTATGGATGGTATATTTGACTTCTACACATCTAAGACTACAAGTATACTTAATATCAAGCATTTTTACTGCACCAATGTGGAGAAATTCAACACTAAAAGTCCCATATTTGTACCTCCAAGTGGCATATTTTCTTATATTTGATGTACTGTAAAAACACTTTGCTCAATAATTCCGGGCTACGGATGGTATATTTGACTTCTACACATCTAAGACTACAAGTATACTTAATATCAAGCATTTTTACTGTACCAATGTGGATAAATTCAACAGTAAACGTCCCATATTTATACCTCCAGATTCAATATTTTCCTATATTTGATGCACTGTAAAAACACTTTGCTCAATAATTCTGGGATACGGATGGTATATTTGACTTCTACACATCTAAGACTACAAGTATACATGATATCAAGCATTTTTACTGCACCAATGTGGAGAAATTCAACAATAAAAGTCCCATATTTATACCTCCAGATTCAATATTTTCTTATATTTGATGTACTGTAAAAACACTTTAGTCAATAATTCTGGGATACGGATGGTATATTTAACTTCTACACATCTAAGACTACAAGTATACTTAATATCAAGCATTTTTACTGCACCAATGTGGAGAAATTCAACACTAAATGTCCCATATTTGTACCTCCAAGTGGCATATTTTCTTATATTTGATGTACTGTAAAAACACTTTGCTCAATAATTCTGGGCTACGGATGGTATATTTGAGTTCTACACATCTAAGACTACAAGTAAACTTTATATCAAGCATTTTTACTGCACCAATGTGGAGAAATTCAACACTAAAAGTTCCACATTTGTACCTCCAAGTGGTATATTTTCATATATTTGATGTACTGTAAAAACACTTTGCTCAATAATTCTGGGCTATGGATGGTATATTTGACTTCTACACATCTAAGACTACAAGTATACTTAATATCAAGCATTTTTACTGCACCAATGTGGAGAAATTCAACACTAAATGTCCCATATTTGTACCTCCAAGTGGCATATTTTCTTATATTTGATGGACTGTAAAAACACTTTACTCAATAATTCCGGGCTACGGATGGTATATTTGACTTCTACACATCTAAGACTACAAGTATACTTAACATCAAGCATTTTTACTGCACCAATGTGGAGAAATTCAAGAACAAAAGTCCCATATTTATACCTCCAGATTCAATATTTTCTTATATTTGATGTACTGTAAAAACACTTTGCTCAATAATTCTGGGCTACGGATGGTATATTTGACTTCTACACATCTAAGACTACAAGTATACTTAATATCAAGCATTTTTACTGCACCAATGTGGAGAAATTCAACACTAAAAGTCCCATATTTGTACCTCCAAGTGGCATATTTTCTTATATTTGATGGACTGTAAAAACACTTTACTCAATAATTCCGGGCTACGGATGGTATATTTGACTTCTACACATCTAAGACTACAAGTATACTTAATATCAAGCATTTTTACTGTACCAATGTGGATAAATTCAACAGTAAACGTCCCATATAGTAATACTAATACTTAGAATTAAAAGTGTATGCTGTAATATCATATCCGATGCTTCTTCAGCGCCACAGGTTTTCAAAAATGCGTTTCTTTTGTAATACATCTCTTTTAGCAGTAGCAGAGTGATATAACGTGTTGCTAATAATATTTCAGCAATGTATTACAGTCCATGTGAAGTGAAGCATTTATTGTTGTTTTCATCCACACTGCGCGCGACCATATCAATATAGGCTGTGTGTGTGTTTAATATAGCCGCGCCTTTAAGGTCTTTGTTAAGACTCTGTGTGACTGACCTTAACCATATTTCGTAGGCTTAATTAAGTCTAAGTGCACTTTAGTTCACATTCTTGAATCACATATGCCCATGCATTCCTTAAGGCGTATAATAAAAATAGCATAGAAAAGATTTTTTTGTCTTGTCATGTCATTATAGTTAACATTATAGAAGGTATAGGTCTACTGTGTTTCAAACGACTAAGCCTACAATTAAAAATATTTATTCCTATCTCATAATATTTTAGACTTCAATATTTGTACTAAAACTACTTGGTTAGGTTTAGGCACCAAAACTACTTGGTGACGTTTAGGCACCATACCTATTTTGTGATGGTTAGGCACCCAGACTACTTGGTTAGGTTTAGGAAAATTAGAAATACCTACATACTGTCAGTGACATAAGTGACTTTTTATTACCCATGTTAACCTACTCATTTAAACAACATCATTTTCAGACTCTTGACTCTTGATCAAATTCAAACAGCTTGACTGGCATGACCATAACTCACTTCATGAATTGATGCTCTAAGGGTAATTACAGCATCACAGTTTGAAGCATAGGTCCACCCAGGCTGCTGTATGTGACACACTGCGTGAGAACGAGCTGTTTTGAATGTGCGTAGTTATCGGACATAGACAGTTAGGGTTAGGTTATGTTATTTGAAATATACATGAGTCAGAATTATAAATTGACTCTGAAAAATGTATGCTTCCCTTGTAAGCTCGAAGGTATCGTACAGTCAGTTTAAATTTAATGCAATCCAACTGGATAGCTCAGCAATGAATCAACCTCTGTAAATAAATGAATGTTTGCTTTTGATTGACACTGTCAGAGAGGCATCTGTTTATGTTTATTATTGACATGGTTTGCAGTGGTGTCGAACTGGACTATGAACACTGATAAGAATAAACATATAGCTGAATTAACGCCAGGTTTTACCCAAAACTGACCATTAGATGCTTCATAAAAAGGTTAAACATGAGTCAGACTTGTTGTTCTGGATTGCATTAAATTGTAATACACCAACTGTTTAAGAGGCCACTGTCTGTGCACTGCACCTGTAAATAAAACATGCAGTATGAATGGAGTCCGCGGCCGGAGCGCAGTCCTCTGTGGCAGTCAGCTTGACCCTTTCTGCACTGTACTCTTAGGAAAGGAGTCTCATTTACAGTTGAGCAGTTAGTCCCTTCTCCTGCGCAGTCTTTTGCAGGCTGAGCGATACTTTCTGTACGTTGCACAGCGGTTACAGTGCAGCCGCGAGGGCGAGGAGTTGTAGCACAAATCCCGCTCTGTCCCGGCTAAATCCTGCTGGATCTCGATCTGCTTTGTACTTCCGCTGTGTGTTTTGTCAAAATCCTCGAGATTTGTCGCCGATTAACTACAGTCCAGTATTTCCACATTGTGTGTGCGTGTGTTTGTGTGTGTGTGCAGTTGACATGTGAGGAATATCGGCCCCAAAGAGCCGAACGGAAGTGCCGGCGTCATTGTGTTAGTCATACACGTAAGTGGATTCAGTTAAACGCGTCCGTATCCCCGGCTACCATGTTTGTCTTTTGCATAACATGTGGAGCATTTCATGGCTTAATGTGGTGTAACGAGTGAAACCGCCTATGTCATTATAATTCAATGCGTGTTTCATCCAATCAAGGCAGTTTACATAATACACAGACGCACTGTTTGAGACTGTCTCTTTGCATTTTTCTCGTTTGCGCTCTTTCTTTCCATCTCCTCGCCGCCGTCCTGTTCATTAGCTCGCGTTATCTCATTACGTCTGTCCTCAGTCAGCCAGTCAATCAGCGTCGCTCCCTCTGGACCACCAGTCGTCTCCAAGTCAACACCATTACTGTCCTGAATCCATCACCGTCTGCCTGCCCGACTCTCACAACATGCTCTCCGCCTGTCACTCATAATTCTGTTATTCTCATACATACATGTGGGGGTGTGCGTGTGTGAGGATATTGCCGTCCGCGTGTCCTTAGTAATTTGTCTGTGCCACTTGCGTGTGTGCCTGCGGTAATGCTTCGTGAAGGCATGACCAGAGTTCAACTGCAAACTTAACACAGCCGACGGAGCATAAGCGGAGCCTCGCCGAGATGAGGAACACGGAACACACACAAGAACGCACTTGCACGCATTAGGAACAGCACAAATCAGGTCAATGTCTTTAAAATAAACATTGGTTACTTTAAGGCTAAGTTATGATGTATCTCCTCTACACCAGGTCACTAGTCTGGGATGATCGGACTCACATCTGAACCTAACCAGAGCAAAAAAATGTATTTAGGCAACCGGGCCTCTGTGATTTCATGTAAGTGCCTTCAGTCTTACAAAAGTGTTGCAAGGCAGGTAGCTTTCAAAGAGACAGTCTTGGAACACTTCCAACCCTCAGCTGAATTTCTCCTCGCTCTACGTTCTGAAAATTATAGATATTCAAAACGTTTCCAATCCTAAATTTTTATTACAGACGACGACGAAACTTTAAAAAGTACATGAGTTTTTCCCTGTTGTGCCAGCTGCTCCCGCTTCAATCTGATACCAACTTTGGCCCCGGCGCTGTGTGATGGACCATTTCAAGCAGCGCGCGGTGAAAAGACCACCTCAAACAAATTGATTTCTTTTTCTTTTTTCACCTGCCTTACACTCACTCCACTGACTTCTGGTCCCGTTGAGAGCAGGGGTCGAAGCAGCACCGCGGTTCGCTCCCCTGAGATGACTAACAAAGCCCATCTATCTATAAAGTTCGGTAAACTCGGGCTCAGAAAACTGTTTAACCCCTGCTCGGCCGCCTCGGGCTGTTGGACGGGTTTAGTTGGGTAGTGATGAAAGCTGAGTGTTTGTTGGAGACGGCGGGTCTCTCTGTGCTACACTTTGCTGTGGCACATCAAAGTTGTCGAATCTGCTGTGTCCGTGTTTGTTTGTGTGCGTGCGCGGCATCGCCAGGACAAAAGATGGATGTCCTTGTCAGCACTGATAGGCAGAGCCGTGTCGAGTTGTCAGGTAGGCAGCGGTCGCAACATCCACAGCGTGCGTGTGTGTCATCGCGCCATGTCTCTGCAATGTCACGGCACAGGGAGCGACGGGGCAGCAGCCTGTGTCATCAAAATGTATGAGGACACGCCGGTCTCCCTGTCCCCCTCTCTCACCGGCCTCTTCCTCCATCCCTTTTCTCTTCAAGCTGCGCCGAGACGCGACGGTATTTCTCCCCGGGATGAGACTGAAATGTGTCGCCGAAAAGTGTCGAGGCTCACTTTGACTGTCCTTCTCCGAGCTCGTGTCAACGGCGGCGAGCAATTGGAGTGAAAATCTTTTCTCTCTCTTTCGCTCTCCTTCCCCTCTTTCTCTTTCTGCTACGTCTCACTTTCTGACAAGAGAGAAATGCAACAATGGGCACACTTCAGGACCTGTATCAAGGGAGGGTGGGAGCAGACGACAGAAAGACAGGATCAGCTCAGCACAGGCAGACAGGAAGATAATGAGAATAGATGGTAGCAAGGCGGCTCTCTGTCAGCATCCACCTATGGACACACACATACACGAGAGAGGAGGAATGATACATCCCAATCAAGTGACAATGGCAAACAAGTATTTCTTCAGTGTTCGTTTCTATCTTCCATCATGTTTTCTGTGAGTCTCCCTCTCCTGCGAAGCAATGCAGTGTGACGGCCGCACAGCCGTAAATTGCATAGGAATCATTTATGAGTGGAACGCCGCGTTGGACCCATTGACGAAAATGCGCCGCTGAAAATACCCACTTGTTGTTACTGCTGCATTGTAACCCATCCAGTCTGTTTGTCATTATTAGCCGATTGAGACCCACTGCTGCCGCGAGCGCGAGGAGTGCCAGCGAGCTGACTGCCAAGATACTGTTGTAACACCAGCACAGGGAGACTCAGCCAGAACCGATGGAGTTTCGACTGCGGGTGTAGGCAAACTGTCGAAAACACTGAGCAGATTGTGCGTGTCAGGGGTGCCACGTTTCTATGCGAGTGACGGCGCCGTGCCACCTCATGTTGAATCAACGCGAGGCGAACAAAAATGACAGTTCTGTAAGTCTTGCTCTTGAGTCAACTGTTTAATTGTATAGAAATGTCAAGAATCTGTGGAATAAATACCAAACCAAACCCGATGGCAGGGCTCCAACCAATTATTCTAACCCAACTGATATCCATCAGACCCTCTTTTTTTGTTTGGATTCTTGTTTCCTCTAGGGACACTTGGTACTTTTAAAGGTACTGACGGAATTTGAAGAGTGCCTAGAAACTATTCACATTAGATCAAGTTTGTGAGTCTATATTTTCAATCTTTTTTGCCATTTTTGCAATTCCACGATTGGCTTTACGACCTACAATTAGGCATTTCTGGCAACGCTCAACACAACGTTTACCTAGCCTGTTGTAGGTCATGTCTTGGCCTTTGTCATGGCTCAAAAACCGACACACAAGTTTGTTCATCTGCAGATTGATTCCATAACTAATATGTTATGATCCATTAAGTTAGGCACAGCACAAAGTGAATAAACCCACTCTTTTGTAATCTTCCCAGCCATCTCGATTGTAAGCCTGTAAGGTGGAGATCTGAACTCCGTATTGAACGCCCCCCTTCTTGTCTGTTCATGTTTTTCGATCAAATGTTTTTTCAGTCAAATGTCAAATATATTTTCCAAGACATCAAGGTGACATATTCAAATGCCTTCTTTGTTAGACTAACACCAAGGATATTTAATTTTTTTTACAATTTCATCACATCACATTTCTCAGCACGGTGGAGCTGGCACAGAATTGTTGGCAATTTTGCTCGAACAAGATCAGAGGGGTTCAGAGCCACGCAAGCAGCTCTGTGAGGCTACCATGGTCACTGTGAGAGAAAGCAGCTGTGTTGGGCGAAGCGGTTTAAATTTTAACCTGCCAATGGCACAAATGGAAATGTTAGGTGATAATTACAAAGTGAAAACTTCGGCCTGATGGTGAAGCCACAGTTCAAGTTGGGGATCATAGAATTCGGTTGGCGTCATCCTCTTGGGAAGATACATGTTGAACCAAAATTTAATGACAATCCGCCCGATAGTTGTTGAGACATCTCTGTTTGGACAAAAGTAATGGACTCACCGGCCAACATATCCATACCCTGAGGCATGTCATGAAAATGACAAACACTTGATTGATAAGCTCCTGATTATTTACTGTTGATTGACTTGTTAATCAACGTCCTGTTTCAGCTCCGTTTCCTAAAAAGCATTTAGTGTACACTGATGTAAAACAATGGCTTACATTTGAGAAGCTGAAAACAAGAAATGTATTTATGCTTGATATGCAAATATCTGTCAATTGACTGATTACTGAATCGTAACAGCTCTAAATTGTTATTGATCGTTACTGGTGGTCTCGATTTTACCACAGCATTTAGGGCCATTGTATAGTCAGAGAAAAAAACATGGTTTCTCGACCAAAAGAAACCTTTTTCTGAGTTTTTTTTTTTTCATACAAAAATCTCTCACTGAGGAAATCTTGGACACTTGTTTTATGTTACATGGATACAAAAATGTAGTGTTCATAATAAACTTTTGGTAGAACAGGTTCTTCTATTCCTCTCAGTCGGATTCACCTTTGTGGGGCGGTCATAACTTTTAAGTCCCAGAGCAGCTCTGAAGCTCAGCCTCACTGCAGCACTGTATGTGTCTGAAAAAAAAGAAAAGAACTTTTTTCCCCTCACTCTTCTCTTTCAAGTCTTCCAAGGTCGGGACTATAACTGCGAGGTTTTTGACGAGAACGACAAGTGAGTACAAAACAATCAACATTTTGGCCTTGGGTATCGGCTCTGGCCTCACAAATCATCCTGAGCTGTATTCAAATGAAACGCTAAAATGATTTGTGAAAAATAAAAAAAAAATGGGATGTGCCCATCTGGATTACAGCGCCTCCATTACCACGTCGCACTC
Organism: Lagodon rhomboides; assembly: GCA_039737535.1. NCBI lineage: Eukaryota > Metazoa > Chordata > Actinopteri > Spariformes > Sparidae > Lagodon > Lagodon rhomboides. The sequence goes on along the minus strand of CM077805.1, from coordinate 12,107,752 downwards.
CTCTTTCCCTTCAACACCCACGGATGGTTTCTCTCGAAGCGCTCCTCCTGTATGGCGTTTAAACAGTAAGGCAGTGCACACGGAGCTTTACAGTGATTTAAGAACAGCCGCGAGGCATGAAGCAGACGCGAGCTGCTTATTGCTTTTTTAATCATTTCATGTTCATAATCTGACACGCAAAACAGTTCTTAAGGAGTATCTGAATAGCTGAACAACACAATAAAAATGGTAAGTATTCTTAAACAAGCATTTTGCTTTTGTGTTACAGCTTTTATTGTGTTTTCAGCCAATCAAGGACGACGTATTTAAATCATCCTGGTTATCATATTTTATTTAGAAAAACATTTACATCAGATCCTGGTTAGTAAATACATCTTAACAGTTTTTTTTAACAACCTTCATTAATGGTAAGTTTGTTGTTAAGTCAACTTAATAGTTTGTTATATAAGGTTTAACAATTTCAAAAATGTAAATGCTTAATTAACTATTTATTAAGCAATGGCAATGGTCTCTAAACATCAGTTGCAACTTTATAATGGCCTTCCAGATAATGTCTACAGATGAGCTACACAGTATTTATTAACCATTTACAAAATGTCATAAACATCAGTTGCAATATTACAATAAACAATTGTTAAAATAGGTTTAGAAAGCATGTTTTGTTTGCTAACATGCTAACAAGCTATTAATTGAACATTTAATTAACTATCAATTTCCAGTGTATTAATTATGGTCATTATAAAGTGTCAAATACAATAATATAAAATTTTGTTTTTATTCTCCTAGCCACACCACAAACTTCTGAAAGAAAAAGTGAATGAAATGTAAATGTGATCAAAGAAGAACATTTATCAACAAGTTTAGCGAATGAATCACTTGAGTCATTTATCAGTCACTGTCAGTTTACTGTTTTAGGTGTTTGACTTTTTCAAATTCACTTTTTTAAACAGTTAATAGAGCTTGGGTCTGAATATCAACACAGCAATAGGCTGTATTACTGTGTCCAACACAATGAAAAACTGATAAAAACCATAAATCTGTCGCCACTGTTTCCACAAACCTACCCTCCAGACACACCACAAAGTAATATATAACTTTTCAATGATAAGTCATGTTATTGTAAATCTCCTGTGACTCAGCCTCCCAGCTTTGTCTCCCCATTATTGAGCAACGTAGGCATGATGTACATACCGCCCTCTGGGGGTCACTTGACAAAAGCCAAAGCTAAGTACACTCTCAGATGAACTGGAGAATGTTTATCAATCATAAATCCTTGAGAGCAGTGTAAAGGGTGAAGCTGAAAGAGCGTATTTGTCGGCAAGAGAATTAAAAATGACATAACTTTGTGCTGTGTTCCTAAGTGATGGATGGTGAAAGCAGCCTTGCCTTCAGTTGAAGGTGGTGTCGGCTCTTTTTCTATCTTTTCATGAAGGAAAATCATCTTCAGCTCCGTCTGAGTTGAACTTCGATCTTAATTTCTTTAAAAAAGAAATAGAAATTCTCCTAATTACATATTTTCTACATGTTTCTATGTGTAGCCTACATGTATACTGTATGTGGATCTCTTTCTCACAGCACCTGCATTAATTATGCTTGTACGATCATGAATACTGGTGGTAATGTGGGCAGGTGTGTGTGTGTGTGTGTGTTTGTGTGCACACTCATGCATGAAACTCAGTGAGACAGAGTAATTTATTCTGTCTTTCCCGATCGCAACAATGCAGGCTTAGATGTGACAGCATACGTGTGTGTGTGTGTGTGTGTGTGTGTGTATGTGTGTGTGTGAGCAGGTGTAATAACCTCCTACCAGAGTAGAAGAACTCAATCTGTGGAACTCATATTTCCTCTTTTGTCGTCTCTCTTCCTCTCTACATCCTCTCGAGTCCCGGTCCTCCCAGCCCCCTCTCCCTCCCACTCGCCTTGTTTCACAAACTTTTGCTTTGTTCGTACTCTTCATCTTCTTCTGCTCCGTGTGAACAAATGGGGAAAAAAAAGGTGCTTTACACCGTGGAGCTCGTTCAGAGAGGGTGTGAAAATGAGAAGCGGTGAAATTTGGATGGCGCGAACATATTTTGTTTATTCATGTTTGTACTGCACCCCGTCCCCCCCCCATGTGTGGAATCAACTTACCTCCTTTCTCTAATTCTTTCACGCTGATGCACTAGCTGTTGTATCTTCTCTGCCTGCCATACTGTATTTGTGAAACAAACAACATATTTAAGAGATAAATTATCTGGTAACAACATGTTAGTTGGTAAAAATATGGGTTGTGTTACACTGAAGGTTCACCTTAAAATTAGTCGAGGGCAACAAAGAGTAATCGATGGTTGACTATATTTGACTATGTGTGTATGTGTATTGAAAAATTAGTTTGAAAAAGGAGGTTGAAAATTGTATGGACAGAGATCAGAGATGCCCCCCAAAGTCCTGTTGTGAAATCTCAGTTGTATGTTTGAGATTTTTCTTTTGGCCATACATTTTGTAAAGTGTACAAAGTTTCAATCTTTTAAACCACTGATGGGTTCAAAAAGTATGTTTGGTAAATTGTATTTTGTTAAAAAATGGATGATGGTAATTTCGTATTAAGATCATTTATAAGTTGTAGGACTGAGAAAACCGAGGGGGAGAAAACTGTTTTTTTTATGGATATTTTAATGCAGAAATGTTACATATTGCATTAGTCGATCGACAGAATCTAAAAAGCAAATTCATACCCAGTCTGACATTTACCGTAGAAAAACAGACAATGGAGCTGTGGATTTAGTCCAGATGAAAATACCCAACAATCAGATCACCTTTATGTACGCCCAGAATGACCACAATTGGCTGCAGCTCACCAGATTCACCAGCTGATTGCAGGAGAGAAGAGGAGAAACTTCAGATCCCAACATAGACAAAGCACATTTTACCATTTTCATGTATAAGTAACGACGGTGAAAGAGTTGAGTGAGTGCAATGTGTTGTAGGACTCGAAACGCTGCAAAAAAAAACTATCAGTGCTCTCTGATGGACAAATTACATCTGGTATAAAATGAGAGAAGCTAAAATCTGTCGACGTATCTGCCACACTGTACTAGACAGGCTCTCTTCTTTCGCTGCTGCCATTTCCTTCTGCCTCTCTATCGCTCTCTCTCTCAATGTCCGCCTCTTCTCCCCCCCGTCTGTTTCTTTTTTTAAACTTTTGAATTTAATCAGCATTCATTCAAAAACAATACCCCTAAAGCAGCGTACGAAATGTGTATTTTTAAAAACTAGCAAACAAGCTTCCCAAACCTACTCAGCCTCCGTCGCTCGCTCGCTCGCCGTTGTGTAACGGTTTATCATCTCTCCCCACACTGACAGACGGACATGGCTCCAGACCCCAAAATAGAGCCTCTCTCATCCCACTCCTATTCACAGATTGGTGTCGGCAGCCAAGAGGAGCTCACACACGCTGACACATGCATGCACCCGCGCACACACGGATATGCGAATGCGTACATTTATACACACATTACGTCTACGCTAAAGAGGTTAAGATCATCTTGCGTTGACTTTACGTAATTCTCTTATCAGGAAGGAGAACGGAACAGCTGGGTCGAGACACTGCCAAGCAGGATGCTACTTGTTGAGACCAGCGTTCGCTTTCCCGTTTCAGCCAAAAGAAAAACGGGTTCTTTTCTTTGCGACTGCCAATTGAGAGACCACTGTTTGAGACCACCTTTCACTTCCGATTTAAATCAACAAAAAACAGGTGCTTTTAGAAATGGCTGCCAAGAGAGACCACTGTTTAAGTGAACTTTGAGATGTTCGCTTCGCAATTAAACCAACGAACTGAGGTATTTTGAGACTGATGCTGAGCGAGAGACCGCTGCTTGAGACCACTTCAAGACCAGCGTTCATTTCCTATTTCAACATTTAAAACAGGGTATTTTTAGACAGCTTCCAAGAGAGAGACTACTGTTTGAATGAACTTTGTGGCCACTGTTCCCTTCCAGTTTAAACCAACAATGCCGAGTTATTTTTGATGGCTACCAAGCAACAGACCACTGTCTGAGACCACCCTTCGCTTCCTGATTTAATCAACAAAACCATGTACTTCTAGAAATGGCTATCAAGCGAGAGACCACTGTTGGATACCACTTCAAGAGCACCATTCACCAACAAAACCAACAAAATCAGATATATTAAGGTGGATGCCAAGCAAGAGACCACTTTTTGGAACCTCTTCCAGACCATTGTTCGGTTCTCATTTGAAGCACCAAAACAAGTATTTTAAGGTGACTGCTGAGCAAGAGACCACAGTTGGAGACCACCCTTTTGTTTCCTGATTCAATCAACAAAACTACATGCTTTTAGATATGACAGCCATGCGAGAGACTACTGTTTGAGACTGTTTTAGGACCACTGTTTACTTCACGTTTTAACAACCAAAAAACCTGGTATTTTTAGATGGATGCCAAGCGAGAGACCACTGTTTGAGACAAGACCAGCATTCGCTTCCAGTTTCAACCAACAAAACCATGTATTTTTAAAAGGCTGTCGAGCAAAAGACCACTGTTTGAGACCACCTTTGGCTCCCAGATACAAATCAACAAAACCAGGAGATCTTCCAGCCATGTTTGGGGTGATAAAACCCCAAATTGAAACATATTGTTCAAATGTAGGCAGAATTTCCAACATCTCCATAGTTTACAGAAAAGTACAACGTCTACATTTATTGTAGCATTTGGGTTGCCCACAGCAAAACACAATGGAACACAGACGGCAGGGTTTGTTTAGGCCTGTCATTATATATCTAGCCTAATTAATCTCTCTCCCCGTGTCTCCATTGACTCTTTTACCTTCACCCTCCCTTTTGTCTTCTGTCTTCTCCCCTGTTTCCCCCCTCCTCTATCTCCGCCGCCATCTCTACCTCCATCTCCCCTCCAGAGGAGTCCTGCTAATACTGTCTAATTATTGCCACAGATTACACACACATTCTGCCTCTGTGGTGAATTATGGGGAAGTGGAATAAGTTATCTCAGATACGCGTTTAATCTTTCAGACATCTCCAAAATCTGATGCTTGTCTGGAAAGTTTCTCGGCCGAGCTGCAATTGGTGTGGAGAGGGAAAATGTGTTATATCAAGCTCTAGGGAAATGTAGATGACAAACTGAGATTACTTTGATGAGTTTCACATACAGAACTCAGATGTCATTTGGGCAACAACAACATATGGTCAGGATGCATAGAAGTTGTGTGTGTGGGTGGTTTTGTGCGCTTTTAAAAAGAAAGGGAGAAAGACCATTATAAAGTTCATAATTGTATATGTGCAACTTTTATGGTCGTTTAACCAAGTCACTAAACAAAACACGTTGAGACTTGCTTTCATTGTATGTTTGTATGTTCGAAAAAGCACATACATGATCTTTTTTCCATGCCCATAGTCACAAAACCTCTCCCATATGCTCGATATTTATGGTTATTTGTGTATTCTGTCAGCGTGTGACCTTTTTGAATTGACCTTTAGCAATACACAGAACGTCCCAAGAGCATCTCAGAGTGGTCTCGAAATGATGCCATGCATCAAAGTGGCCTCTCACACCATGGAAATTAGCCTCTTTTATCATCGCCAGTGCTCAAGGTCAAAGTATTGGTAAGCATGGCCATTATGGGTCAAAGGGAGCCTCAGTTGCACTCTTGACAGGCCAATTACCCCATTAGATGTGCGGGACGGCGTTTGCCCGCTGGCTCTTACATCTTTAAAGACTCTGTGAACACCTCTTTTGTCTTTATCAGGGGTGAGATCAGATTGTTTGAATATAGGAGTCATTGGGCGGAATAAAGATTCTGCAGTTTTTATATTGTTGGTAAATTTGCAGAACCTTCATAAAATATGAAGTCAGTCAAAAGTCTACTTTTGCAACTTCCTAAAACTGAAATATATTTTGTTTTACCTGCATAACAACTTATGGCATCCACCATATATGCATCGGTCCCTCTGTTCATTCATTTTTACTGCATAAAGAGCCTTTATGGGAAGGGTTATTGTATCAAAACAGCATTTATATGAACAACTGTGATATGGCATATTTAACTGCTGAAGTGGGGAAGTGGTTTCAATGTGAAAATGACTGACCGTGAAATGTGCCACGAGGTAAAGACTGATGATTATGTTACAATTTGATAGAAGTACTATCTGAATAGAAACACACACAGTTAATTGTTCTTGACTTGTTCTCTCTCTATCTGACTTAATCACTTTACACCTTGTAGCAGTGGATAAAGGAGTTCGAATGGTCTGCCAGTAGCCATCTGCTAATCATGACAAATTACTCTCTTGTGACCTATTCACAATGTGTGTCTGTCTTTGTTTCAGAGAGAGACTGAAAGAGAGACAGTGTCAAAAATTAGGAAAAAAAGTTAAGCTTTGTCTCAGTTCTAATGTAACCGTGTAATGTTGAGTTGTATTGCTACATTGCAGTTTTCCTTCCAGTGAAAGATTCTTATAAAAGGTCCTGAATAATTGTTTACATTAAAATGAGGAATGTTCTGCAAAGTTCTTGGACATTTGGTACTTTTATTTATGGTAGTTACAGGAATTAATTTTTTACCTTAACTGCTTTAGCTCCATTCACAGTGTACATCTTTCATTTGCAATTAAACTGCTCATTGCGGCTCTATATTGTAAAACAACCTGACTGAAGGTTTGCAGTAATCACTGGCTACTGTGACCGACACTTTACAGGAAATTATAGGAAAGTGACAGCTTCATACTGGGACTTCACAGTCACTTGTGCTCTCAAACTACAGTGATATAGCAGGATGCTGTTGTAGAATTACCACACAGACTGTTAGAGTAATGACACTCAGTATAAATGCAGCTCATACCCTTCTATGTCACTTTCTCACATAACATAAGGCTTTAAGAACTGAAGGAAAGTTGCACCAGTGCGCCTTTGCGATTGGATTAAAATGACAAAAAACAAACATATGTCAGATACTGTACAGCCTCATTTCCTTGTACACTATTCACTGTAGGGGTGGCATCATTTGAAATGCATCCAACATAACTGATGATTCACTGATGTAAAGATTTCTAACATGTCATCAAAACCAAACTTGTTCTTGTATGAACCAGAGTGCATCACTGAGTAATTGTAACACTTAAAGCTGTGGCTTATGTGTTTAGGTTTCCCCACAGTGCAAGAGGAGACGCTGTGGAGAGTTTCACTGCGGCCAGCAATGAGGGAAGGATCGTTGTGAGTTTAAAGTTGACTACCAAATAAGTACTTACGTAGTCCGCCACTGTTTTTGGAATAACTTGTAGTCAGATCCAACCAGGTTCTCTGCTTAATGAGCATTTTTAACTCCGATTCAGGAGAGCACGCTGCATGTAGGATGCTAAACACAAAGTTAAAGTTTGCCTCGAGCCATGTTTCGATGCCAGATAGCTCTCTCAGCTAAAAAATATCAAATCACAAAACTCGCTCTCTGTCATGCTGAAGTAGTTTAAGACTTCACATACACTACACATATGTCAGCCAGTCAGTCAGTGCATTAAAGACAATGTACCCTCTGCTGCGACAGTATATCAGCTCATACATAGTGCTGAAGCAACACAGTCCTGGATAAGTAAGTGGAACTAAAGACAGACTGTAAACATTAAGGCTGTTTTGCTTTTGTTTATTCTTTCAAACAGCCCATAGTCTGGATACATCTGGATGTTAATTGATTTTCAAATAGTACAAAAGTAAGGTACAAAAACCTGGTTCAGGCCTGATTGTCTCCTAGAAGTAGTGAGCTCCGACAAAGCACGTGCTAGCTAACAATACGCTCTCACAAACATCTCTAAGTCTCTTCTCACAGGCCCACAAAACATCATAACAATAAATCAGCAAGCAGCTGGTTATTTTTTTTGTTTTTTAAATTCATCTTTTTGTGACAATGAAAAAAGTCCACATCTGCAAAACTTGGTCAGCTTTTAGCCTTGCGTACAAATGCAAGGAGAGAAAACTGGGAGTATCTCGTGCTCCTCAGATGGTCCAACGTCCGGAGTTAGGAAGTCATTCATCTGACATTAGTGTGTTCCTATATGCCGGAATGCTGGAGTAACATGGACGTTTAGACAACAAGTTGAGGGAGAGCAAAGGAAAAGACACAACACACAACTTTGGTAAAAGAATCTTAGCATCAACCCAAGGTTGATGACATCGACCAAACAACTCGCATGACAACATTTTCTCTAACTTTCCGAATACTTGTTCCGACTTCAGAGGGCATTCACTTGAATTTTCCCAGTCAATAACTGTTTTCCAATAATTCTGACAGTGCATGAAAGCACTGGACAATCCTGTACGAAAGGAAAGGAGATAATAACATCCCAACATGTTTTGTGGCCTGAGTGTAAGTGCAGTCAGATCTTCTCTTAGCACCTTGCGATTCTCTGTCACATCTTTCCTAACCTCATGACATTTTTCCATCGAGGTCAAGGAAACGCGTTTAGGAAAAGATATTTTGGCACCCACTGTCACCTACTGAGGCAAAGTCTCCACACAGGGCCACGGATTATCTTCTCGGCTCAGGCCTAATGTGTCGTAGCTCATTGTTAACTTGCCTTTTGTAGCTGCCAGTGTTCAGTGTAAGCACAACTAATGGGGATACTGATTATTTATCCTTACCCTTCCCCAGCCACACAAAAACAGCCATTGTTTGGTGTTCTGTACTGTAATAAACACAATAGGTATTCATACAGCGCCCACCTCCATTTCCACTCACTCTATACGAGCAGCATGGATTTTCAAGCTCCTGACTGGGCTGGGGAGATTAATGCAGACAGGCGTAGGATATGAAAATATGATTTACTGTACTGTGGTTTGACAAAGTAGGGGTATGCATAATAGTGATTTGCCATTTTTTTATTGTATAAAGTACACAAGTCAGAGTCAGGCTTCGGTGTGCAAACTGGTCTATCAGTCAAGAATGGGAAAATGCTCCGCGACTTCCCAATCCCACATCATCTCCATCTGATAAACACAGGCCTTTTGTGGCCCTTTCATTCAGCTCGACAGCAGCGAAATCGCTGTGTTTTAAAAGATATGAACGCTGTTTGTATATATGACAAGGAGGAAAATCACCATTTTGTGCAAGGACTCTGAACCTTAGTCGCATCCAGACTTTATTTAACCAAAGAGAACTGTGGGGTTAAGTCAATTATTAACAGTGTGACGCCAGTTTGTGCATAATTTACATTCTGCCTCCGAGCAGAGCATTTAGCTGCGTTGATTGCACTGTACTCAATCCCCGAATTGAGTTCATTTTCATTCCTTGCAATAATGTGAATTCTGAGAACTTCCACTGGGTCGCCGCTTTGCTTCCTGCTAATAGTTCTCATAGAGCAGACGGGAGAAGTGTCATGAAAGCAAAGGTTGTATCTTATATTGATACTTGACTCGCCACAGGCTGACTCGCTCATTTCAACAAGGGGTTGGCTGAGCAAACAAGTTTTTCATATTGCGATCGTCTTCCGGGAAATGAACCCAAAGTGAGTTACGGATCCTCCGCATCATCCATCACCATCATTTAGTTTTCCAATCATTCCTCAACACGTGTAAATACAAAAAGACCACACGGGGCTGTTCGTGCACGCGCTCCGCCACGCGAGCTGCAGTCGATCCTTACGTCTTCATGCAAACTCACATATCTGCCCACGCACTGAATATTACAATGCACATTACACACATGTCATACACACAACAGCTGCCTGTGCTTCCGTGTACAGCGAACAAGGAAGCATGTATTCCCCCGAGGGCTCGGATCTTGTGTTATCGTGTTCACTGAGCTCCAGCACTTCATAAAAAGACTCCGGTTTTGATCCACACGTCACAATCCGTGTTTCAGTGCGGCGTTCCTGCCTTTGTAATTACATGAAGTTGCTGTACGCCTCGTCCCTGTAACGTCTGAGCGACTGTGTATGTGAGGGCGTGTGGAGCCCTGTGTGTACAGGCTGTGAATGTGGTTGCCTCTATAGTGCGTACGACCATGATTGCTTATTGTATCTTTTGTGCGAGTGAATGTGGGTGTAGTGTAAGAAGACACTTACTTAATGAATATGTCATAAATCATTATTCTAAGGCTTGAGGAATGTGACAAAATGAATGGAGTCGTCGCTGGATATTGTAATTTGGTTAAATAATCTCCAGTCTCTCTTGAATGATGTTTTTGAGGGTTTGTTTTTTTCACGTAAGAGAAAAAGGAGGTGTCAGACTTAAAAGAAAAAAGAGAGAGGGAATAACCAGGCAGGAGTGTAAAAAAAATGAGGAATGAAATAAGAGTGTGGGAATTAGGGAAGACAGAGGCGGCATGAGAATCAAAGTCAAGAGAAGTAAAGAAGGCATGAATGAATTAGCTAAAGCCAGACAGACAAGATGAAGAGACACCTTTACTCCACTTGCGCTGATGAAGATAATGAGGGATTTGTGTTTGATACTGAGATGGTAGCGGAGGAAGAAGCAAAGCTGAGAAGTTTTATGGTTTGTTGGATGAATGGAGTTGGGTGTATCAAAGGAAGGATTTAGAGTGGCCAGAAGCTGTCAGCGTCAAAATCTCTTTAAGTTTTGAAAATTTGAACAAATACTGTCGTTTCAAAATATAAAGCTGAAGCCAAGCAAGCTAGTTACGCAACATCTGATTGTTTTGTACACTGTGTGAAAGGCTCAGTCGTTCACGAGCGAGGATGGGGCGAGGTTCACCACTTTGTGAAAAACTGCATGGGCAAATAGACCAAAAGTCAGTGTTTCTCAAAGCATAAATGCAAGGGATGGCATACTATCATACAATCCATACTATCTTCATATTCAAATAATCTGGAGGATGGTTGGATGGATGGATGGATGGATGGACGGATGGATGGATGGATGCCCACGACCTACGATCCCTCAGGCAGCACTGCTTTAAGAACTGTTTACAATATATTTCTATATCGGCTCAGGAACACTTTGGAAAACTGTTGTTTGTAAAGACGGCATCTACAATTGCAAGTTCAACTGTAAGTACTCTATGATGCAAAGCAAAAGGCAACATCCAGAAATGCTTCTGACTTCTCCAGCATTTGTGATGGTATGTGGGTGTTTTATTGGTCATGGCATGGGAAACTTACATACAGGTTTCAGCTACATACATACCATCTGCCGGAACACTAAAAGGACAGATAGGTGAAGTGACTGACGTTCATCGTCACGTTACAGTGCCATGTTCTGGTGGGAAACGTTGGGTCCACTTAACATGTACCATGCACTCAAACACCACTACAAGCCAAGTATCCCCCCTCATTACAATGGTGCTCCCTGGTAGAAGTGGACCCTGAGAACATGACAAAGAGCTCAAAGCCTCGATATGGCTGCCACGTTTCCCAGATCCCAATTTGATCAACCATCCGTGGGGCATGCAGGAACAAGTCCAATCCATGGAGGCTCCACCGTGGATCGAACTTGGCTCCGACCCATCGAGGCATGACCACAGGACCTTGGGGGTTTTCCCGTGGTGTCTGGCACCAAGGCGATGGCAGCGGACCCTTTGAGTCGTGCTTGCGAGGCGGGACCTACCGTTACGCGTTAGCTGCTCTAAACAACATTATGGTTAAGGCGTGGCAAAGGTTAGGAAACTAAAACTGTTGCTAAAATGGCAATGGATGATGAAGCAATAGAACTAAATGAACAAAGCTTCCTGCCACTTTCGTTGCCCTGCAAGCCATCCAACAGTGCTCCTCTACTACCCTAACTGAGTTGCAGAGAGTGTGTGTGTGACTATCAGCCCTGCAGCAGAGCGCCTTTATCATGGAGCACCTGTGACACTGGCATAGTGATTCTCCTGAGACTGTGCGCTGCCAAAATAAATCATATGCATGGGGAGCACTGGTATGTTGGTGTGTGTGTGTGTGATATGGTGGTATAATGAGGGGGTGATGAGAGGTTGGGTGTTTTTTGTGCCTTCGTGACATTTACGATCTATTATCCAGGGCTTAGAGCGAAGAGAGAATTGACTCTTTTCCTTGAAGGACACACATTATATACAGCCATTCAGTACATGTCCTTCTTATTATGTGTGGCTTTTAAATGTGTTGTATAATGTGACTTAAAGTATTATATTGCTTTCTAAAGGGTTTAATTGAAAGGTGATTTCAGTATTCAAGCAAGAGTATATGTACTACCGTGAGTGCTGTTTCTCTGCCTCATTAGCTATTAAATCCATTCCGGTTGATTATTGACAGAGTGCTCAAATGAATGAAAACTCCACACCACGTTTTTTTAATGCTACCTTGATGCACAGCGCACGCACAAACACATAGATACACACAAATGCACTGCAAACGTTGGCTAGTCATTGAAGTCCAGATGCCAGCCTGCCGAGTGAAGGTGGAGTCAGACACAGTCATCACAAAAAGCCTCGAGCACAGAGAGTAAACTCGACAGGATGAGGGGAAACATGACAGGAAAGAGGAAACGGAGATAGCAAATGAGACTAAAACAGAGGGAGAGATTAAATGAGGAGTTAAAGAGGGAACGAGCGAAATAATCAAGAAGTGATGTAGGGTATTAAGGCAAGGAGGAGCTCTAGATTGTATTTTTCATTAGCATCATAGTGTTACCATTACATTGGATGATTGTGAAATGTATTAAATAGAAAAAACAGCGAAAGTCATTCTTTGTGATTCATTGTGTCACATTCATTTAAATAATTCATTAAATGTTGTGTTTTTATGTGTTGAGTTTTAAGGTATTTTCTTGTGAAATGTTAACAAACGAATATTTCTAGCCAAAAAAAAGCACAATCTATCATGAGCCTGTGCCACGAAGCTAATATAAATTAGTCGGTGAATTAATTTACATACTTTTTAGAAACTTCAAATATGTTATCTTGGGCACTTCTGCTGGATGGAATTGTAAAATGTGGGCATACTGATCATTTTTCTCAATACCATAGACGGGTAATGTATCAAACCACCTGCACCAGAATACATAATATAACCAATGCACCTCAAAAAAAATCTAGGCGAGAACCCCTAAACCCCCTGTAAAATTGCACCATCCACATTTTAAATACTTTCTACGCTCATGTTTACTACACTGGACACTTTTTTCCTCATTTTTTTGCAAATTGAATCAAACCACATGCAGCGTTTGTGTTTGTCCGAGAGTGAATTGTTTATTTTGTCCTGCGTACGTGTACTGTAAGCCTGCTGTGCAACCAATTTCCCTGCCTGCGTGGTGTGCAAACATGTATTTGTGTGCATATCACATGGCGTTAGGCGTGATTTTTCGCTAGCGAGGGAAGACTGGAATAGAGTCCACGATAGATATTCCTGAGAAAAAAGAAGTGATTATTCTGCGGGGAAAAAAAAGAATAAAATAAGCCCAAGACACAGAAAGCTCGAGACGGCGAGGGAGCGAGAGAGAGAGAGGGTGAGTGAAAGAGAAGGAGACAGGCTGAAAATGGATATCATAGAAAGTGGGAAATACGGAGAGAGAGACAGCGAGACGGAGAGCCGGGGTATAATATCAAACTTGTCCTTCTCAAATATAGGAACCGTAAAATAAGAGGAGAGAGAAGCAGGAAAGACACGCTGACACAGGGTGTGAGAGCACGTATAAAAGTCGAGAAATCCAAATTGCACTTTTTAAAGCTCAGCGCCTAGCCACCCCTCGCACAAATCCTCCCTCTCACGCGCGCACCAGCCGCGCTCGCCTCCTGACTCGACAGCAGCGAGGCAGGCAGGGGGATGTCTTAGTTGCATAATCCAGTGTCTCAGTTGCATAAACACACTGCTTTTTAGATGTAAGTGTGCTTTTTGTCTGTGAATTCCATCTCACTGATGGTGCTCCGGCACACCGTTCACGCGGCTGCTGGCTCTGAATGCCGCTCTGAGTCACCGAAGTAGACTGAAGTACCACAGCGCCATCTGTTGACGGCGGCGGGGCGGTGACGGCCGACTGCAGCAGCAGCGCAGGGGGAGCACAAAGTGTAAAGGAGCCTCCCTGTGTCGAGTGGCACTAAACCCACTTTGATCCCTTCTCCTCCCACTCATTTGCATGATCCCCTTTAGATTGGTTAAATAGGTTTATATACATTTTGATCCCGTGCGCCGCAGGCTATATGCTGGTTTATATTCTGCGGCTTCCTTTTAGCTGTCAGACATCTCTGACAGCGATGTGAATTCATCTGTCAATGTAGATGTTTTTAAGGGGGGTGATTACTGGATATTGATCTTGTTTCTCGTCTTTTAAAGGTACCATCAGATACATACAGGACACACACACACACACGCACACACAAATAGTGAAGTTCATAAATCTTTTTTTTTTCTTTTTTTAACCTAACACACTGATTTGTAATTAATAAAATTACCCCGGGGTGCTCATTTGCAGCTTTGATGTGAGACCGCCAACAACACCAGATGAGAAATACATGAACTAACATTAAGTTTAAGGCTCTATATATGAGTTTTTCAACATTGACAAACCAGTAAACAACTATCTGCTATACAAGGTATATATGAAAACACAAGTATAAGGAAACAGGAAGTAGCAAAGTGCGAATATGTGCATGTCAGACCGCAAAAGTCCTTCACTGCTTGCTAAAACATCAGCGTGTGATGGATGGTACGGTGTGATGAGGGTTGTTTTGCATCCAGCTGACAGGCAAAAGATTTCTGAAATGGATTGAGAGAAAGTTGTGCCTGGATGTAAGAGTACTCTTTACAATCACGCCCAGCGGAACGTCGTGAAACTTGTTATCTTCATTTAACCCTGAGGAGCAGCGGGCGGCCACAGTGCAGTGCCCCTGGACGAACTCCAGTTCCAGGCCAGTGCCTCGGTCAATGGCGCTGGCATGTGAGGACTAACTCGACGAGCATTTTGTAGACAACTGGGCCTGATGGTACAGGAAGTGATAGGACTCTGTCTGATTCAATGCCAAGCGTACGCAGCTCTATTTCATGACATTTCTAGCATTTTGGCTGCTAATACTCATGAGTAAGTTGCTGGATATAATCTGATAGCTATAGATATCTCTTGGCTTGTAACGTTAGCTGTTGAATTAGCATCCTAGTCATCGTTTGCCTCTTCGGGACAGCTGGGAGCTCCTTTCAGAGCAAACAAAAAAGGTCATTATTATTTGATTCCAAAATCACCGCATGCTGCCTCTTTTTCCTCTGTTTACATCCCTGCCACTGCAATTTGTTTGCAAGCCTTTGCATGGCAAGGAAATGTAGCCTAACATTAGCTAGCATGTTAGTCTTACATCAGTAAACCTCTCAGATCATGTGTTCTATACCGTTACCGAGAAGGGGTTTTCATTATGAAGTAGCTACATTTTACTAAAGCAAAAATAAATACATTTATACAATTTAGACAAACTAGAATGGCAATTGGTAGAGCGCATACCTCTGCCAAGGCCCAACAGTCTCCCCTTTAATTAAATCAAGCCGCAGTCAATACCAAACTCGATAGCCCTGGATCGCTAATCAATTTTAAAACACCAGTTATAGGCTCTCGTAAAACTGTACTTCATCAAGATCCATGCATACATTATTCCCTGAGAAATTAACAGAAATGTTGTTAAAACTGGCAATGTTGCAGGAAGTGAGAGAAAACAGAAAAAAACTCCTGGATCCATTCATCTATCACATGCCACATTCACCCATTTACACACACGTTTTTTGCTGCATGACGATTCTTTTTCATCATCATCATCTAATTCATTGCAATACTTCTGTCATTCCGCTCTGTCTTTTCTGAGTGTTTGATTCCGCCCCTCCATCTCGCTGTCACCTCTCTCTTGAACGGCACGACGGTGCTCACATCCACATCTCCTGATCCGTCTCACTCTCTCCCGGCCCCTATCTCCGAAAAACCCGCAGCTCCTCCACTCCTGTTGTCTCATTTCCTGTTTGTTGCTCCCCCAGTCTCTCCCTCTAATCTTCATCCTTACATCGTTTATCTCTCCGTCTCATTCCCCTGCTCCCAGAGGCCCTGACAGCATGAAGGATTTATCAGGGGACCGAACAGGCTGTACGTGAGGATGTGCACGTCCATCAGAAACATAACTGTCACAACCGAACATGCATAACAAAGTGGAGTGCCGCCGTGAGCACAGATAATGATCCTGTGTGGTGGAAAGAAACAAAATACATTTAGGAAAGTTTGATACTCAAATAAGGACTTTAACATAGTTACTGTGGATGTTCATTAGCACAGGTTACTTTGAAAAGTATTTATTAGCAGATTACTAGTTACCTTGCCCAATATGTGATAAGTAACAGAACTACATTTCCTGCAAGACAGATAAGTTGAAACTTTACATTTCTTTATGATGCAACTTAAGTTTTCAATTTACAATTTTATGTTGTGATGAGGCTGAGCTTATGCGCTGATTAGGCTTAGGCACTTAACACACTTGGTCATGGTTAGGAAAACATGTAGTTTTAGCAGAAACAACCTGCTTTGGTTGCCACAAATACGTCTGTAAATCGTCCTGGACTCTCCTTAAAAACGTCCGGTTGTTTCACACTTACAAATGTTGGAACTTGCCAAACTCCACCTTTCCATCTTCCAATATGAAAGGTAAGCCATAAATATGTAATGTTGACGTGACATGTATTGTATAAATGTTAATCTGGTATGTAGCCTGTGACGTGTACAAATCTGAACGTGTCATTCGTTTGCAGAAACGTTAACTGCCAACATTTTATCCTGGCTGGTAATCGCCAACATTTTCATCAGTAACTCTGGCTGAATACATTTTTTTCCCATTAACTGTAGTGGAATACAATTGCATTTATCTTGTCATTCACATTTCAATAATTATTCCTTACCGATGAATATCAGTTTGGCTGTTGCTAGCTTGCTAGCTTGGTGCAGGGGCGCCGAGCCTCGAACAAAACAGGTGAAATGTGACTCCCACTGGTCCCAAAGTTGTCTTAACCACGTGTTGTGTGCTCTTAGCTAGCTTGCTAACTTTAGTTACAGATAAACTTACATTCAGGAGTCGGTAGGTTTTGTTTCGAGTCACCCAGGCTAAGCTAGCTGCTGCCAGATAATCCCTCCAAATTGTAGGGCCGTCCGCTCACTAAACCGCATTTTCCAATGCGTTTTCGATACAAAACACATGTGGGTGTGAAGGAGTTGTTTTTATTTCACATTTGATTTATTTAACCATTAAGTCCCATTTGTACTGAGTACAGTAACATATAAGGTATAATATGATGCGATACCGTTGACTGTCAGTAAAAATAGACAATGTACAGTGAGGATTACAGCATGTTAGAGTTTGGTTGAGGAATTCATTGTTGTTTTGGAACAGAAAAAGAACGACAAAGGGAAGCAGAAAAGAATGGATAAAGTAAGATAAAATAAAGTCCCAGAGAGTCATCTTCAGTGTCAGATTTGATTTTCCTCTCGCTGCAGACAAATAAATCTCGTTCCTATAGTATTGCAACTTTTACACAAGTAACCGAAGAATCTCAGAACTATTTTTTTCCTCCACTGCTCCTGTGCTCACAGTTGGATGCACAAATTCAATTTTCAGTCCAGTTTTTAGTTTCAATTTTCAGTCTTCTCCCAAAAAAAACTTGGAGACACGCACACACACACACGCGCGCTCACCAAAGGCGAACACACACGGCCGACGTTTTGATTAATGGCATTGATCGATCAAAGCGTCGTGAAGCATTTTTCTCCTGCCAATTTTGGTAAAAGAAAAAAAGGCAAACTTGTGGATGAGCCTCCTGCAACACACACACACACACGCAGCCAGCCAGACAAACAGAGTGACTCATTCCCTCACTGGTAAGCTACTGTATGAGCGCCGTAATGTGCTGAAATTATTGATCCGACAAAAGGACCTGACAACCCCAGCTGGTCTGAAACAAAAAAGAAAAATCAATGCTTATCTTACCCACCGGACCGCACACAAGAGCTCTCATACAGACACGCGCGTTTTTTCACATTAACCATGCAGAGCCTTCCCCCACCTGCTGCGCGTCACACATATGCATACATGCCCCGGTGAACACACAGCGGAGCGGCTCGAATTGACGGCGAGGTTTATATTCATGTTGCCTCGCGGAGGGGAAAAAAAAACTCTGTCATCTGCGGATCACAAATATTATTTAAGTCATCCTCTCAAGATACACACTCGTGGGAAGAGTACTTTAGAGGATTAAAGGAGATTATTCAATTCATCATTTAGCCTTTAAAAGCTTTTTCTGCCTCCACTCACTTCTTCCATCTTCCCATCCGGCTTCTTTTTCTCCTTTTGCAGAAATGTTTTGAAAAAAGGAGCACTATGTAGTTTCTGGAGAAGAAACTCAAACTTGAGTTTTAATATTTACAATATTAAAAAGGTAAGAATACAAACTCAGGAACATTTATTACTTCAGTAACTGAATAAACAAGCTGTTCTCAGAGGAAAATAGGGTTCCCCTAGAACACTGTTTGAAGCTAGAAAGGTGGCAGGGTCCGCCACTTATAAATAAAATAAAACAGTATGAAATCGTGTAGTCCTTTAACGTCAATTTGTTTATTCAGTCATGGAAACAGTTTGTTTATTTAGCTTGTTTAGGCGTAAAACATCTCTTTCGGTTAAACATTTCTTCCCCCAAAACTACGTAGTGCACCTTTAAATAACAGAATTGCTTCCTGAGCTAAACAAAGTAGTGTTCTCTTCATATTGTTTTTCTCCTCACAATCGTAAGCACAGATAAGGAGTTAATCACTCCCTCAGTTTTTTAACGGTCCATTCAATTTACCATTTTCCTTCTTTTTCCCATTCTTCCGTTATTGCATTTTGTTTTTACGCGCCTCCATGAGAGTGTTATCTTTTGAATAGGCCAACAGTATATCAGTCCAGTTAGTTTTTCCTCTTGTGGCCTTATTTTTTTCTTTATTATAGTGTCTCCCTGTCTTATTTCTTCTTCCAAAGCCTTCATATATAATTATGCGATGATGAATATGACAATCCACACATGCAAACACGGTAAAAGACTGCGGAATTTAGTAGAACAGTGGATCGACGTCATCTGACAAATGTGCAAATGCATATGTACACACATGTAACACATGATCTGCAGGAATATAATATGAGCACTGGCATGTAGCTTTGAATGTGCGCACACACATCACACACGCAGAAAATCTCCAGGGATGGCTGCAGCCTGGTAATTGGCAACAGGTTTCAGTGGACTTATTTTATCTACGAGTGTATTGAATTCCTCTCCCTCCCTTATTAACACAGGGGATTGAAAGCAGCTCAGATATCAAGGCTGAGACACACTCTCTGTCTCCGCCACTTAACGGGAGCTTTACTCGCCCACTCTCTTAAAATTAGTTCTTCTCCTCCGGAAAGAGGCGAGAGGTCCGTGGACCAGTGCTGCGGCGGGAACTGGAAGAAACAGGATCATTAAAAATTGTGGTCCGCTCTCTTCATGTGTGTTTACAAGTGAAGATTCAACTTCTTTGTGTTTTGCTTTCTCTCTTTTTTCTTTTTCTTTTTTTTTTATAGAATGAATCTTTCAACGCGTTTTCGCTCATCAAAATACTGTTGTTGTTCAAAAGAGCGTTCCCTTCAGCTTCATCGTAATGATCAGCCCGGTCGCCAGGATACGACATTGGCAGTTAATGTTTCTGCAAACACTTGTGTGTGCCATATCACGATCACATTACATGCTTCTGACCCGTCATACTGGTTGTGGAATTACGGTTGATGAGGCTTCCAAGCCATCGACCACAGTTCAGGACTGTTAGAATGACACCACTGGATATCTTTAAGGAGAACCTGGCGGAATGCTATGTTTGTGGCAGCAAAAAGAGAATACTTTTGATGAGAAGTCGGGAAATCTCCAGCCAAAAAAAAACACAAGTATTTTAAGTCCAAACATGATCTTTTCCTCGCCATTACGATTTACTTCTTGTGTCTAAACCTGACCAGACGATAAGCACTGTGTTATCGCAACATAAAAAGATAATGGAAACCGGAACATAAAGTAGCAGAACACTGAAATGTAAAGTTTTAACATATCTGTGGTTTGCAGAAACACACATAACCAACTGTCATGCTTCTGTGCTTTTTAGCTCAGTTATTTCCTGTTTTATTTTGGAAGTTCTCACCTCGTGCGTCGTACTTGCTTTACACTTCCTGTCTTTGTCTCCTTCCTGCCTGTTTACGCCTGTGTTTTGTTAGTTAATCAACCCCTGTGTGTTTAAGCCTGTGTTTTTCCATTACTCTTACGTCTGTTTTGTCTGTTTCCCTCGGTTTGTCTGCGTTTGCTATTCTTGAGTCCTGTCCCTGTGTGGCTTGTTCTCAGTTTTGAATTCTCATTTTCTTTCTTGGATTCTCTGTTGCCTGCCTTTTTTGTCAGATGCTTCTTCACTGCCCGCAATTTGATTTTTCTTTGTAAATAAATGAATAAATAAAAGATAATACAGATTTTAAATATTATGAATCCCCTAATTGTGAGAATAATTTAAGAATTTTAAAGGTTTTGCTTTAAAAGAGCAATGTTTAAGAAACCAGTTGCCATATTACAATACGGTCTCAAACATTTCATCTACACAACAAGGCCTGTGTGTGTGTGTGTGTGTCTGTGTCTGTGTCCGTGTGTGTGTGGCCCGCAGCCGTTAATAATCTTTCTTGTTCCTCAAATGTCACGCGGTCACGAGACGGCGACGTGATAGGGCAACACCTTCCTCCCGTCCATTTCCCAGAGGCGCACACAGATTCAACAGACGCATTCAGAGGACTTTGAAAACTGAGAGCGCATTCGTCACACGACTGATTCAATTTTTGTCCGAGGTAATCACATGTGATGTGTAACTAACTTCTCCCTCATAATGTCAGCACCTCCAATTTCAAAAAATGAAGTAACCTGACATTCATTAATATGCACTGTGGTCAGTGAACTCTGGTGAGAGCTCGGGGGGAAAATGGACTTCATGTGAAAATGAGGATTATAATATGTGGTGGGGGAGAGACGGGAATAATATAATTAGGTCCTGGCGATAATCACACCGAACCTCTGACTTGTGTTTTGGAAAATAACGTTTATTTACTTTCCTGTCAAGCCTTAGATGAGAAGATTGATACCACTAACTGGCAGCTGGTGCCACTGTAGCACAGACATGACAGTGTTATCGATCGCCTCATCCAGCTTTGGCTAAGAAAATTAAAAAGCAGAGTTCCCAAAATCACAAACTCTTCCCTTAGCTTCACATCCAAACACTGTAATTGCGATCCTCATCTATAAACATAAGCCATCTTTACCATGTTCACATATCCTGATACCCCAACGTGATACCAGATCATAAAACACAAACACACAGCGACTCTAGCCTCTCCAGCAAATCTAGCCTCACCACACGGGAGACTAAAGGCCATAAGCAGTAATCACCACTAGACAATATGCTGCCCATCACTCCCTCCCTGATCAGGATCTGTCCTCCAGCTGCATTGAATCAACAGGTCTAATGTAAAGTAGCCTAAATAGCCTTTAATGGCACCACCCTTAACCAGCAGTGATATAAAGAAACCGCAGCACGTCAGACTTTTCGATTTTTCCTGTCACATGTTGAGCCGAAATGCGCTGTAATGGAGACATATGCTGCGCTGATGTGTGGGACATGTCACATCATTTTAACACAGCATAATTACCACTTAGAGTTAAATAGCCTTTGGCAGGCGCACAACCACACTTGGAACGAGGTTAATACAGCCGAGAACGGCGAGCACAGTGATCCCAACGCCGCCCGTGCCATCTGATGGAGCCACTGACACAAATGGTGTTGATTATTAGAGTGTGTGACACTCTCAAGTCGTGGCCTGCCACTGCAATTATGACACCCACTGTTAGTGAGTACAGTTTAATGGAAAAATTGCCAAACTCCGTGGATTTATGTGAGCGCATGTAAACAAGCGAAGCTAAACAAAATGCATAAGAGTTCACATTTATGTCATTCTGGGAATTCACTGTGGGCGAGTGGGTGTGTTGATCATTTGAGTGAAGCTGCTTCATACTCTTTTCTGGTTACTGGTATATTGCTTTCAACATAATGTGAAAACTTTCTTTGAACATGAAGCCTAAAGTTACTCTACAGTTTTCTGGTTTATCGCTCAAATATATGAACCACAGTGGTGCAGAGAAATATTACTAAATTACAAGTAAAACTACTGGTGTACTGGTATTAAAGTAATACTTAAGTTAAAGTACAAAGTATTCTACAATATATTCAGAGTATTAGTTACTTTTAAAAACAACTACTGGGCCTTCTGCAGTGTGTGGTTTTTGTCCGCATGTCAGGGTTTTCATTGGTCAATATCTGAATGGTTAGCATTATTGGCTACAAAAATGTAGCTGAAAGGTTTCTAGTCACATTTTACTCAGTACTGATTATGATTTTAAAGGTTACTAAGTAGATTACGTGGTGAAACACATACTTAGGTAAGGGTAAAAAAAAATACTGTGGTAGTAATATGAGTAATAAATAAAATAATAATATTTAGTGCCCCAAAATGACCATATTAAATAAACTTGAGTATGTTAGTAACTTACACCTGTGACAAACTATGCGGCAGACTGGAGTCTCTGTCAACACTATTTAACCCTGCTCATCCCTGGTGTTAACATGGGTCTTTATAGATCTGATCACAAAGAAAGAAATTATGTTTGCCGAATTTACAAGAAGGCCAAAATAATTCAGATTTCGTCACAGTCACTATTTCACAAAGTAAATCAAGCTTCTCCAACCTCAACAACTCTAGAATTGAGCGATTTTCTAAGGGACTCTGGGGAATTTCTCTCCCTCATAATCTCCTTGCTACTGTTGACCGAGTAGTTGCTGTGGGTGCTTTAACCTAGAGTATGTTGTGTGTTCAAGTTTGCCAAATTAAATTAGATTAAATTATGTATTATTTATTAATTTAATCAAATGTATTTTTTTTTTAAAAAAGGTAGAATTATCATGCACTATTTGCTATGACATCATTATATAGATTGACCCCTGACTGTGACTGACTTCCAGCGTCCAGATATATATTTTCATATATACCTTATCATATTGTCAATGATACGTACGTGTGACAGGATCAGATCTGCACAGTGTATGAAATGCCTTCTACAAGCAGGTAAAGACAGACAGGTAAACTGGATAAAAGAGAGGCTGCTCTCAACATGCTGATCACCAACCACAACACGCACAACACTACAATGCAAAGCATTTGATTCAATCAGTGATATCAGCGTCGACACTTGTGATATCCACTTGAGGAGCCATTAACAGAAGGGACGCAAATGCCACGCACAAAGACCGCTGTGTCACTTCAATAACGACGCCTCCTTTTCCAGGTGGGAGGCCGAGCTGCAGAGAGGGGAGGACGAGCGTTCAGAGTGATGACTACTTAAACCCAATTTGCATATATCACACTCTCCTGAGGGTTTGAGTCATACCCACCGTTGGCAGCATCTCCCCATCCTCACATCTATTGTGGAGCCTTTGTAAAGAATGACAAATGGTGATGTGTGATAAAAGTCATATGCTGATTTCGGGGATATTGTTCCATTCTCTCTGTGGCACGTGGGGTTAACTGTTGGATTACAAACGCCTTTATTTGCCTAAAGGCAGCAAAGACCCCAACTAGCGCTGCCACACTTATCCCTAAATGGCCTACCACGAATCTGACCTTTTAGAAAACCTTTCTTTTAAAACCAGTAGCAGATGTTACGAGCCGCTCTCACATTTTCTCAGTGCCTTCTCCCTATCATCTTGTTTCTCACTCTTAATACCCCTGCTGTTTCGCATCTTTGTCATTTCCTGTATTTCTTTTGTTGCTTCAGACTCAGATTTTCTCATTCACTTCTTGTGTCATCCCCTGTCTCCTCGTTATTTTACGCTTTCTTTTCCTTGCCTTATTTTTTTTTCGGTCTTACCCCCTCCCTAGCTTTCATTCAAGTGCCTCAAGCACTTTTATTCATTTCAGTGACATTCGATTGTCAGTGGCGGTCTTGTTAAAATGGCTCAATTGACCTTATTTTGGTGGGAGGAGAAAATCACTGCTCTTTTACTTCTCTCTTTTTCTTTTCCGCTTGTTATTTTAACTTTTCCAAGTCTCCAGTATCTCTCTGTGAGTGTGTATGGTCTTAGAAAACTGTCAATCCATCAAATGTGCACGCAAAAATCTATCAAAATATTTTTGCACTCAAATGCCCGCACACATTTTGCGGAATGAAGTGGAATATAAATTTGAGCGGCAATCATTTTATGATACTGCACAAGCAGAAAAAATGTGTTTGTAATGGTTTTGAATTGAAATTACTGTCAGCCTATATCAGATATAACTCTTGTGCACTATTTACTATGACGTAATTATATAGATTGACCCCCCAACTGTGACTGACTTCCAGCATCCCTGCGGCACAGTTTGGTCATTTCATTTCTAAAGTAAGGAGGACACCTCGGGAAAATTTCCAGCCATGTTTGTGGAGACAGAAACCAGATATTTTTGCCGAAAAGTCGGAACATCTCCAGCCATGTTTGTGGCGACCAAAGCAAAAATCTTTCCCTAACCCTGACACTGGATATTTTTAAGGAGACCTCTCAAAAATTTCCAGCTGTGTTTGTGGAGACAGAAGCCAGACTTTTTTGAGAGAAAGTGGGGACATCTCCAGCCACGTTTGTGGTGACCTTATCAGGTATATAAAGCCAAAAGATGATGTTTTCCAAACCCTAACCAGTAGGTTTTGTGCCTAAACCTAACCAGAGGTTGAGCACAGTGTTGTCACGCGATAAAATTGAATATAAAGCAATATAAGGAAATGGAAAGTATCGACATGCTCAAAACTGAATCAGGTTGTGTAACATAATTTTTTCCTAAACCTAACCAAGTACTTTCGTTGCCTAACCTGAAACTGTAACCGTTATATGTTCATTTTGTAACAATAACAGTGAAGTCACCTGACAATGGATGACAACAAAGGTCACCTGACTGTGGACCTGCTGCCCACAGAGGTTAATGGGAAGGACTGGTGTGTGCACTGCAAGCAATTTGCAAGTGTAAAGGGGTGTTATTTGTGTTCAGATTGATCTGTGATTGATCTTACAGACCCTGTAATTGTGGTAATGCTTTGGTTTCAACAGCAGCCTTCCATGCATCTTTCGTCCTTGACCTCGTGCCCACACAGGAACTCTAAACAAAATATATTTCACGCTTCCTCTCCTTGCTCTTTCCACACCCTTGTTTTTGAATGCCGACCCATTTCTCTTTGCGAACGCGCGGTCGGATGTCATGACACCTCTCACCCCGCTGGTCTCCCTTTCAGCGCCGCTTCCATGTTGCTCGTTTTCTTGCTTGACACCTAAACCCGACCTTTTGATCCATTTCAACAGTTTGTTCTGCTACAGCCACAGAGCCTCCACCTCTACCCCCCTCCCTTTTTGCCTCTTTTCATCTCCTGACCCTCGAGCCTGACCTCTGCAATGTGTTTACATTCTGTGGCCGTGAAAACTCTTCACTCCTCTTTCTTTTGAAGATGCTGTTTTCATGTTCAGACCTGCAAACCTGACCTCCGCTCCATTTTAAACATACTGTATGTTCACAATTTCTCCTAATGAATGCACCTGGTTTCTGACTTCCCTTTCCCTCTCTCTCTCATCATTTCACTCCCTACCTCCTACTCTCATTTTTCTCCCCCATACTTTGTTGCTTCAGACAAATCTGACCCTGACACGTTCTGTCCGTCAAGGCTCCACACCTCTGCTTCAACGCTATTTATCGTGAAATAACTTCTCTCTGCGCCAAGTCTCACTGTGAGGAAAAAAAATAAAACCTTTTTCATTCTGCCTTCCAACAGCCTCTGCAATGCAGTAACAGATGTTTCACAGAGGAGTGAAGGTTACCTACAGCTGAAGCACATTCATTTATTCAGACTATTGTGTGTGTGTGTGTGTGTGTGTGTGTGTGTGTGTGTGTGTGTTGGAGCGGGGATTAACAAAATGACTATGTGCTCGACATCTTGTCTTTATAAATATTTGAACAGCAGCAGAGTTTTCCTTGTGCACTGTTTTTGGGGACACTTTTATGAGGTGACTTTTTCTTTTCTCTTCTCTCTCTCACGTTGTAAAGACTGTTTTTGTCTTGTCTACCTCTTCACATCTCTTATCTCTTCATATTGGTCTCATTTTTTGTGCATCTCCATGCTCTTTTTGGGATGCTAGCAGCATAGTTCGATGTCGAGCAGTGTTGGTCTGCATTAGATGAATCTGCAATAGCTCCCAGATTATGTAGACTTTGGTGTCCACACAATTCCTTCCCTGGGATTACCGTGAGATTCACATTTTTCAGCTTTGAGTAAAATGTCCCAGCGACCACTGTACCATGAAATGTGGCACAGACATTTATGTCCCCCTCAGGATGAGCTGTGTTCTGTCACACTTTGTTCTCTGGTGCTACCATCTGGTTCCGTTTTTTTGATTTATAACCAAATTAAAACAAAATTTATGACGTTCCTATCATCCTCAGCTGTACATTCTTAGTACCATTTCGCAAATGTTAACATGCTAAAGTAAGATGGTGACAGAGCTAGGCTTAACATTATACTAACAGTAGCATTGTTAGTAGTAAATTAGCATGTACGTATCTCAAAGCATCACTTTACCATTTAAGAACAGCCTCGTAGTTGACTTATTAGTTTGACATATCTAAACAATTGAACAGGTCGAACATATATCTACATTCCCAAAACAACATGAACGTTATGACATACTAGCACCAGGCGTACCTGACCTTCGTCGTACACTGGCAGTATGGTTGGGTTAGGTTTAGGAAAACATCATGGTTTGGTTTCAATTAACTAGGTTACTAATGTAACTCCAGTTACTGTAGACGCATGTTACATACTTATTTCCATGATGTACAGTAGGTGATGTCAATTACCTAAATTGCTTACTTAAAATAACTCTCAGTTGACATGAACAGCAGTCTCCTAGGTGAAAGTCCTGTGCTACAAACCCGACCGTCCATCCACGATCTCCTCCATAAACTTTCTACTAATTCACCTGATTCCCTCCTTTGCTGCCATGATAATAACTTTAGCCACTAGAGGTCACTGTGTAACAAGAAACACAAACATGGGTGGTAATAAGCTGCTTATGTGCCTATATGATTGTTTTTCAGATGAGGGCGGGTTGTCATAGTGCTGCTGTAGACTCTCAGGCAAGATGTTGTCCAACGATGTCGGACGAACATAAGTGTTTATAGGTGTTTCAGACAGCCACACTGGAAGGCGGAGTAGGAAGTCAGACGTCACGGGGTCACCGTCTTGTTTTCTAGACAAGATGGTGACATCACCACAGCAGGAACGGCCCCTTCTTGCATCACCAGCTCTCAAAGAAGCCAGCTTTCCCAGTGAACGCACAGTCAAGCAGATGATAACATTTTATGCCACATGGATCCACGCTGCCACAGGGATGGTCTCACCTATGTTATGTGTCTGCATGAGTTCAGAACAGGGAATATCTGTGGGGCAGTGAACAAAACACAAACTGGATCAAGCTAAAAACACAAATGTACATGATATACTTAAGTACTGATTACACTCTAGATGCAGTTGGGTATAATGTAAGTATTGCTTTCTACGCAATAATGTGTATAAAACCTTTTCACATATTGGCACGTAGACGTGTTTGTGCTCAGGTCTGCAGTAATGTCTGAGGGCAGTAGAGTGTGGGCGTGTGTCAGATCCGAGTTGTGCACTCATTCTTCTCTCCACTGGTTCCTGTCAGTCCATACTTCGCCAACGTAGCTCTAAACACATGTACACCAGCGCACACACACCCGCGTTTTGTCTATTGCAGTTCAACATTAAAGTATTCCTAATGGTTTAAGCTACCACGCCTTCCAGCTGTGATTCAAGTTCAACCAGAACTGATTTGTATTTTGTTTTTTTTCAGATCGATGTCAAGCTCTGGA
Source organism: Lagodon rhomboides (assembly GCA_039737535.1). NCBI lineage: Eukaryota > Metazoa > Chordata > Actinopteri > Spariformes > Sparidae > Lagodon > Lagodon rhomboides. The sequence continues at coordinate 12,079,780 of CM077805.1, read as the reverse complement.
AGGAAACAGCTCCACCGTATGCTGATTTCCTCGGGCTTCGGTACAGAAAGATCAGTGATCTGAGAGAGACGGAGAGGAGGCCAAACAGGACCGCGGCCAAAGCAAAGGGAGATAGATTGAGGGGGATGCGGGAGATAATGAGAGAAGTTGGAGAAAGCCCATAGACGGTGATAAAAGGATTGAAAAGGAAAGGGAAGAGAGAGAAACACAGATAACAATAGAGAGGAACAAAGACAAAGGCCGAGACAAGAGGGAGGAGGGAGGGCTGAAGAGACAGAAACAAAGAGAGCTTGGCTGCCTGATCCACTCAGACATTAACAGGTACACACAGACTTTGCTTTTAATCTCATCTGTTTAATCAGAAACTGCTTACAGACCACTTAACAAGGCTGCAAACATGCTTACACCTGTAAAAACACCCAAATGCTGATACAGAAATTAAAAGAAGGGCTCACCACAAGTAAAAACGTATTGTCACTGATGAGTCTGAAAAGTGTTTTTACCATCTGTTGTCTGTCAAGGTTATAGTAATTCAAGATGTCCTGTATGGTCCTGTTTTATTGAGTTGTTTACTTACGTTATCCCAAATGTCTGTCAAACCAATGAAACAATACAAGGCACACAGGGTAGAGGTCAAATGGGCACACAGAAGTATGACTGTAGACTCAACAGAGAAATGGCTCAGACTAATACACAAGGGAAAAATGCAGTCGGAGGTCTATATTCCTCTTAACTAGGGAACTAAAGGGGAAATAGAAAAACAGCTGTGGGGAATGCATTTGGAAGACATCAGGGATGGATGGTCGGGTTAGACAAGTACAGAACTTCATTCGGCTTGAAACCAGAAATCATTAGTTCTTTTAATAATGTTAAGTTACATCACATACATAACATAACGTAAGTTACTTAGGTAATGCAGGTACGTTTGAGACTGAAGTTACAGAAGTAACATAGTGATGTTAACACTAACCACAATGTTTTCCTAAACCTCGCCGAAGACTTTTCCTGCCAAAAGCTAACCCAACCGCAACGAAGGTCCGGTCCAACCCAGTCAGTTGTTTTGGGAAGAGAGTGTGTTGAATGAGGAGATTTTAACCTTCACCCGAAACAAGCATTAATATCAATTTATCGTGTTTTATACATTTTCTTTCCATCATGTGAGGTTTGGCTGACACTCATTTAATTACGTTTCCCCGCCACATTCTTTTCTCTTGAAACGATTCAATTGAGGCATCCGACTTGAGAAGTGGCACCACCTGCCGCTCATCCAGATGAACGTATTATTCACGGAACAGCGGCGGATGTAAACGCCCAAAATTATTTGCCAATTTGATTAAAATTCTGTTTAAATTTGATCTACATTGAAGTCACTCTACCAGTCAGGCTGCTTTTTTTTAAATGCAAGGACTTTTGTTCACACACAAGCTCATATTTTACATGTTTTCTTTTTTTTTTACTCTATTGGATATTGTCACTTGATGTCTTAAAAAAACCTCCAGTGGTTGGATTTTCAAACTGTTTCACTTTTTAAGGCAGACAATATTCTAAGACTGAATAGGCATCAAGGATGTATAAGATAGACGTGTGTAGCAGACATTTCTTTACAGACAGTGTGGAATAGAGGAAAAAAACAGCAGTGCTGGGATCTATTTGGATATGGTTAAGAAGGACGAAACTGTTTTTTTTTCTTGTCTGCGAATCTCAGGAGGCAACATCTCCTCCTTTTTCCTCTGACTTTGAAAGCTGCCATAAGAGCATAAAATCATCTGGAGAGCTGCTGACAGGTTGGAGCTGTGTCTGTGCGAGTTAACAGCCTGCAATGAGCTTTTTGTGGCAAATAATTGGGCTTTCACCCTGGGAATTTAGGTTGTCATTATTTCTTTTGAATCCTTGTCATAGCCTGTTTGCTTGTATGTTTTTTTGTGTGTGTTTTTAAAAGCACGCCTTTGTCAGCATATGCAAACACTCGTGTGTCGGCGCTTTTAGCCCCGTGTGTGTCATCTCAAAATGCACTTCACATTTGTATGAAGCGTATAATCTTATTTCTGTCGCGAATATGATGGCGCTTTTGCCTCGGAACAAAATAAAAGTGATTTGTTCACCCATCACGCTGATCTCTGTGTGTGCATACTTTCCATTTTGAAGAAGTGTGTGTGTTCTGGTTCAGAGGACTTTCGCCTTTTCACTTGCTTGCCCAATTCTGATGCGTTCATGTGCGTTTTATTTCCCCTTTTGTCTGTTTAATGTCAAACCGAGGCGGTGATTTAAGGCCTTTTCTTGTGGCTGTTTTTATTTCCTTTTTCCTCCCTCATATCACTCAAACGCTTCCATTCTTCGGCGCCGCGTGTTGACGTGTCAGGCGGCGGCAAAAAATTGCTTCCTCGCTGTGTCGCTCAGAAGGGCTCTGCTGTGACAAATCTGACAGAGTGACTGAGCAGCTGAGTGGCTTGCTGACGGACTGTTTGTCCGTCATTTGACTGGGTGACTGATTGATGTGTGGACAGCTGAATGACTGGCTAGTTTTCAGAGCGCCTGACAGACTGACTGCCTGCTTTGTTGACTGGATGTAAATTTGACCAACTGTCTGTCTGCACGTCTTGAGTCAGTGACGTCCTGTCCTGCAGGAAAAGTGACTGGTTACCTAGTTATTTCCTTCTAGGCTGGCTCTGTGCAACCCTAACCCCGGAGATGGAAACAGTTTGTGTTTCAGTTTGCTGACAGACTATTTATTTGTCCGTGGCTGATCAGATCAGACATTGATCGACTAGTAAAGACAGGTACATTTATATTTCAATGCTACATACAGTTTATTTCTGCTTTCCCTCAGTGTCTTTTCCTTTCCCATCTCTTCTCTGTACGTTCATGAAGTAAAGTACATTTCCCCTCCACTCACAATTAAAGTACATCACAGTGGATCTGGCAGACAAACTCTTTGCTCTCCTCGACTCTGGGTGCTAATGGGTGTTAATTCCTCCAGAATGCCCCTAAAGTATGGGCATTGTAACATGGGGTCTAAAGGGGACTGATTGGCTTAATGAGCCAACGTCAACTGGCCATTTCGAGTAACTGCAGTTTTTCCAATTTAACCATTGGCTTAAATTTTTCAGCCCTGGAGTTCACAGGTTGATCCAGACGGACGCAGCATTGTCTATCTTATCCCAGTAAAAGCTCCCCTTCTCTGTGTAAACCTCCAAACGTGTTCCAACAATGGTGGAAAAATTGGTGTTTACGTATTCCGTAACGTATAGTAAGCGACTGACGGAGAAGTAAAGGTTTTTCGGGCCTTTAAATGTGTGCCAGGACTGCATCTGCTGTTTGCGGTGTGTGTTTTTTTTTTTTTTTTTTTTTGCCCAGGTCAAAGCAGAAGGACTGATCCTTTCACTTAAGCCAAGCCGAGATAGTGATCAACTTCATCATCTCCTCTCACCTCTGCAGTCAAAGTCAAGGTGCTCCTCCTGCGCCCCGTCTCTTTATCCCTCACCCCATCTGCTCGCACTCTCCTCTGCTCCTCCTATCCTCAAAAGCCCCATCCCTCTCGCTCTCTCTTTACAGTATTCCCTCTCGCTGTATCTTGTATATTTTTGTCTGCACTCAGCATCTGTCCTCTTCGCTCTCCCGCTTTATCCCGCTCATTTTCGGGCGATCGTCCTCCGCCTTTTCTTTTACTTTCTCGCTCTCGCCCTCAGTCAGACTGTTGGTTTTAAACAAGAGGTGTGGGAAAGGTAGAGAAGGTCACTTTAGAGATGAATGGAGCTTGTATCAGTCTGGCATCTCCTCCTCTCCAGATTAGTTTCCTCCTGCCCTCTAGTCGCGCCGATGCATAATTCATCTCTCCCTCGCTCGTTGTCTTTAATTGTCGATTTTGGCTGCCCTCTTTCCTCATCCTCACATCTCTCTTTCTGGGTTCACTCCGCATCATTTAATTCTCACCAGCTCGCCCGCCTCTCTTCATCGCGGCTCTTTGTCGTTTGTTTCTTTAACGTTTCGGTCTTCCATCTCTTTCCGTCTCCCTTTACCCCTCTTTCTCCCATGTTTCATGCTCTGTGTCTCTCTATCCACACGTCAAGTTGTTCAGTTGGCGATAACAAGTGAGTACGCAAAGCGGTTGGAAAGAGATGGCTTACGAAAGTGAAAACGAGTCGGTGTCCATATCCATTGTAAATCTTCTCCTTAATGTCTGCGCCTGCCTGCAAAGTGAGTGTATTTTGCATTCATGACTGAGTCTGAACCGGGTCTTTGAGAATGTGTGGAAGTGTGCACCGAGTCGGGCTGTCAATCCCCCACTTTGGTGCAGACTGAAACATCACAACATCTATTAGACGCATTGCTTTCTGCACAGATTCACGGTGCCCAGAGGATAAACCCTACTGACTGCCGACTGTTTGATATGATACGGTTCGGAAAAGTCGTGAATCGATTCGAATAAGTTATCCAATTCCAATTATTCCTTTCCACCCTGGTGCAGGTGGTGTTGTTTTTACCTTCGTCTGCCTGTCTGTGCACATCGTTTGTCGGCAGGGTAGCGTCGCAACCGTGCAAGAAACAGTCACGAAACTTTACGGGCGTGTAGTTGTGATCAAAATAAAAGGCAGAGTACAAAAATAGACCGATTCAAGGGAGCCAGAAGTAAGGGGTGACCCACCTATTGTAGTGGGAACTTCCGCCGAAGCAGTTTTACGTATTATGACAGGTATTTATATGTCTGTCTGGACAGATTATGTCACCCTGATAGCACCACAACCATGCAAGATGCAGTCATGAAACTTCACCTGTGTGTATTTGAGATCACATCAGGATGTCGTCTACTTTTCTCGTGTGTGTGTGTGTGTGTGTGTGTGGCCTGTCCCCAGATATATTCCCTGTTGCAGCATCATCATCCCTCTCATCCACTGTTGGAAACCTAATTTTGAGCCGCACTTTATTGCAACCCTAATGTTTGGTTTCGTCTTAAAAAACGACGCGGACACTTTCCCATCTGCGGGGGGGAGGACTGTCTGTGTGGCTGTACAGTACGCTACACACTTCATACACACACACAGAGACTACACAACAGTTTCACCTCCTGTATTGCTGCTAACAAATGAGTGTAAATAAGGCCGTTTAGGTGTAAGTGTGGTACTTCATCATTTTTTCTGCAGCAATAATTATTGGACTCTTGTTTTGTTTTTTTTTGCTCATTTCCACTCAATGCGGAACCGGCTGGCTGGCTGAATAATGCATGTTTGTTTGTTGGTTTCATTACAGAAGCAGATGTCCCAGCTGGAATAATGGAGGATTTTTAGAGTGTTATTATGTTGTTGATTTTTTTTTTTCTCCCCTTCACGCTCTCCGGTCGGAGAGATGACGAGCGGGGTTCGGGGATCTTTCGGCTCGGCCGTGAATGAAATCTTCGGACGCCGCCGCGCGTATTTGATTATAGTTCTCGAATGTGCCGAGCGGCAGCGGAGGGGTCAGGGATGGGGTTTTTGTTGTTGTTGTCGTGCCGCCCATATGAATCCAGCCTCATTTCCGCGTTTCTGCTCGCGTCATATCATCCCTGAGCTCTTGGCCACAATGTTGTTTCATTCAGAGTTTAATATCGGGATTGTAGTCCTCACTCCTCTACGCTAACACAAAATGTAACAATGTGATGAGTGCTGACGGTGCTGTGCATCAAGCATCTCCCGCCACTCACAGATGTCATAAAAACGAACCGCTTCCACGGGCACAGCTTCTCTACACTACGGCAGAATGAACAGCGCTACACACCGTATCCGTCTCTTTTAGTGAGCGGCGATGGCAGCCACAACTAACACTTTCTAATAACTTGATTCATACGATGCCTTCACTTCCACTTCCGTCAAGCTGGCGCAATAAGGCCTGGGTAACCTTTTAAACCCCCCCGCTCTTAATCCTTTATAGCTGTTATTGTATTTTACCATTCAGGCCGACGCTGTGAGGGAATCTGTATGCTGTAAAGTACAAATAAATGGTCGCCGCGCTGAATGCACAAAATCTGCCCTGCTGAGTTTCAGCCCCCGCTCGCACAGTTCACAGCCCGGCATAAAAATCCCCCTCTAATACGTCTCCATGTGCACTTTGGTAATACTGATTCGCCTCCTTCTCCGAGCTGCCGCGAGGTTTGAAAGACCTTTTTCACCCCATCTCCTTGATCACAGTAATTCCCCCCAGGCCGAGCCGAAGCCCCGAAAAATGCGTCTAAAACTGCTTAAAAATGGCTCCGAAAGGTAACGGCTCGCTCAAGGCGATGCCATCGCAGATAACTGATTGAGGTACAATGTCTGGTTTTCCGGGAGATACACAAAGCAGATGCATCAGTTTTAAGCAAATGATGCTCTCGACAAAAAGGATTGTTTACAGAGGAAATCTCCCCGACATCTTCTTTGTTGTCTTGTAATTACAGCCACGGGCAGCTCCCTCTCTCACAACAGACAGAAATGAGGCCTTTGATACTCAGACACAGCTACAGTTTTTTTTTTCTTTTCTTTTTAAAGAACAACAATTTTTATGTCTCAGATTAAACAAACTCCTGAAAAGTATAAAAGCCTGCGGACACACACTCCCCCCCCACAGCTGGTTAAGTTCCCATTCCAACACTTGTCGCTCGTCACCGCGATAACCGTCTCCTTTGAAATGACATGTAGCTCGAGGTGCAAGTGATTCTCACAGACATCGCAGATGTTGAAGAGGCAGACAATAGACGTGGCCTATGGGAAATACAAAAGGCGACGAGTTCAAGATGATTTTCGACAGGTTAGAGACAAGCCATGCTTATAGCAAACATATCAATTTGGCAAAGTTTGCTACAAATAACAGCTGTACATTTATTGTTTGGATCATATATAACATGAAATAAGTTTCCAGAAGACTTCAAAGTCCTTTTTTTGCTGTATGACTGCCAACGTCCCTCCCCTGTTATGACTTGCATGCACTTTATTTCAATATTTCCCTTTGTTTGCATCCATACACAGGGCCAGACGGCTCTGGGCAGACATTTTTTTCAGGGCCTCCCTGTATGCACATTTTGTTATTGGGTGAACAAACAGAATACGTATTAATACTTTTTAATTTAGTAAGGTATATATTTAAAATGATCTAGTTATATTTATGTAGTTTAGTGAAAAAAGTCATGTTCGCATAAGAAAAAGTGTGGCTGCAGCCAGCTGAGGGAGAACACCACAGGTGCACCCAATAGCTTCTGATTACCTGCGACCTAGATCTTGAGAAATCCCTGTTCACGTCAGGACCTTGGGGAATCTCTGATCGGTCCACGACACCTCCCCCGTAAAAGACAACAAATCTTTCCATGAACAAGATCTAATATCGTTCATTAAATCTACAGTATGTGAACAATATTCAAAATGTATGATAACCACACGCTTAAATTAAAGCCGCTCCTACATGTTCATACGTATGGCACAAATGCAGAGTTAGCTGTTTGAAGCTGTCAGCCGGTAGACAGAGTGCCCAGCGGGTCCCTGGCAGAGTTTGCGTCCCCATACCACCGTCTTTATTCATGTCTGGGTCACAGATTTGTCCTCCTCCTCCTCCTTGCTAGTTGGAGGCCACAGGACTCCCCGGTGGTCTGTAATGAGCCGCGGAGTCAGCACCTACCGACACACACGGCAAACAGACACATACGTGATGTCCCGATGCACAACGGCACGCCGGCGCGCTGCGACTGCACGCGGTCGTGCACAAACTTGTGTAGACGAGGAGCCCTTCGGAGGCAGGATTAATGAAGCAGAAAACAAGGCCACACTGAGCCGGAGTCTCCTCGAGCTCTTCTGTTTCCATTCTCCACCGCTCAATTTGTTAGCGACTCCACAAATCTAACTTACTATGTGCCACTAGCTGCTTTTCTCTGCTTCTCTGTCTTTCTCTAGCCTATACCAGGGAGACAGACTACTTGAAGCATTTTGAATTCAAGTCCGTAACGCAAGAGATGGCGGCTGCGCGTCACATATCCTGTCCCTTTCCCCACAAGAGCCAATCATCCGCTTTATCACAGCCGAACTGGGAAACACATCAGCACAGGCGAGATTCACAGAGGTTTCAACCGATTCGTTGCGGCTGCAGACGGACTTCTTACTGGCGTGGAGGAGGTCACTGACACGTGAGATGTTAAACTAGCATTTGTTCAAGTCTGAGCTGTAAAAGAAGCTGCTGTAGTGAACCTGAATGTGGGGAAAAACATGTTTACCAAAATTTTTATGTGGTTTTTATTAGATTTGGCCAGTGTTTACATGCAGTTTTTATGTCATGGTAAAAAGTTTTAGGTAGGGACCTGGTCTTGATAGCCCGAAATAACTGGCTGGAGGCGTCGCCAAGATGGCCGCTGAGTGGCGAGACTTGCCTAAAAGGATTTTGCCTACACCAACTTCTTTTAATGTATGTGACTTAGCTTGTTGCACCCTCCCTTACAGCACTTATTAAGAAGTAGAGGGACTAGTATGAGCTATTTTGGATAGTGTTTGTCTTTTGGTATGGCACCAGAGAAGAAGATTTGCTTTCTGATGTTAATTTTACATTCCTTTCTCAAAATTAGCTTTTGATTTTAATAGACAGCTAGCAAGATGGCTAGCTAAATGGCTCACAGGAAAACTAGCTAGCCACATACCTACGCTGCCTTCAAAATTCCACTTGCACAATGTACTCTCCATAACTTAGTTAAAACACTACACTTTTCACAGTTTCGCTTTGTATACATTGTAAATAATTCACTGTTCATTTTTGTATATAGTGTTTTTGCATTTTTGATCCTTTAGCTAGATAGATAGCTGTTAGCAACGTTAGGTAGCCACATGTCAGCTTGCCACGGCTCGTTTTTGTACTCTCGGTCTCGTAAAAGCAAGCAGTTAAGCTCCAACCTCATTGCTGGATAAGGGATTTAAATCATAAATCGGAGAGAAGATTATTATAAGCACAGCTCTTTAGGAAGCCAGCTAGGCTAGCTGACAGGCTAAACTCGCTAGTTTAAAAAAAACACCTACGTGATTATCTACATGATAAAATAAAAAATAAAAAAACCCGCTACATACAAAAACAAATGGTAAACTATTCACAATGTATACAAAGAGAAGTGTAAAAAGTTAAGTATGTATCTCAGTTACAGATGAAGGACATAAAGTTCGGATACACGTCACATTTCCTGCAATACGTTAGCCGCTTTCTCAGATAGATAGATAGATAGATAGATAGATAGATAGATAGATAGATAGATAGATAGATAGATAGATAGATAGATAGATAGATAGTGTGTTCTTTGTCTCTGTATGCCTGATTCACTTTCCTTCTCTTTCTTACACATACACAGTACAGTATGAAAGACTGCTAGTGTTGAGTGTGGGTGCCTATTAGCAGATCCCCTATGGCCAAGTTGAAACTCTCTGACCCCAATACACGTAGCTTAATGATGAAGCTGTCGGGAGCACGGAGACATATATGCAGTCATTAGTGTATAAAGGGTGACCATGGACGATGACGCAGGCAAGAATGATAATCAGCAGCCTGTAAACAGCAGAGCCACGCTCCGATCCTCTCTGCAGCCAGGACTGCATTTGAACAGGGAGGGCAGTGAATGCAGCCATCATAAATACATATCGGTGCATACATCCTAATTAGCTACGTTTAGCAAAGATTATGCAAAAAAATGTGGTCAAAATTAGCACTGTGTTGAATGTTTTAATCTAAAGTTCTCCTATCCTTCGCCACTCTATGTCTTTCTGTGACACAGTGACACCTGCTGGCCAACCGAGGAGCTACACATGAGTAGTTGGAAAAGAAGAAAATAATGATCACACAACAGGCAACGTTCCAGCAATCTTCACACTCACACACGGTACACACTCCAGCACGCTCGCATGCAAATATGTATACGCCCACGCACCCACACTGCACACTTCATTAAAGAGACCAAAATAAATTTATCTTTTCTGCGCTTCCATGAGAAAAAAAATGTGCTTAAGATAAGAAAAAACAAAAAGAGAGAGAAAAATTGGGTTGCATTCTGTGCTTCTGTTTACCGTCATCCGCCCGAGCAGGAATTGGTATTCCCTCCGTGTTTAAATAGCAATCTCCGCCATCTGTGCATTGTTGAATTATAACGGAAAATGTGCTGTGCTCCTTCGGTGGCAGGCAGACCTGCAGGTGACAGAGCGGGGAGGATGAAAAGACAAAGGAAGAGCATCAGGTGGTGTGGAGCAGGGGGGAGGGGGAGGGCGCAGGGCCTCGGTGACCTGAGGTGCATGAAATATCACCTGTGAAGAACTTCAAAGCCGAGAAGGACATTGGAATTCATGTGCGGCAGGAAAACACAGATGTATAGACACACACTGACGGTTTGTTTGCCCTCATATTCACCACCGGAGTGTGTGACTGGTCATAGAGAGACACACACCGACACAAATGGAGGATCGATCATTTAATCACGATCTACGCCGCGCTTCTGATGATGATTAGGAAGAGACGGAGGACAAATTTAGCTTTGTGAAGCAGATATTAAACACAGCCACAGAGAGAAAAAGCCAGCATTACCGTGATCTGAACAATAGGGGGTGCTGCTGCTCTTATATACTACTGAAGACAGTAATGTCGCATGTCTGTTGTCTTTATATCTCTTTTTATTACTGTAAATTTCAATTATGGGGACATTTTCACCTTTGTAAGAAATTATGACAAGAACAGTGGAGAGAGAGGTGGGGCTAAGTGATGAATTAGGTTTAGTTTGAGCCAATTCCAGCATGTCAGGATGCTTTCCTGTTACTCGATGTAAATACTGTCTATATTTTTCTCTAAATGTCCAGTTTATCTAATATGTATTTATGTATTCTCTTACATTTATATGTGTATGTCAATAACTTCCCCAAAACAATGAATTTATATATTTCATCACACATTTAATTCCCATCTAATTCTATTACATAAGTTCTATGTAAAGTATATCATTTAATGCAAAGTATTACTATCATTCTATCACATGTAATACATTACACATAGATTACTTTAATCTATTCACGTCAATTCAATGTTAAATATTATACTTTACACAGAACTTGCGTATTAGAATTAGATGGAAACTGTATGCGTGATTGAAATACATAATGTCAATGCTATTCTGTCCGTGTATAAATATTTATACTTGTGTCATTCTTTGTGAATAATGTGAAAAAGATAAAAAGGTTGTGTATAGGTGTCGTGATCCCGGTTTTAGTTGTTTCTTGTGTTTCCTGTTTTATTGTGAAAATGTGCCCTTGTGTGTCGCGTCTTGCTTTTCTGTTCCTCCTCTCAGTGTTTTTCCGTTCCTTTTCCCTCCTCACTCCACCTGTACCTGATCCCCTCATTAGTGTGTGTCTGTGTGTGTGTGTGTAGTCTTTGTTCTCCCTTGTGTCTTTGTCAGTTCATTCCGTCTTCCCCTGTGTTTCCTACCCCGCTTTCTCTCCAGTATGCTTCTGGTTTTTGTTCCTTGTGGTTTTCATTGATTTGTACCTTGCTTTTGTTTGCACTTTGTTTCTGCCCATTTTGTTGCTACTTTTTGGTTTATTTATCTGTGGGGCGGCTGTAGCTCAGGAGGTAGAGCGGGTCGTCTAGTAATCGGAAGGTTGCTGATTCGAATCTCGGCTCCTCCCCAGCTGCATGTCGAAGTGTCCTTGAGCAAGATACTGAACCCCAAGTTGCTCCTGATGAGCAGTTGGCGCCTTGCATGGCAGCCTCAGTCATCAGTGTGTGAATGGGTGAATGTGGCAAGTATTGTAAAGCACTTTGAGCGGTCAGTAGACTGGAAAAGCGCTATAAAAATGCAAAATGCAAGACCATTATCTGGATCTCTTGGTTTTTGTGTCATTGAGCTTTCTTTAATTAAAGCTCGCCTTGTGTTCTCCCCAATCCTGCCTCACATATGTTGTCTACACTCGGGTCCTCACCTTGTTTCCCATGTCATTGTGACAGTAGGTCTGGGTTTAGTGTTTCCTAGTGTGAAAATTACACAATTTGTATTACTTATGTTAATTAACTTAAATTACATATTTAAGATAATATATGTATAATGGATGGATGGATGGAAAAATCCACAGGTTTACTCAATGCAGCGGTGCGTTTCATGAGGTCACTTGTGACAGTCTGGTGCGTTGATCAATAACGGGTGCTCCTTGATCTGACATATTCCTTTTTAAATGAGTTGCCACAGTCATGAAGACGCCATCTACTCTACCGTATGCATGCCGGAATTGCACTCCTGAACGATTTCTGATAAACATCATCAGTAATAAAATGAAACAACCTTCTATTTCCTCCTGATAACAGGCTGATTATGATGCTATCCCGGGGTAATGAATCATCAGCCTTACCTGAGATAACAGCATCACTAGGTCTCAAAGTGCATCATAGAGATAATGAAGAGAACAAGGAGAACATCTGCAAAAGACAACTTGCGATTTAATTTAAAGTTGCTTTCAACATAATTCGACCACCTGTCACTAAACTCCTGGAAACCCTCCAACGGGAGAACAGACGATGCAGTGGCCCCGTCTCCTGCACTCGCTCATACAGCACTATCACAAACCAGTCCTCATTGATTTCTGCTCCGCTTTCAATACCATCCAGCGGCAATTTAGGAGATTAGGAAGGCTCCTTAAAGCACTTTAAAGTTCACTTCTTCTTTAAAGTGCCACACCTCAGGCAGTGAAGGTTGATAACACACTGTCAACCGGCAAAGCCACCGTCATTACCCAGGACTGTGTGCTCAGCCCATTTCTTTTCACTCTCTGTAAGAGACTGTCACAACTCATCCCTCACACCCGACTCCCCCTTAAAACCAGTAACGCCTATCAACAGTCAATATGTCAGGTCACAATAGATGTACCTTTTTTTTTTCCTTCATGTTAGTGTTTCCAAATCACCTCCTCCATCTGCTCTACGCTTAAAGATACAAGGCTCAGCAAAGGTTCGATCGCAGGTGACTTTATTGCCTCTTCTCCACTCGCACTTCCCGTCGACCCACTCATCAGACAAAGTATGAAACTGTCCCTCCTCACTCTCACCAAAATGAGAACCAGTCACTAAAAATGCATTCTCCTTATCAACTCGATGAGATGCAGCTTCCAGCTCCAGCACCCGACCTCCACCCTCCTGCTGGCACCAACATAACAACTCCACCAAGTGGTGCCAAGAGAGACTTCGACGAAGAGATCGATGTCATATTTGGTAACGCTTCATTTTACAGGTCTGGGAATGTTATGGTATAGGTTGTTCTTACCAGGCAACGAATACTTAGATACCAAGTTACATATACTTTAAATAGTAAGTATACTTTAAATGGTAAGTCTGCTCATGTGCCTGGATGCTGGGAACAACTTTCAACTAGGTTCTGCCAAGGTTTGAATACGTACTCCATTCTTCCATCAACCTTCATCTACACCAACAAGTTTATCTCTACAGTATCTTTTGGTCAATAAAAGAAGCACGACACCCACGGACTTGAATATAAAACATGATAAAATACACAAAACAACCAGCAATGTGATGTAAAAGACTGAGGCCCAACATACTGTGAACTGTTTCTTTAGCTGACCTTATTTAAGCACCCAAAGCGTGGAGAGCACTTAAACTGCACTTGACCCAGAATGATCCAGCTATCCATCTATAATCAAGCGTGCCACCCGTTGGCATATGTATTCCTCCTTCAGGATGCTGCTTTAAATGTGTTGTTGGTTAATTAAACGGCGGGTTCAAGAAGTCAAGTGTTTCGGCGTCTCCGCTCTCCACGAGACTCGTTCATCCACTTAAAGCACGTCAGGATCAGCGAGATGAGACAGTTTACTGTAATTGCATCTCCGTGAGGGTCATTTACTGCCGTCATATAGAAGAGTCTTCAGCTAATGTCGCGATCTCTGCATACGCAGTCTGCCATGCAGTCACCTGCTGCAAACAGATTGTTCACCCTAACGCTTCATCTCCACTTCAGCATCTTAAGAGTGAGACGACTCATTCAGGAATATTCAAAGTCACGTCTCCCTCTGCTCCGGCTCCTTCTCTGGTAAAATACCACCTTGAATGCGAAATCACATTACCTTGGCACTTTTAATATAAGAATAATTATGCTCTCAATCAGAGGTGGGATGAGATGGAAGGAGCAACGGGAGGGCAATCAAGAAAAGTGTGAAAGGCGGGATGAAGAGAAATGACATTTTGGGGACATTTCAAAGAAAAGGCAAAAATGTCCCTGAAGGTGTGCGCTCCAGTATGTGCAGGAGATAAAGAGAGGAAGGGTGCAGGGCAAAATAACTAGTGAGGGAGACTCTTTGGGTAAAGGTGTAAGCAAAACATTGCAAAAAAATATCAAAAGAAAGGTATATTTTGAAAGTGCCAAAAAAAAGCCTCAATTTATGAATTTAACTTAATTTGATAAATGTGCAGAAACTGGCCCGGCACCACATTTCATCTGGCCCATGAGAGTTTGCAAAGAATATAAATTGCACAATATAATTCTGTTCTGCATTACAAAGGTCAGATATCCTTGAACTATGTCCCCCTAATGTCCCTGAATGCATCCCGATTTTCTTAGCCGTGCATTAAAGGCATCGAGCTGCCAGATTTAAATATGCGCATGGAGAGCGGTTCGATATCATGTTGCACTCTTGCTGCGTGGTCGTAGCTAAAACAAAATATCCCCCAAAAAATATATGAGCTGATGAAGGAGACAAGCTGTTAATGTCTTCTCACTTTGACACCAAACCTGGAGCCGAGTAAGCTAACCTCAGCCACCGAGAAAAAGCAACAAAGTGTCCAAGAATTAAAGGCGCAGTGTGTAAGAATTGACCATGTGAAGACTACATACCCAAACGAGAGCTGCAGTTAGCGAGTTAGCTCAGTTAGCCGTGCAGCCAGCGGTCCGGACAGGGAGCTCGGGGGGCCAGGGGAGGTTCGGTGTTTACACCTCTTGCACAGGAGCTTTTGAGCGGGTCGGGGCCGAGGCTATTGGTTAGCATATTTGAACTTTCACCTTTAAAAGGCACCTTGTGAAAGCGAGTAGATTCATATAGGCTAGTCTTACAATTAGAACTGGCCCTTTGAGGTCAATCATGATGGTCTGATGTGGCCCATCATGAGGGGCCTTGCTGCTCCTTCTGATAGCACCAGATGGCAGCATTGGGCTACACGTTGGCCTGTGCTCAGCCACTCTGAGTCATATGTTGATCATGCCCGCAGCCTGGCAAAATATCATCCCTCCCGAGAGCCTCCTGGAGGTGTGCTGACACTCTCGGAAGACAGCGTTATTCACCATGAAGGGACGAAGCTTGAAGAGCGACGACGGCCGAGGAGCGCGACGAAGGCCTCGGCACGCCCCACAGCTAATGAAATCAGCACTGGACAGAAAAGACTCGGCAGAAGCATGAATCTAGAAGTCAAACTGATGTGCCTGCAATGTCGAATTCTGAAAAAAATAAAGACTCTCCTTGACTGCAATTTCAGTAAAAGCCTCTTAACTCTCCGACTTTACGGAGTCAATTCTTACAAATTGCAGCTACAGGCGAGTAGATTAACAAAAATGTCTCTCCTTCTGCTGATTTATTTAGATAAATAACTTTTACAGACGAGACCTCGGGGAGACGGAGGTGTAAATAATTCAGAGGGGTAAAAGTATGAAAAGTGTTTGCACTGATCACGTTGAATTAAACCAAATGCTTCTATAATTCATCGAGGCCTCTGTGCACTGTTGTGTTTGTGTTTGTGGGTCTGTTGTCTGTTTCGTTTAGCCTGTTTGAGTGCAGTTTGAGTCGTGGGGGTGCCTGAATATTACTAATTTATTTCAGCGCATACGCGATGAAGTCCTCGCTGTTCGAGCGTGCCCCACTAACCTCGAGCCTCTTCGCCGCCCTGCTGCGTGTGTGCGCTGGTTTGTGTTTTCGCGTGGTGTGTGCCCTTGATGTCCCTCTGTGTCTGAACCGCTGAGTGTTTCCATGCATGAGTACATCTGCTGGAGAACCTCTCTTCTTTATCTCCACCCACACACACACACACACACACACACACACCAAATGGCAGACAGTCTCCCCGGACCGCACACAAACACACACACTAGACATGATAATTACATGTGAAGTGTTGCCCCACGCCTTCACAGCCGATTAAAATGGGCCGTAAGTTGCTGTGGTGGTATTTTCAAGGTCGGACACGCAAAGTGTAATTTGAAGGATTCTCACCTGCGTGTACGTGGAGTGATTAGCTTTAGGTTTGGCTCACACTCAAAGGGTTTTGATATCAAAGAGTGAAATCAATGGTTTCCTGTTATTTTAAATAAAGCCACACATGGCGCATTGGTATGAAAGAGGATTAGGGCCACTGTGAAAAAAAATAATAAATTAAAATAAAAAACTGAGTTCTGACTTTTGTTCACAATTCTGACTTAAAATCTCAGACTTATACATTTCTTTCTCAGAATCCTGACTTAAAACCCGAATTCTGACTTTAAAGTCGGAATAATTCCCTTTTAAACTCAGAATCCAGATTTTTTTTTTTTCTTATTTGGAATTCTGACCTGGTTTAAGTTCAGGAATTCTGCCTACCTTTTCAGAATTCTGCCATTAAACTTGGAATTCTGACTTAACTCGGAATTCTGACTTTAAACCCAGAATTTTGACTTTTTTCTGAGAATCCTGATTTTAATCTCAGAATTTGACTTTAAACTTGGAATACTTCCTTTTTTCTCAGAATCCTGACTTTAAACTCAGAATACAAAAGTGATTTGTTCTTTTTATTTGGAACTCTGACCTTTAACTTGGAATCCTGACTTTAAACCCAGAATTCTGATCTTGATTTTAATCTCAGACTTTGGGATTTGTAAAACAAAAAAAAAAAAAAGTCAGAACTGTCCTTTATCCTCTTCCGTACGTTGGCCACGTGCGCGCCGCAAAGACCAGTTGAGATGCTGAAAGTGAACAAGGATCTTTTTTCTCCTCCCTCAGCGGCTTCTGTATGTCTGAGCAAACCACACGATCTTATCGCTCCGGCTCTCATGTCTGCCGACGGGGGATTATTAAACTCGCGCTGAATCCAACACACCTACGGCGCTCTCTGGATTTTCAGGGTGAAACTTTACATGGGCAACTTTTTCTTTCAAGTCGAATCCAGGTCAGATGAAGATATTGGCAGGAGCGAGTCGAGTCATCTATCTTCAGCGTTCTCTCCCCCCTGGTGGAACTTGGCCGTGTGTGTGTGTGTGTGTGTGTGTGTGTGTGTGTTCCCTTCCCTGGTAGGAATTGGCTCCAATCACCTATTTGATGTAGAAGGTCACCAGCTAGATGTCCGGCGTGTCTGCCAATTCACTCCCCCTCCCTCTCTCTCTCCGTCTCCCTCAGTACCTGTGCGATAAACAAATACACAAGTAAGTATAGCTGCAAATACTTAAAGTATTTCGCGCCTGTTTATAGCCATGGGTTTGCATTTTTTCAGTACATCTTCACATACTTCCGTTTCTAAAAAGTCCCATTTATGCATCTTATGTGTCCCGTAAGACTGCAGCTCGCGGCCTGAAGCAGTGTCGAAGATCCACTTACAGTACTTAGAGCACTTGAGACATAATGTGCTCATTTCATTTACTCCTGAGAGTCCCTTGAATTATTGACCGGGCTGCTGGACATAGTCTACAGTACTTAGTCACAGGTTGAGGGTGGTGTTTGTGTGTATCTGATGACTGTTGACACATATCCTTCAGTAGTCTACAGCAGTGTAGGACCCTAACATACACTGGCTGTGTAACATACGGACGTAGCTTCTGGGTGAAGTGAAGCCAATACACAATGACCAGCAGGGTGCAACTCCACTGGTGATTCTGATTACATGTAAGCTTATGAGAAAATGACCCTACTTCTCACTTGATTTATGACCTCAGTAAACAGTTTCCCGGTCGGTTTTATGGCCTCAGTTGCTTCGTTCAAGTCTTCTTCAACACAGCGTGATGCTCATTTTGTCAATTATGATCCCATTTAGAGTCAAATGGGGGATACAGCAGGGTGCGCTTCAGCGTAGCTGTGCCGTGATCCACAAGTTGCCACCACAGAGCGTGCTCATTTGCTCAGTCGCATCCAATCAGAACAGAGACGTACATTCACATCTTTCAGCTCCAGCCTCTCGTCCAAATGTGGTCGCGTCTTGCTCCACAAGAACTAACGTGGCTGTAATGGCAGAGACGTTACAAGAAAGGAGACAAACCACTTACAGCATCTTGAAAAGAGATGTCTATGACGCCGTGGTTGTATGACACCATCGGCCCCAAAAGCCAACTGTGTGCCTCATCACAGCCGAACCAGGACAGATGTGATCCAATCGCGTTGTTGCTCTGGTGGGATGCGCTGACGGTGTCACATTGTGAAGCAGAAGTATTACTTGTGTGAAAGAAGCTTGTTAAATCTTATTTAGGGTCAAAGACACCAAACCTTTGAATAGATTGGTTCCTTATGAGCCTCACTGTCACGGTGCTATCCATGCAGTTGGGCTGACACCATTTGTATCTGCTTTAACTTCTTCACCATTAACTAAACAAATGTATAAACTCAACATTTTGTCCCGTTGGCTGTTTGTTGCCACCATTCTGAGGAAAACATCGCCTTCAGTGAATTGCGAGGGGGGAGTTTGCTTCCACTTTAAGCTAACTGACTTCCTTGGGGGTTCAAGTGCACTACAGGAGCCCTGGCTGGGACTCACTTGATCTAGACGACTCTTCACTGGTTGGAGAAACACTTTTTAAATGAAGCATTACAATTATGTACCGAGACAAGACAGACATTTAATCACAGTTCACCTCGCAATAACGGGATACTCCAACCCTGCTTCAAGCTCGACCTCCACCGCTGCAAGTCTGCAGGTCTTCTACTTATAGCTTTTTAATGAAGCGTACAGCATTAATGTTACAGTCTGTTTGATTTGCCTATTAGATCAATTAAAAAGAGCCCTTTTTCTTGTGAAGGAGCCAATCTAATGGCGACACGCAGCAGTTTTTGATGCATGCAGCCGTAGGACAGGCCGCGATCGATGTCCATATCCCCTACAGTTAGGTTAGATCAATCCAGAGAAAACTGATGAAGATCACTTTCAGGGATTGGTGGTGCTTCCAGCCGGGATCACTGAGGATGTTGTGAGGGAGGGGGCTGAATAATCTGTCAGAGCAGTTGGTGAGCTGTTCCCAAAGATTTCTAATGCTGACTTTGCAGTTGTAAAAAAAAATCATAAATACCATGAATAATGGATCTATATTTTATCTTGGGTGTAATTAGAGTGAAGGAAAAGCGCCAGAGTGGGAAATAAGTGCATTTTACGCAGCGTGGCGTTTGTCAGTTAAACTGTCCGGATCACAGGAAGATGATTACCCGAGATGAAAAGAGTCTCGCAACTCCTCCACCCCGCTGGCAAATGTGTTCCTATTTGCTTTTTTTTAAAACAACATTAAACGGCATCTGCTTAAATGTTCTCCAAGTGCGCGGATCTGCGCCGCCTGTGCGTAAAAATTAAAAAAGCCTGCTAATATATTTATTAGCGCTCCTGTCGGGCGTGGCTGGCTCGTCTGCCGCGGGGAGGAGGTGGCGGTGGTGGTGGTGGGAGTGGTGGTGGTGGTAGGGGGGGTGAGGCTGAAGCCGTAGTCTGCTCCGGGGCTGCTCGCTGGATGCTCCGTGATGGATGAGGAGTGACAGATCGGGGTTAGCCGCCAGGGGAGCTCCATTTTCTTCCAGCGCTGAGGAAGAAGAGCCGAGGAGGTGAGACGCCTGGACGCCGAGGAGGGGAAAGGGACGAGGAGCAGACACATTTCCAACCCCTCCTTCCCTTCCCTCTCTCTCTCTCTCTCTCTCTCTGACACTCTCTCTCCTCCCGTGCATCACAACCTAGTGGGCTTTACCCGGGCTGCACCGCATTGCTGCTGCTGCTGCCTCTGCTGCTGCTGCTGCTGCCAGCCGACCCAGCCCACTAAACTAACGCGCTGACAGAGAAGGAGAGACAATCCTGTCTTTTTTTTTTTTTCCTTTTTCGGGATCGCTTCTGCACAACAGCTGGACACTTGGACGCCGTGCGGGTCGTGTGCGTGGATGCGCAGCCTCTCCTCACGCTTCTTTCTCGCTTCTTTCCCTGCTGGATTCGCTGCCCTGCTCGGCAATGTCCACACTTCTTTGGGAGCGGGAGTGACTCGTTATTGGGGTTCTTTTTTTTTTTTTTTTTTTTTGGTTTTTTTTTTTTTTGAGGGGGGGAGAGATTGCTGCATAGCGCACGAGAAGAAGCAACTGGGATGACCACAAGTTTTGCAGGGCTCGCGTCATGAATGGGGCTGCGTGCTTGAAACCGCGGGCTCCCCCCCAACATGGGTGTTGACTGAACGGAGGAGTAACCCCCGCGCTGCCACGGAAGGGGACGAGGATGCACTTGTGAGGATTAAAAGAAAAAAAAAAAAATCGATAAATTCCTGGATCATGCAGATTCTGCCGCCGAGGACGCTGTTTGTGTTACTGGCCCACGCTCATGTGCTGTTATCTCTGAGAAATAATGGAGAAGCGCGGACTCAAGAGGACGGCGACACCAGCGCGCACTCTGCCAGGACTTTCCGCGGCTCGCTCCATCAGAGTAAAGCCCGGGACCGCGCGCTCTCGCCGGGGTACGCCACAGGTGCGTCCTCGGCGGAGCGGGCGATCGTCCGGGGCGCCCTCAACTCCACTCACCCCTGGAAGAGGGTCGCCGCGGAGGAGACGTGGCGGGCCGGACACGGCAAGCGCGACTTCGGCAGGACCGTGACGCCCGCGGAGGGTCCCAGCGCCGCCTCGCACTGGGGCCCGACGCGCCACCACAACAAGAGGATAAAGTTGAATGGCACGGGGACGCCGGCAGGTGGACACTACAATGCGGCTAAGCCCTCTTCAATGGGCCGGGGAGACGGAGGAGGGGTGCCCGAGGAGGGCGACAGGCACAAGAGAGGCACAAAAGACGAGCAGAAGAAAGCGTGGAAGAGGGGGAGAAGCCGGCTGAACAAAAGCCCGGCGGCGGCGCCGGCGCAGCCTCACGCGTCGCCGCCGTGGGAACCCATCCCCAAGCCGCTGGCCCTCACCGCCACCGACATGCCCTTTGACCTCTTCACCAGGAGGCCCGAGTTCTTCACTTTCCGCGAGGACAACCCCTGGGACGCCACCCCGATCACCCCGCCCGGCTCGCCGGACTTCGGGGACGAGATCAAGAACCCGTTCTACCCGGTGACGAGCGAGACCTACGGCGCGTACGCGATCACGTGCGTCTCCGGGGTCATCTTCCTGGTGGGCATCGCGGGCAACATCGCCATCCTGTGCATCGTGTGCCAGAACTACTACATGAAGAGCATCTCCAACTCGCTGCTGGCCAACCTGGCCGTGTGGGATTTCGTGCTCATCTTCTTCTGCCTGCCCATGGTGGTCTTCCACGAGCTGACCAAGTCGTGGCTGCTGGGGGAGTTCACCTGCAAAGTGGTGCCCTACGTGGAGGTAAATGCGTTCTTCCCTTCCTTCCTTCCTTCCTTCCTTCTTCTTCTCCCGCGCTCCGAATGTGTCAGGGACGATTACGCGTGGTGGTTCTGAGGCGGCGCTTGCAGGCGGGGATGACAGATGGTGAACGGGGGCTCATCCAGTGTCATTTACATATCACCCAACCTTGTCTGAATGCGATCACACCTCTGTAGTGACAAAAGACATAATCTGGAGCACTCCGGGGCGTGAAAATGAAGTTTCACACTCCTCCAGCCTGAGTAAATGGACTAATAGAGTTGAGTTTTTTTAAACCAATAGGGTGCCACCTCAGCCAATAACAAGGAGGCTCTGTGAGTCACTTCCATACACCTGCTTCTGTTGGGAGACAGCCTCACCCAGCCCTCAAGGCATGTAGATAAGACACATGAATACACACCAGGCTGTAAGGTTATACATGGCACTGTTGCTGTCAGCTGATAAAACACATTAGGGGTAATCTATATTCACACACACACACACTCTCTCAGTCTCTCCCTGTTTCCCTGTTTGTCTTCCACACACCTATGCTCACGTGTCAGCGGATGGGTGCTAGACAGGTTGTTTACACCCAGACGATACCTTCGGCTTTTGTGCTCTCACTGCAATTACACCAGTGTCACATCCCCCCGCAAGGTCTTTTGTATATAAAATATAAAAAGAAACAGGAGTTTTCTGGCTCCGGGGGTCTCGAGCTCGTCTTTGAAAAGGCCATTGTCACAACCTGGTTTTAAAGGCAGGACAAAGAGGGGAGACAGCAGCGCACATGGTTTTAAACAGGTTTGTGTTGACCCAAATACATCTTCAATTACAGCCAACCCACCTGATAGCGGTGGACTTACGGGTGGTGCCCCGAAGGCGCGTGAGTGATAAAAGAGTGAGCGAGTCTGAGTTTCTTCAGCTGAGAACAGGTGACCAGGATCCCTCTCGGACTCCACCCTCCAGAGAGCGCAGAGCCTGCACACACAGGGAGGGCTGTCGCGTCATGAGGCGATAATAAGAGCTGGTTGACTGGTGTGTTATGATCCTTTCGCTGGCCCTGTGAGAGAGGAGAAACTTCGATGCAAGGATTTCCGTACCTGAAAAGACATTTTTAGTCGTCTGATTACACATGCGATGGCCGGTTTGGTGAGGTGCATCTTGTAATTCAGTATTTACAGCCTGACAAAGATCATTTAAAGACATAATATGGGAAGTTACTGGATTAAAATTCCTAAAAACATAAATATAAGATATATTTTGTGGAGTTCTGTACTAACATTATTCCAAATCTCGATTCAACCGTCAGAAATCGACAAGTTTTCACAAGGTAGCGTTGCGTTTCACCTGTCGCTCCTTTCGGGAAAAGAAAGTCGCCAAACGAGATTAAACTTAACGTGAATACAACTAAAACATAACCACGTCTATGAAGTTTGACAGCAGGGTCATTTGTGTGTTTATTCACCGCAAACAGCTCAATTACTTTACCGTAGATTAGCCGTAAACTAGCGGGCAGCAGCACACTGAGAGTATGTGTGCACATCTGTGTTTGAACTCTGGTCAACTCTCAGTGAACTCAGCACTCACCAGAGACTCTGGTTCTCTCTCTTATTTCCCCCTCTTGTCTCTGTATCGCCGTAGTAAAGTCTTGTAGTAAAGTTCAATTCCCCTCTGCTTGACTCCAAAGTCATCTCTGAGCTCGCCTCCTGGTAAACAGCTCTGGATCAGAGCAGAATCCAATGTGACTGCGGGTGTTTATTCCTCCAGAAGGTCCAGCTCTACCCGACTCTTTCCTCCAAAGCAGCTGAGCAATGGCTATCGCCCCCTTCCTTTTTTTTAAAATAGAGAAACCGCATAGCAACAAAAAATTACATATTTTACATGTAAAGACCACCTACTGCTTTTCTCTTGTCTTTTGAAATGCAGGTGCAGTTAAATAATGATACCACTAAATAGTTCTGCAAGAAAACTTATCACAAAGAAGAAATATGGGAAATCTCAAATTCACCTGCAAGTGCAGTACAGTTTTCCTAGCTTCAGGTTTCACATACATACATTTAATTGCAGCTGTACAACTCTCATTATCAACAAGTACTCGATTGCTTGCATTTGCACCATCGTCTCTTCTGTTTTCCCGCAGTCTCGCTTGCCAGCCTGCGTCCTCGCCGGCCTCATGCCGTACAATACGTGAACGGTATCTCATTTCATTTGCAAGCACCTTGCGAGCGCATAAAGTATTAATTACTGGGGGATCAGAGGGAAAACGGAGCCCCTCCCTGTGGTATTGCATACACACTCGCCAAGAACCACCACAGGATATTATTTAATAACTTTAATAACATGCAGCGCATTGACCGAGCGGCCACTCTGAAAGCAGAGCGCGCGTTTTTGTGGAGGAGTGACATTCGCTTGTCTCCGTGCATTCATTACTGCATGTGAATGTGCTTTCTCTATTGCATATCTATCAGGACATGTGCACTGGGGCCTTCAGTGTGTGTGTGTGTGTGTGTGTGTGCAAAACAGGCCGTGAGTAATGCAGCCCGGGGCTCACTCTCTCCCAGTGGAACGTTCAGTGAAACACACATATGCACACAGATTCCCCCTATAGAGTGACTTTATTCTTCACTTAACCCAAATTCGGTCACAGCGTAGATCAACATTTGGCCTCAAATCGAGAGCACACATGCTCGGTCACACATGCTCGGATCCGCACTCGCACGCGCGCACGCAACAGGGAACTTTACGCGTGCACGTGCGCTCAGCTGTCACAAGGTGGTATGGATAATGTACGGCGGTCCCCCCTGAGCGAGGGAGCCTCCCATGGCGCTCCCCTTCAGCAAACCTTGTTTTATTCAGGGTTTAGCAGAGCGTGGCAGTCTCCAAAAACCTCAAAGAGAAAGCAATTCTAGGCGTGAGATGTGAGGAAGAAAAACACGGCAGGGAAATTGTGAGAATGCTGCACAAAATAGAGATGTGGGTTACAGCCAGCCCGCATTATTTCAGACACGCCGCCGTTTCATGGCGCTTGTCACTGCAGACGACCCCTCCAGGAAGCGATGCGCCGAGCGGCAAATTCAGCCCAAGACTAATGGGCGATAATTGGGTTCCTGCACCTGGCAGTTGATTAGGATAAGAAATGAAAGTAGGGTAAAATAACAAATAAGCAGTGCGGTAAGCATTTCATAAGCCAGAGGAGGAGGGGGGGATAAATCATTTGTCAAGGTTCGTTCAGAGCTGTGCTGCCGTAGCGCAGCGGCTTTATAAAGTTTTTTTGTCTCATTACACCAAAATAAAGAGACGCTCAAGAATCCCCATCTGAAAAAGCGCGGGAGAGTGTTGTGTGTCTTTTCATGCAGCCTCGCTTGTTTTTTGGAGGGTGCCTGTCGGCTCAGTTTATTGTTTAGCAGCGTAAAAAACACACAGTTGTTCACAAGATTACCACGGTGGTAAGCGAGGCAGGCTATGAATAGAATGTGTGTGCGAACTTAGCGTGACGTCACCTGTTGGTTTGTGCACTGCAGTTTTGAGGCCTGAAGTTTGGCGCTACGCCCGTCGCCATCTTGTGTTTTTGGAGCCATAAGTGACCATATTTGGACGAAGAGGGTTGAGCCAGGGAGGATATCCTGATTAGATCCAACAGAAAACCTCCCGGGCACGCCATGGTAGTGACTTGTCAATCACAAGGCAGCCACGCTCTAAGGCGCACCCTGTTTTATCGTCCATTTTACTCTAAGTGGGGCCGTAATTAACTAAATGAGCATCACGCTGTATTGAAGAAGACTTAAAACCAGCGATTAAGGCCATAAACTCATTAGGAAATGGTTTACTGAGGTGATTAATCAAGTGAGAAGCAGGCTGATTTTCTCATAAGCTTACATACAATTGGCCGGTGGAGTCGCCCCCTTCTGACCATTGGAAAGAATGCAGGTGTAAGGCACTCCGCATTGGTTTCACAGCTAATGATGGGGATGAATCTGTCCCACATGCGCGGCAGCTTAACGACCGCTCCCACTGGCGGACAGAAATGGCCGTGTCCACTCCTTCCTCAGACCTGATTTACAGCTAATTGCCAATCTCCATCATGGGACATAAATCCAGCGACTCTCCGAGGACTCGTTCTCTACTTTGCGGTACATTGGCAATTCCGCTAACAGTCCTGCCGTATTGTTTGGGGCGCGACGGCCTGCGCTGATGGACGGTGCACGTGTCATGATGTGTTTTCCAATTTCAAAATGCAGCACGTCTTTGGCGATAATTATGTCCCCTATCACACAAATGTCACTGTTTGAATATATTGAGTCTGTATGTAATTACATTTAATTTGTTCCCTATGCTGCTCTGCTCTGTTGTATTTGCCCATGCTGCACCCAACGGTGTGCTGAATCCTTTAGTTTGTGCGCCCCATCTATGCGTCTGGACCCGACCGTGCAGCACAATGCCCCGTGGTCGGAAAACTGCGGGCCGTCCTCTGCAGTTGCACAGCGGGCTTCAGCAGGCAGGCGAGCAGGCTGCTGAAGCCGAGCGAGAAAGAGGCTGAGGGAAGTGAGAGCACGATAGATGGGGATCGAGGGAGAAAGGAGCCAGAGGTAGACCCATTTATTGTCCTGGAATTGGCGGTAATGGCGGGACATACATCAGCTTGACATGTTCGCAGCTCACTGTTCCAGCTCGCGCACGCGCACGCTCGCGAGTAGCTAAGTCAGAATTACAAATTTCGTGTCCGTGTCACATCTGAGAATACGTGGCCATTCGCAGGACCGGGAGAGCCCGCGTCCAGACACCTCTCGTTGGAGACTTCTCATATCGAGAGAGCCGATGACTGTGTGTCTAACTACCTTGCCTGTTCACACACACACACACACACACACACACACACAAAGTCAGCAGGGTGTGCTGATCCCCCAGATGGGTGGGATGGCCTTCTCGCCACTGATCACTGCCCTCGGCCGTTCTCCCTCTCTCTCTCTCTGCATCAGCTAACTGTGATTAAAAACAGGCCTCAGGGGGGAAGACTCACTCACACATTCACTCACACGGTATGAAAGCATTTGGCCACACACACACACACACACACACACGGACGGACACATTAGCTCACTGAATGCACACGTGCAGTTACGGTATAGACACTGTGGCAACACATGCGCGCAGATCATGTACACACTGGATCTCGCGCCCGCTTCGCTTCTCAGCCCCGTCTATTAGGCACGCGAATGATGGTTAATTGGAGGATATGTAAATTATTCAGGGTATATAATTAACACCTCTACATAATGCATGATGGTGAGTCCACTCAGTCAGCTCTTTGTCCGCGGATGAGTAGATGTTGTGTTTTTTGTATGACGAGACAAGACCAGACAACAGCGTGCAGCGAAGATTAGGCTTGCAGTTGGATGCAATTAGCTAAATTGATAATTATCCATGTAAATATGAAATATTCATTAGCTGGTTAACGCCATGAATTAAGTGTGTTGGGCATAAGAATGGGTGATATGTTTCAGATCAACATGGATTAGGCAAGAGAGGAGAATAATGCATTTTGCGCTGCCTCCGACATAACAATCCAGACAGGGGTCAGCGATCTGGAACTGGAATCTTCCAGCAGTGACTGTACACAGAGAGCAGAATAAAATCGTTTTAATGTCCGGGGGAAATCTGCCGCAGGTCAGGATATAATTTGATGGAAGAGAAATTTATTGTGCGAGAAAAAACTGCCTCAGACACGCCGTGAAAGACCGTAAAGCGGCAGACTGCGATGGATTGTTGTGACCAATTTAATTAAAGAAAGCAGACAGAAAAGATGAATATTTGTGAGTGCCTGCCCCATTTGTTCTTGAATTCTATGGATCTCTGTTCCTGGCTGGTAGAATTGTTCCTTTTGTTCATACAAACGGAAGAGAGAAAAGACTGAAAGTTCATTCAGTAGACAGACTCAGCCCAAGGACCGCTCTGGAGAGATTTCGATCGCATCAATCTTCCTCTGCCGGTTGCCTGGCGACCTCACGGTCACGACAAGACTCCGGGAAGCTGCCAAGAATAGTCTGGCACATAAGCGACGGTAAAAACCGCAACGTTTTGTTTTTTTAAAAAGATTAAGCAGATTAAACGTGTCAATCGGTGAGCTGCAGAGGTGATGGGCAGAGCCGGGCTAGCTGTTTCCCCTCGTTTTCAGTCTTCGTGCTAAGCTAAGCTAACCGGCTGCCAGCTCCAGCTTCACGTGGCTGGGCACTGAGTTTCTCATCTAGCTCAACAAAACAAATAACACATTTTTTTAAAGGATTAGAACAACTCCATGACAAATAGGCCACTCCATCTGCTGAGGAAGATCATGTTATATGATTGGAAGCACCAGAACAGCTACCAAATGGACCTTGTGGCGAGATTGTTTTCGACGTGAATCCAACAGGCGAGGTTGAAGGTTCATTCTTGACCTTGGGAAGAGCAGCGCTACAAAACAATTCCCAACACACAGTCCACTTACTTTGTGTTTTCGAAAGCTTTCAACCACATCCTCATGGAGACCAAGATTCCCTACTTATATCATTTGATAACTCGGTTAGCCGTGCAGCGAGGGGGTCCTATCAGCTGACTCTGTGCTGAAACACGACCCGATCTGTGACTCTAAACCGTGACACGGTCCGGTCACGGTTGTGATCTGTTGCATCCCTGTCACAGAGGGATCCTCATCAGCCCTCGAGAATATATTTAGCCGTTTGTCTGTCACAATACATCATAACGCCATTACTCCAAACTCGTATGCGGCGTTCACAGTTCTGCCCGTGCGCACAACCGCAATAAGACAGACATTTAAATAATTCTGCGTAAATGTGGACGTGCACAGGCGCCCACACACGCACAAATGGGTGTGCATGCTCACATAGATCAGGTTTCTGCCTCTCCCGGCAGCACGGCCCGGCTGTTAGACGGATGGTGGCTGTCAGCAGCAGGGTCTCTCTGGTTAGAGTTATGGTCTGCTGCAGCCTGCACTGGGTCACGCACTCAACCTAGAAAGAGGACTGCAGCTGGCGTAACCCTTTGTCTCCCTGGCATATTACTTTAAGGCTCTGTGTGTGTCTGTGTGTGTGTTGCTGATGTTGTTGTTGTTGTGTGTCCACATTAGCTCATTCATCACCTGATAACACCCATTACCCCTGACAGTGGCTGTAGTCACAGTATGGCTGCACAGGCTGCACCGGTCCTTGTTAAAACCCAATTAATAACGCGAGGCCTTTGTGCCACCAGCTCGCAGGACCTTTAATCAGGAAGTTAATGGGCCGTTATTAAAAACAGCACCGGGGGAAAATGTCTTTCTCACCTGCTGCGCGGATAGACGGCCGAAAACCTGAAAAACACGTGTTGGAGATGAAAGGCCTTTTTATGTTCCCTTTTTTCTTTTTCCCTTTTTTTTTTTTTTGAACCCTTGAAGTCCAAGGTTGAGAAGAAATATCCGTTTTTCCACTTCATGTCACCTGTGAAGTGGAAAAAATGGTGCTGGGCGACTTCAAAAGGCCACGACGGGTGACTTTTAGGCGAGGAAAATTGTGAAGGTCGAAAGGAAGAGTTCCAATAAATAAAACCACAATTTACAGGTCTAATTCAACAATTTGGGTAAAACACTTATTGGCGTTCTCGATTCGAAATTAGAAGAGAGGATCAATACCACTCTCATGTGTGTAGGCTTACCGAATAGATGCATCTACAGGCAGTAGTTGGCTAGCTTAGCTTAGCATAACAGACAAGGGGAAATAGCCAGTCTATGTCCAAGTGCTTTCATGGTTTATGAGGGACGATGGGGAAAATTCCTTCTCAGGTGCGCACATAAGCCCCAATAATCATGATTTAAAAAACGAGATATAATGTGCTAATAAGCTAAGCTAAGCTAACTGGCTTCTGCGCTCTACACATACTCGCTTTCTTGCCGCGAATTAGCAAAGTAGATCGATGCCACCCAGGAACAATGCATCTGAAGCCAGTAGTCGATTAGCTTAGCTTAGCATGATAGACAGGGGGAAACAGTTCGCCTGCCTGCACATGTTCAAATCGATTCATGGTTTTACAAGTGCAATCCAAATAACCACAATTCTAAAAAAACAAGATACAGCGTGAAAAAAAATAATTAAATCTGTAGTTTTCTTTTAACCATTCGGCAGTCCCGCTGCCTCTGCGGGCCCACTAGATGGCGCTCTGGTTGAGAAAGGCTAGTTTAATGGGGCAAAGAAAACACATCATGCAAAAAAAAAAAAAATACAATCACCTTGTTCAAAAATGCATTACTGTTACTGAATAAGCATTAAGAATTGGAATAATAATAATTTAGAAGCACTCTTTCTAGCCCCGAGGCGAGCAGGCCCGTCACCTCGCCGGCAGCTAAAGTGAACACGACAGGGTCGACGGCGCTCTTTGGGAAGAAATGCCAAATTAACATTTTTAATCGTTCCGAAGCTGTCCGGGCTCGTTCCTCTCCTCCTGTCACTTCGGACCGTCTCGAACTCCTCGACGACCGACTCGACCCCCTGCTATTGTCTTCTGTCCGCTCTCTCGTTCCTTCTCTCGTTCTCCCACTCCCTTTTCTCCCTCTCCTCCATTCTTCTGCCCCTCTTCTCTCAGTCGCTCATTAGCATAACCCCTCTTCCACAAACACACAGCTTCATCACCCCACCAGGCCTGACTCTTGGACTCTCCCTCTCTCTCCCTCTCTCTCATCTCCCCTCCAGTACAAAGCTATGCTTGTTCGCCCTGCCCTTGCTCTCCGCCCCGACAAGCTGATCAAAGCTGTGTTTTCCTGCTCCTCCGTGACAGCCTTTAAAGCCGTTCCAGCCCTGTTGTTCGAGCCATGAAATATTCACCACGTGCGCGCACCTGTACACGTGCGCCGGATGGGCATTTTTTACCGTTGTGTGTGCGTGTGCGTTCAACTAAAGCCACCACACATGGGAAATACAGGTGTGGATGTTTACAGCCAAAGAAGTGGGTCATAGGTAGACCTGGTATGATGCTTCTTTAACTATTTATAAAGGAATAACAGCTTAATTTTCAAGGGGATATGTAGGGTCAGTCCACAGGGTTTAGACATCTTTAATCGTTAATATAGACTGTAAAAACCTCGAACCAGCAGCCGTCAAAAAACACCTCGTTGTTCTCCACTGACACTGAAATCTATTCCGCACACATAATGTTTTGTGGAGAGGGAGATATAAATAGCAGACAGCAGTTTCAGCGGAAGGTATCCGCACCGACGGGCTATTTAGAGAATGAAGTGAGCGCACTGAGTTGCGCGGCTGTATTAGCGACCTGTTGCAGAGCGGGGATAAGGGAAAGCTGTCGAGATTCCGTTATCAGCGTAACAGCTCGCCAGACTGATCTTTTCATGGATATTACACAAAACATCCAGGTCACAATAGCACTTTTTATTGTATCTCTATACACTATGAATCAGATTTGGATTTTCACTGGATCATGGTGCCACCAGTTTAGAGGGCCATTTGAAACTGAAGTAGTGGAGAATTTGTTCGCAATAACAGATACAGTGAAAGTGGTTCTTAAAATGATTAAACTAACACCAATTTGAATGCTACTGCCTGGATTGCACACACAAAAACTGTGATTTAAAGGAGGCCTGTTATGCTTATTTCCCTCCCTTTCCTTCAGTGTTGTATACTAACGGACAGACACTAACAACGCCAACAGAAGCTCCTCTCTCCCACAGAAAGCGCTGCTCCTGAAGTGCCTGAAACGCCTCGTCAGTTAGACTTTGTGACATCACACTTCATCACCGTGTCACACATAATCGTAATTTATGCCTATGTTCTCGGTAGAAGTGAAGATCTGAATGGAGACATGTGCTGCCATGCTGGCTCGGGCATGTGTGAGCTGACCAATCAGAGCAGACTGGGTATTTCGGGAGGTGGGGCCTTAAAGAGACAGGCGCTAAAATATTGGAGGAGAGAAAACTGATGTGTAAAGTATGTAAACCTCGTAGCAGTAACACAAATAAAATTATGAACCCGGTGAGCTTAACATGTATCCTTTAGAATAAATAACTTTTTATAACTTTTCTTTTTTCATGTATAGTATGTTGTGAATGATTCACTCAGATAGGTGGCATGGGTGTGTCTCCTGTGATGCCAACATGCATTAATGTAAGATTTGCTGCTCACTGACAGTAGAAGTGATCTGATGCACACTTTAACTCAGGATTAGGCTGTTTTTTGGACAATTTTAATAACCTGTCGTCCCACATCGCAGTATTTTTGTATCTCGCACCCAAAACAAATGCAAATCCTGTCACCGCGACTACACATGAGCATGACTGACTTTTCTGAGCTCTTTATAATTTACATTTTTTTGCTGTTGTTGGTGCAGGTTACCATCACCTGTGGACGTTGACGAAAATAAGCTTAGCTCAAGTCGCCTGTGTTTATTGGAGTTTCCGTGCCTGCCTTTGCGAGCGTTGGTAACCCCGCTGTAAGATGACAACATCGGCGACGTGCACGCCACCTAAAGGATTAATCCGTCAAATAAACAGGCTTTCAAAAAAAATGACTCGCTTGAATAAATGACTAATTATTGCGCTGCTTTGGCTGAGATTCAAAACAATTCACGACAATTATAATTACGGGATTGTGGCGGGACGTCAGGTGATAAACCGTCCTGGTCCAGAGCGCAGTCACATTGATCACAGTTACTGTTCAGCGTGCCGAAGCCCGTCGGTGGTTTGTCTGCCCCACTTACCCCTCGCTGTTTCACATGGTCGCCCTTCGTTAGTCTGGTTAGGACATCCATGTGTGTCAGAGGGTCAGTGTGTGTGTGTGTGTGTGTGTGTGTGTCAGGCCTAGATACACAGAGCATCTTGCAGTGTGTGTACATCTATATCTGTCCAGGAAGTATGTGTTTAGAGCACTAAAGCCTTGGCTCACCAGGGCCATCTGGGAAGCTGGCTGTTGTAATTAAATTTGATATGAAGAGGGGAGTGGATGGAGGGAAGGAAAGGAGGGGTGTGCGAGGAGGAACAGAGGCTGAGGAGGATGAGAAAGAGGCGAGATAACTGAGAGTCAGAGGAAGAAAAGGTAAGCAAGGTGAGACAGGATGGGAGGATGGTGGAGGGAGGGGGGGGATCAGTGGCTGTTCTGGAAGATTTTGTGCTCGAGGCGAAATCGTGGAGGGAACTGGTTCATGTAAGGATAGAACCACGCGCACGCACACACACACACACACGAATGTGCACACACTCCAGCTGCAGAGGGATGTTTCGCAGGGTGCCCACTCTGCCAAAATGACTGTTAATCCAACAGATGCTTTCACATGCTGGGGAAATTTGTGAGCTCTCTGACAATTTGCAGACTTTTTTTTTTACACCGAGATCACGGAGGTAATTAGCTCTTACATGAAGGTTTTGAGTGAAATGTTAATTGGGAAAAAACAGCGGAATATTTGGGAACTTTGTTAATTAGTACGACTGTCATTGAATGGGACGTGCAAAGAGACATTTGAGTGAATGAATGCCGTGACGACGGCTTTTAATCCACTGTTTAGCATGTGCTAGCTGGTGTGTGTGTTGGCTCGCTCTATTTCTGTCTGTCTGCAGCTTCTCTTCTCTCTCACACACACACATTCGAGGATGCCGCGCAGTGTTAATAGCAGCTTACAGCCTTCCATTGTGCTTCTGTTGCTCCGCCGCTTGTAATTACAGTCGTGTCAGGTGCACCCAAAGGCCACTGCCATTACTGGGTGTCCTGCTTTTTTTATTTACAGTGTGTGCCGGTAGCTGACTCGTCAACTGGTGGAGAGGCCCGTGTAATTTGTGCGCGAGGCAAAGGGAATCTACGTGTTTACGCAGATGCTGACATTTTTCGACGCTGTGGATAATTTTGTCGGTTCCTTGTTATTGTTTTGTTCATTAAAAAGCGAGAACCTGGAGGGAGCTTGACTCAAACTCGCAAAGGCGTCGCGTCAGCTCTACATGCAGCTCAGCCCATCTGTCAGCTCGTGCGAGGCTATTGCTAGCATAGCTCCGAGGCTCACTTTTTCTCCCCGTTATTCTCCCCTACAGTCATGTGCAGTGTCGTGCACTGAGTTTGAAGATGTAAACAGCATTACTGAGGCAACCTGATTCACGCGAGTACACTCACGGGCTGTCCTTTCTCCCAGCGTGTCAAATACAGCAGCTTGTCTTTGGTGCTACGCTTCACAGTGTGGCGCTATAGTTATCCCTCTAGTGTCACTTGTTTAAGTGTCCATCTACTGCTGTGGAATACAAAAGCGGGAAAGTCAGAGTCTGGGGGAGGATAGGGTGGTTAGTTGGGTCATTGTTAATACCTCCCCTCCAGAGACTGGAGTCCGTGTCCCGTTTATGAGCAAGAGTCAAGAATACTACTTTATTTGCATAACCTTAACCAAGCATTTTGTTTTTTGCCTGAACCTAACCAAGTTCCTTTTTGGGTTTTTTTCGTAGACCTAACCAAGTAGTTTTAAACCTAAACCTATCCAAAACTGCAACCATGACAATATTATTAACATGACCAAAAGTCATAATGTGTCATACTATGTGAACTGTTTTATTTTGAAAGTCCAACCAGACATTGCGAAATATTTTATCAGTGCTAAATTGACCACCTGGACGTACAAAACTGATGCTAGAGAACTCGATGGAGCATCATAGTTTGAGGCTTAAGCGCACTGACCCTTTGACGAGTCTGGAGTCAGAACATCTTGGTAGACAATGACTGAAAATCATGTGGAATGACATTGTACGATCTTCTCTTCATCTGTTTCCTCAGGTGGCGTCCCTCGGCGTAACCACCTTCACCCTGTGCGCTCTGTGCATCGACCGTTTCCGTGCGGCCACCAACGTCCAGATGTACTACGAGATGATCGAGAACTGCACCTCCACTACCGCTAAGCTGGCCGTCATCTGGATCGGTGCTCTCCTGCTGGCCCTCCCGGAGCTCCTCATCAGACAGCTGGTGACGGAGGACACAGGAATCCCTGATGAGCCTCCTGTTGAACGCTGCATCATCCGGATATCCACCTCGCTTCCCGACATGCTCTACGTGCTGGGCCTGACCTACGAGGGCGCTCGGCTGTGGTGGTGTTTCGGCTGCTACTTTTGCCTCCCGACCCTCTTCACCATCGGGTGCTCATTGGTAACGGCGAGGAAGATCCGGCGTGCCGAGCAGGCCAGCGTGCGCAGCAACAAGAAGCAGATCCGGCTGGAGAGCCAGATGAACTGCACCGTCGTGGCGCTGGCGATCGTCTACGGGGCGTGCGTGGTCCCTGAGAACATCTGCAACATCGTTTCCGCGTACATGGCGGCCGGCGTTCCCGAGCACACCATGTCCGTCCTCCATCTTCTCTCCCAGCTGCTGCTCTTCTGTCGGGCCGCCGTGACGCCGGCGCTGCTGCTCCTCCTGTGTCGCCCGCTGGGAAGGGCCTTCCTGGACTGCTGCTGTTGCTGCTGCTGCTGTAACCACGCGCCCTCCTCGGCCACGGCCAGTGACGATAACGAACACGAGTGCACCACCGAGCTGGAGCTGTCGCCATTCAGCACCATCCGCAGGGAGCTAAGTAACTACACACCTGCCGGGTCCAACTGCTAAACAGACATTCCCCATCAGGGACGGAGAGTTCAATAGCCTGCTCAGCCTTTGGCTTGTTTTCTCAGACTCGGCTAGGAGAGATTTGCCTTACCTGGTCTAGTTACATTTTCAATGGGGGCATGGATAAAATTGGACAGTGAACAATCACATTCGGCCAGTGTCCTACATCCGCAACCTTCAGTCCTTACAACAATAACATACATTTACAGTAACAGTATAACACTTCTTCTCCGGGAAATCTAACAAAAAGCCACATCGTCTCGTCACTCACGCCCTGGGGTGCTCTAAAAACAGGGTCAGTACATATTTTTAGCAATCCTGCCTGAAACCTTTAAAACTAACAAACCTCCCTGCTGTAGACCTTGTATGCCTAAATATCTTTGGACAGTTGGCCTCTTAACCCGTCTGATGTCTGGTTCCTCACAGGAGGTCTGAATCAGGTTAACTCGTTCTGAAGCAGAAAAAAACTGCTGCGTCTCCCACAGGCCTTGTGCTCTTCATGACAGGGACAGGGAATAATAAACTGTACAATGTACATAGGGAAATGATTGTACAGAATACGTCACAATAGGTTCAGTTTGTGATGATAAATGTATTTGGCCACCATAAATTATATTTATGTATGGGAGACTCCGTACTGTATAATCAATGCCGATCACCTTCTAAATGTGTCACTGGCGAAATTATGGGGAGTAATTAATCACAGAGTGCAACCTTGTATAATAGCTCCAGCTAAACATATGGGCTGACACTGCCTATAGACAAACAGGACAACGACAGCTGTACATGTACAGTTCATTTAATGCTGCACACACGGGAACAAGGCTTATCATAATTAAAACAACGCAGGGCGTCTCTGCAAGAGGAAAAAAAAAACACAGAGAGGAGAGCGCATTGAAGAATCCAAATGTACACATTTACACTGTATATTGAAAAATATCCTGTTGACTCAAACGTAGCTGGGCTGGTCTCAGAGACACACAAACACGGAGGACGTGAGCGGAATTAAAAAGGTTCGGAACGGACTAATTGAAATCTAATTGGCGTTGAATGGAGTGGAATGGAATCGAATTAAACACCACAGATTCAATTGAACGGAGTGAATATGAAAAGAGGGGAAAGTAATGGAACATAACACCGTGGAATATAATGGAAAGGGGTGGACTCAGCGTGGACTGGACTGAAAACGAATATCTGCACTACACTGTTGTATCATGTTACGCCTTACACTTCGGGCTGTATATATATACTGTACACTTTCTTTGGTGCTCTTATGATGAATGCGCTGTAAACAACAAATCCATCGGTTCGACTTGGAATCGCAAGTAATTGAGCTGCGCACTTTGGTTTTGGTCAAGAAGACAGATTACAGTTATCTGTGACTCTGGAAGACTTGAAAAATAATACGTTGGGAGAATAAAGAAAATCAATGTGGGGATTCTCTGAGCTGTCGTTGACAGAGTTTACACAGGTCGCCTGAAGCTTTGAGCGTAAATACTGCCTTTGTTGAGGGTGACTCCTCGACTACAAGCTCAAGTATGGTAGCACTTAATTCTACAGTAAAGTAATTACTCTGTGTTTTCTAGGTCGCTGGTAAATACTAATAAATGAAAAAGCTATTGACTTGTAATTAACATTGTAGATACTTAAATAGATGCAATATTGAACTACATATTTGTACTATTACGTTGGTACAGAAATTTAGTTTCTTGTAATTAGGTGGACAGTAATTATCAATCATTTACCAGAGGATTTCAAATTATCGTTTGATTACAATGTAAATACAATGCTGTAATGTAATTATAAGGAAATCGTAGCCTATATTTGTACCAATTGTTGGAAAGTTAACAGTAAATACAAATAGCTGTTTAATTTTTGTACAAGTTATTTATTTACAATTGCTGAACTTTAAAATGAAGTGCTACTACGAGTGTGTAAATTAACTTGAGGCAAGATTAGGACTGACAGTTAGCTAAATTCCTCCCGTCAACTTTGATTACCCTATCCTGCCTTAGCAATCACAGCTAGCCAGGTCTGTCAAGCTTCGGTCTGACATCGAAACAGTGTGGAGGGTGGTGTCTCTTTTTATAGCGCTCTCAAAATCAAAAAGATCAAAAGTGAAAGGATAACACAATATTTTTTTATCATCTGTCCTCGACATGTCCTACCAACTAGCCTACAGGGTGGATGCTATCAGAGATTAGCAAGAGTTCCCTCTAGCAACCTCAATTTGTCTTACCTGAGTTAGCATTAACCTGTGTTTGCCAAACACATTGGTAAGACGCCATCCTAAATGCTTAATATCTGATAACGTTAAAGTGAAAACATGCTGTTACTGCTACAAACAAGTATGTGCGCTACAGCAGTCGGACAAAGTTGTGTTACAACAAATTTTTGTAGTCCTTAATTGAATTTTTTCTTACAATACTAGAATTAGCTCTACACAATGCTTCTTTGTTGAAATGTCTTCTACAGGGATCAACTGGTCCGAATGCTAACTTTATGCTTCGGACCTGTTAGCTTTAGCCTCAGTCTCTTAGCAAGTAATGTAGGCCTAGCCATCAAGTGGCCTACATATTTCAGTCCCCTTTTTACCGGGTTCTTGTTTTAAAATGGTTCTAACAAATCAGCTGGAGGGAGTTTCAACCAACTCACGCTGTTATTGTTAACTTAGTTAGCTAGCTAGCAAAGCTAAGAGGTCTGAAACAAAGGACCCATTTTGTCAAGTATGCCTATTACTTGAAAATTTTGAATGGAAAGTCTGTCATTAAACAGCATATGTGACAATAGAAAGCTTGATAGGTGTAGCAGCAGTAGCCTAACTATTTAGGCCAGTCAGGCTATTCTGTGGTTTCTTGACCACTGATACCCGTTGCAGTTTCATTACTTGAGTCTTTAAGGCGAACCGATGAAATGTTTGTCAGTGTGTAAATTTACAAGTGTATTGTACTGTAAATCTGTTTTCTTAATCCTACCAATCAGACCTGGGTCAGAACACGGTTCAAGCCACCATTACATCTTATTTCAATGCAGGTAATTGAAGTTATATTGAAAACTGAAAGCCTAAACATTTAGTACATACACAGTAGTACTATGATAGAGGGCTTCTGTTGATGACCAAAATTACTCTTAAAAAACTTTATTTTGTTTGTTAAACTTAATAAGAAAATCAATTTTTTAAAAATATAAGATTAATGGTGGTGAGCTCTGTGATGACCCGTGTGTGATGTTCATTGGTATACTGTATATTGCGATGAATCTTTTGCATACGATTCTGCACTGCCAAACACCTTCTCTCTCTCTCTCGTCTGTCTCTCGTGCTCTTGTGGTAGTAGCACACTATCTCTGGGTGTCTCTCTTAGCGTGGGGGTCAGTTTGCCCTCACCTCCATCAACACAGGAAGATGAGTATTACTACAGAACATC
The DNA here is from genome assembly GCA_039737535.1 of Lagodon rhomboides. Taxonomy (NCBI): domain Eukaryota; kingdom Metazoa; phylum Chordata; class Actinopteri; order Spariformes; family Sparidae; genus Lagodon; species Lagodon rhomboides. The sequence goes on along the minus strand of CM077805.1, from coordinate 12,041,278 downwards.
AATCACTGAAGGTCTGACGGCATCCCAAGGCCGGTCGTATCAGAACACACTGGATAAGGATAAAGATTGGGGTTTTTTTTCTTTTTCCGGCAACCCTTTGGCTCGAATGAACTCCGGTTTATGAGCTCCAAGAGATCCAGGTGGATGAAGCCTCTGGCTGGCACCGCCTGCAGTTTTTCAAGTTAATCGAGGAAATGGGCAGGAGCATAACGGCACCACAACACAATGCCCCGCAGCCTGTTTGACAACTCTTTTTATTACCACCACTATCAGGTTATTGTGGGCCGATGTGTACACCTGTCCAGGGAACTGAATTGCCCCAGCACCAGACCATTGTGGGTTTTTTTTTTTTATTTAGCTCAGTGAGTCTGGATTTCCCACTTGTGTTGCGATGCGATACGATGCGATGCGAGCGTAAACTGACCTCCTGAATCGGATTCTCTTTTTCTGCATATTTCTGGGAGTATAGCTCGTTCTAAATGGCTCAGTGTGTTAGTAACGTGGTTCAAACTATTGATGAAGTGATTCTTGTAAATCAGTCAGTGAGACGTTTATTCTGAGTTTTGTGAGTATCCTCTTCACTCTGAGCAAGTTGTGTCTGTATTTGATACCTGAAAATGTTAAGCACACGACCACTATTGTCTCCAAGTCTAGTCACTGGTTTCTAAATAGCTTTTTATATAGCCAAAAAACTGTCCCTTTGTTTATCAAAGAACTTTATCTTGAAAACTGTATATTAAAATCCTAAATGTACTATCACTGCTCTCTTGACTCATTGTGTGTATCGAGGTCGCCGGTTCTCTGTGAGATCCCTACAAAACCATTTGTGTAATGAGAGCGTTGCAGAGGAAAGTTGCCCGCCGTCATCTTTGATCATTTATTGTTTCGCTCGAATAAAAACAGAACTCTGTATAATCTGAAAATCTCCTCCGGCGTGTTCGGAGCAAAGAAATAATCCAGCCTCTTGCCTCGGTGCCAAAGGGTTGTTGCCATGGATCTAATTGATGTACCAGGGCGACTCGAGCAGTTTAATAGACTTGGGAGAGACAGACTTTTAAAATAGAGTGGAGGAAGAACAGCAACAAAAGCCCCTGGCTTTTAGTCTTCAGTGTGGCTCAAGCTGCAAAACCACTGGATCCTACGTTTCCCATAATGCCACTCAATAGTATGCAGTATGAGTTTTGTTATTTTCCCTGTTTTAAGTCTGACTACTTCCCACGACAGGTAAACACACCTTACTGTACGGGTAGAAGAAATGAGTTGAGTGTGATGTTTGACGGTTGGCTGAGAAATATTGAAGAAAGAATGTAACAGATCCAGTTCTGCGGAGAAAGAGAAAAGGTGTGCCCTGGAGGGACTGTTTTCACACTCATCTGCTGAAGAGGGCAAGTTCAAGTTAAAGACATGCACACACAGGCTCCACAGTTCTGACACTGCAGCGAGTTTTGAACGAGTTTCATGAAGTGTGATGTAGAGAATTGAGCGCTCCTGTTCACCTCTAGAACAGAATCTCGGTGAAGTAAGAGACTTCTCGGTCCAGCAGGAAAACATATTTGTAAAAGAACCATATCGGCATATTCAGAGTGTCTTGACTTTTCAGTGAAGCAGTGCAATTTTAAGAATTGGGAGAAAATTAAAAGACCATATGAGACACAAATTATTGTATATGTACTAATATACTAATATAAAATAACTTTGGAAACAAGTACAGAGAAAGCAAAATGAGATTCATCATCATCAGTTGGTTTTGTTTCATGAAGGCTTGAGTTGTGGCGCATTGTGTGTCATGTCTTCAAAGCTGAGCCCTCGGGACTCTGAAGCCGATCTGACAGCTTTTTATGGGAATGAAATTAAATTCCCTTATTACATCAGCGTGCGTTAAACCTGTAGCATCACTCATCGTTGCTTCCTAGGTCTAGTCTCTCGGGGTGGCCTGTTCAGTTTTGAGGGGAAACTGACGTGTATAGTGCGCCAGCTTTCTATCAAATTAGCTCTGGCTCTGGTTCTGCTCAGGATTCTTTGGCGCCATCAGGTGAACCAGCCCGCATTTCCGCCCGTTTTGTGTGTCAAATCAAGGATGCGTCATCAGCAGAGGGTGTTGCAGAATGTAAAACAGAAGTAAAAAGTCACAGCAAGTCGTGGATCTCACTGATTGGATATTTGTTTTTATCCAAATAACAAGCAAAGTTTTACTTGACTTAAATCTCCATCGTCGCTTTCCAACCTGTAGAATACGACACGCCCACTATGGTCCTCAGTTTTTGGTTCCAGTTGGGAATCAACTTTTATGGTTTCCTTACCAATTTATTTTTGATCGACATGCTCTGAATGTTTCAAAATTAGATGCTCGACTGAAATGTAAAGGGGTGGAAGTCATGCGAGCCGGCAGGTGACACAGTCACTGGACAGTTTCGGTGATCTGCCGACTTGTGTCACGACCTCATGGGAGGAAATCCAAACTATCCAGACTCACTCGCTTTGTTTATCTTCTCTAGCGGTCTGCAACTTCATCTGTCATAACAAAGAAAGACAAGAAACAACAGGCCTGATATGTTTGATGTGTAATGTATGAAAGAGGTTAGCAGGGGAACAATGCGGCATTTTCCACCGAAACATAAAGAAAAAACACTCATAACTGTGTTCCTCCCCGGGAATAAGTCTCAGAGTGCGTCCTCATGTCCTGATTTCCTTTAAGATCCTCCTGTGTCTTCATTTTTCTTCTCCTCCACATAACAGAGGACCCTTTAAAATATTCATCAGCGATGTATCACTGCGCTCTGTTCTCCCGACACATCCTACACACCCTCCTTCTCGCTCTCCTCTCTGTTTGCCTCTCTCCTTTTGTCCGTCGCATCTAAAGTGTTATACAACGATGACGATAGCGGCCCGGGTCTGTGTTTGCGATAAGGACGCCGAGCAGAACTGTTTATACCTCCCTGTAACAGAATTAGCTGTCGTGTCGGAACGCTGAGCAGATGCCAGAAAAAGCTCTTGCGCAGCCACCAAAGAAATCTTGCTCGGTCTCCCAGAGGACGCCGCTCACTCCCACTGTTGTGAGGAGGTGGTCTTTTTTTTCTTCTCTCTCCTACTTCTTACTCGTGTGTCAGGCCAGAGAATGACGGCTGGAGAGAGAGAAAGACCAGCAGGGAAGAGGAGATCTCAGGATTTGGCTCCAAAAACAGCACTTTTGCGTCGTGACTTTAAACGACACTCGGGGTGGGAAAGACAGCAAAGAAAAGCCTTCGCAGATCTGACATAATATTTTTAAAGGCACATTCAAATGTGCTCCACTTGACGTGAACTCTGTTTATCTTCCTTGACGCCCTGAGAGCTTCAACGGGGCGCACCCCAATGGTTAAAATGACTTATTTAGCATGGAAATGCATTCAGGAAGTCTGGATTTAAGCCCATTATTGTCAAATCAGCGGCTCATTTTGCACTTTGAATCCAAAACACCGACGATCTGTCATTTATCTCTCAGGCAGAAAACGAGCGGGCCCAATTATCTAATGAAAACTGAGGAATTGTTTGCTTTGAAATGCACCACAATTCAAGCCTTTATCTGTTTCCTCCCTTTATCTCCTCCCAGAAGAAGTGCTGCATGTGCGTGTCTGTGCGTGCGTGCATGTGTGTGTTTGTGACGGGGCATCTCGTCCCCAAAAAAAAAAAGAAGGCTGACAGGCGACGTGCCGCTCATCTCCGTAATTTCCCCCCCAAAACAGCTGGCCTCCTGCCAGGGCACTCGCTCACGCTCAATCAGCCTCAATCAGCGACGTACTTGCTAAAGCGTCTGCAGCCCCGACTGTGAGTGTGTGTGGCTGTTTATCCGTCTTTTTTTTCCGTTGTTTCATTTTGCGATAGTCTTCAAGAGCCTTTTATCCCCCGTTTCAGCCTCCTATTGTGGCAAAGCCTTTTCACGATCAAACGCCGAGAAGTTCTGATCCACTTTTTTCACTGTCACTGTTTAATCTCCTCCATTGTGCTTCTATTTTTGGGCTCCGAGGGACCAAATTCTAGGCCTTGATTATAGTTATACGACAATGTGCGGCAGTATGGTGGCATTGTTTAGCGCTGCTGGGACGGAAGTCCCACAAAGAACTGTTTTCATGGACACCTGATGTCTGATGTCTGTGGCAGACAATAATTCTTGACAAGCTTCCAAGAAACAAGAAGAGAAGCTGTATTGTTTTATCGATGCCCTTGTAGCTGGATTATGAAGGAATCTCATTTGGACAATGGAAAAGAACATTTCACTTTTTGTTTGTTGCTTTCTGACTCTCTTGCCAGTGAATATACATCAATTGATTTTTTCTTTCTTCTAAATATCAAATTAAGCATTGAAATGAGTCAGTAGAGAATGTTAGTCTTGTTAGAATCAGCTGCTGCCAGGCCAAACAGGGACAACGGGGTGGATAGAGTTACTTGAGTGATGTGGCAGGTGACTACATGTATCTGATCTGTAACTGACCACTTGTCTTCCCGTAAGTAAAAACACTGCAGTTTATTTCTGGAAGGGGATTACATCAGCCTGGATGGATGGATGGATGGATGGATGGATGGATGGATGGATGGATGGATGGATGGATTACATCAGCGATCATCTGATCCAAGTACTAAACCCATCAAAATATACGGTTTGTTGAATTTATTGTTGTCCAATGGTACCACCGACAGCTTGCATCTATTGCTAGCTTTTCTTTTTACAACGTTAGAGTTAGCAGTGTGGTTTTGGAATTAAAATAAAACAGAGTTCAACACCCATGTTACAGTATCAGGTCAGGGCAATTCAAATACTTGGTTAGGGTTCAGGGTTGCATCCTTGTTGACTATTGTCCTGACCTTGTTTAGTTCTTGCTCTTTATACTACTTCTCCTCACTTCCTCCTCTATAGCTGTGGTCACTACTCCAACCACAAGAGGATGCCACTTAAAACAAATGTAAATTTAGGTTGTAATGACCTGCCTCATTTCTCGATCTATGTGGTTGTTTTCCTGAGGAGGACAGGCTCGAAAATCTGATTTACTACAGATGCGGTTCAGTCTGGACGCTCAACATCAGATTCCAAAGGGGACTCTCAACTCGACGCACAGTGACATCAAATCCAGACTGGCAGAAGTGCATCAGAGTGGTGTGAGCAGAATCCGTGCAGCCAAGACCGGCTAAGTATGGTGTGGAGGAGTTCTGCACCGGGACTTGACAGTGACATTGTTTGAAGGGCAAGTTGATGGATCACCATCTCTCATACTTTCATGTTGGAAATCCGCCTCCCCAATGCTGTTACTGACGCCCACGTTGTTACCAAAGCAACCTATGCTGGTTGGTGAAGTCTGGACACACAAATCCATCGGATCACTTTGCAGAAAAACAGTGCGGGTAGTCCGTCTTGAAGATCTGATTTGAGAACAAGGAATCTGATTTGCCTGCAGTCTGAAGGAAGCCCAGTGCGAACACACAACTTCAAAACACATCTGTACTGTTTCATTTTTCCCTAGCCCCACTGAACGTCCCTTTATATCTTGTGCAGTCTGGTATATATTTGTTGTTGGACTTCTAATCCAGAGAGGCAATCACACAAAAACGACTATTTTGAGGCTGCTGTTCAGAGATTCTTTCTTCTTCTCGCTGCAGGTTTTAGTGTTTTTTTAGAGATGCTCCTACCTTTCTGCTTTTTCCAAGTGTAGCTGGGCAGTCATTAAAAACAGGAAGCTCCAGCCAAGCAATCTGGCCGTGCAAAGGTTTTTTTTTTCTGGCTGTGCTTTATGAATGGTTGCTAGGTAACCAGGGAGTGAAGTTACCATCTCTCTTAACTTTCTCCTATTTTCCCTTTCTCTGTAGTCTATCTCGCATTGAAAGCCCAGCCATTCAGGGACCGTGCATTAGTGACCCGCAGTAAGGCTAGCTTTTAGAAAGTCGTGGGTGCAGTCAGAGTTGCACTGCTCTGAGGTTTGTTTCAGTGTATTGTACTATTAAAGCTGCACTATAGCAATACTTTTATATTAACAACAGAATAAATGAATATGTTAGGTCATAGGAATACATTTAAGGGGTCATTCATAGTGGAAAAACTCACAGAGTGATCCCTCCACTCTGCAGTTTCCCTCAGCTCTATGAAATGTTTTAGTGTCTCTCAGCTCATTGTTTACGTGTTAAGTTTGCTATTTAATTTTTTTGATTCACTCGCATCACTTTCATTTGCTGTTTTCATCAAAGAATCTCACAAGACCCTGCTCTAGACTACTTGCCAGGCACCAAACAGCAGACATATGAAGCTAGCTAGTGCAACAGAGTGGAGCATTTAGATCCCTCTGGAGTTGGTGGAGACCAAAACAGAGCTAAAAGGAAGGTCATTTCTTTCTTGACTAGACTAGACTAGACTAGTGACTAGACTTAGAAAAACTAGAAAAAAGAAAAAAGGACACTATGACTATCAAGCAATACTGCTTTGAACAGCACAGAAATAAACTGTCACAGACGCAAAAATTAAAACAGCAAATAGTGATATGGGTTCAAGGGACATTTATCATGCACCCTGTTGATGAATAATGGAATGAGAAAAACTCAAAATGTTGAGGTTTTTTGCATTTCTTGTATGCATTTCAATCAGTTGAGACTTAATATGTGTAATGATTGGCATGTGCATGATAAACATTGGAAATACTCTTTGGCTATTAAACCCCATCATGACATTGACGTATCTTAAGGGGGCAGCCAAGCCGTATGAGTTGTATGATGGAGACACAGGTGGTGGTGGTGACTGGATGAAGAGAATGGCCGAGATCTGGATGGATGTGAAGACGACGAGTGGCCTTCGTAAAAAGATAGACCTCCTGACTGAATGCTTCATTTGTCAATTTTTACCTGACTTGAAGATTTTTGGGGATTTAGCATTCTCGTTCTCATTGTGCCGATCTGTTTGTGAAAATACGAGAGGCAGAGGAGAAGTCAGCAATCACAAAGAAGGAATTAAGCAAGGCTGCATTGCAGCATTTACCTCTCATGTCATCTACACACATACACACACAATGAAGTACTTGCAAGCATTCACGCATGCATTGACAAGCAGATAGAAAATATGCAATCATGTAGACTGTCGAGCAGTAGCAGATGCACATGCATGTACACACACAGGCACACATACACACACAACCGATATTACATTTCAGTATTTACTAAGTGAGACTTTTCATTTTGAAGATTGCTTCATACTGCAAAGATATATTGAGATTGCCCGCTGGGAACTGCTCAATCATATCCCTCACTCCCCGCTCCTCTCTCTTTCTATACCTTTCCGTCGCCCGCCTCTCCATCCATTCATACTCCCCTTCTCTGCGCTCCATCCTGCCCTCTCATACATTTTAATGGCAACAGTTTGATCCGGCTGGTCAGAAAAAAAAGGGAAAAAAACATTCAAATGGGCCCGCTTCATGTTGAATAAATACATAATTTAGCAACACAAGTCAACTACTGTTCAGTGTTGTGGAAAAGACAAGATAAATATTTCACTTTCTGTGGAGTGGGTAGAATGGGATTTAGTCGGAGATGAGATGCTGAGTTGTGTGCGGCTCCTGGCTTTGTGTCAGAATCCTTATAGACTCTTGGTGTTTTTTAAAAGAACCAGTGATGTATGACTGTTGATCGCAGGTCTCAATGCATACAGATTTTACCTAGTCGGTGCGAGAACATTGTCGAATAAAAATGCATAGCTAGTAACTGCACCACCGATATGTCGGGGAATGACAGGAGGCCTCCCGAACCATCTGGTTCAAATTTTAAATTTGAACTCGAATTAAAAGGTGCAATATGTAAGTGTTGGTGTTTACACTGCTAGCACATGGACTTTGGACCGCTGTGAGAAAGAGGTTTCCAGGCCCGGTGCTAGCTGGTTAGCATGCTATTTCAGTAGATATCTCTGCTACACAATACATAGACGTCTTTGAAATGACGTCAAAGCGTTTGTCTTCACATTCTGTTGATAATTTGCTTATTTTCTGAATGTTTTGAACAAAAAATCTTACATATTGCACCGTTAAGTGCTAATGAATAAACATTTGCATGCTAACATGTTTAAGTAATATGTTAAATGTGGCAAACCTTTCCTTCTAAACAGCAACTTAACATTGTTTTCATGATTATGGTATCATACTGATATTAGCATTTAGCTTAAAGCACTGCTTAGCACTGTTAGCATTGCTTTAGACTCTAGATTTGGGAAATGAGGAAAGCCAAGAGAAGAACTTCACCTTCTTCCCCAACAGTCCACTCTCAAACCCACATGACCGTGGACGCGCTGATCTCAAATTCCAACGTCTCTGAGGGTAAGACCCAAAATCATGTGACATCCTTCACTTCACTTTGTTAGGAGTGGCAATGTAATGAATCCATCTGATGGAAACATTAATGTCCACAAACAACTTCAAAGTTTGTCCGTCCTTGCGAGGAACAAACGCCCGTTTAGGTGCAAGCCGCTTAGTACAACCCATTTTTTTACATTTAAGCAATGGAAGAAGTCAAATTTATGCTGTTTATGTCCAGGTCCCGTATTGAAGCCAAAGCCAACCTAGATTTATTTCAACTTGTGTCACAAATTGAATTAATTTATGTAGGTAACATACTAAAAGGGGCTCTGTGGAAGCCCTCTCTGTTTACGTAAGCTGAATCCCTTTCTGAACTTACATTAGCTGCTGAAGGGTGCTCAGGAAGTTCAAGGAAAATGTGATGAAGGTGCTCTTTGGTCGTGAACACAGAAGTTCATAAAAAGCGAATTAGCCATTGTTGCTCTCTGTTAGCGGAGTGAAGAGAGCCAGATACTTCCAGCAGCATTAAACAACTTGAAGAAATCATCCAAAGGCTTGTACAGGGCGACCAAGAGAGGTGGGGAAGGGCTTATTTTTCATGTCACGTAAAAAAAAAGTGATTAATACTTATAAATTGCTACGAATTGTTACATATGGCTCCTTTAATTTAATCCAATTCATGATATTTACTAAACCTACCCAACTCCAACCGTTTCAAAACATTCACCATGTGAAGACAATGGAAGGTCCGGTACAGGTTGCTATGACTCCTCAGTAGAAAAGCACTGTGTGTGTGTGTGTGTGTCTGTGTGCTCACACTTGTTGATTAGTTTCATGCATATGATTGTCAGGTCTATTAAACATGACATTCTCCATATGTATACTGCGTAATTGCCCTTTATGCTAAAATGCGCAACGTCTCACATTGAAAAAAAAAAGGGACAACGTTCATCTGCACATTCATTCAAATCCATAAAACATTTAATGCAAAACAAGACACGCGAGACACCATGAAAACATTCGGTGTTTAGTGCGCAGTGCAGCAACAACCCTCACACAGCCGAGCGCATGCACGAAGGCGGATTAGGTCGCACACACTTGCTGCTGATCATGTTTATGTATAAGACAGGATCAGACGAGATGTGACTCAGTGGGTCGAAACCTCATCTCCTGCTCATTTCCAGTCTCCGTGAGTCGACGTGTCAGCTGGATGTAAGTTAACGCGGGTGAGAGCGAGGGCGTGCTGTGTCACTGCGCAGTGTGTCCTTTGATTGTCTCCTTTGTTCAGCTAAAGACGGTCTTACTGTCCCTTTCAGTCTGATCCCGAAGCGAAAAACGCCCATCAAGGAGCAGCATTACAGCCTCCTCTTTACTTTTGTTGTGTGAAATTGCCAAGATTTCCATGTCTCTGTGAGGTCATTTAACATTTGTATCCGTGCAATGTGCATATTTCAGATGGATGTGCTGTAGACAGGGAGGAAAAGTATTGTATTGTATGAGAATCTGAATTTGAACCTTAATCCATTAATGCTTTTGAAATGAACAGACTGTGTGTGTCACGTCAGAGGAGCAGCACCTGCGAGGCGTAAAGAGAGATATGTGCAACAGCAGCCTGTGCTGCAGTCATTAGTATAAAATGGTATAGACGGGTCATGATCACCGTACTTTTGTGTCCACAGCCACCTACTTTCCCAGGGCACCTGATTACTCTTGTTGCCATGGATACCATTCAGCACTATAATCACCACATCTCATGACAATTAAGGTTATATTCAAGTTACCTCGACTCAAAGCGGGCGGCGACTCATTCAGCGCCAGGGCACGTTGCTTTCGCTGGCTTTCATGAGGCACAGGTATAAAAATCAGACATCATAGGTGGGTATGTTAGGTTTTTCTTGTTATTTCTTCCTGTATGTACAGAAGAAAAACTTTGATGAAAGCATCATAGGACAAAAAGTCAGATGCACATGTGTCAGAATGTGATGTCCTGATGGCCTGGTGAAAGTTTATTCGTCTCTCTCACTTGGAAAGTACATTGCCTGGGCGGTAGCATCCTCCATAATCCTACCGGCTCTGGCTCTGTGCCTTCCGGTGAATAAGTACAGCACAGTTGGAAGTATAGATCCGATGGTAAGCTCGGCCAAGCACACCACTCGCTGTAGGGCTCTGTGGTCCGGAGCAGAGCAGTTCCCATTCCAATACTGCTCGGTGATGCCCCCCCACCTTCTTAAGATGCTTTCCACAGCACCAGAGAAAAAAAAAAAGGTCTTCGGGACCCCCAGAGACACTCTGAATCTCTTAAACTGTCTGAGGTGGTAAAGGTGATTCCTCACCTTCCACTCCCGAGATGTCCGTGCGTGTCGACCATGTCAGATTCTCTATGATGTGTGTAGCTCCTCCGCTACTCCCTCCCAAAATCCATAACCGGCTCATTGGTTTTGCTGACATTCAGCGAGAGGTCGTTGGCCGCACACATGGATGAGTGGCAGGCGCGTCGGAGTGCCGAGGAACTTGCACACTTTTCTTGCTTACGGGTTTGAGGTGTAAAGTGTACTTAATGACCATCAGCAGTGCGTACCCAGTGATTTACACCAAAACGCTGAATAAAGACGAGATGGTTAAAAGCACGACACGCGGAAACTTCATAAATGTTGTCAGTGTGTCAATATTTCTCTCAGACCTGTCTCTTCTTCACTTGATGACAGAATTCATGAACCTTAGGGAAAGGAGTTGGCTATTGTAGCTTTTGTTTGCCTTGTCATTCATTTCTAGGTCACTGGGAGAGCTGAATGCTTGGCTGAGCTTGAGACGTGCTCAATGAAGGGTCTCCACATCACCATTCCCGTGTGCATTTGGATGTATGTGCATGCCTGTGTGTGTGTGCAGTGAGGCAAGGCACCTTCACCCCCAGACCCAAAAGGCACACACTCAACCAAAAATCTCTCTGATGCACATTCGACTTGGCAGCTTTCGTGTCTCCAGCTCGACGCGCACATGTGCCCACACGCGGACCACCGATCAGCCTTCAGTGCGATGAATAAAAAAAAAAAGTGGTCTTTCTCTACCTGCCGTCTCTTTCCATCTCAGGGCTTTGAGCTGCTACTTTGTTAAAGTCTGATGGAGATCTGTTTCACTTCAAAGGCCTTTTCTATTCCCTCCTCCGCAAGGGCCAAGGCTGAATTGCAGGTCAGCACGCCGGGGATGGCTTGTTAAGAGGAAGCGCCCGTTGGACGGTGACTGAAAGAGTCACGGTCAAATGACATATAAAGATACACTAGCCTTGCACTTTTATAGCTTATGCACTGCAAGCGCACAGCATCTTGGCTGGTGACATACCCTCTCACTCTACTCGCTGTCACCATAGACTTAAAAAATACATGAATGCAGTCTCTGTGATATGAGTCATAGGTTTCTGAAGAGCCAGTGTGAAGCACAGTGTGGTGGCTCTCGTTGTCGCCATTTGGCATTGCCCGACCCATCTGAAAGCAGCTTTAAACATTATTTTCTTATTCAAATAGGTGTTAAATAGCTCTATATTCAATATTTTAGAGTGTTAATCCAAGATGTTAATCCAAAAATGGGCAAAGAGTTGAAGCGTGGTGGAGCTGAGGCCGGCTGACTGAATCCTAGTTGCTAACGGTGAGCTAAAGAGCTGGTGGCTAGCTGTCAGTTAAAGCGTGCACGCCCTTAATTATGCATACCCTTAAGCCCTCATACAATTTAAAGAAGTTCACCCTTCGCACAGCTGTCATGAATGAGGAAATAAGCTAAACAGACCAAAGCCATTCTTTGTACCAGGCTGTAAACTGTACGTTTTTGGCACTTCTGAGTTGGCTTCACTTTTCCGCTCCGGAGGTTGCTGCTTGCTTTTTCTCAGTTTGGTCACTGGCCATCACCACAACTGGATTCATGAAAGTGTGGGCGAGCTAGCTACCCACCAGTTAGCAGTTGTTTTAAAACGAAAATTGAACAGAAAGTAATCACCAGTGGGAGTCAGGGGTAATGTTAGCAGGCTAAGCTAAATAGCTACCACTTTTCCAGCACAATAGGCAAAAAAACTTAAGAGCATGATGGGACTTCCCAAATGTTGGACGTTGTCGAGGCACAGATGGATAAAATTGCTAATGGCACATAACCAATGCTAAGTGAACTTGTCGACTGGCTTTTCTCGGTAGTACTTCGTATCACTGTTGGTGATCCAGCTAGTCACATCGTGTATTTAGCCAACTTGATGATGGGGTCATTCATTGTTGTGGCTCTTCTGTTGAATATGTATGCATAAAGGAGATTAAATGAGCTTTACTAATAGGAATCCTAAATCTTTTTTCTCTTGAAGCAAGAGCAGTACATTCAAACAAGCAACAATCTCGTTTTACACAGCGCTCATATGCATTATTTATAGAAAGAGCATTTGCCTACTACTTCAGTTTAAGACGTTCCTCCGGCGAGGCGCAATACCACATTTAAATTCTGGCAGCAAATGATGGAAGGCCAGTAAGTAAGTTAAATATGCAACCCTTCAGCAGAAAATAACGACTTGGCTCTCAGTAAAGACACTGTGTGATATTTGAATTTCTACTCAGCCAAGATTTGATGGATGCTTATGAGTTTCAAACGGAGGGAAATGAGATATTTACTGAATCCCTTCGACAAACTGACTGATAGAATAAACTACAAACAGACCACCGCAGATCACCTCAAATGATTATTTAAGGAAACGATGACAAAAAAGTTTATGTTTAAGGCATATTGTTTTTGATTTAACACAGAGGAAATCTGGATTACGACAAGTGTGTCTGAAGCAGAAGCTGGGTTATTTGATATTCACCTGGATATTATGCATGTCCTCATGCCAGAGAACACGTTTCACAGCTAGTTTACTTTAAATAACGTCCCCTTGTGAAGAGCACAGTTCGGAAAATGCTCCCAATTATAGAAAGTGAAGAGGAAAATGCAAATGAACTGCTGATTATTCAACCAGAGTTGCTCAAAGTGAGTAAAAACTATATAAGTGGGTGAGCTAAAGAGTGGTGCTTGCAATATTTATGTTTTCAAACGCGATTTTCCCCTGCTTTTTTAAAATGTCAGTTAGTTTCATGTTCCAGTTGCTTTGTATATTTTAGGGTTTAACCAAATAGCGGCATGCATTTGACCACACAGACCCCTCTAATTGAGACAAGTGCAGGAGAAATTTGTACAAGCAGAACTGCAACAAACTACCTTCAAATGTTCATCCCTTCAGCAGATTACCCGTAGGGTAGGCACTATGAGAGCTTTGTCTGGTTTAGCTCCAATTAGCCTGTCCCATTTCAGATTAAGAGATCAGAGGAGAAACTCCCCCGATATCCCCCAGGTTTTATGTCAAAGGCTCACCAGGTTGTTCACAAAGCCTCTCAAGACAAAAGGGAAAGATTCTGGAAAGCCTCTTAGTTGTAAGTGTCAGTCAAGTTTTCTTCTGGCTGGAGAAACCCCAAAACCTCGGTCATATCTGTCAGTCTAATGTTCATAATTTCGGGAGCCCTACCGGCTCTTCCAGTGGCACGGTTTAACGACCTACCTGAGTGGAGCTGCGCCATCGTTAGTGTTACGAGTTACACCTGTGCTTCCCCTGCCTCTGGCAGCACGTCTCCAACTTGTGTGAGACGGCAGAATGCCACCTGCCACTGTTAGGTAATCTAATTACCTCACCTTGGACATAAAACTGATTACTGTAATCAGCTAAAATCTTTTGCTAGAGCAGCATGAGTAGACACAAAGTGTCTAGAGTTGCAGTCTCTGCTAAGTGCCAGTGGACATTAAAACGGCAGCTCACCCTAACTGGGCCAGTGTACAGTGGCGGACTCAGGATGTTTGAGGGGCAGGGATGGAAAAAATAAAACGGGCACCACATGTATAAAGCACCCTTCACAAATGTTTTTGTGCTGGAAGGGCACCTTAAAGGTCACTTCATCATATTTTTTCAATGAAAGGACACCCTAGAGGTCACTTCTCACATTTTGACCACTGGAATGGTCCCTTATATGGCAATTTGCAACATGTTTTCAACTGAAAGGGCACCCTAGAGGGCACTTTAGCAGTTTGTATTCAAACATGGGGGCACCATGTGGCTAAAAAGACCAAAAATGTCTCCAAACAGGCTGCAGTGTGGCTCCGAAAGTTCTGTGTTTACCTCATTATCTCCACATTTAACTACTTCACACCAACAGGCACATTAGCAGCTGGCAGATGCTGTCAGACGAGGCTCCTCTTCACTATCGGAGGAAACTCTCCGGGGAAATCAATGAATATACGAACGACGCTTAAAGAGAAATAAAATGCACGGTGTGTAGGGGGATCGTACAGAGTGGGCGGTAGAGATGCTACATTAGAACAGCGGTGAGTGTTGCATCTGGATCAGCATATTAGACATAAGCCGTACTGCAGCATCACGTTTGGAGTAAAAAAAAAAAGCTCAGCACTTGGAGATGATAAAAAAGAATGGTACGACGACAGCTTTTTGATAGCTGGCTTTTTTTTCAGCGTCTGGAGATCAGTGGCGATGTTTGCTCCAGCTGTTTTCTGACACACTGATTGCTCTCTGCAGCATCCACTGCATTGCCGGCAAAGGAGGAAAAGCTCACAGGCATGCGCAGTAAAGTATGCACAGAGGTGTTAAAAGCACAATGCGCACACACATTCGCAGGCAGTCTGACACCCACACACACACACACACAATCACCAAGACTCCCAGCAGTTACAACTAAACTGTCAGACTACACATACTCATCACTGAAGGGTAATTACTTTACTCGCCACAGTCATCTTAGCCTTTGAGCCTTAATATAAAACTTCACGCTGTGACAAACTGCTGTATTTATTGTTTAAGGCGTCTCAGCTCCGTCTTACGGAGGGCCATATGTGGGAGGCTCGAAAATTATGCTCGGGCCGTGCGATCATACTGTGTTGCAAAACTGATAAATCGAGTTAATGTTCTCATATGGAGATGCTTTATCATCCCCGGAGCCATAGCCTGCAAAGCATTGTGTTGTTGCTGTCACCACTGAATCAATGCTCTGTCAGTTCAGAGAAAGCCGCATTTGTGCTGCTTTGATTGCAGCTGTTGAAGACACGTACTTTAGCTTGAACGACAATAAAGACACCCTCAGAAAGTCTCCTCTGTGTTTTATGATAGCTTTTTTTTCTAAATGAGCTAATATTTGGGTATAATAAATCTAATGGAATGCTCTGAAATAAATGTAGTTTTATTCCAGCGGGAATCCCGTTGATTTTTCGGTATTGTTATTGTTTCTGACGATTTTTTTCAAAAGACTTTTTCTACAAATGAGACATATTCTGCTCATTTTCAGCTCCATATTTGCTTCAGTTTTCTCATAATGTCCAGTGTTGCAGCTCTGTATTCCCGCTCTGTTTTAGCTCCTGTCTCTTTAAAGGCCCCGCCCTCCTGAATACCCAGTCCCCTCTGATTGGTCAGCTCACCCATGCCTGAGCCAACACCACAAACAACAACAGAGTAGCCACGCTAAATCAATCCCTTTTGCGAATGTGTGACATGATGATGTAATGACGTGAGGGAGCAGGGTTTTCTGTGGGAGAGAGGAGCTCCTGTAGGTGCGGACTTCCGCCTTTTTAACTTTCAAGATCTTTTAAGTGCACAAGAAAATATATAACACAGAAGGGAAGGAAAAACATTTTTAAAAGAATAATAGCTCCCATTAAGAAACTAGCATGCTGCAAAAAAAAACAAGAAACATTTGCTTGCTCTCACACCATTTCTTCTTGTTTCCGAAATTTTTATATTAGCTTACCCTGCATGTAATCTTTCTCTCTTTCCTTGTGTAAAGTTTGTGCCTCTACATTTTTTATTTGAAAAAAGCAATTCATGTTCTTGTATGTGGCCCAGAAATAATAGCTGTTGTTTGTTGACTGAAGCGAACACATTATTTGCACAGTGAAAATCCAGTTTGCTGTGGTTTATATTGTGTGCCGCGGCGCCCTCAGACTCAGTTGATCACATCTTTGGCTCATTGTGTCCTTAAATGAATTAAATTCGATGCACTTCAGGAATGTAAGGACCGCTGTGCAAGCAGTGTGTGACTGTGTGCGACTCTATAGGGGCCTGTGAGATGAGTAGCATCTTTAATTGCTTGTGTAGTGTGTATAGTAGCTGTTAATACACACAGTGTGATATATTCTGTAGCTGTTCCGGGTCTGTTTTCGAGAATTAGATATCCTGGAGTCTAATGTGGTTAGATCAAATAAAAGCGAGGCCGCCGCCTCCGCCTCCACTGCCGCCACTTTGGACGGTAGTTGTTACCGCAACAGAAAAAGATAACTCCTCTCTTAATAGACACTATAACTCGCTGCAAAACAACATGGGAGGCATTTCTCATTTGTTTGTTTTGGCTGTTGAGTTGAGTCAAATAACAAGGTTGGTTAGACCTTGTCTGATGGGGGCAGTCAGTCCAGAGCAAATAACTGGTCCGCCGAAATAATAGGATGCGTGGAGAGGAAAGAAATGAAAGAGGTGCTCGAGTGTCAGTTTGATGTTTCTTTCAAATGACGCGGGCAGAGCGGACCTCGTACACAAACACGACGAGAACAGAAGAAAGAGCGGCATACTCCAGAAACAAAATCAAGTTTAGCATGCGCAACTCCTGTCCTGCCAGCAAATGCTTTGTTTACTTCAACTTGAGGTGTGTTTGTTGAAGAGTCGGATCAAGCAGCTTGCAGATGTGAGCAAATAAAGGTTTCGCAACAACAAGAAATGAATACTAAAACTTGTACGGATCAAAACTGGTGTGTTTCCAGCAGGCGTTAAGGACAATAACTGCATGGAATAAAGTCATAAAAGGAGGCAGCGTCAGCAGTCCTGAGTCTGTGCACACTGCAGGGTGTCAACACTAACCACTGTGCAGCCATACTGGAGACTTAGTTAGCCTAGTCTGTTGGAACTCAAAGCCCAGGTCTATTAATGACGGCACTTTGAAAGAATTGCATTATTGGGTCCAAAAACTTTTCCAACGTGTGCATTAAAAGGAACCGTATGACGGCACAGGCTCTAATAAAAGTAAGGTGCTTTTATTGATTCCACACAGACACACCTGCTCCTGTTCCAGCTCAGTTATCCCTGCCTGCAGTGACAGAAGGGATTTAGGGAGAGTGTGCAATGATGTCTTTCATTAACTCACAGACACATACACACACACACACACACACACACACACACACCAATGCAGCAGATTCTCTCTGGCTTCACAGAGATGGCCTGTGATGTGATGCTGAAGGAGCGTGTGTTAACTGATGCTTCACCTCTATTCAGGGATGCACTGGAACATACTTATGCCCTGGACTTCTCTCCGGACCGGCTAACATAAAGAAAATTTAGCCAGACAGGGGCTGAGGTGGTTGGACGGGTCAAACACAGGACTTTTCCCCAGGAGAGTGGAGCTTGAGTTCTGTTTGTGACAAGGTCTAAAGACTGGTTTGTTTATTTTACAGATGAAAGGTAATTAACGTGACTGAAGTTACATAAGTAACATCATTTTTTTAAACAAGTTTTGGTACCTAAAGCTAACCAAGTAGTTTTAGTGCCTTAACCTAACCAAGTACTTTCGGGGCCCTAAACCTAACCAAGTACTTTCGGGGCCCTAAACCTAACCAAGTAGTTTTAGGGCCCTAAACCTAACCAAGTAGATTTAGTGCCTTAGCCTTAACCTAACCAAGTACTTTCGGGGCCCTAAACCTAACCAATTAGTTTTAATACCTAAACGTAACCAAGCAGTTTTGGAGCCCTAAACCTAACCAAGTAGTTTCGGGGGCCTTAACCTTACCAAGTAGTTTTAATACCTAAACCTAACCAAGTAGTTTTAGTGCTTTAAACTAACCAAGTAGTTTACGAACCTAAACCTAACCAAGCAGTTTTGGAGCCCTAAGCCTAACCAAGTAGTTTCGGGGCCTTAAACCTAACTAAGTAGTTTTAATACCTAAACCTAACCAAGCAGTTTTGGAGCCCTAAACCTAACCAAGTAGTTTCGGGGCCTTAACCTTACCAAGTAGTTTTAATACCTAAACCTAACCAAGCAGTTTTGGAGCCCTAAACCTAACCAAGTAGTTTCGGGGCCTTAACCTTACCAAGTAGTTTTAATACCTAAACCTAACCAAGTAGTTTTAGTGCCTTCAACTGACCAAGTAGTTTACAAACCTAAACCTAACCAAGCAGTTTTTGAGGCTAAACCTAAGGTTTAACATTAATAACGTAATGTAAAATATATGTTATATATGTTTATCTAACTGGACGTTGCATAGGCTCTCTATTAGTGCTAACTTGACCCCAGAGCCCTTCATGTGCAAAGCTGGCACTAGACGGTTAGAAGAACGTCATAGTTTGAAGCTTAAGGCCACTGACGAAGCTGCTCTACTGGAGTTGATGTAGTTTATTTTGGGAATACAATTGGATAAAGCATACTGCAAATACCCAGCTGGTTTCCTGCATATACTTTGTCCTCCTACTTTAACCTCACAGTTACGAGCCAAAGTATAGTTAAACTTGCATCAACGTAACAAGTATTATCCAATGACGGCACAGGAGGGCAGGATGTGGTGGAGAACCGGTGGAGAAAAAAATGGAGGTGATCTCCAGATAGTCACACTGAAGCCCAACAAAACCGGCAGTAATAAGTTTGCCAGATGGCAGGTACATACCTGCCGCCACTGGTATCTAGGTAATAGACCAACACAGGTATCTCTAATAGCGCTCATGTGACACATTACAGATTGATTGATGGATATTTGTGAGCGTGGGACGGCCACAGACGGACACCTGCTGCTGACGACTTGATGGACCCTCTCTAATGAGCTGCACTTATTGCCATGGCAACCTCCCTACACACACACACACACACCCACGGTGAAGCCCGCAGACTGATCATTAGAGTCTAGTGATCTTTCTCCTCTGTGTCCTCTTCTACCCCCATCGTCCTTCCTTTTGAGATCCAAGCAAATTGCACCCCTCCCTCCATCACACCCTTCCTCCCCCTCATCCTTACTTCCCCTCATCAGCCCTCCGCCATCTGTCCGTAATGGCCCTTCCGCTTTTCATTTTTATCCACATTCTTGTATTTCACACCTCCACTCCTCACACCCTTTCTTAACCATCTTTCCCTTTCATCTGTCCATCACTTCCTAATTTTCTGCCACCACCTCAATCCGTCCATCCACCTCCCCATGCAGTCCCTTCATCCCTTTCATGTGCCTCTTTTCCCCTCACCATCCCTCCACCTATCCATCTCTTCCAATAATTACTCGGTTGGAGGTTTTAATTAGACGGAGAGGAGGAGCGGTCTGGTGCGGCGGAGCCCTAATTGAAACCCCAATTAGTCTCCTCTGGTAGTCAGTATGCCGAGGGAGCGGCCACTCCGCCGAAAATCAGATTTTCATCAGGGGGTGAATTTTCTGGAGTGATTGCTTTGAATTTTAATAAAATGTATTAAGGTGCCAAATCAAATACGCAGGCGAGGAGCGGTCTCCCCTTCATTGCTAACGTTTATAATTGCCTCAAGCAATCTGCGTCAATCTGCTCTGGAAGCTAACAGCAGGA
Organism: Lagodon rhomboides; assembly: GCA_039737535.1. Lineage (NCBI taxonomy): Eukaryota > Metazoa > Chordata > Actinopteri > Spariformes > Sparidae > Lagodon > Lagodon rhomboides. Next base: position 12,021,388 of record CM077805.1, on the reverse strand, counting down.
AGCTGAGGAGATTGGGCGAGACAAACAAAACAACATAAAAGTCACTAAGGTAACTTGTTGCCTTGGTGATTGACATGGTGCAGGGAGGAGGAGGAGGAGGAGGAGGAGGAGGAGGTACGTGGGGTGCAAAAGCAGGAACTGAAAGTGGGCATGTGTCTGTGTGAGTGTTTGAAAGGACCCCCAACCCAAACTGAAGGCCCTCATCATGCTTTGGATTCACAATTAGCTAGCTGGCTCTGAGCCTAAATGGAACAATTACACACACACACATACACTTGTTCATTCATTTTCTGTCTTCCAATCACACAATAATCACTGGATCTCTCTTTTTATGCATGTGCACGGCCAATTTACTGCTCACTGAACCCCTCCCTCAAACAGCGGATGTCAAAGTCACAGCAGCCAGGCAACGCAGCGAGGAATATAAAGAGTTTGGTGGGTGGTGTCTTTTTTTAGCCTCTCATGCAAGTGTAAAGAATGGATTTAACAATGTGGCCGGTCAGAGATTCAAATATATCAGATTTTAGTTGAACTTTTGCAGCTCTATCCTGCTCTGTACACCCAAACCAAATTTGACATCTGAGATGGCGCTAACGTCCGGTAATTGGTTATGCTACTAGGACTAAATAGCTCTATACAGCAGTACACTATCTCTGCTGTTACTTTATTTCTGTGTCTTCCACATTGATCATCTCTTTATGCTAAGGACGTATAGTTTTAGCCTCAGTCTTTTAGCATGATCTAAAACTTGTACCCCATAAGTGTGTTTGAGACGGCTATGATGGTTCTTGTTTTGAAATGAGGCAGCTGGAAACATCACAAAGTCGAGCAAACGCAGCGCTTTAAACCAGCTAATGAAGCTAACAAAAGCTCAAACTAGCTAGCTAGCTACAGCTGAGGAAATTAGCCATTGAAAGTACTTTGCAAACTCGCTGCAGCCGAACACACACGTGTTGAGCCGATCAGCGATGGAACTACTGGTATCTATATGCAAAAATGGTGGCGTCTCAAGAGATTAGCATAGCTTCTACACTGTAGCATCAGTTTATCAGATATGGAGAGTTTATTTCATTGAAAGAACAGCAATGAACAGCACTGATGGCTATTATTTTGACAGCCAAAATTAGCTCGCTGGGTATGCATTTCTTATTTTTGTCTTCTTGTCACTATTGATTATTGTAAACATTCAACAACAGTACCTAAAGTTTAGTATCAGATGGAAGCATATTTTGCGTATCGTAGTTACTCATCACTAAGAAGCATATTATGCGGAGGAGCACTTGCAAACAGGCGTGTTAGTGAGTGGGGGGCCAACAATTCTATTGGGAGGATCACGGCCTTGACCCAGCCTAAAGTCAACCCCCTAGATGAAGCTAGCCTGTTACAGACAGCGATAGACAGATGGTTCGTCCGATCACCTGCCAAGTATTTTTTTTGAAAGTGCCGGCCCTTCTCCAAAGAATTTCTAGTGGCTCCTTTTCAAGACTGTTCCGCAAAACAAACCATTATGTGAGACAAACCATCTGGCGCGTCACATTAATTGACAGTTGCCATTGCAATTAAAAGCCTGTTGTTGTCGATGTGTGGTTAAAATCAACGCTCTTTTGTTTCACTAATTAGTGTTTTGAGAGGTTAATATACCACTGTTATCACTGTATGTCCCACACAAGAATGGAAAACTTGACAGACATGTTTCAGCTCTGTATGTGAGACACTTTTGCTGCTTTTCTTTGTCTTATATCACAGCAAACTTAATATCTTTCGGTCTTGGACCGTTAGTCGGATTTTACATAAGGCTCGACGAAATGATCATGAGCATTCATCTCCATGTTCTGACAATTTATAGACCGAATATTGAGCTGATTATTTGGAGAAAATTGTTGCCGCCTTATCTGACACACACACACACACACACACACACACACACACACACACACACCATATATCTCACTCAAAAACACACACACGTCCTTTGAGCATCGAAATACTCCACACACATGTTCCGCCTGATTGACACAAAGACAAACGCACACTCTTCCTCCTATCGTTCTTTGTGACATCCAGCAATACACATTCGCTTGAATACTCCCGTCCACACACACACACACACACACACACACACACTTGTTAAGCCTTCCCCTCTTCCACCCCCTGTTGCGTCCAGCCCAGACAGACCCGGCTCAGTCCTATCTGCCTCTGGATTCGGCTGCAGACAGCCGCAGAGCACAGCGCAGCACATCCTGATAAGCCCCCATTGATTGGCTTCAGACTGGCTGAAAGGCTGAGCACATTGTCGCCTCTTTCTCTCTCTCTCTCTCTCTCGCACACACACACACACACGCATGCACACACGCTTACATATACACATACTCACTGGGGGTACGAGAGGGGAGTGAGCGAGGGAGGGAGGGAGTGAGATGAGGGGAGAAGGGGTGATGGAAAAGAAACAAAACTCACAGTGACAAAAGCGAGACAAATCAAGAATAAGGAGGAGGCTGACTTGTTCGGGCAGATAGCGCTGCTGGTGAGACACGAGAAGAGATGAGGAGAGAGGCAGGGGAAAGCAAATACGCAGGTAGAAGTACATTCAAAAGGGGCTGAGGATGAGACGGTATGAAACATTTAGGGCAACAGACAGACAGGAAACGGAGCAGACAGGCTGATGGATAGCTAATCAGGGAAACTTAAAAACAGTGAGACAATCGAATGAAACCAGCACGTCGAGACTCACGGATAATGCAGGTGAATCAATAAATGATGCGTCTCAAATCCAAAACCCAAAGTCTGACAGGTAAGTGAAGCATTTATGGCCTTTAGAATGAGCAGTTCTGACCAATAATTAAAGCTCGTCTCAGCCCCGCCGTCACCATGGACCATATTCACGCGGCGACCATTTTCCCCCCGAGGCCACGCTCAGGGTGGCAATCTCAAATGCTGGAAGAATGTTATGCTGCTTTTGATCGAGGTTGCAAGTCGTATAAACGCAGGGAATTTAACAGATTATAACCACAGCAGGCTACATTTCGCGGTAAAATAACATATTTGATAAGCCATTAGCGAACGTTAGCAATGAAACACTTACGAGCCACTATTATATAGGATATATAGGATATAGGATTTGGACCAACAACATTTGAGCCTCCCACCCTGAGTGTGATATCAGAGGAAACTGGCCGCCGTTTGAATATGGTCTATATATCATGTCGTGATAAAAGTATCTAAGCAACAATTATTAACATATTTCCATCAGGCAGGTCAGTGCCGTGATGAAATGAATCATCTCTTGGAAGACATCCAAACAAGACAAGGCCAGACTCGAGTCCTCAACCTTGTGAAAAAAGCATTCGGCGCTGCAACCTGCTGTTTCGCAAGGACGCCTTGAAATGGAAAGATGGGTTCGTAACGGAGGGAGAGGGGCCCCTTCTGTTCCTGAGGTGTGACTGCACAATTGTTCCACTCGGCTGCAAGCTGCGACCGACCGAGTCCTCCTGGGGAGACGGCAGCTGATGGAGGGACTAACTGCATTGTTGCGCCGGGCGGGAGAGGACCGGGGCAGGATCACGGAAAAGGGGGTCGAATCTGACTTCCATCCATGTACACCAGCTGGCATGTTGGGGTTTCTCGGTTTTCGCAAACCTGAAACATGATGTGTGCGTGCAACTACACTGTAAAAATGATTACAGTTATTTGACAGTAAAATGGCTGGCTATTAATGGGATAGATTCACTGTAGTATGCAGATGAACATCACAGTAATATATTGCATTTCAACACAATTTGAGTGTGAAAATACAGTATTTGCATGTAAAGTTACATTATGATACAGTATTAAGCATCTGTAGTTATTGTACATACTAAAATTGACAGTAAATATGCAGAAATGTACAGCAATCTGTTTTCACATATTGCTTGTAGCATGTTAGCCCGTTAGCATCTAAGCCTTTTAGCCCGTCAGCATATTAGCCCATTAGCCTGTCAGCCTCTGTACCTTGTAGGACCACTTGTGGGCCTGTTAGCCTGTTAGCATGTTAGCTGTAGTTAGCATTTTAGCAGGTGTGCCTTGTTGTAGAACTACAATAGTTTTATCGCTAAATTATTGTACGGGACTTCACCCTAATTATAGTATTTCCTTGTAATGTACCAAATTTCACTGCAGCTCACTGTTATATCCCAAATAATTACCCATCAGGCATTTCAAAAGTGTAATTCCGGTAGTTTATTGTGAGATTTTTACTGTGAAAACCTGGCGTCTGTTCACGGCGTACCAGTGTGCGCGTCCTCTTTCCTTCATCCCGACTGTAACCTTCCCTTCGGTTACAGTATGGAAACTCTTATTCGTCGTATTTCTCCACTGTGTACAGTCAACAACTCGGCTTACTGTAGCTTCCAGGGAACCACCGCTCAAAGCCCGCGTGTGTGTGTTTGTGTGTTAGTGTGTGTGTGTGTGTGTGTGTGCGATGAAAAGCATCACACAGAGAGGAAATGCTGTGCCCTCTAGTCAGAGAGAAAACAGCAGGGTACCTTGGCATCACCTCTCTTCCTTTGCTCGCTCTCTCCTCCCCATAAGACTTCCTCTCTCTTCCTCTTCCATGTCATCCCGCCCTTTTTTTCCCCTCTCCCTGCTCCTGCTCTTTTTTTTTCTCTGACACACACACACACACACATTGTTTTTTCCTGGCACACGGAGTCTCTTAAAGAAAAGCTAACCTGCCAAAAGGTACGAAGGGAAGAAAATCCCCCAAACACTGTCGATACAACTGACACACTCCCTGTGTTTCAGTACTCCGCCGCGCTCGCTGTGTTGTTTCTGGGGTTTTTTTTCCCACTTTGTGTAGCAGTCATGGTTGGAGGGTTACATTGGATTGTCCTTGACTGTCCTGCTCCACTGTCCCTGTTTTGGTTCCAGCAGAGCCCACAGGGTTTTTTAGTCTTTCTATTCACTGTATTTCACTGGTTTCTCATATTAACGATTGTGTCATTGTCACTCAGATACCCCACCGCAGTTCTTCTACATAATAATACATTTTGTCAGGTAACGCCGACACATTACCTTGAGGCTTTTTTCAGATTGCAGGTGTTGGGAGACAAAGAACACATCCCAGAATGCCTTGCGGCGCCCCCTGCAGCACTATGCTGCATTGTAATGTGCTATACGGAGCGCCATGCATCACAGGACGTGGAGTAATGCTCAACCTCAATTTGGATAAGTGCTTTTTAATCCACTAAAACACATAAATGCATCATAAAACTCGATATTTTGAGGCGCTCCTCCTTTTGTCTGCATGGTCTTTCTATAAGAAGGTGGCTGTGATGTTCTGTTCCCTCGTATAGGTGATCGTGACCCTCTTCTCCCTGGTGTCTTCGTCCGTCTTCCACGGTCTCGGGGGTGAGACAGCCGAGGCCATATCGACGTCCTCCGTCTTGCATTGTCACAGTTTCCAGACATGATAATCTTTATGGACATCCGCTGCCGTCATTGCAGAAGTGATGGTGCATTGACGGCGCTAATAGCAGGGATTTTTAGTGGCCGGGCTGAATGGCCGTCAATATTGCAAGTCCCTGGCCGGAGATTGGATTTCTATTTTTATCACACAAGAGAGGGGACAATATCTAGTTAGAATCGGTGAAGTAATTAGGTTATGAGCCCAATCAAAAATTAGGCTGAATAAGAGTTTTTAGATGCAAAAGAACGTATCACAGAAATTATTTCAGTTCACTTCTTTCTTTTTATTGTATTACTTAAGTGTTACTTACATTTCTAGACTCGTTAATTCATAGCAACAATACAGGAAGTGTACCGGAAATGGTAAAAATCAATAGTTAAACAAATTAAATGGACATATATTGGCAATAAGTTCACCCATTAAATGTTACTGGATTCCCTGTCAATTTTAACTACAACAATATTCCAGGAAGTCACTGCTTTCAGTCGTTAAACAGTCGTGCACATAAGTCCCATAAAGCAACTTGTTTTCTTTACACTGCGATTTTTGTATGGATTCAACAAATTATATTATTGTGTTAATTAGTGAGATGTAGACGTAGACTGAGCTGTACCAGCCTCTTACTTATTCTGTGCTAAGCTGACCACTGCTGTGTGTGTCAGCTTCATATTTAACAGACAGACATGAGAACAGTATTGATGATGAGAAAGTAAATAACTCGAATAATTCCCTTAAATTTCAGTCTCAGTACACGAAACGCATTCTCATATAAAAATGACTGAAGAGGTCGATTACTGGTGACTCCCCTAACGACATACAGTACGTCACCGTTCCCAAAGCTAGCCTATATGAAATTACTAGCAGCGACACCTGGACCTTCATTGTTCTTTAGCGATTTGGTTAGGTTTAGGCAAACATCGGGGTTTGGGTTAAAATAACTGTGTTACTTCTGAAACTTCAGTTACAATCGTACCTACTCTAAGTTACGTATAGTGGTTTCACACCAGACACGAACAGCAGCCTCCTCGATGAAAGTCCTGCGCGTGTTTGCCCCGACCATCCATCCCCGACATCTTCCCTATACGGACTTTTCACTGAATAATTACTCCAGCTGCTAGAGGTCACAGACTTACAAGTAATGTAGATATGGGTCGTAAGAAGCCAACATCATAGTCTGGCCATATCGTTGTTTATCATGAGGACGGACAGACAGCACTGATGTCAAGAAAGTAAATAACTTCGAGTATTCATGAAAATTTCACTCTCAGTTTCAGTACACCAGGGGAACTGGGGGTCAAGACTGCTCGAGGGGTCCCAAGATAAATCAAGTGTCACCAGATGAATAAATGGATAAGAAATGCCACATTTCTGCTGCTCAACATTATGTTTATTTATGCGACTTTTCTCCAATGTTTTACTATTTTCATGAAGCAATAGGTGAAGGAAAGCTTATAAGGCCATAAACCTAAGCACCACTACTCTGTAACTGCAGTAATCTATCCTGTTTCGCTGTGGAGATACACTGTGAGTCCCTCTTATACTGCCTGGGTTTCCAAACAGTCAGTGGACCATGAAGATGGCCAGTAAGCTCTTAAATTGTCTGGTACAAGTGTGCAGAGTGGGACGACGGCTACATCTTTGAGACGGCAGGAAGTTTGCGCCTCGGATCCGGCCCGTATCTCCTCCCTCCTCGCTCTTTCTTCCTCGCTGCTCTCAGGCTCACACAACTGTCACATGCACGCAAACCCCAAACACACACACACACACATACTCACACACTCCCTGAACACAAATGTCAGCCAATATTTCACATTCTCCTCCCCAAAATGTCAGCGCCTTGGACGAAGCGCTCCCCTCACTTGCTGGCTGTCAGCCGGCTGCATCCCACCTAAAGTCTGTTGTCACTTGCCTGACATTTCACACGCTCAAGGTCACAGGACGAACCCCATCGGCTGAATAATCCGAAGGTGTGTCACGAAAGGACAGGCTCTGCCGACCACGGCATGAAAGTAAAATATACTGAATGCATAATACAGACGGTACTCACCGGTTTCATGATGTGAACTGATGTGGTGAATACCTGATCCTTCACTGATTCCCCTTTAAGAAAATCCAAAGCACTCCCTGATGTTATTATGTTTTTAAACTGAGCTATGGATTACGTAACGTGGTTGTTGTTTATTTCATTATATTTTTACCTCAACGGGAGAGAAAAACATGCTGATCTGGGCCAGAATCTACCTGCGGGGACGGAAAATAACACTCGGCTCCAGGCTATGCAGGTTTCGCTGCCGTTGTTACAGCTCGCGTTCTCCGGGGATTACGCTCACATTGTGTGAATCCGCAGTGCACTGTGTAAGCGGTGCCAACACTCAGGGCAAACCCAGGATGTCGTTTCTTATCTGTGGCTCGGCGAAAAGTAAGGAGGAGAGGCAGCGTTTTCAACTTTCCCCCGCAGAGGAGAGCGGGCGCCTCGTTGAGTTTTTTTTTCTTGTCGACACTTCGCAGTCAGCGTCGGGCACCAGAACACACTGTTTATGAGGCCTGACAAGCATGTAAAACGCATTTCCGTCCTCATTAAAAAACATCTAAAATCTCCTTAAGTGTGCATTGTTTAGACGTCAGGCCCCCATCCAAAATACATGAGTGCAAACCGCCTAACCACGCTAACTCCCCCGGAGCTTTCGCCGGCCGGCTGGGAGACGTGTGTGTGTGAGGAAATCCAATATGCAGTTGCAGCGTGTGGTACGTAAGCCCGGAGTGCGAAGCTGTCCGAAACAGCTTCACGGGCGGTTCATTGTATTAAATGCCGAGCGGAAGTCGACAAAGAGCACTCTGATGGTAGCTGCTGTTATTTTTCAAGGTGTGCGAGGGCTGAGTGGAGGGTGGTGCAGGATATGAGGATATGTTGCTAAGCTAATACTTTCATTAGCATCGCTGTTAGACAAAATTACAGATGCTCACTGAGCTCCAAACTCTCATCAGTTCTAATTTGTCAACTGTTTATGTATCTGTACATAAGGTCAGATGATTTTCTTGCTATTAAATGCTCGGAAAAAAAAAGTACTTCCCATAAGCCTGCGCTTTTTTTTGAAAGCCATGAGCGATCGTCTCATCGCCGGCTTGATTGATTTTTCTCTCAGATCATGATGATGAATGGTTATTTTTGTTCGGAGCGCGGTCAGGAGATATCATAGGTCTGGGCGCATCAAAACTGTTGTGACAGCGAGAGGAAAAATCCTCCTGTCCTCCTCTGTTTTCTCTCAGTGTGCCGCAGCCTCCCGTTACCTCCCGCCCACGTCCTCTCAGTGCAGTGTGTGTGCGCGCCGCAGTTGCTGGTCCTGATTTGGACACTGATTTCAACTCGAATGCGTCTCTGTGTGATTTAAATTTAGCAGAGGGATGCATGACCCCGCAGCTGCCTGCAGACACTGCTCGGCCTCGACTGGGATTTTACTGGCTTCTTGTCTTCGCTGCCTGTGTCTCTCTACTCGGATCTCGCTCATTGTATTCCTCTCTTCTCTGGCTCCTTCTACCTGCTTGTTTGTTTCTAAGATATTTTTGCTCTTGTGGGCCGTTGGGTAGAAGACAGAATGTGGGTTGATGAATAATGTGAGAAAATGTGAGCGCAAGTGAGATATGCTGTTGATTTGATGTTTTTCTTGATGTGTCTATGCTGTCTTCCACCATGATGGCACGTTAAACCCTGGGCCTGAGCATCAGGGAGAGCATAATATATGAACCAACATGGCTTAACATTAAATCCATTCTGTTTATTATTCACTTTTGAGACAAGCACAATACTGTTTTTCAGCCCCGTGGTCAAAAAGGAACGATTGTCACAGGAAATACAAACAGCAGGCATTAAGAGACACCGCGGCGGTCCAATTAAGTGTGACCATAATTTTTTATGCTAATTACCAAAATCATGGATTTTTAAATACGCAGTCACAGTCCTTACTGAAATGATTTGGATAATAAGACACATTAAAACCCACTTAACGGGAGAAAGCAGCCCCTCTGACGCACAGAGGGATGTGGCTGTTCAGCCTGTGTCTGGGAAGAACATGGCATCTTCGCTCGGCTGGCGCGAGAACAAATGAAGCCTGGGGGGCTAATGTGTGAGTACAATACAAATAAAATCCATAATATTCTCAGTTTGCAGCAGGTACGTGCAAAAGTGTTTAGCCCACAGCAACATCGACAAGGATGATCAGGATATTAGCCGACTCTGGACGGACTGCCTCATGATGACTCTGGCAATTCACCATAAGTAAAATATTAAATCTATAATATATTTTTTTTCTATCAGTGATAGACCATGCCCATGACTTCAACAGTGCACCTTTGAAATGCTTTTAAAAGTGTTATTTGTAAGATTCGAACAGAAATCAATGGTAGCTCCAAACCTATAGGGGGCAGTATAACCACCTACTGCTGCTCACTTTTGTTTTAGCTGTCTTTGGCTGTAGCTAGCTGCCATTAGCAAGAGTTAGGCTCAGTTAGGCTTGAAGCTAAGAGGCCATATTTACTGGTTGGAGTCTGTCCGCACCACGACCTCGCTAGCTGGTTAGCATGCTAACTTCCGCAGATATCTCTGCAACAAAGTACAAAGACGCCTTTGACATAACTTCCACACTGAACAAAACCAAAACCAACCTTTATTTTCCCTCTCTTCTATTTTTTCCTTCTTCATTTGGAAAACTTCTATTAAAGGTCCAGTGTGTTGAATTTCGTGGCATCTAGTTGCAGTTTGCAACCAACTGAACACCCCTCATCTCACCCTCCTCTACAGTGGTCGCTCCAAACACTAAAAAGTGGAAAGGTCTTCTCTCGAGTCAGTGTTTCGTTTGTCTGTTTTGGGCTACTGTAGAAACATAGATGTGCACCGTGGTTGACCCAGTCCTTCTGTAGATTTAAAAGGTTCATTATAAGGAAACGAAACAGAAGTTTCGGGTATGAATATTATTATTCCATTTCTGCAAAAATGATATTCCATTTCATCCCTAAATCCCTCTAAATCCTACACACTGGACCTTTAAACTGATACTCGCAGTCACTGCTGCTCCTCCGTCTCTGCTTAATTCTCCGGTTTCCTTCCACCTCTACCTTTAACGCTCCGTTTGAACAGATTAGTCTAATCCACACACACAGATACCCCTAAAAAACCCCACTTACTAACCCACCACCACACACACACACACACACACACACTTCAAACGATCATCATGCACATACACACACGCACGCGTTCACTCACACCCACACATTAGTCTAATCTCCTGTTCATACCTGCCAATGACTCACCCAAAATGGATCAGGGAGTGAGGGACTTTCTTATTTCCTCTGTGGCAGACCAATAAAAAACTCTTTATAGCAACACACACACACACACACACACACACACACACAAGCTCAGCGAGTCAAATGTTTATCCATTTTTAATGACGCACAGACAGCTTGACCTAGTATTGCTGGGCCCTGCCTGTGGTTTGTGTGTGTGTGTGTGTGAAGTGTTTTGTGGCAGTCTGGGGACACGGTGAATGTGAACGTGTGGTCCTGCGATGTGTGTGTGTGTGTTGTTGTTTTTTTTTTTTGGTGCCTGCGCATCCCAAATGGCAAAATAGCGTGTGCGGTTTGCAAAAGCCCCTCGAAATGAGTCATTTCCTGTCAGCCGACGCACACTGGGACGATATCAAACACACAACAGTGGACAAAAACATGCACCAATAACTCCACCTGAACACATTTTCGTGTTTCCCATCATCCCCACCTTAATGCATGTTGATCTCGCTGGCTTGTTAGCCAGGTTGCCATCTGCAACACGTCCGTATAGAGGTCATACTGTCACTCACTGCCTCACTTTCATGATATTATGCATTCATCCATGCACACACACACACTCCTAACACACTTTTTTATTCCGTGCCCTCGGTACGACCTCAGATTCCGTCCTCCCTCGGGGAGGCCCAGAGTTCTTCTGTCTTCTACAGTCTACAACCGTGCCAGCAATTGTAATGACAGGAGAGGTCCGCCATCGTTATAGTTGCTTCAGAATTTTTATTCACTTTGATTATTGATCACAAGTAGCAGTCTAGTGTGGTGCACTTTCTTTTAATTGTTTTTGGAAATGTTCCCTACCACTAGTGTGGAGGAAAGTAATTGGTCAGCTGTTGCACCTTATACTATAATAATCTAACCAACAAAAGATCTGGCTTGTATCAGTGCGGCGGGAGCAAATGTATATAGCATTCATCTAACTATAAAGCGAGGAATCTTTGTCAGGTCTGTTTGTTATTCACATATCTCGAGAACTTTTCATTTGATCTGCTTGACGGGTTTGTTGCCATGGAGCCAAGGGAGCGCCGTGTCAAATCTGGTGCATTTTGGACAGTGACACGTTCAATATTCATAAATTCTATCGCACGGGGAAGGAGAAGCAAACAAAACGGAGATGGGCGTGATGCAACAACTTGCTGTAATAACGTGCTGCAGAGCACAAAAAAAGGAAGCAGAAGGTGATACAAGTCTGAATGAGTGAGGAGATGTGGTCAGCACAGGTTTGCATGGGGGGAATGTTTTTCTTCAGAGATCTAATGACAAAATGTCTTCTGATGCTGGTTGAATGAGACACACCTATTTTAGTGGATTTTGCTGGAATGAAAAGTCAAAATTTTTCATGAATTCATCTGCCGTTTTCTTCAATAGCTTCCAGGTCTGTTGACCCATTGACTCAAAATCATTGCCACAATGTCTTTGGTTACTAGTTGAATGAGATACACCTGTTTTTATTGGATTTTGGTGGAATTTCTATTTTTCACGAATATCTTAGGTCTAAACCTCTGTCATTGACTGAAGTCAGTTTACTGCCCCTAACCCTAACCCTAGATCCAACCCTGTGATCCAAAAAAGTGTCACTACAGATAGGTGCCAGTCGACTCCAGATGGCACTGCACCTAAACACTTTCTGGAGGAATAATTTTTTTTCATGAATATTTTAAAGAAAAGTCACAATTTTTCATGAAAACATTGGTCACTGACCTTCTTCAGTTTTCTGCCTCTAACCTTACCCTAACTCTCGATGACGGAACGAAGTCACCTAACCCTAACCCGCTTGAGGTACGAGACAGAACAGGCCAGGGCTAGCTTGTTAGCATGCAAACTTTTGTAGATATTTCTGCAACACAAAACAGATGTCTTTGCAATAACATCAAAACTGTTGTTTCTTCACATTCTGTGTCATTTTTTTATTTTCTTTTAAAACCAAAATGTTTAAATATTGCTCCTTTAGCTAACTACTGTTTCACGGACACAGCTCTGGAGAGAGTAATTCTAAACTTTTGTTTCGAAACAATGTGCCACTTGAGCAAACTGAAGCCGATTGAAAAATTAAAAGGTACGGCGCACCACATCCTCCTAGTAGGGAGGTGTGATTAATCGTAAATCACATTTCACCATTATTCACAGCGATGTTATGCTTTTAAAGTCAAGTTCTTTGGATAATTTGAACAAAGCAATATCAGATATTTCTAGGCGATTCTGACAAAGTTCTCTAAGACCTCAGCTCCTATGTTCTCAGCAGGTGAGAAAAAAGGAATGAATTAGAATATTCTTTTGAATGAGACCCCTTTCAGAGTAAGAATCGAAAATGTTCATGTGACCTTACGCACACACACACACACACACACACACACACACACCTAGCATAATCCATCTTCATATCTCGGATCCATGTACCAGGAGAAAAATGTTGCATTTAAATTGCGTGTCAGAGTACAAGGTTATTTGGTTGTTCAGCCTCCTACAGTCTGCTCATAAAAAGACTGATATTTACACAAGGATTTCGTGTGCGTGTGTCCCTATAAGCCACAGGGAGAAAAAAAAATGACTCACTGTTGTCATGGGGAAAGCAGAGCGGTGAGACTGCAGGGCTCTACTGAACCGTGTAAAACACAAATTCGGACACATGTGCACAATCGCACACAACTTGCATCAAGCGTGTCGGCCCATGAATTAAACTGTGTTACCTTTTAAAGTCCGACTACACTGCTGCAGCGAGGTACATGTGCAGTCGGCAAGCGTGTGCATATGCATGGATAAGAGACGGTGAGTTTACACGAAGGAATACTCGGACCTGTAAGTGAAACACACACACATACGCGCACACACACACACTGAACATCTGCGCCAGGTTGTTTGGGATAGCAGCGAGTAGATCACAGACGCAGATGCACTCACCACAAACTAAAATTACCACACATAAACAACAGTGTTCAGACATCCATTTTTGTTTTCCTGCTTCTTGCCTTGTTCCGTCCGTCTCACATGCACAAACAACACATACGCAGTGATTCCCGAAAATCCCTTCGCGTGGCGCTTTATGAAAACACACGTGGAGTTCAGCAGGAACCGGATGCCTCAATAGCCAGCCCCGCCAGTCACAGACGCTGCTCGAAATCCCCAGAAATTCCAATTTAGTGATGCTTTTCCACATCCTACGTGAACCAAAAGGTCTGTCATGATATTTTCTGTGCGCGGTTATCACATCCTGTGTCTTGTGAGAAAGAACGGAATGTCGTGTTTTTATCAAACAGTTACATTGATTGGCACAAATTTATAAAAACTTTATACCGACATCCTTGTAAAAAGCATCAGTTGATAGGTAATAAGGTTGTTTATGGACTCATATTTCCTTTAAGGATATTTAGTAACAATATTATGTGTTGTAAGATTGTTGTTAATTGTTATCAAGCTTAATAAGGCATTGTTCTCACTATAGATCCTTATATCAGAGATTTAATAATGACATTAGGTAAGTTAGTTCAACTGAATAACTGTTTATGTAATTAAACAATTATAAGAAACATATGAGGCTTTTATTAACTGTTAAACTGTTGACAAGTCCTCAAAATAAATGTCTTACAATGTAACTATAAAGAGTTTACGATGCTGTTATAACACTATATAGTTTGATCAATCCATAATAATGTTAATCAGCATCTTATTAGGACCGAGAAGGGCCTTCGTACCTATTGATCTATTAAGATGATCCAATACACGTCTAGACCCATGGGCTTCAATACGATCCAGGAGCGTTACATTTTTAATGTGTAATGATTCAGCGCAATACAATTCGATTTGGTGCAATATGATGCAGTCTGATCAAAAAAAATAAATAATCCAGGTCTGTAAAAAAGTGACAATACTTGCAATTCCCTAGTTTTTTCTGAAGTACTGCATATCTGATTGCAAAGTATTTTCCCCAAGTACTTTATGGCACGGGGAAAAATGGGACACAAATGTATAATTTCAGAATAAATTGTCATTGACAGACATAAAATGACTTGCAGCCATGCCCAGGTGCCTCGCTTTGGCAGTTAGGGGGGAAGAAATCTGAAAAAATGCAGTTCATTGCGGTTCATGAACATGCGCATGGGTTTTTACCATTTCCACCAAATCCAAAACGTCTTCTAACGTGTTGATTGTCAATTTGAGGGTGCACTGTGAACCGTGTTGGCGTAGTCGGACATGCATGTCTTATACATGCAGCCCTTTTGTCTCCTGGTTGTTGAAAAGCAGCACTCAATATTCCATTCTATGATTTATCATGTGTTAAACAATCAATCAAAGTCATTTATCGCGTTATCTAACGACACATCACAACAGTGGGCTTCGTGACATTCGCAGACACGTCCTTCACTCGAATTCCTCCGATTTTTCACCAGTTATTTACTTGTTGGTCTCAAAAGGGGAGAGACAGATGGATGGAGAGAGACAGGGGGAGGCATGTGAGCATCGATTCAGAATGGTAGATAACACACAGGGAGGGAAGAGGGCGAAGACGGAGGGAAAGAAAGAGCTCATTGTCAGCCGTGTTGATGTGAACATAGATATCAGAAGGAGAGGTGGATGACAAAGGAAAGAGAGGAGTGACGCAAAGAAAGGTCCCTCATTATAAACTGTGAATATGGATGACTCGGTTTGAGCCAACAACACACTGCTGTTGCACAAGTTCCTAAGTTTTCCAGGCACGGTTTTACAACACACATGCCTCGGAATTCATTCGCACCGTCTCAGCCCTTTTTTCATGCAATTCCAGCAAACGTGTCGGCGTCGTAACTCTCCAGATAGAGCGCACCCCGGGGAGTTGGACACTCGTCGCCCGGAGCCTGCAGCGTGGCGGGGGGGGCGCGGCGCCACGCAGGGAGATGGAGAGAGGGAACGACGTGTGATGATGGTCAGAGACAAAGCGCTGCAGTACAATGCACACATAGGCTTCCCTCCATCACAGAGCGCTCATTGTGCAAACTCTGTGTCAAGTGTTTGTGCTGCAAGACCAACTGAGGAAAGAGAGAGGGATGGAGAGGAAAGAGAGAAAGGTGTGTGTGTGTGTGTGTGTGTGCGGCGGAGGGAGAGAATGGGAGGGTCGCCATCCGACCGTCATCTCCCTGCTGTTTGTGTTATGCAGCGTTGGTTGGGTTTGTTGTGTGTGTGCGCGTGACTGTACATGGTTGAGCAGCGTGTGTGTGAATGGGCTGCAGCATGAAAAGAGGCAAGGGTGTGGCCATGTTGTGTGTGTGTGTGTGTGTGTGTGTGTGTGTGTGTGTGTGGGAGGGAGGCAGGGTGGAAAGCATGGGTCACTCCGGGTGTCATCATTCATGCGTTGAGAGACATTAAGTGCTCAATGTACCACGCCGCTGTTCTGCAGAAAACATCTCGCCATTGTGGCGTCTCCATTGTGCACTATGTCCTCGCTTAACTGTACGGAAGCTAAAAGGCACTGAGGAATAAAAAAAAAAGTTTGTTCTGAATGGAAGCCAGAGGAAGAAAATTGCTTTTAAAAAAATGAAAATAGTGTCCAGACTAAAGAAGTAGATAAATCATGAGTTAGAAGTGCTGTGATGGAAAACTGAGGGGAAAAAAAAAAACAATTTCACAGTTTGCGATAAAAAACAGCTGGAAAATTGAAAATGGACCGATTGACGAACCAACTGAACGAGTTTGACGTTTTCACACTGTTTGATGAGATTGTGGCAAAACAATACGGCACACAGGCGGTACAAAGTGAGACCGGAAGTTCAATTTACATTTTCATCTTTAACAATGCTAAAAGGCTAGTTTACATCCATGCTAGCAGCTCTGGGAGGCTGTGCTTGAACGCAGCAGTGCTTTCAGTGACGTGCTAAGACTAGCACGCTGATGTCAAACAGGTGTAATTAAAGTGCTTATAGTTAAGGGTGCAGTATGTAAGAATTGGCCAATTTTTCCTACTCAAAACAAACACAGTGGCAACACATCACCAGAGTAACAGCTAACTGAAGCTTATGTTAGCTAGTTAGCTCAAATAACCATGCAGCTAGCAGTCGTATTAGCTGACTCTGCCTGGACTGGGAGTTCGGAGCACCGGGGGAGCGCTAGCACAAGAGGCGGGAAATGCGTCATACAACCACAGTCAGTCATTTCCTGTCTTATTTTGTAGGTTCCACCCTCTTGTCTATGCTTTGTTTCCTGTCTATGTTCCTTTCCCTCCTTTGTAATTTCCCTGATTATTTAGCCAGTGTGTTTCTCTCTTCCAGTTGTCAGTTCATCTGGCTGTTCTGAGCTCACAATCCGGACCACTAGCTGCGCTGCTAACTGAGCTAAATAGCCAACGGCAGCTACGGTTAGCGATTTCACTGGTGATTTGCTGCGCCCAATTTGTTTTGAGTGTGACGTTGGCAGGTGGCCAGTTCACCTATTGCACCTTCACCAAATTCGACATTATGCATAATGTGAGCTGGATGAATGTCAGTCAAGTAAGTATCACATTTTGAACCAATCCACCCAAATGTGAACAACAAAAGTCACTGGGATTCATCGTCTGTGAACTAATGAATGTGTGCACAAAACTTTGTGCCAATCCATCCAGTAGATCTCTCACTGCATGAGGGGGAGTCGGGGTTCGGCTTCATACTCCGGGGACCTTGTACAACATGACACGCGATCCATCCAGTAGTTGTCAAGGCAATTTACTTAAAACCGATTTTGACATCCCTTTGGCCGTGCAGCTAGCTTGTCTAAAAGACTTGTGTGCTGAGCCTGTGATGCCAGCCTCTGCAGGGCCTCAGAACAGTCTGCCAGACAGAGAACAGAGCCTGGAACTGAAGCAGGATCAGATGTTATCGTATTAATTGACAGATATCTCATATTTCCTGCCTTTATCCGGACGCAACATCCTCCTCATCCACTAGCCTTTAGAAGGACCAGTCAATAAACACAGGGGCCACGTTAAAGCCTTATTGTGGGATGCTAAAAAGGGTAAAACATGGAATATGTTGCAGTATATGGCTACATAATATTCTGTCTTGTGAGCGTGCGCGGCAAAATGTAAAAAGTTGTCAGATGGATTCCTGAGAGCCGCTTTAAATGGCTCTCAATGTGAGTTCACACTCGGCTGTAGCTGTTTCTTAAGGTGGGGAAAAAAAGGCGTTGTTTCCACAGTCACATGGGCAAGTTGGAACAATAGTTGCTGTGTGTGTCTGTGTGTGTGTTTGTGTGTTTGCGTTGCCTCGGTGGTGTGATGCTGTGTGGGAGTGATCCGAACGGACCGGCCGGCTCCGTGTCCCGGCATCCACACAGACGTCCGTCCGACAAAGTCGGCCACCTACACGCACGAGCATGTGCACACACACACATGCAGATACTCGGACTGTGTGGAGGGCAGTGGACACACACGGCGGAGGTAAAGGAGACAAAAAAGTCCGTCCCGCTCACAGAAAAAGACAAACAAAAACAGGAAGGAAGTGAGGAAAGAAGTCGCGGCATTCAGTTTCGACTTGGCCGCCCAGCAAGTTTCTCTTCAGTCGTGGCATGTATTGTCCCGTGTGTGTGTGTGTGTGTGTGTGTGTGTGCTGCCTTGTGTCCCGTGTGTACGTCAGTGTGAATGGGTGAATGGAGGAGGTGCGACCAAGGTCAAAGTGGGCGGCGTCTGACACACTACAGCCTTGCTCTCTGTGTTACGACGCCTCCTCTCTCTCTCTCTCTCTCTCTCTCTCTCTCTGTCATTGTGAGTCTGCCTCTCTCCCTCTTATGTCTCTATTTCTTGTCTTTGGCTCGTTCTTCTACCTCTTTTGTCCTCGCTCCCTTGTTCACAGAGCTCGGTGGTCACACTGTTTCAGTCGGGCTTTTTACTCCCACCGGGGCCGCAAATGGCCAAAGACTGCAAGCGTGCTTGCAAGCACCGCCAGCAGACACACACAGAGACTTTTCTGGGGGTCTGTGTTGGCTGTTTTGTAGCTCCTAGTTTCATACGGACATGAATAATCATCTAAATATATCTGTAGAACTGCTGGACTGACTGTGAGTGACTAGCTGTTATATAAAACATAAGTAGTAACCTCCATTTATATAATCAGCGTGCTTTCTTGCGCCTATGCATATTTCACAAACACTTTCCCACCAGAATGAGATACTTTCCCTCTATTAACGTTTTAATGGCGTTGGTATGCTGTGTCTTATTGAGCAGATGCGTTAATTAAAAGACATTTAAAAAATTGGTTTGTGGTTATTAGCATTCTACAAGAGGGGCGTCCTCCATCAGAAGTATTTATTGGTTTTACGGGAAATGCCTCGTAACGAACCGCGAGTCCGGTTCCCACTCAAAAAAAGCAATTTAAATACACCTAATCTCGCGAAATATTAAGCCTTTATTAGAAAAAGGAAAACGATTAAGAGGCTTACACTCAGGGTCCTTTCTGTCACTCTCGTTAGCGACTGCCGAACATGAGCTGCTTGCTAATATGTGAAGAGCAAACTGTTCAGAGACACAGTTCACACGTGTAACCAGATGTGGCCAAGTGGGCTTGTACACGTAAAACAAAACTTTGTGCACAGTGATGCGAATTTTGGAAGCTGGTTACGGTCTGCATGGATTCATGATAGACATTCTGTTGTATTTACGTTCCTTAATTACCTCTCTATGATGGAGATTCCATTGTTAATGGCGGGGTTAGGGTTACACTTTACTATAGTGTGATATATCGTGTTGTATTTGCTCAAACATTTGAGTGCAATTTGTTGTATGTTTAAGGCTTCATTATTACACGAAATGAAAAATTCTAGATATTTTTGCATTTCCATATTTGTTGGAATGAAAGCAGTGGATATTTTTAACGAGACATTGGGACATTTTCCAGCTGCGTTCGTGCCAGTGAAACCAGGTAAGTCATGAAGTGAGGGGGTTTTTGCGCCTAACCAGACTATAAGCACAACATAGAATTGAAAACTGAATATATAGAAACATAACGGGAAAGTCTGAAGTTTCAACACAAAACGTTTGTTGCCAACATTTATTCTTGCGGTTCTGTGGCAATTAACTGAAGATAAACTGAGAGGACTTTAGCATTCTGCACCACAATTAACACATCTGGTGGCAGATATACAAAAATAAAAGTCACAGAAAGTTTTGACAGTAAATAAAGGATTTATATGAATGGTTTGGGTTTATGGTTAGTCATTTCCTGTTTTATTTTGTAGATTTTATCCTTATGTTTCGTGTTTTCCTTTCCACTTCCAGCCTTTGTCTTTTTCCCACTTATTTGTTGGGTACACCCCTGTTCCATTTGTTATTCATTCTTGTGTATTTAAACCTGTGTTTTGCCTTCACTCTTTGTAAGTTTGTTTGTGTCCCCTGTGTTCCTTTGCCTCTTCCTTGTTCCTCGTGATCAAAATGTAAGCATATGTAGAGTTACACACACATCAGTCACCTGGTATTAACACAGCTAGACACTATCCAACATACCCAATGGCACATCAGTAGCACAGTATTCTGTATTTTTCTGTGTTTAATATTGCATCTCTTTATATACATAGGGTTAAATCCATTACCCTCCTCATAGATTGATCCTGTCCAGGCCGCCACATTGACGGCTCTTCCCTCAAGGGATGCTGCCAGAGATGAAGTGCTGTTTTGCTCAAGTTTATCCCATCCAGCAGTTAATTACAGGGATGAATTTCAAGACGGACGACATCCCAACTCAAGTGCTCTCCAATCAGTTCCTGGGCACGACTGGTTCAGTTCTACAGAGAGGCTCCTGAGAGTAAACAAAAGCCCTTACTGAATGATTCACAGCATGAAAATAAAGCGACTGACTGAGTTGATTTCACGAGTCAAGTCATCTTATGAATGTTGCAAAGCAGTATCGAGCGGAGGAAATAAAAAATTCCGTCTGAAATATGAACATGAGGTCTCAGGTAGTGAACTCCTCTTCCTCAGTTGTGCTGCTAACGCAAGTCCAACCATAAAAGAGCATTTCTCATTTGGGTCACGGTCTCAAAATGTCTGGAAGAGACCGGCTGCACAGGTTTCAGCGTCTGGTTTGTGTCCTGTATGTGTCGTATCCCACCTGAGGGAACTCTACACAACATGTCAGCGCACCGTATGTCCTGATAAATGCTAAGCGCCACCGAAGATGAGCGATTTCTTTGCAGCTGGGGTTACTGGGTCTTCTTCGATGCCAGACGGAGGGATGAAACCCTCCAGGATTGAAAATGGTCGTGTATTTTTGGCATTGCTGTGTGCCATTGGGTCCAAGTTAAGTTGTTTGATGGACCTGGATGAAACCATCAAAAACAACATGGAGGACAGCCTGGTCTCAAGTCTCCCTTACGTCAAGTATTTATCTGATCGTGAACAACAAAGCCCCCCCAACACTGTCACACTTAATAGGGTTTGTTGTGTTGAATTGGTTGAAAGAAAACGGCACGTTAGACGATAACTAATCATTAACATCAAGTACATCAACAGGTGTAGTGCTCTGTTAACAGTGGGGCTCCTGTCTTCCAGTGATGTTTCGGTTTCAAAGCAACGTTGGGAAAATTTGAATGTATCTGTGATCTAATAGACAGTGAAAGCAACGCCTGCAAGGGGGGAAATGTCTGTCAATAAGCATCCATCGCAGGGCTGCCCGAACCATAAGGTTTGATTTAGCCTGCAAAAAAAAAATGTATAATAGAAAAAATAATGTTCTGTGAGGTAAAAGTTTTAATGTCATACACCACAGTACCTTTTAAAAAAACCCCATCTGCAGTATTCTGCTCGCGGACTTCCTTGAATTACCTTTTGAAATAAATGAACACATCAGGCTAACAGAATTACCTGGGTGCCCGCTATTCCCCGCCTCGATTTAGAGTCTGCCCCAGTTTATGCAAAAGCCGGGCGTGTCTGTGTGTGCGCGTGCTAGGTAAATATAATCTCATATGTAGATTGCGTGTGTGCGTGTGTGTGTTTGAGAGAAAAAGAGGGAAAGTGTAATACAACATATTAAAACTAAAGGTCACCAGCGCTCCCTTTACAGAGCTGTCGTCATTACGCTTACAATATTTACTACCAACATTTCAGAGTGTGTGTGTGTGTGTGTGTGTGTCACAAAGCAGCAGAGGAGTGTACCTGGGTGTGTGTGTGTGTGTTTGTGCGTGGATTTGAAGTGAGCTCTCATCCCAGGTATAATTACTCGGAGATGTGCTCAATCCGAATGCATTTACGAGGAACCTGTCACACGCACATCAGCGTCATCGCCATGGCAACCGAAAGGTCTCTTTTTGAATATCATCCTTCAAAAGGGCTGCTTTCACCCAGCCGCAACCAACGTCATCAGAGCTGCTAAAAGACCAGTAACAGAGGAACTGTGTGCGCGCTCCGCGTGTGTGTGTGTGTGTGTGTGTGTGTGTGTGAGGCTGTGCCAGTATACCTGCATGTGAGCATGTAAATTCATCACCAGTATTCCCAGTCACAGCATGAAGGAGGAGGAGGAGGAGGAGGAGGAGGAGGATGGGAGGTTGAAAGAGAGAATAAAGGGAGAGTGTGCACTGTGCAGGCTGTTGCTAGGTGGAGCAGGGTTGATGCTTTTGAAGCGCAGATGTTTGCAACTTGTTACACGACTAAAAATTCTATCTTGCAAATGCATAAAATGTGCACACACACACACATACACATATATATATAAATATATATATATATACTCGGCAAGCAAACACACCGCGGCCCTGTGACTCAAACAGCGGTGTTGCGATCGGAGCCCACGCACGTCGAGGGGAAACACAGGGGGCCGGAAAGCGAGGCGAGGTTGGAATAAAAACAGGCAAGAGTCAAAGATAGAATATCCGAGGGAGCCGATAAAAGACTGGGAGACGGTAATAAGAAGAGATAGTGAGGAGAAGGTGAAGGAGATAAAGTGAACGGTGGAGCGATAGAGACTCGGAGGATAGATGAGGATTGGAGAGATGGATGAGCGCAGACTGGGAGAAAGTAAGTGAGAGGAGGAGGAGGAGGAGGAGGAGAGAGTAAAGTGGTTAGAGGAGAGGAAGAGGTGAAAAAAGATAGAGCAGCCGAGATGATAGAGAGCTTATTGAGTCCGTGCAGGAATCATACAGCAGCTCTCAGTCGATTATTGTCAGTGAGGAAGTGGAGAAACAATTGTCTTTATCTCACAGTGAACTTGTTGTAGTCCTGCGAGGACACGGGGTATGGTATCTATTATCCCAGAATAATGCTTTATGTGCTACAGCGGTGGTTTCCATTCAAAATTCATATGAAGCAGAGTTTACTTGTCAGCTCCTGTTCAATCAAAGAGTTATTTTCTGTGTTTTTTTATTTGAAAATTTCTAAGAATGTTTCCACTGCAGGAACTTTCCCCAGGGTCCAGGAAAACTTCCGTAGGGACCAGGCTCTGAATTAAGTTCCAGGGACATTATTTCACCCCTATGATTCCCTACTCGGTGGGTAGTACCTTCCAAATTTTGCACATCTTTACACCACGGTGGAAACACAGAGACAACAAGCTGAAGGACCCTTAAGTGCACTGAAAACTTACTTTAGCTTAAAACCATAGACTGTATGAGAAAAAAAAAGTGGACAGAGCCCCCATGATGTCACCTATAGACAGATGAAGAGCCAAAATGAAGCTCAAAGTGCGTGGTACCGGCTGGAAGCTGCCAAGCTAGCTAGGGCTAACAAGCTAGCTGTGTTTACACATAAGAGAGGCTAAATTTGCCCCACAGGTTTCAGCCAGAATACCTTTCTGTACATCAGCTGTAAGATGTTTCTGTGGTCGTGTTCAGGCTAATGTTAGCTTCTGACCAAAGTCAGCACTCACCAGAGACTCTGGTTCCTTTTGTTATTCTGCGGTGTCTTTTCTTTTCCCCGTCTCTTCTCAGTACGCTCATGAAGTAAAGCACATTTCACCTCCATTCTCCATTTTCTGCATTAAAATGTCTAAAAGCAACCAGATCTTTGTGATATATTTTGTTGAGCTGTGTACATATGTCATTCTATTAAACGTAACACTGCATTTCAATGTATTTCCTGTTGCTATAACTTCCAGTCAGAGACTGAGGAGGGAAGTTGTCACTGAGGGAACATGACAAAACATAACATTTATGAAACTTTGAAACATCAGATAGAATTTCTTTTGCAATGCTGGTCAAGCCACAGATGTTTTTCTTTCGTCATTATCATTTGCCTCCCTAGTTTTCCTCCATTTCTTCCAGGTGTGTATGGAAATGGTTGAGGAATGTCAACGACTGTGTCTGCTGCAAAGCATTAATACTGGAACACACGGCGCTCTTCACTGTCAGTACACAGTGAAGGTCCTGTCTGTGGCAGCGCGGGCCTGTAATCTACCCTCGGCCTCTCGCGCACTCTGAGCATGAGAGTGTCACGAGTGTGGCTGAAGTGTGCATACAGACGTGCGCAGCGGTCCATTCTCTCAGCTCTGCTTTTGGAAACAAGCGCATCTCATCAGCGGTTGGTTCGCCTCCAATCGGAACCAGATTCGGGCGGATTTCTGGCGAGCATTGTCGGCTACGATGGTATTTCCAGTCGATAGCACTGACACTGCCGTGCTCTTTGTGACGGTGCCTCTCTGAAATGATCGAACAAATGATACGTTTGTCCGACATAATTGTCTATTGATTGTGCGACGGATTAGCGAGACATCATCGAACCAGTTTATTGTTGACGCTGCCAGCTGTAATCCGCGGCTTGATGCAATACGCAGGTTTTGCTTTTAATAGCGATCGATTCGGTGCTTCGTGCCAGTCCTTTAATAAGAGCCTGCGTGAAAAGAGACGTTATTGGAGGGGAAGACAGCAGAGCCGGAGAGAATGTAGACGACAAACAGCCCGACTAAAAGAGGACAAGGACCTCTTCCTCCCACTGTCTCTGACTCATCACACCCCTGCTCCACATCTGTCTCCACGCTTGATTGCAGAGGACACGTGCACCCGGTGGAACGCAGGCTGACACGCATGCATGTGCGCCAAATGGTCACAGGAACAAACACGGATGCACACACGTTCGTTAAGAGCAAATCATGAAGTTGCACACATGAAGAGGCACGCGCACGCGCGCACACACCCATGCGCTTGCAGCAGGCCGAAAGGGAGTTCACCATGGCAACAGGAGAGTGGGGCAGCAGGATACAGTCTCTGACTGACACAGGTGTGTGAACAGATAACACTTTGCACGTGCATACACACACACATATGCACGCACGCGAGTGAAATGTGAGCGTCTGAGCGGTGAAAGCCAGCCGCTACTGTTTTGTCTGTGTGTCATTTTGTTCAGATTGTGTCTCTTTAAAAGTAAATTAACTAATTCATGCCAATAAAGCGCCTACATACACCGATCAGCCGCAACATTAAAACCACTGACAGGTGGAGTGAATAACATTGATCATCTCATCACAATGCGATGTTCTGCTGGGAAACCTTGGGTGCTGGCATTCATGTCAATGTCACCTGACATGCACCACCCATCCAAACACTGTTGTGGACCAAGTACACCCCTCATCACAACAACACTACCTGATGGCAGCGGCCCCCCAGCAGGACAATGTGCCCTGACACACCGCAAACACTGCTCAGGAACAGCTCAAGGGACATAATAAAGGGCCCAAGGTGTTGACCGGGCCTCCAAATACCCCAGGTCCCAATCTGATGGAGCATCTGTCAGACGTGCTGGAGCAGGTCTGATCCATGGAGGCGCCCCACCCCCCAACATACAGGACCCAGAGGATCCACTATAAAACGCCCTGGTGCCAGACACCACAGGACACCCTCAGAGGTCTGAAGTCCACGTCTTGACAGGTCAGAGCTGTTTTGGCTGCACAAGGGGAACCTTCACAGTATTAGGCATTTGGTCATAATGTTCTGCCTGATCGCTGTATACTGTACATATATGATGTGTGCAGCTGTAGAGACTACAGGAGCCTCGAAGCTATAAATGACGAGAGCACCTCAGATATGTGTGCGCTCACATCCTAAATCATCCCTGACTAAACTGACTGTGCTGTCACTCAGTGACAAAAGACTTTCCTGGATATCAGCCAGTTTTGTACGAGAGGGGCAGAACAACAAGGGTAAAAGGTGAACTCGAAAGTGGGGCGACATAAATATCTGTAATGAAGTGCCATCATTGGAAATAGGACGCTGGATTTCTCGCTGTTCCGTGCACAAACTGGAAGCACAGCTGGCCAGCTGCGAGTGCAGACCACTGGTGACCTCAAAAAATAAATAAATAAAAGAGAAAAAAAGGAAAACGTTGCAACCATTACATGGCTGCTGCTTCTAAAATGTTTCAAGTGTGTGGGAATTACGCTGGACATGATGCTGACTTCAGCTCCCTTTTGGCTGACTCGCTTACTTCCTGCAGGCAGATAAGGAGGCAGTAAGGAACAGTAAATCACGTGAGTGGTGTGTTTTTTAATGAGAAATGTGCGCCCCAAAAAGTATTTATGTCCTCAGCACCGATGTAAAGTCAAAGTTCCGGTTCAGCACTAAGGTTCTTTATCCCAACAATTCACTTTGCAGTCATGGATTACGCTCGCCTCCCTGCCAAGAATGCCTCTCTCATGTCTGTGAGGTGAATACTGCCAGCAGCTGTTTAGCTTAGCTTCGCACAAAGTATGAAAACAGCAGGAAACAGCAAGCCTGGCTCCGTCCAAAGGGAGCAGCTAATAAGCAAAATGTCAAATTATTCCTATTCATTAATATTCAGAAGGAGTTTTCGGTGTTTTTGACCCTGCACCGCCAAGGTCACACCAACCAACAGAGCAAAGCAGAATTTAATAGGAAAAGGTATTAAAGGCCGATAGGGAAGTACTGTAAACACGGGTACATGGTCAGTTTTGTGATTACCACCATAATATAAAGGTGCAATTATCTAATGTGATCGATGCAAAGTGAAAAAAAAAAAAAAAAACAATCCACATCATCATTTTCAAGATGCCTTTATTTTGAAATTCCCCGGCCACATCTCTGTCCCCTCATCCATCGCCTTCATCCAGACAGTGATAATGCCAGGTAGATGGTGCCAAGGGTAAGAGGATGAGGAGATGTAGCCCCACTATCAGGAATTAATTGGCAGTGTGGAAACAATTTGGACTTTGGCAGAAAGAAGGGTCAACAGACAAGCAGGGCATCTCGCATCTTTTCAACGACGGGTGAAATTCGACCGTGGTGTTCTGTTAGGAGATGCGGTGACTTAAACCAACGGTGAGTAAGAAAAAGTTTGACTAATACATCTGGTTTGTTAAGCTACAGATAGAGGAAAAGCCTAGCCTACTAGCTGCTAGGCTAATTTATGCGAGGTAATATGCCACAGGCTGAAGCTAACGATGGTGACTAGCAAAAAATACAATCGTTTTGTCTCCTTGACAGTTATTAAGGTCATAATGATTAAAAAATATATGTATTTAAAACATAATTATGATTGTTAAAGATATGAAACAACGATAGCAAAGTTCTACAGTAATGCGCCCAGCATTCATTTTAGCAGCCTAGTGTTAGCGCTGTTCACGTTAGCTAGTGTTAGCAATGTTTACATAAACTAGCTAGCGTTAGCAACATTACAAGGTACATTTATTGTCAGTCTTAAAACGCAAAGGTTTAAAAAAACGAAATTATGTTACTATGTTATACTAGTGTGTAGCATGTAAAGGTAGCTAGCTAGCGTAAGCAACGTTATCTTGTGCTTCAAACTAGCCACAAAGGGGCAGATGATTTGAACAACATTGTTTCATTCTCAATAATGAGCAGAACTGTTTTCTGTGTGTTAGTTTAAGGGTTAAAGTAAACTTAACTGCACTCAAGTCAACAATTATTTACACCTATATATGTGTTGTTCTTACGGCCAAAAGCAGAAAAGAAAAGCGTGGCAGTTTCTTCTGGCTGTGTTAAATGGGCAGATGATATCGTCTCATAACCATCGCGGGCCCCTGAGATTACAGCAAATCACAATCGGATCGTGTCAGACTTTGTGATACCTGCAAATATCGATAAGAATCAATGTATTGATTATCGCGATACATTTTGCCATTTTACACCCCTAGTGACGATTTAGATGAGATTGCGATTGGAGATACGAGTCATTCATTTGCAAGTTCCGCATATTGCACAGGTATTCACCTTTACAGCCACAAAACATATCAGTGTCAAAAGACGAAACTTGTAGCTCCTGATAAAATCCCATATTCGTGTCTGGCAAACCGCTTTTACGAGGGGGAGAAGTGAGGAGGGAGGGGTCAAGTCCGCAGATATTGATTGAACTGTCCTTGGTTAGGGGAGCGTCATGTGCGAGTTAAATTGAGTGGTGTTCCGCTGTAATGCAGACAGGGAGATTGGATATGATGATAGAGTGAATCCATTACAACCACAGAATGACTCTGAGACAGCCAGGGAGAATTGGGTCACTGGCTAATTGGACAGAAATACATCAGCCCGCCCTACGTGTGTGTACACACACACACACACACACACACACACACTGGCACGTACACATATACTCTACACATTGCTGGCACACATGCACATTCAGACCTGCATGAACACACACAGACTCGCGCGGACATACGTGCGGATACGGCGCAAACAGACTGATAACACCTGAGCGCACACAGCAAGGCAGTGCTCTACAGACAGCGTGTACAATGGTAGATTAGCATATAATAACCATTTAATCAATTAAACGCCATCTCAATGGGGATGCCCAGACAAGACCAAGGGATTTTCATTATGCATGACCAAGTCTGGCACACATAAAAAAACCCGCCCACACGCATACAGGCGCGCATACACATCAGCCGTTACTCACATTGATTATATCTTCATGTACAGTGCTCGCGCGCATGACATTTCCACGCGCCCAGATTTACAGTACAGCCAGTGAAGGCGGCCATAAAAAAGGGGTTTAGCAGACGCTGTCATAATTCTGAATAAATTCAGGAGAACTGTTCACCCCTGAGTTTTTCTGTTGCAGGGCAGAAAAGAGGCGGGGGGGGGAGGACGGAGGGAAATGAATGGAGAAAGTGTGGAGATGCAGGGAAGTGGAGCAGAGAACGAGGGAGGAAAAAAAGGAAGAGTTTGGAATATAAAGGGAGTCGACGTCACGGCGCGTCTCAGAGGGGAGGAAAGGAAAACAACGCCAGCCATTTTATCCGTTCGAGGCGCTTTGCATTTTTGCTGTATCATGCCACAATCAGGCAGCTCGGTGCTGAAGAAGAGGAAGTACGGGAGGGGGAGGAGGGGGAGTGGAGAAGGGGGTACACACACCCAAAACACACACACACACACACACACAGACTCACACTTGAGCCTTGATGTGTTTCATCTCCAAGTGCAGAATAGCACCGTGGTTTGAAGGAGTGATACTTTGATCCATCAGATGTCTGAGGATGGTGAGATTATAAGGATTGTTAGCTGGAGATACAGTGAAATGGGCATCACTGAAAATGACTCTGTCAGGGAGTGTGTTTGTGTGTGTGTGTGTGTGTGTCCGCCTCCCTTTTTCTCTGCGTCTCGCATGTCCTGTCAATTCCCTGTACATCTTTCTAATCTTTCCCTTCTGTTGTCCCTTCCTCCTTCGCTTCTTCCCTCCCTCCCTCCTCCTCTTTTCTCCATCCTCCTTTTCCCGTCTGCATGCGGCGCATTGATTAATCAATTCAGCCCGCAATGATATCCTTTGAAGCCCTTGCATCATGGCAGCAAGCATCAATATTTACAGTAGTTCGGCATTAAATAAAGCATTATTTAATGATCGGGTGAATGAATGAATTATTTGTAATCGATATGCACGTGTGTTGTTATTCACTCTGTTCAAAGTACTAAAACGTACAACAGATTAATCTGAACACTGGACCATCATGTAGACTGTGTAAGTCATGTACTGCTTGTACTGTATTTCATAACACTTTCTGATTTGAACGTCACAGGTCATAGAGACATAATGTAACATGTCTGCCATGTGCTTATCTATATTTCCAGGTCCTATGTTTCCCTAGTTCTACATATGTGCTCTTTAAGCGTGAAGTGATCCTACGTTCCGAGGTTCCCTAGTTTCTGCTGTCCAGGGTCCTATGTTCCCCAGTTCAATATCCTGTTCACTCACACTAACCCCCTTATTGCGGTTGGTTCAACGGACCCTAACCCAAACACTAGACCTGGGGAACATAAGACTCTAGCAACATAGAAACTTAGGAACATAGGACCCTGGAAACATAGCACTCCAGGAGAGCATATGTATAACTGGTAAATAGGACCCTGGGAACATAAAACCTTTGTTATGTTTCCATTATGTGCCATATAAATCTAGGGAACAACGGTCCCTGGGGTATATTGAACCTTGGGACCATAGGACCCTGGAAACAAAGACCCCTGGGAGAACACATATATAGAACTAGGACGTATTGGACCCTGGGAACACAAGACTCTGAGAGATCATATATTGCACAATTGGGAAAACATAGAACCCTGGGAACATAGTAATAACTTCGGTCACACCTGCATGTAAAACAACACAAACTTTCTCTTTTTTTAAATTTTGATTCATTCCAATAGAATCGTTGCGATTCGTGGATTCAATCATGGGGGTGCAAATCATGTTGAGTTACATTTAGATTAACTCTGGCCGACAAATGCGTCACATTAACCAACAGCAAGCTGTCTTGAAGGTGTTACCGACCTCGGGGGGGGCTGGGACGGAGGGTCCAAAATAGAGGAAGCTGTGAAAGTTTATTCGCCACATAGTTTATTAGCTACATCAGCTAGTGCTGTACCATTTACTTTTACTTAACCTCCCATGTCAGAGTTAATGCTTCAAACCGAAATAGAGCAACGGTTTGCACACAGTAATGGGACAAGAGCTGATGATACAAACACGTCTTTGAGATAAACTGTGTGAAATGTAAAATGTAAACTTATTGTGTATTAGTGTGTAAGCTGTTCGCCTGCCAGCTACAATAGGTCTACAAACAGTCACCAAGCTCCCAGAACCAAACACTTCACAAAGATCCACAGATTAATTTCATTATGAAGCTTTGCGGTGTGACCAGGCCTTTATCTCTTTGTTTCTCACTTCGCAGTCTACTCAATTATGCATCCTTAAAAGCTCAGAGGCGGAACTTTAGGAGTAGTAAGATGTGTTTCCCCCGCTTCTCATTTACTTATGCATGAGAGAGGAGCAAGAAGAGTCAGATGGCAGGTGGGAAAGAGCACGGAGGGGATGAAAGATGTGGAGAGAGATAAAGCAGAAAAGTGAGAAGGGAAAAAAGCAAGCGAAGAAAGATAAGGGTCAAAGGTACAGCAGAGAGAGAAGATGAGATATCAAAATGCAGAAATGAAAACGGCGGCAGAGAGAAATTTGGATTTTTTTTTTTTTTTTTTTGCCTGCGCGTCTGGTACAAATTAACAGCAGGGGTTGACAGCACACCCTCGGTGCCACCGGGATGGCAAAGTGTGTATCCGTGTGTGTGTGCATGAACAAGACTGAATTATTCAGAGACAAGCTGGGACTCGCTGAGTAAACATTAAGTCGACATAGAGATGCAGCCTCACACACACACGCATACACTCCTGGTCCCCTGGTGTTCAGGGGGGGACTCTCGCCTCCTGTGGGTCCTCCAGACAGATGGGACGGGAAATGTGTCACTGGGTCAAACTCAAACGGTGGCGGCCATCTTGGTACCACTGAGCCAAATGTCACCTCTATTAACCCTGGAGGGAAATGGGAGGCTTTTTTTTTTTTTTTCTGGCGACGATTAACCGCTGCCAAGGAAAATTGTTTTTCCGTGTTCCTGCTAGACTGAGTGATGACAACTTGACTGATTTGATGAAACGTGTGAAATCGAGGAAATTTCAGCCGTTGCTATCAGGGATGATCTGCACTTATGTGAAAAGATATAAATCAAAAATGATAGAATCTGGGAGAGGGAAGTGTATCAGACATGAGCATTTCGAAATGGAAATTAAAATTGCAGCAGAGTGGCACTGCGTTGTCTGTAAATGTCAAAGTCAATTTATTGGTCACAGGACATAAAGAGTCTTCCACAATCTTTGTCTGACAAAACTACTCAAGTGACATTGTTTGAGTCATTGCAGCCAGGGCTCAGAAACTCTAAATTTTTAACCGAAAATAAATCTTGCCTTCTAGCTGAGAGTCAGACAAAAGGATGAATCCCATGTTGAGCGTTATTATAGATAACCCCTGGTTTTCTTGCAAGACCCACCCTACCATGCCACTGACACAGCGGATTGTGAGCTGTAGTTCCCCCAGTAAACACAGCGACCTCTTTGGTTGATGTGACTGATGTGTCTCTGGGCTAGTTAGGGAACTACACTAATCAATGAGTTGACAGTTGAAGTCAAGCTTAGAGAACCCAACCAACGAAGGCAACCAATCAGAGACGGAGTAGTATATAATGCTTATAAATTGACTTTTTTCCTAAATGATTACAACCTAAAGCCACATTGCAAATTCCATCAGAGCAAAAGATTGTTATGAATAAATGAATTAACCTGCTCTGAAAACACACATTTCTACGTGATCCGTCATTGGCTGTCGTCTCAGGCTCTAAGAGCATGGGCATCCATGAGCCACACTATCAATGAAATGGCATTTGCCATCTCTAGGGCATGGAATGCCGTCTGCTGGATCAAATATGCCACTGAGAATAGATCAGTGGACATTTTGACTAAGAAAGACAGTTTTTGTTCAGTCTGATGCAATAGTGAATTACTTTGCCACTTTAGTGAGTTGGCAAAACATCCTACATGCTAGTTTGTTAGCTTGTCTGTGTGTATTGTTGTCAATTTTACTTATAGAATCACAAGAATCTAAGCTTTCTAACATTGTATGGAATGACCACATACTTAAATTCAGTTGTGAGCCTATTTGCCTAGCTGTGTTTGTATTGTTTGGCAAACTGGCCGGACAGTGGTTCGAAAAAGGTTAGCAAATCATTTCTAACCATCAACCAAAGTTGGCAAGTCGTTTACCACATTTTTTCCCAGATCTGACTTGAGGTTGACTATAGCCAGGAGGAGCTTAGCTGAGCACAAAGACTGAAAAGAGGGGGAAACAGCTGGCCTAGCGCTGTCCAAAATAAAATAAAAAAACTTCATACCAGTGCCTCTAACACTCACTCATTAGCATGCTGTATACGGTTTGTTTAATTAGACACAAATAGAAATGTAAAAACCAACTGCACCCTGATGACAAGATTCTGGGATGTTATTGCTCCTGGCTGTTGTTCCGCCGAGAAATAATTTATATATTTCTGTATGTAAACTTGCTAATTAATGAGCTTTAGAGACGCTGCTAGCCGTATTTTGGAACAGAGACGGGCTAACTGTTTAGCCCTGCTTCAAGTCTTTATGCTTAACTCATCGCCTCCTGGCTTTAGCTCTGCAGTTTAAACACAGAATTGAGAGGTCAAGTCAGCTGGCGTGTAATATGACTGTTTACTGTGAAGGTTATCGTTGCTTTCTTAAGTCCATAGTGCCGAGCTCTCGTACTGGAGAGTCTCGCTGTGTTTACATGCATAAGTTTCTCCACATAATCCGTGTTTGTGTTGAGGCGAGATATGTTAAAATGAGCAGCTTACAGTGATGCGAGAGTGAGACTTTCAAACAAAGCTTTAATCCACAGTTTTCATTCTCCCGTTTTTCACGCGTGAGTGACAAGCAGTTCGGCTCGCAGGCTCGTTTTGATAAAGAAATATCTCGCGGTTCAAACTAATTAAAAACGAGCGTTTTTTTGTTGTTCGTCGCGACGCTCTGAGCAAACGAACACGGCCGCAGAGTAATCTCTTTGTCTCTTTTGCAATTTATTCCTCATCTATATGCATTAGATGGATGATTTCTGCTGCTTTACCATAATAGTTTTCATTCTTTTCCTTTTAATTTCAACATCACACTGACTTCGCAGCTTCGTTCGCCCTTTGTTTGAGAATAAATCACGGGCTGCTCCTCGTCGAGTGTTTCCTGCACTCGTCTTTTCCCTGCGTGTTTCGTCGCTCCGGTCTGCCGGCGGAGCAGTGGAACATGGGATAGCTGTCTAACCCCCGTCACCTGTCGAGATACGCCGGATGGATGCACCCTGTGGAAATTAACGCCAGGATTATGCAAATCCAAATTGAACTGTGAAGTTAAGAGGCTCGGCCCAGTGACCTCGTCATCTCGCGCAGGCAGGGGACGGGCGCGCAGACAGATCGACGTACAGAACTCGCGCACTCACACAGACACACACGTGTTAACGCACGCATACGCACACGCTCACAAAAAAACACACAGACACGAACGCAAAGAGACGCGGCCGCAAATCATTGCTTTTCCCTCGCGCGTGTGTTTGTGTACGTGTGTGTACACTTGTGAGGCCTCTCCTGCTTGTGTGCATGAGCTGAATTATAATTTGGTCATTAGTGCTGTGTCCCAAATTACCACACACACACAGACACACACACAAAGACAGACACGTGTATGCACAGGCCACTGGTTCCTCCAGCTGTGACTGCAGCAAGAATTTGGCTTATTTATCAAAAAAAACAACCTTAAACCATTTAATGAGGCAGCACTGTGGCATACAGCCGCTTAAATTCAGGTACTTTAATCCTCCGTATGAGCCTTTATCCATGACTGCCAATGATTGCAAGGACACAGGAGACAGAAATGTGCCGAGCTAGCTCAGTTAGCAGAACGTAAGATTCTCAAGTGCCCCGTCAGAGAGTGCTGTTTAGATGAGCTGGTTGTTTTAATTGTGTCAGGAACATAA
Organism: Lagodon rhomboides; assembly: GCA_039737535.1. Classification (NCBI taxonomy): domain Eukaryota; kingdom Metazoa; phylum Chordata; class Actinopteri; order Spariformes; family Sparidae; genus Lagodon; species Lagodon rhomboides. The sequence goes on along the minus strand of CM077805.1, from coordinate 11,986,865 downwards.
AGGTGCTCAGCTCACGTGGACTTACAAGACATCTAAAGTTTCCTGTTAAATCTAATTTGCATTCGAGAAGCACGTGCATATTCAGGGATTTCCAAACTCTTCTTTTGCATCCATTCAAAGGAAAATTGTTTGTCTTTCAAGCCCAACCCAGCCACCCATGTCATACACTCACAGTTCTGGCAGGTTTAGGCAAGAAAAACCACTTGGTTAGGTTTAGAATAACATTGTGGTTCAGGGGTAAAATAACTATGTCAGTCCCGTATTTGTTTAATCCGACTGTCCATCCCCGACGTCTTACCTACATAGTCTATTCACTCTTTATCCTGCTTCACCTCACTTCCTCGTTTGCTGCCGTAATATTTACGAAGGCCAATAGAGGGCGCTGCTGAACAAGAAATGTAAATATGGGTCGTTATAAGTTCTCACTTCCACAGTCTTCTGTGGTCCCTACATAAAAACTTTCTGGGGGAACTCCAGCTTAGAGGATAGTAGAAATCTCTACTGAAAACAAAAAGAGACAGAAAATGTAGTCTACATTTAAATCTAACAATGTTTTTGTGTGACTTACTCCGCATCGAAGCAGATAGATTGCAAATATAGATGCGCATGCCAAACAAAAAGGTACGCACGCCAATTGCGGAGTTTAATTGAATAATTTCCAACGGATCCAGGCTCCGTGCTCTGTAATACATTACTGACAAAGGCATTAACATACAGAGAATAATCAGGCTTGTTCCGAATCAGCTCGATACCATCTCACTGCCATGGGAAATCATGGAAGGAAAACGTGTGAACCTGAGAACTACTGATCGTATAAAGGGCTAACTGATCACACAAGTATGTAAATAATTGTCTGCCTTGTAAAAGTGAACATCACTGCCTCAGAAAATTCCTCGAGACATAGTTTTGCTCCAAGGAAGCGGGTGAAAAAAAAGAAAAGAGAAAAAGATAAGTCAAAGACCGAATATGTGGAACATGGCCTCTTTTTCTCATTTCTCCATCCTCGATACCTTCTGGCTGACCTCTGTGACAGATGACAGATGACAGATGACGGATAATACACGCGCGCTGATACACGCGCTAACGTTTTCCGACGCTCCTGTTCGCACAGTCGTGCGCATTTGCCCACATCCTTATCATATTCAAGCGTATGTGCTCACAGTCTGCCAGATTTTAAACGCTGGTAGAATCTAATGGTTGGCATTAGCTCAGCGTTCCCCTGACATTTCCCTGGAAAAGGGCTTCAGCTGCTAAGTGTGCGTTATTGTGTGTGTGCGTGTGTGTGTGTGTGTGTGTGTGTGTGTGCTCACAGGGCCCTAACAGACAGGCAGACGGGCCGTGGGTGTGGGTGGTGAGTGGGAGAGAGAAACCATGAGAGAACAGTGGAAGAGATGGAGATGGTGAGAGGACTGGGAAAGAGAGAGAGAGAGGTGCAGAGATACTGTAGCCGAGAGAGAGAGAGAAAGAGAGAGAGAGAGAGAGAGAGAGAGAGAGCTAAAAGAGCAAAGGTGAGTCATGGAAGTCGAGACAGAAGGAGAGAGAGAAGCTGTCCACGCTCTCTCCCAGGAGCAGCATGCGTCCATCAGTGTATAAACCCAAGGCTTCATCAGCCGGCACGCTAATGTCAATTAAGCGCTGTTCCACATCTTAATATTCAATTAGTTCCTTCTGCGGCCTGGCTGTGTGTCACAAGAGAGCCTCAATTCAAACATCGGTTGATATATTATAGGTTTTTATTTTGAAGTCGCTCCTCGAAGAACAATTCACGTTTACTGCGACTTGAGCAGTTGTGCCCCCGGTTTTCTTTCAGCTGCGAGATTAAATCTTGCACAGATTTTTTTCGTCCAAATGTTCACACAGAGATGTATGGATCAACTGTTTTTATGGGTTCTTATTAACGTATGCACACCACTGCGGAACAATCATGCAGGGGGAATATATATTTGGATTGGACCTCGATGTGATTTTCTGCAGAAATGTGACCGATGAAATCTTTAGTTTCAGCTGATGTCCAGGTCAAAATGGGAGAAAACCTTTTCATTTTGGTCTCACGACATCCAAGACTGTGTGACAAACACCACGACGACTACCTCAACGACCAAGTCACGGACGATATATGGCTTGAGATGGCCGAGCAGCTGGGATACACTGAGGATGGTGATGTAGCTGTTATACACTTGGTGATGTTGGTCATGGAAAGGGGCTTGAGGGGGAACATATCGGGCCTCCTTCACGAGACGTAAATGACCACATGCGATTGCGAAGTGTACTTATTAACATCTGCAAACGGTGGGGGGACGGGGATGTAAATGGAACATGGCACCGTGGATAATCGCACCAGACCTGCTGTGCCTGGTTGCTATGTGGAAAAAATCTATTTTTTGAAAATGTCCACGGAGAGTTCAAGCAGACTCGTGTTTCGTTTGTGTTCTTCATTGTTCTTCATTTCAACCATTGACTGAAAAACGTTCTTCTTTAAACACAAAAAGCAAAGGTCACTGATAAGTAACATATCTATTAGTTTTACATTATATTTGCTTTATATCTTTATATCTGCTGTGTGCTTCATTTTGTGAGGTCGCTCCAACTTGTGAAACTAATCTAATTTCAGTCTGTGTGTGGGCGTTCACACATTCAGACACGTTGGTTATAAGGCAACAGTTTATTTACTTAACAGCTTTATTTGGAGGTGAAACTGCGAGTGAAAAACACTGAAATGCTTGTTTTAAGGGAAAATATGTGTTAAACCAGCGAGATAGTCATTGAACCATGATAGATATTTACAAGGAACAGCAGGGCATTGCCCAAAACCCCCGTCAAAATGCCCCACATGTTGCAAAAGTGATGCAGTACCACTGGACACCGTCCTGGAGATTGGACGTGTGCACTTCAGACTTGACAAAACGACACACAAATACTGCTGGCTGAAGAACGATTCAGTTGTGCCATATGGAGCCAGGAGAAAGCGTCTCATGAGGAATATGTGAACACACTATCGTTCCTTCCAAGTAGAGAAAGGCTAATCCCAGAAGATTACCTTTGACTGAGTCTTCCCCTTTTACGTGTTTTCCTACGGAAGCTCCCAGAGGCCACAGGTTTAATTATTGTTTTAATGATGTAATTTCGAGATCACAAGTTAATTATTACTTCGTCTCGCGATAACAAAGATCGCTTTCTCAAGATAACGGATTCATTTATGTCTTTATCTCGACAAAACAAGAGAAATGAATCCGTAATCACGAGAAAGCAAAAGGTTGCTCCCTCTCATTACTTACAGTCTGATGGTTATTAGATCAGCAGTGCCGTGTGCCGGCATGCATACATGGCGTCTTGAGGCTGATTTAAGCTGAACATGTCAGAACGATCGATTATTGATCAATGCATCAGACTGTACTTCAATCTTACTAATTTATAAACATTCTTTATGACCCTGTTAGCCTCGGGAAGCTTCTCTTCCCCGCACACACAAGACATCGCAGCCTCCTGGACTGTAACACATCTCCCTTTAGTTGGTCAGTTCATCTATGACTATGATGTTTCATCCTGCACTGTTTCTACGCCGACGACAGCATTTTCTAGCCGTTTACACTCTTTTTGTATCCATCTCAGACTTACACACATGGCATAATAAACACCCTCCCCTGTTCACAAGTGTCTCCCTCTAAATTGTCTGCGAAAAGTGGCAAGCGCTACATAATAACACTGTTGTTGCACCTATCCCTGCGGCAGCCGCCACAATTTAAATAGCCTCATATCAAATCAATTGGTAAAACAGTCAATTATTCATAAGAAACTCCCGAGCCCACTCCGCGGAGCACCGTGTGTGTCTAATGGTCCGGTCCGAAGAATCCTACGAAGCCGTTTTTCTCGTGATGAATTATCTCGTTATCTCCGTAAACCGACGCTTGTAATTCCGTGATAATGACATGAATGACTCACGATCTCAGGAAACCGAATACAGTTGAACTCGTTATCACAGGAAAGCAGAGGAAATAATATGTTTGACCCCTGACCGTTAATAAACGCCTGTCAGTGACGATGCGAAAAGGTTCATCTCCATCTACTGCTGACTGTGGAGTAAACTACTGAGTGTCTTTCGTGTGGGGAGATGCAGCTGGATAGACGAGGGCGTGATTTATAGTCTCCGGGTTTGCCTTTGTTGTCCCTTCCAAACGAGTTCGACGAAAGCTGACTTCTTTCAGCAATTCATTTGATGCGTACGCTGTTATTAATATTTGGAATGAAGGCTAAAACTTTTAAAAGACGGCCAAAGTTCTGATATATTTCCCTTACTATTTTTTCTTATCATAGACTCTCAAGACACTGCGACACGGATTAAAGTTTGGGGTTTTATATTTTACTCTACATGTGTCTCCCCTTCATCCTCTCCAGGGTTTACTCATGCGTTGTGACACTCCGTCGACCCTCGCATGCTGCCTTTTTTCCTCCCCCTTCCCCCTCGACGACTTCCGTTCAGCCTTCATTTTCCAATGACACAGAGGATCATATCCTCTCTCTGGGGGATACGATGTAACTTAATGCGGGTCAGTGATACACAGAGAAATGCCCTATAACCTCCCCCCACCCTCCATTTCCACCTAACCCAGTTAGTCGCTGACACTGTACTGAGTGTGGGGCTCGGGGTGTGTTCGTATAGATACACTCTATGCATGCACGAGCGCATGCGGCTATATGTATGAAGCCGACTCCCCCAGCATTAGTCATGGACAGCGGATACTCGCCTTCCTCGGCGCGCTAAAAGGGTCGTTATGACCTTAAGTCACTTCCTGACCTCTGCGACGCTTCATTAAATGCTCACAGGCTGATGAAGATGAAGATAATGATGGTGATAATGACAGCTCGCCGGTTCTCTTACATTTGAAAAAAAATAAATAAATAAAATAAAGAGCATTTTTTGTATGAGCATGGGTGCTCCACTGTGGACTAATGGGATTTTTCTATTAGGACATATGCCACTTAACCCAGTCCATCGTTCAGTGGGTGAATTTTGTGTGCTAGAGGCGATGCTTTTCACTATGCGACGAGCTGCTGAGTGATCCTAGACTGCAGGGATTAGCGCCCGTCATGATGACCTTGATTGGGACTGAGCGGCGTCGATATTCCGTGTCGATCGACCAGCCGCAGCGTATACTACCAGCTTCTCTCCGCCGACAGAGGCAGCTCGCTTTCAGGCCGGTCTGAATTCAGTTCCTCTCTGTGTCCAAACATTTATCCAGGTCATTGAACTTCAGCGGTTAAATGAAAGCATTTCCTTTTTACTGTTTTGCCTCAGCTGGAGCCACCACGGGCCAAGAGCGAGTCACCATCTGGAAAAAAATCTAAGTACTCTCAGGAGGCTGGTCAATGAGTCAAGCGACATAAGTCACTTCTGTGTCAAAAGTAATGCTGCCAGCTTCATGAGGTGTCAAATGGCTCTAAGTTTGCCTTTTCTTTCCCTCAGGGGGGGTTTCATTTCTGGTATTGCTGTTTTGGGCCTTTCACATGCTTAAGGTGCGATATGTAAGAACTGGCCATGTATCTAAATCATACGCCAACAAAAAAGGGGTAGCATATCACCAGAGCAAGGTAATTACTGCTAACTGTAGCTGCCATTTGCTAGTTAGCTCAATTAGCCATGCAGCTACTTTTATGTTATTGATTTTTTGTGCCTTTCACATGCTTAAAGGTGCATTATGTAAGAACTGGCCATGTGTCGAATTCAAACACCAACAAACAGTGGGGCAGTATATCACCAGAGCAACTGCTAACCGCTGCTACCTATAGCTGTTGTTAGCTTGTTAGCTCAATTAGCCATGTAGCTACCTATTAGCTGATTCTGCCTGGACTGGGAGCTAGAGGAACCAGGGGATTGTCCATGTAGTTTACTATAGAACTATCAACTCTTGTGGTTCAATGTGGCTAAGGGCTAGCTGGTTAGCATGCTAACTTCAGACTAGATATCTCTGCAACACAATACATACTGTAGATGTCCGTGACATATGGTCAAAACTGTTATTTCTTCACATTCTGCCTTTTTATACTCAAATTCTTACATATTGCACCTATAAATGATTTTAAAAAGTGGGTCATCCAACCACTTGAACATCAATGTGCTGTCAGAAGTACATGAATAATGAGAGTAATGTACATGAGCACCAGGGTGGAACGTCTGTGGGTTGGTAACGATGAGCTGGCCACTTTTACTGGTTGTAAGGACTTTTCACAAGCAGAACACACATACTGAGGATTGATATTTTAAGCTCTTCCACGTTCATAGATAAAAACAGGTGGGAGCCGAGCACAAAAGCACTCTTTGTCATGTCATGTCATTGTTCAATGAAGCGAGTGAGTTGATGGATGTATCAAAATTCAGGACAAGAACCAGCGTGAGCATGAATTTTGTGCACAAGTCAAAGCCGCATCTGCAAAATCTCGCTCTTGCATAAATTATCACTATAAGGCATTGAGTTGTTTAAGGAAAAACAGATGCAGTCTCTCCTCGAGCGTAGCCTGCAGCCAGGGTTTTGCTGCTGCTCACAGTCTCACAGCGACTGTTCTGTGGCTCAGTGAAATTTTTAATTGTGAGGAAACTGTGTGTCTCTATTCCTTCCTGCAACATCTTTTGCCCTTTGGAGCCATTTGTAAAGTGTCCCCTGTAGACAGGAGTAATGGTTCGGCTCAGACAGTCGTTGTTCAGCTGAAATGTCAATCTACTTATTTTTGAACCGTTACGAGGCCATTAAGAAAACAGTGGATAGGATCAAATGGATGTGTACATCTTGATTTTTAACAGGTCAAGTTGAAATAATTTGGTCAGGTTTAGGCAAGAAAACTATTTGGTTAGGCTTTAGGAAAACATTGGGGTCGGGCTAAGGTTTAGGTCGGTGTTAGAACTTGTTGTTTTTTATGCTACTTCACCCGACTTCCTCCTTTCCTGCCGCAATAATTACTACGGCCACTAGGGGTCGCCAAATGTGAGTCATAATAAATTGCCTTCGTAGTCAACTTACACGAACATAATCAGGTTTTCAAGAAAAGCAGACACTTTTATTTTGCACCTTTCTACAAGCTCTGTAGATGTATTATTACCAAAACATGCCATCAGAATGTTCTCAGTATGACCTATAAATACCGTTTTCTCAATGCTATTTTTGCCCATTAGCTACTGACCTCTAATGTCACCGACAAATTACCCTCCAATGATATAGCCGTACAGCAAACCCTACCCACCTCTATTAGTGAATAACAGAGATTCTCTGGAAGAAAAACGCACAAAAGTGACCACCTCCATACAAATGATATGCAAATGCAACCAGAGCGTGCAGCATCTGCACCCTCTTCAGCGTTCGGCAGCACTGCAGGGAGCAGCGAGTGAGGAGGAGCTGAGTTTCAGAGCTGACCCCGAAATACTAAGCTCGCGGTGGAGGAGCGGGAGAGGGGAAAAGACTGAGGGGGAAGGAGAGCTAAATTGAAAGAGGAAAGAAAGATGACTGGAGGCCGATGGAACGAAAGACAAATGAGGAAGTGAGCGTTGCTCTCGTAAGAAGACACACGGAATAAACATGAGTTCCCCCGGGGGACGATGACATGAGAGACGCGTCACGCTGATTATCTATGGAGTGACAATCTCCTTCAGGAAATCACCTGTGGAAAAAGGAAAAACACACGAGTGCAACGTTCATTTTTTGGAGCAATCATTTTAATGGCTTTGAAAGTCGCTCTGTTTTTTCCCAGGAAGTAATGATTCATGTAAAAGAGATCGTTTGGCCGTTTGTGAATAATGTTAACACAGTGAGCTGCTGGTGGGAGGCTCGCCTACGGCCTCTCATTGCTTTAAATCAGACACAAAGTCAATTTTTTATAAATGGGAGGCCTACAGAAAAAGACGAGTGTACTGATTCTCATTTTCAGATCGCAGGAAGGGTCTATTGGTGGACGATTTAATTTGTAATTTGTGATAAAGTTGATTGAAAGACACAGCTGATTGCACGTTATGGTAATACTACAGAAATACGAAAAAAGATGAAGTTTGGTGAGCGAACAGTGTGTTCAGTCATTCACACTTACAGCGGCGACCTCGTCTTAACCCGCCTCACAGCTCTTCCTGCAAAACAAACAGAGCGAAAAAAGCATCCAAGTTTTCAGGGTGAAACATTCGAGAAAATCCACGGGAGAGTTTTCCTTTGTTAACCCCGTGCAGGCAGGCCGCCATGGGACCTCATTAGAGGAAAAGGTTTGGTTTTGTTTTTGTGTTTTCCTCATTGAATATTTCCGTCAGGAGCAGCCGCGTCTCGACATCCATCTCCATTTACCGCAGCAACTTTATTTTAGGGCGGTGAGGCGTTTTGACATCGGGAAGTTGAACAAAGTGGCTTATTTCCATATCCAAGCAGTCACGTTCATCAAAGACACCAGCTGCGCTAAGAATAGGATTCAGAGGAGCAAGAACAGAGGTGCACTTCGCTTGGAGAGTGACATTTAATGACAAAATGGGTTTATCTTTAAAGGGACCGAGTGTTTGCGTCTGTTATTCATCGTATATGAATAGGATGTTTATTTTCTTTACGTTTCTCTAATCATCTGTTGCTCCGTCCTCGTGCTGCTGGAGCACCTGCGTTTCCTCTTGGGGATCAATAAAGGATAATAAAACATGAAATATTTTTACATGTTTAACTAAGTGTGTCTTTATTGTACATTAAGTGGCATTAAAGTGATGAAATGATTCTAGGAGAAACAAAGGTTGAATGTATTTCTCTTTAGTACTTTTATTTCTATTTAATTTTTTATTTTGGACTCAGTGTTGTCCTCGCTAATTCCATAGTTGCTCTATTTATTCCAAAGATACAAAGATATATTTATTATATAGTTTGCAGACTATTGTGTAAATGAGAACATCGCTTCAACCGTCCATCTTTTTTTGTTCTTTAGCTTTTTCTGGGCAATGTTACTAGAACTTAAACTAGGATTTGCCAACACAAGCATGTGTATGGAGGATCAAAACTCCCAAAATAAATAAATGTCTCAATAAATACATGAATATTCCATGAAATGCACCAAAAATAATATTTGAACAATAAATTCACGGAGGCGATTAACTCTGATCTGTGGTCCCTTCTGGTTTGCAGTGTTCCCCGATGGACAGAAAGCTTTACCGGTTGCTAAGCAATTGCTAACTGCTGTTAACTGTGACGTTAGCTGCCGTTAGCTAGTTAGCTGTGCGTTTAGTTAACTGTAGCTGCACTGAATCGGAAACAAAAACAAAACAAATAGTAAAAACTAGTTAAAAATGCACAAGTATAACTCTGGGTTAAAGTTGTGAGGATTGGAGTCTATCCCAGCATGCACTGGGAAACACCCAGACAACCACCACTTTCTTATTCACCCACTGGAAACTAGAGCACAGACAACAGACGAACATATACATATAACACATAACATCACAGGTCAGAGGTCAGGTAAAGCTGAAGTCGAACACACGAGCCACTTGCTGCGTTCTCCAGACTACCTCCTGGCGCCGCGAGTTAATAGACAGCATCCTACGCTCTCGTGCTCTCAGAGGATGTCTGCACATCCACAGACAGCGCTGACCCGTCACCCGGCGCACTGATAACCCTCCTGCTCCTTTTCAACGCCGCCTGTCTCCCTCTCCAACTGTCTGCGAGTGGACAAAGAGAAAGACAGACAGGGAGTGCGGCGGAGAGAAAAACAGACGCAGACAGACAAAAGAGAGGGAGACAAGGAGCATCATCAATGATCCATATCCATATCACCACAGGTCTAATGCACGCCCCAGCCGGTGGCAGGCTGAACCAATCGGAGTATGACACACGCTCATAGAGTGTCGGTATCCCATGGCTACAATCTCCCAGAACACCCCCTGGGGGCCTCCAAAGGATGGTAAACAAAATGGACGGGATGCACAAAGGCTCACAATACACAACCCGTAGTAGCGCCCGTCTGTCTCTCTATCCACCCACTTCCTTTTGTTCCATCCCTGCAAATTACCGCCGAAGTAGTCCCAGCATGAAACAGACACTTTTTTCTCTCGCGAGCGAAATTAAATCATGACATCCTCTGATGCTGCTGCCGCTGCTGCTGCTGCTGCCCTCACTGTCTAGACTGAGGGAGAAATACTAAGCCCGAGGCAGGAGAGGACAGAGGCTGTCTGGCAACAGGTACGCAGAGGGCATCCGGAGTTCTGGACTGAGCTAACTAACTGGGTTTGCTCTGAGCTGATTACAGATGCAGAGGAGGAGAGGAGGAGGAGAGGTAATTGGGATGAGCAAAGGTCAAAGGGGGACACAAAGGACTTGTCATTGTCGGGGGACGTTGACAAGGCAGTAAGGAGGGGCTAGAAAAGGAGAGGAGGTTAGACTGGACTAGAAGAGGAGGGCATGAGTCAAAAGGTAAGATGATTGCAGGTTTATAATCATTTAGTCACGTATTTCTTACGATTTCGGTCCCGGTTGGTTGGGTTTTTTTAGACGCAGGTCACTGTAAGCGCTAACTTTGGTGACAAATTACATTTCCTGTTTTTGCTTCACAATGTTTCATTCACCACTTGAATGCTTTTAATGCGAGGCTAAATATAATGTCTTTGCATTGGCGGTAACTTAATACAACCATGTGACGTGTGCGGGAGGGAAGCAGATAGGATCGGGGAAATACGATTAAAAACAGTAACCCTATACCGCAGTCATGCGTCGTTTCCTGTGAATCTCCCGTGCTTTTAAAGGCAATCTGAGTCCAAAATGGGAATGGCGGACCGCGCCACCACGAATTAAAACTCAATATTGACAAGTACTATCAAGAAAAGGTTTCCTGAAACTCTTGAGGATTATAAATTCAATGCTCTTGAGGTTAAGAGTGTCGACCTTCCTATCTAAAGTGTCCTGTTTTAGCTGAACACTCCGCCACTAAGAATAAAAACTGCGATATCGAGAGGTAATTACAGAATTAGATTACATTGAATGGATACTGCTGAGAAAGTGTCGACACAAATACCATTTTTTTAAAAAAAAAAAAGGTTTCTCACGGATTATAACTTTAAAGGTGCACTATGCAGTTTTGGAAAACATATTAAAACTCATAAAGTTAACATTTACCATATGCACGAGCTAATAGTACAAACACAGAAATAGTTAGTGCACAAGTCTTGAGAGAGCTCCTGTGTCCTTCCATTCGAACCTTGCCATGATGCAGTGATAATGAAAATCCATTCATGAATGATCACAAATCACAGTCGTAAAACACACTCCAATGGAAACCAAGAACACAGGTAAAGAAAGGAGTAGAGGAAGAAAAAAGGTCAAGAAGGGGTAGAAGAAGAGCAACGGGGGCGGAGGGGGGGACATGAGAGGTTACGACACTGCTGTGAAGACTCTGCTAAAGAAAGAAGGGAGGGGAAAGACAATAGAAGCCACGCGGTGGGCGGTAAGTGGGTTGGAAGGTGGAGAAAAAGCAGGAAGTGAAGGTTAGAGCGAGGGAGGGAGTGGGTGGTGCGCAGGGGTTATTTAAGATGACAAGGTTAAAAGGGAGGGTCGCCGGGGTTGCTGCGGAGATGAAACGAGAGAGGAGGAGAGGATCAGCGGGAGAATGAGCTGGGCGAGGAGGGGTGGCGAGAGGCGCAGATTAATTATACTGGTGGATCCGTCGGGACTTACGCAGGAGAGTATAAGAGAGAAGTTAGAATCCGAGAAAATAAATGAGTAGAGAGAGGGGGAAAAGGGGCGAGGAGAGTTGAAAAGACTGGAACAATAGCCTTATCGTGAGAGGTATTAAATGAATATATTATGTTTAAAAAATATTGCCATCAGAGCGGGAGAAGATGTGGTTCGTGAAATTATAGCGGAGGGGAGGCGGCGGCTGAATACGAGATGGAGGGAGCGTTTAGAGGAGAGGAGAGAAAGGTAGGCGAGGCGGAGGGAGTCGAGGTGTTTTGTTGCAGTGTGACCGGGTGAGCCCTCGGAGGGGTCTCAGGGTTGCACACGGCTTTCCTAATGAGGGAGAAAAACTGCAAACAGGAGCCTGAACTACTCCCGGGAACAGCGTAAACCTCGTATCGAGAAGACTGATCTTTATCCTCTCTTCATCCTCCCCCCCCTCCGCCTCCTCCGAGATACATATTCACACACACAAACACACACACGCGCGAAGAGTCTCTCATGTAAGCAACAGGCGCACAAGCATTGGAAACATCCAGTTAAAAAGCAAACACAAGCTTCATGTGAAAAATTGATAAAACGTGATAAATGCCCTTTAAGGTGCCACTCTAGTAGGGGAAAACAAGATTATATGCCCTCCAGGGTGCCCTTCCAGCGGAGAAAACATGATAAAGTGTCCTCTAAGGTGCCCTTCCAGTAGAGAAAATGTGAATAAGTGTCCTCTAGGGTGCCCTTCCAGCGGAGAAAACGTGATGAAGTGTCCTCTAGGGTGCCCTTCCAGTGGAGAAAACATGGTAAAGTGTCTACTAGGGTGCCCTTCCAGTGGTGAAAATGTGACAAAGTGTTCTTTAGGGTGCCCTTCCAGTGGAGAAAATGTGATAAAGTGTCCTCTAGGGTGCCCTTCCAGTGGAGAAAACATGATGAAGTGTCCTTAACGTTGCCCTTCCAGTGGAGAAAATGTGATAAAGTGTCCTCTAGGGTGCCCTTCCAGTAGAGAAAACATGATAAAGCATCCTCTAGGGTGCCCTTCCAGTGGAGAAAACGTGATAAAGTGTCCTCTAGGTTTCCCTTCCATTGGAGAAAACATGATAAAGCGTCCTCTAGGGTGCCCTTCCAGTGGAGAAACATGATAAAGTGTCCTTAATGTTGCCCTTCCAGCAGAGAAAATGTGATAAACTGTCCTCTAGGGTGCCCTTCCAGTAGAAAAAAATGCGACAAAGCGTCCTTTAGGTTGCCCTTCCAGCGGAGAAAACATGATAAAGTGTCCTTAATGTTGCCCTTTCAGTGGAGAAAACGTTAAAAAGTGTTCTCTAGGGTGCCCTTCCAGCGGAGAAAATGTGGAAAAGTGTCCTCAAGGTTGCCCTTCCAGCAGAGAAAACATGATAAAGTGCCCTTAATTTTGCCCTTCCAGTAGAGAAAATGCAACAAAGCGTCCTTTAGGTTGCCCTTTCAGTGGAGAAAACATGATAAAGCGTCCTCTAGGGTGCCCTTCCAGTGCCGGTGCCCTTTTTATTGTTCCCGCCCCTGCCCCTTAAACATCCTGAGTCCGCCCCTGCAGGCACAGCATGAGCTTACGAGCGCGCGCACAAACCACATTACCCTACCCAAACCTGACCATACGAGACAATGCAGGCGCACAGGGGCCAGCCGTCCATTCAATAATGGCTCAAATTGGAGGAAATGGCTTCTGAAATTACATTTCTCATTTTAAGTGCACGACTGCTGATTCACATTCATTTCCTGCGGGACCCGGCCAAGCGTCACATCTATCAAACATCACGTAGCTTCATCTCTGCGAGCCCCCATCGCAAACCATAATGAGCCTAACAGGACGCGTCTGATGAGAAAATGTTTTTGTATGCGATCGAGGGGAGGCTATCAATCCCATAATATGATGTATCTGCTTTGTCTATTTACAAGATGCTTTTTGTAAAGAGCCTGAAGGTCCGCAGAAACTAAATGAACATGCTCAGGCTATAAACGGGGCTCTCTTATGAATGACACCAACGGGGGGAATGGGCTTGAATCCTCCTTTGTTAACATTTTAATCAGCTCACGGATTCAAGGAGTTCAAGGCCTGTCTGCGCGCATATGACCGCTATGCATTCAAATTGCACTCCATGAGAAAACTGTGTTATTTTCGTCTGTGTGAATGAAAACAGGGCCCACCCCAAGCCACAGGAGACTGCGTCGCACCGCTGCCATCTAGTGTTCAAGCCTGAGGAAAACCTGTTTTTTCGAATCTGGACTCTTGGATGTATATTTAAATCTAAATGTGATGACATGTTTTTTCTGTGTGATGTAACAAATAATCTACAAGGAGGGTTTTAAAGGTGCAGTATGTAGTATTTGGGATGACGGAGGAAACATCTTCACTGGCTGACAAACAATAAACAAACTATTTTTGTTTTCATGACTGAATAAACAAACCGACCATACAGGACAACACATCTTCATACTGTTTTACTCTGTTTATATGTGGCGGACCCTGCCACCCTTCTAGCTTCAAACAGTGTTCTGGGGACCTTATTTTCCTCCGAGAACAGCTTGTTTATTCAGTTACGGAAAAAATAAACACATCTGAGTTTGTATAATTACCTCATTATTATTGTAAATATTAAAATTCTTACATTGATTTTCTTTGCCAAAACTACATAATGCCCCTTTAATAGTGTCTTACATTCTTCTGCTGCATTGTCACTCCCTAATATCGTACACTCGGCTGACTAGGATCCACCAAAACACATTAAAATGCACAAAACATACCAGGGGAGACGAGAACAGAACAGACCAGCTGTCTGTGGGACGTAAACTGAAGGTCTGCAGTGTTTCATCTGATGAACGTAGAGACTCAAACCCACTGGCTGGCAGATGTTTCACCGAAGGACACAAGAATTTGTGTTGGAGGCCCTGCCTGACACACAAAAGACAGGGTGTCAATGACGCACAGCACACAGGGGGAAATGAGCACGTCTCATGGCTGGACCCTGCCGCACGATGACTTACCCATTGTGCAACATCCATTCTGGAAGTCATTTGAATAAAAGACGGGAATAAGACACGAGGAAAGAATTAGTTTGTGTCTCCACCGCCCCAGAGGGACTGAGAAAAAACTTTTGCGACTTCATGAGATAATTTACAGCGCTGCTACAAATGTATTCACACACATTTTCTTTTTCTCGTTTTCCTCTAACTTTCATCTCGTGAAATAATGGGTGTTTGTCAGGGTTCTCTGTGTCCTCTGATAAATGAAATGAAACTGTAAAATAGCGCACAGTGATACAAAAGAATCTAATATGTGAGGCGGCGCTGACCTCTTCTATCTCTGCTGCGGAGGGAAGCTGACTGGCGTCAGTGCACAGAATATTATTCAAAACCTCAAGATTAGCTGCGAGGAAACTAACTTCTTTGTCTGATTCATCTTCCATTATAATAGGGGTCATTCATAACATTGATAAATATGCTTTGGAATAACGAAACTGTCTATTTAGTACAAATACTTCAAAGTGAATTGAGCTGTACTTCAGACAGATTGCAGTGAAATGGTTGTGTACTTTTGTGGCAGTTCATATTCAATATCCTGATATAAAAATACAGTCATTATCTATTTTTCCCTCATAAGTCGAGGCAAGTTTTTCATAGTCCACGAAACATTTCTGGAGAGTCACAGCAAAACAGCATTCTCCTGAACAACTGATGTAGATGGGGACTTATTTTAAAATGTATATAAAGAATCAACAGAAAAACAATATAAAATGGATCCAAATCTCCGGAAATCAATTTTGAAAGATGTAATTTACACCTTTGAAGCGCGGTCAAGCTTCTGCACCCACTTAAACCGGGTGCATGCTAACGCTTAGCTTAGCTACAGTGAAGATTTGTATTAAAAAAGGGTGCCAATAACGTCTTTTCAAATACATTTTGAATCTTGGGGCTTCCAGAGACTTGGATTATGCCGGACGAGCTGTATGAAGACATTTCATGTTTCCTTTTGGTGGTTTTCTTACATTTAAAAGAAGTCCCCATCTACTTCAGTTGTTCAGGAGAATGCCGCAACGCTGTTTAGCTGTGACGCTCCAGAAATGTTTTGTGGACTTTGTAACTTCAGCAGACTTTCCATCAACATTTGGATGAGTAGATGATAACTACATTTTCATTTTTGGGTGCACTTATCCTTTAAATACGTTTGCTTTGCTTCGAGGGTCCTGATGGGCGGGAAAGGGGCAGGCAAATCTTTCACAATGTGTCAGGAGGTTTTTTTTTCTTTTTTTCAGTTGTTGAATTCATCTGAAAGTTTCCACAGTCATACAGAGAATTTCCAGACGGATGATTAATGAAAAATAACAAAAAATATCAAGGTAACTTTTGTCCATTTCACTGCACCTGCCTGTTTCACACAGGATGTCAGAGGGCCCTTTAAGTCGGGTACAATTTGAATCCTTCCTCTGTTTGACACTGCGCTTAATTTGTGTATTCTTGACGGCAGACATGAACAGAAAACACCTGCGAGAGGAGAAGTGAAACACCTTAAAATGAGCCAAAAGTCAGAATTAGATACGCCGCTGTGTCTATCTTAGAACAAATGCCTATTATTCAGCATTCAAGGGGATTTAGATGCTCTGAGTGTACCGTTTATACCAATGATGATCTCATTTGTTTACTATGTCACACAATAAATGTATTATAAATTACTGGTGTTCAAACGTTGCCGTCGACATGCTCCACGTGAAGAGTTATGGCCGCTGTTACACGCAGCAGTGCACTTAAAGGAGGAGGTATGGCGATATAAGAGGTGTGGGTGTGTGTGTGTGTGTGAGAGAGAGAGAGAGCGGGTCATATCTTATCTATATGCTGCATTTGACACAAACTATTTGAACATTTTGTCCTGCTCTCTGCGCTGGTTCTGGGTCACAGCCGAGTGGGTTCGTTCTGCGGCGGAGCGATTCTGATAGTCTTAAACCATGCAGAGGCACGCCGTTATCTCCGAGGCCCAGAAAGACCACTGACATCTCTGTTTCCTCTGAGTGCACACACACGCACGCACGCAACCACACTCGTATACGAATACGCACACACACACACAGATAATACATAGACACGTTCGCAAAAGCACACACATGAAACCGTTTGAGTGAACAGAACTGCATCCCACAGGGACAGGCTGCCACTCACAGAGCACTCACAACATGCAGACAAATACACACTGTGAAACCCTGGGAGAGTGTTCAAAGAGGTGGAATACAAACACACACACACACACATAAAAACACACACACACACTTTCATACTCTTCGGTGGCAGTTTTGGAAGAAGTACTCAGAGCTTTTACTTTATAAGTAAAAGTACCATGGTCTAAAAATTCCTGAATTTCAAAATGTTCGTAAAAGTTCGGATGTATTTTATGAGTAAGTAACAAAAGTATTTGTCATGCAGAGGGCGTTATATAATTATAGAATATTGGATAATTCTGTTTTTATCATTACAAATACATGTAAGAACACTTTAATGTTGTGGATTGTCAACGTGGAGCCAATTGTAGATACTACTGGGCATATTAGTAGCATAGGTTTTTTATTTCTGTAACTACAAAGCTCAAATAAAAGTAGTGTAGTAAAAAGTGCAGTGTTGAAAATCTGAAATGCAGTGGAGCTGAAGTACAGGTTGTGTAAAAGGATAGAAAGGAAATACTCAAGTAAAGAACAAATACCTTAAATAGTACTTAAAGCACCGACAAGGACTGTTGTCTGCTGTTGATTCTGGCGACCCCTGTGGACAAAAGCGGTACACGCACCATCACCGTTAAAGATCTTGATCGGGCTAGCGTGTCCATTCAAAAGACGCAATGTACTTTTAATACTGTTTTTTCTTTTTGTTTTTGAAACACGGCTGTTAGCCGGATGGATGGCGATAAGGTAATGTATCTATCTGTGGCCGTGGCGATGACGATGGTGAAGCAAAGGAAACTACCTCAAAACATTAAACAGTGGCAGCAAAGAGTGAATGAGGTGTTAATTGTGGAAAGGGTCAGCTAAAACACAGCTGATGATGGAGCTTTCTGGTACAGATGGTCAGCGTGGATAACAGCCATGTCAAAAACGAAAGGCTAAAAACATGAAATTCCTATCTCTGAGGGTCACCGCCTCCCGGTTGAAGACTCAGGATACCGAGGATCAGCGTTAAACTGAGACTGTTTCATACGTTCCTTGTAGGAGTACTTAAATAAATGTACTTAGTTACTTTCCGCCAGGGCTTAGGGGACACACAAAACACCAACACAGGCTTTCAGCACACAATGACACATCCTCTTCACAAAGCACTTTGGAGCTGAACCGATGAGACGCATCTCGAGAAGAGATGAGTGTGTTACGACACCACAGTGCACGATGTCACACACACACAGGCTCACTTTACCGCCTCTAATGAAAATGCGGGCCAGCTCCATTCCGTGAAAACAACCCTTATCTACAGTATCACTATCTATTTTGGTCGCACGTACACTCAGCAGTGCCACTCTGTGGTCATCCAGGTGTGCCGCAAGCCTCCTCACCTGTGCATCATGGACACTGTACGTCACTGCGGGCTGAGCAGCAGTGTCTGAAACACAGTTCAGTCTCGTACTGAGATGTACTGGGCACGTATGAATTGTTTTTGGGTGGTTATTTTTTAACACATGTCACTGTGGTGTATATTTACAGCTCATAAAAGTGCAACACTTGAAAGTCAGTCAGCAGGAAACCACAAGAGGAAGTAGTCAGAGATATTGTGACTGAGCTGCATCCACATCGTGCAGGATACATCTATCTATCAGACAGGTCTGTGTGCGATGATGACAGATGATGGATCAGTTTACTTCATTTCAGTTGTACAAATGAGTTTACGGAGGCCCGTGCAGGTCTATCATCACAGTAATCTGCTGTAATTATCATTAATCGCTCGTAATTAAACAGCGTCAGGACGTCGCAGGGGAACGTGAGCTCAATTAATAACCGCGTCAGAGCCCAGACGTCGCTCGGCTACGCCGCCTCCTGCGTCGGGTTCTCTCTCATGCCGCCTTCAGGTGCCGTTGGAAATTTGGACATGAACACAAATGACGAGCCGCAGCAGCGATTGCAAGTAGTCTGTGATTTGCTGCTTTATAACTCAGAATTTTAGATTACGGATTTATGTAGTTCTGTCACATCTAGAAGCTTTTCAGTCCTGCATGAAACATCCAGAGCCACAGATCTTGTTAAATAAAGTTTCAGAGCTGATGAGACACAAAACTTATGTATGTGTTAATATTCATGGCATTCTGTTTGTTTAGCAACTGATAATGCTGTCAGCAAGATGATGTTTTATTTTTAATGCAAGCATGATGTTTTAAGTGTTTGTAAATCCACTTTTTATCATAGTCAAGCTGTTGAGATTTCATTTAAGAAGCAGTGAGTGCTCCCTGTTAATTATTTGTTAAAAGTTGTGCTTTACCACAATATTTTTCTGACTAACTTGACGTCAAGACATCAATTCGTCTGCACCTTTGAAATGACTGTAATTATAAACTATAAATATGTTGTTTTAAAAGTCTTTTCTAGTTTAAGTAGATGGTGAAGTACACACCACAGCGACAGTGGGGAATGATAAAGCTGGGATCACTTTCAGAAGTGCACTGACGACCAATCACAGCTTGGATTTACAGGGCCATCAATTAGCTTCATTTTGGAGACTTTTTCCTCCAAAATAACCAACCTGAGCCGATCTCTTTTACGTAAGCTATTTGATGACATTCAGGAAACACCAGCTGATCTTTGGGAACACCTAACAAACTGCATAGAGCCAATTTTCTTTTTTGCAGGACTGAATAAACAAGCTGTTCTCAGAGGAAAATAAGGTCCCCAGAACACTGTCTGAAGCTAGAAAGGTGGCAGGGTCCGCCACATATAAACAAAGTAAACAGTATGAAGTCGTGTTGTCCCTTAAGGTCAGTTTGTCATACAACTCTTTATTTTCTGATTTAAATGTTTCTCCCACAAAACTACACAGTGCACCTTTAAGCTTTGAAGCTGCGTGCGCCAACACAGTTTCTTCCGTGGCGCCCGTGAACGCAGCACCGACGGTGCTGTACAGTGCGGGAGATGCTGCAGCGGCGGAGCACAACAGAAAACAATGTGTAGGAAGAGGACGGCCGGATCTCTCCACACACACGCTGACTGATCATGGCCGGTCGGTGCCGAGACGGCCCTCGCGGCCGCTCGGGTGACGCCGCCGGTGGTGGCCTGAAATCGGCGCGAACGCCCCGCCAGCAAGAAGAACCGTCCGGAGGGAGCGAGGACGCGGCGGAGCCTCTGCGGGAGCTGCCGCGGTGGATGCGGCTGTACTTCTACGGGATGCACGGAGTGACTCTGGACGTCCTGCTCTCGTCCCTGCAGGGGCTCGTGGACCATCGGGACCCGAAGCTGCTGGGCTTCTCCTCCCCGTACCTCTGCATCATGCACTCGCTGACCCACTTTGCGCTGGAGAAGATCTACTCGCAGAAGAGGTGCTTCCGAGGTCGGCCTGTGGTGTTCCATCTGGTCTTCTACCCGTCCGTCTACATCGGGCTGCAGATCCTCATCGGGAACATCAACACCCTGACCGAGCAGGTGAGGCTGGTGTCCGGGACCCAGCTGGTGGTGCACTACGTCCTGGCCCTCTATTTCGCCCAGGTGTTCCACAGATGGCTGTCCGGGCTGCAGTACCACCCCGACCCCCCGCGACGGCCCGTCCCGGTGGACAGCGCGCACGATCGGGGGCCCTCTCCTCGCGCTCTCCCGGGCCTCGTGCGCTTCTTGTTCTTCGGGATGCACGGCTTCCTGGACGAGGTCATCTTCACGTCCGTCTTCAACCTGGTGGAGAAGTCCGACCGGACCCTGAGCGGCCACACGTCCCTGTGGTCCTTCCTGATGTACGGCAGCTGCAGCTTCGTGGTGGAGAAGCTCTACCTCCACCTGCACTTCGGCAGAGGCTGGGGGACGTGCCGGAGGCTCCCCATCTACGTCTGCTTCATCTACGCCTGGGAGTTCTCCTGGGGCCTGGCGCTCAGGCAGTTCGACGCCTGCTCCTGGGACTACTCCCACTACCCGCACAACTTCATGGGGCTCATCACCCTGCTGTACCTGCCGGGCTGGCTCTGCCTCAGTCTGTATCAGGACGTGCTGTCCAACGTGCTGCTGAGGATCAAGTGCACCACAGCTGCGGACGGTCCGAGCGGGGAGAACGGGGAGGTGAACGGACAGCTGGAGTCCAAGAAAAAACTACTTTGATTTGTGTTTTCTTTTTCTATTTTTTTGAGGTTTTAACTTAGACTAATGGAGAAGAAACAGGCAGACATTGTTTTTAGTATGATTAACCAATTAAAAAGGACATGAAAATGGATATTTGACAAGGTTAAAGGTGCACTACGAAGAAATTTCAATCAGAAGAGAAAGACCTTCATTAACTGATTATTTATATATTTTTTGGACTGAGAGTTTATTTAGTTGTCAATGAAGATCTGTCCTCTTCTGATTGAAATTTCTTTCTACAAAAACTACATAGTGCACCTTTAAGACAAACCACTTTGGGTCCTCTGGGACAGCAATATGTTGCCACGACGACAGCTGTTGAGATGTTCACTGAGTTAGGGAGTCTGGACATTTGCCACCAGTGATTCCAGGTGATGTTTCTGGGGGTCCGGGAGTGAAACACACGACTAAGGCCCCCAAACTGTTTACCTAACCTCTTTTAATTACAATGAACCAACTGCCGTTTGTACACGATGTGAAATCTAGTTGTGATATTCATGTTTTTACGAGTCTCCTTGACTTTGGAAGTGTGAATACTTTTTTCCTGTGTTTTTAAGGACAGACTTGCGATTGTGTCATTCGCACCCGCATGCTTTTTAACTGTAGCTCATACCTGCATGCTGCAAAGTGCAAATAACATCCGGGAGGCTTGTTTCGAAGCGGTTTGTTGGATATGTCGGTATTTTTTAAGATAAATAGGACATAAAAACAACCGTCAGGAGGACCGCCGTTCCATCTAAATGTTCATTTCAATTTATTCAGTTAGTTTTTAATTGACGTTTTTATAACTCGGCTTGTTAATATGACCCCCGAGTAGTGCATGGTAATTATAGCGTAGACATGAACCCAGTAATATATGTAGCAAAGAAAACCTGTAGCTGAATGGACACGAGGAGCGAGAGCTAACTGTGAATCGTTCGTTAACCAAATTTGCTGGAGTGCCTTCCTGCATGTGCAAACAGGGTCGACCAGGTTTCCATGGAGGCTCTTCTGTTTTTTTTATATACTTGAAGCACTCTCGTGTTTCTTTATTAATCATAATTGTAAAGATGTTTGAACGTCCAGCGCTAACCCGGTCAGCGAGGATGCGTTTGTGTCAGTATCAGAGCCCCACCGCTGACGGCCGGGTGTTAAATTTTCAAATGCGCTGATTTCTTTGGAACCTGGAACATAATTCTGTTTACTGCTAATAATCACGACAAATACTCCTGTTAAGGACGACTGTATGTTTTCTGGATCTTACTTTATAAAACTTGTCAGAGCCCCTTGCAGGCTTGTAAAATGTAGAGAGAGCTGACGCGTTAAATTCAATTAAATCCATAAATCAACGTATCTTAAGTGAATAAAGTACAGACGTGTTTTAAATTTAGTTCTTAGTTAATACACCCCAACTGTGTATACTGTGTAGAGCAAAATTTGCCTTATCAACAAACTAAAAGTACCTCGCACTGTGGCTAAACAAATGGCAAATCTTAGCAGACGTATCCACTCCGTGCAAATCAGTTTGTTAGGTAACTAACCATCGTTTGGAGTCGGTTCTCACAGCAATTAAGTGGCAGCAGTTGAAGCCGGTCACTCCCACAGTAGCGTATTAACTTGGCGCTGGTATAATTTATGAAGCTGTCCTTTAGTTACTTCTTTATAATAACAACATGTTATGTTATAATCACAACTCTAAATTCTGATAGTTGAAGTAAGTAATATTGAGAAATATTTCCTGAATGTTTAGTATATTCCTAGTAACATACTTTAAAGGTCCCATATTGTGCTCATTTTTAGGTTCATACCTGCCGTTATCGCAGCTCCTCTATTCACCCTGCCTTAACGCTGTCTCTTTAAGACCCCCCCCACCCAGTCTGCTCTGATTGGCCAGCTCTCACATGTCTGAGCAGACACTGTCCACTGTGTTTGCGCCTCAGCTCTGTTGACTTTTTTGCAACTACAGCCTCGCTGAGGGTGGCGACTGCATAGTTGTGACATCACAACTTCACTGAAGTCCTAACGACTCATTTAAAGGGCAGAGTTTCTGTCATGGGAGCTTTCCTCCGTGGACTGGAGGGTTTGAAGCTCTCATAGCATTTACAGTTTATAGCACCTCGACCTGCTTTTTAATTAAAAAGACAGTAAATCTCACTTTCTACAATATGGGACCTTTAAAACGTGGAAAAAGTAGGATTATATGTCCCCTGTTTGTCGTGGGAGTGACGTTGGAAATTGTGGCACGTCATTAAAAATATTACAAACACTTTCACTTTGAAGATCCAGATTTTTATCTGGTCTTTAGGTGATAAAAAGGATAAAAGTGTGTCTTGTCTGCACATATTTAGAGGGACAATTATCTCAAATATTTTATCTTATCATCAACAAAAACCGGTTTCAAAAGTTATGTGAATATGTCAAATCTGACGCGAGTAGCGCTGAACGTCTGCAGCTGGTGAGCCGTGCCCGCGGCTGGTGTGTTCCTGGGCTTTTTGTTCAGCTTGGCAGCTATTAGAGGTTCTCAGACATTTTCATTCACTGAACCACAGCAACGTGACTGAATGACTTTGTACTTTGTACGTCTTTAAGATTTTCCATGGCCGAATAACTGTATTTTAATCACACTTTACTTTGTTCTGTGGTATTCACCAATTAAAAAAAAAAAAGAAAATGACCAAACTGCTTTTAGTAGATGCAAATTACAGTGAAAAGCGATGACTGACTTGCAACGGCATGTACTGTAAGATTTACAGTTTTAATTAAAGCTGACTTTTTTCCTGAGGCATGACTGGCGTTCCTTCATTTAATTACTTTAATAGGCCGCGTTCACTTGGCAGTTGTTCCCGAATGATGACGTGCAGGTCGCAAGTCGCAAAAACACGAGGGACGTGACAAATTGTGACATTACACAACTTCCTGATTGAAAAGACAATAAAGGGTGGAAATCTGGAGGTACATGAGTCATATTTCAAGGCGAAACAGCATTTTGATAACCCATTAGCTAATGTTAGCGTTCAACCACTTGCAAGCTGACATTGCCACAAGTATGTGTTACCTTGTGTGTTATCTAGGTTTAAATAAATGTGTCCAAGACGTGCGTTGATATTTTAGAATACATTGACATCTCTGTTATCAGTTTGTGTTACGTGTATCGAACAATAACATTAGCGAGGAAGTGGTTGAATGCTAATGTTGGCTATTGTCTAACGGAAGCTATATATCAAATATGTTGTGCCTTCAGATACAGGATTTTCACTTTCTATTTTCACTATCAATTTTTCGGATTTCCTACATTTTGTATGACTTGCATCGTGGAACGCAGCAGTGCGACATTAGCGCTCACCACACCGAGCGCGACGTCACCGCCCTGTGATTATGGTCCACGTTGGGAAAACCCACTTCCTACAAGCCCTGAGCAGTTATCAGTTATAATATTACTTGCTCTCCTCATAAAACTGACCAGGAGAGTTCAGGTCAACGCTCTATGGTATAGTGTAAAGACAATAAAGCAGAGCAGGCATGTCAACCATGCGCGAAAGATTGTGCAACAAGGAGTAAGTTTCTTTCTTTTCCATTTCTAGCTCTATTCACTGTCATAGGATACCAAGCAAAGAAAAAGGAAAAGGTCTGTAACCCATTTTCAGGCTGACTCATAACGCTGACTGACGGTATTATGGGCTGTGGGCAACAGTTTTCTTGTAAGTTCATGTTTGCCATTGCCTTATCTACGTCAAAACACACATGCAACTGATTTTATGTCAGGTAGTGTTGGCTTCATGCCATGCAGTGACTGTCTACCAGCTCCTGGTATGCACACAAGCTGGTTGTGCCGTCTCTCAAAAACAAGGCGAAGAGGAACTGAAGAAAGGTCATACTTTGAATCTGATGCCCGTCTGTGTCTTGAACTGGTAGAGGAAATTTCAGTTTTCTGACGTTGGCTGTGCTTTCTGTTACAGTTTAGACATGTGGAGCGTTGTCAAGGCAGCGCATGTTTGTGTGTGGGCGGTTGGTTGGTTGGTTGGTTGGTTGGTTGGTTGCGTGGATGAAACAAATACACATCGTGGCACTGAACCGGCTTTTTTTTCTCTTTTGTTTTTCCAAGTTTCAGGATGTCTTTTTCTCTCTCTCTCTCTCTCTCGCTCTCTTCACACCGCCTTGGAGATCACTGTGACACCAGCAAACACAGCAATGCAGACACACCTCACGCGCCTACTGTATCGCCCCGAGGACTCAGTCAATACACCAGTGACCTGGAGTGCCTGCTGACGACACCTCGATGGGAATAGCAAACACTAGCGCCTCTATAATGAGCCATTAGTGCTCTCCATCAGAAGTGTATGACTGCTGCATGCAAAGACATCGACTCAGCGCCATGCAGATGAAAACAGAACATGAGATGCAACTGTTAATTAGCATCACTGTTAGCAAAAATAATTGCTGGAAAAAAAATCAACCTTGTAATGTAATGTAACCAGTTCATTAACATTAATTAGTATTTCTTATATTAATTGTTGGTTAATCTTGAATTAATTCTTGAATCAAGTGACTAATATTATGTGTATTGTGAGGTCAGTATTAGCAACAAACTTAGCTAACGCTCTTATCAAACCTGTTTACAGTTACTAGCAGCTGTTTTCACTCCATTAAACACAATTTAGAGTTATACTATGTTAATTACTCAATAACAAAGACAAAACAAAGTTAGCTATTAGCTGGTCCACCATGTAACAGGCTAACAACTCAGTTATTTCTCTCAGCAGTTGGAGTGCAAATTAGGTTCAATATTGGACTTACATTTGCCTGGATGTCCAGAAACACGTCTCCAAGTGAATGTTGCTCCACCTCTGATGGATGTGTAAGTAGGTAACTGCTTGCTAGCAAGTAAGCTAGCCAAAAACTCAGACGAAGTGGTTAAAGCCATGCCAAACCAATGGCCGCAGCTCAACACTGTGTTGCAACATTTGTAAGTAAGAAACCAATGGATATTTTTAAGGAGACTTTAGGTCAATGTCAAGATGTGTTTGTGGCAACAAAAACAGGATATTTTTGACAAAAAGTCGGGACATCTCCAGCCATGGTGGTTTTAACAAGACTTCAGGACACCACCTGCCGTGTTTGTGGCAGCCAAAGCGAGTATTTAAAGCCAAAACAGGAACTTTTCCGAAACCCTAACAAAGTGATTTTGAATATTAAATTGATATTGCCTGTTAGTCAGAAACACGTCCCCAAGTGAATGCTAACGTTGCTCCACGTCTGCTGGATGCCTGAGTAGGTAACTACTTGCTAACAAATGAGCTAGCCGAAAGAGAATACAGCTTTATGAGGTGTTTGCACTAATCTGATTAGATCTCTACTTAGGTTCAAGTTGGGCGCAGCAAAGCTGGCGATTACAGTGTCTTGGGTCAACAAAGTCCAAGTGCAAATAAAAATGTTGAAGTGTTGAATGTCTCCAAGACAATGAATGAGTAAATGAAAGCCAATGAAGACATCTTGACATGTCACGGTAGAAAAAGTTATCATCATTATCATTAGTGACACCTGCGCTTGTCATAAGTGAAAACACTTGTGTGGTTGTGAATGAGTGACTTTTTCATTTGGCGATGTGCTCACGAAAGCACCTTTTAAATCGAGGCTAAGAATGTAGCCCAGTCACATTTAAAAAATTGAGAAAAGGCACATTTCAACTTTTGTAGTTTAATCACACTTTGAGACCCCTTATGCACCCAGCTCCCAGTCATCCTATTTTTCAGTATTGGGTTAAACACTGCGCCAACAACACTGTGCCAACAACACTGTTGCTCCCAGTCTCTTTCATTTATTTACATACATAGTCAAATCATATACAAATACCCACTGGAAATAATTTAGTCACCAGTGATTCTTACCTGATATAGCCCAGTACTTGTTTATAAGACAGTTTTGAGATTCAGCAAACCCCCTGCTCATACAAAGACTATAGACATGCCAATACATAACCATGAGTCCTTTAAAACCTTGCTGAGGATCAGTCGCTAACACACTTTAATGTACACAATGTATTTGTGATGAGAGGTAATAACATCAATAAAAAATGAAATGATGATGAAAGGATTGATGGTATCCCTGAAGTCTTTCAGAACATCTCTGTAGTAGACGACTAAGAAATAAACAAGAATATCATTAAATGGCCTTTGAACTCCTCAACTAAACCAGTAGCTTCAGGTAAGGTAAGGACGAGTTGTGACAGCATTCTGGTTTTGTGCTCCAGTTGAGCAAAGCCTGCAGACTTTGAACCTCAGTCACTACATATGCAAATCATGTTGTGGACTGAACATGCAAAGTGTGCAGCACTCGATTGTGACAGGACCGGGTCATCCCCAGGTAACATTTTGATTATCAGCTAAACTTTCAAGCTCTTTTGAACATTGTCCTTTGTGATACTGTCTTGCAATGAATGATCCAGCATGGCTTTATTCAGAACGTTAGCCTTGTGGTACAGCCCCTGCTTCACACTGAACATCAGGGCCTTGGCCAGCTCTCTGTAGGTCCTGGGAGAGCAGCTCAGTCCTTTGTAGCACTGACAGGTAAACCTCCTGCTCAGAGTCTTCAGGTCTGCTAAGGTGGGTCTCCCGAGGACAAGGTGGCGCTTCTGAACATGCAGGATCCTGAAATTCTCCGGGTTTAGGTGGAGGTAGTGATTGGAGTTGTAGTTCTTTCTGACACAGCGGCCATTCCCTCGACACAGGAAGTTGCTGCAGAGCTGGGCGGCTGCGGTGACATTGGTGATGTAAGGGTTGAGGGTGGAGGAGAGGTAGGATGAGAGGGCTTCACAAGAAATCTGAGAGAGAGTGGGAAAAGGAGCAGGAAGACCCATGAAACAACAGTAAATATAAGAGAGCTTGAACGGTTTGACAGCACTCTCGTAACTATCGGTTTAATACGAAGCAGATGCTAGGCGATTCTTAGCTTAGCTTAGCATGTAGAACAGTGGGAAGCAGCTAGCCTGGCTCTGTCCACCATGTTTAATGTCATTACTTTATCCTGTGCAAAAGCCTAAATGGTAAAGACAACAAGTTGCAGTTTTACAGTCGCTTTTGTGCCAGATTATTTCCTCAGGAGGTCGCAGCTCCCAGCCAAGAAATAGTGCAGCACAATGCTAACCTCAGGTGGCTAAAACCACAACTTGTTGTCTTCTTTGGTTTGTGTACGGCTGTAGAGTCGTTGGTAAGCAGGCCAGCAGGCAGGCTGTTTTTCCACTGAAACGCTCCCTGAAGATTTCTGAGTCGGAAAGTCAAAGGACCTGACCTCAAAATCCAAGATGGCTGCTCCGTGCATCAGCAGTAAGTTAAAGGCTATACAATATTGAATATTGTATTTATTAGCAATTCTGGCTTATTTCAGTTTCATTATTGTTGTATACACAGCACTGTCCAACTTCCATCTGTCTACATGTTGCTATGGTTTTTGCGCAAAATACTACAAATGCTTTGTTCTCAGCTGTTTTCCTGGGGGCATCTATCTTGGTTTTCCAACTTCTTGTACTGAAACAAGTCGGTGATGCGAACTCTCAGGAACACACTTCAATATATTATTGTCCTTTTCTCAATCAATCTTTCCATCTAATGCTTGCGAATAAGCAAAATGTCAATTTGTCAGTCAAGTAAATATAGAAGTTGATTAACTGGAGCGATTTGATCAAAATAATAACAACCTAATGCACCAAATGATACACGACAAACATAAAAGCCAGAATATTCTGATTTTACATGGTGAGGTCTCTTTCAGAAGGCATCCAGTGAAAGTCACTATCATCAAGCTAATCATGGCTCCCCTGCCGTGAATTAACTCGTCATGTTGCACAACCACC
This sequence comes from Lagodon rhomboides, assembly GCA_039737535.1. Taxonomy (NCBI): domain Eukaryota; kingdom Metazoa; phylum Chordata; class Actinopteri; order Spariformes; family Sparidae; genus Lagodon; species Lagodon rhomboides. Next base: position 11,958,078 of record CM077805.1, on the reverse strand, counting down.
CAGTCCATCAGTACCTGTGCCTCTGAGGTATTGTCAGTCAGTCTCAGACAAGCTGACTCCTATATCATCTGACTGAACACATTGTCTCTGGTCCGACCACCTGCCATCAGTGCTGTCTGTCACGTCTTTCAGTGGGCCAGTGGGGGTCTGCAGTGTGATGTTACCTGGTCATCGTAGTCAGCGCTGGCCCCCCACAGCACAGCGCCCGACGCTCCCACTGCTGCACTCTCGCCGATGGTGCTGACCAAGTCTCCCTGAAAGACAGTAGTGGGGTGTGACTGAGTATTTTACTTGTTGTGAGTGACCTTATTTTGCTGTGAAAAAGTTAAAGGTGCAGTATGTAAAATTTGGCCACCTGTTGAAATCATTCTCCAAACAAATGGGGCAGCACATCACCAGAGTAACTGCTAGGGTTAGGGTTCTGCTGCTAACTGTAGCTGCTAACTGTAGCTGCTGTTACAAAGTTAGCTCAGTTAGCCATTTAGCTAGCAGTCCTATTAGCTGATTGGAGTATTCCCGCACTGTGAGGTCACAAAGCTAGCAATGGTGCCTTTGACCGCAGGGGCTAGCTGGTTAGCATGCTAACTTCAGTAGACGTCAAAACACAAAACATAGGTGTCGAAACTGATTCTTAAACATTTTTTGATAATTTGATCTCCTGATTATATATACTAGAGTATATACTTTGAGTTATGTAATATTTATTTATAACAGAGTATTTTTACAGTGTGATATGGGTACTTTTACTTAAGTAAAGTATCTGATTACTTCCACTACCTCATTATTGCCTTTTTACAGACAGACAGAAACCTCAATAGACATTAACATAAAAACACCAATCATGTATCTATACTTGGAGCGTAGGCATTTTCACTGTTCTTATTTCCCCCAAAACACAAGGTAAGAAGAGAGGATAAGGATTACAGGTGAGGGTTACCACCTGAGAAGTGTGTTGTTACACTAAAGAAACCAAACTCCTTTTTAAAGCTGGACCTCAGGCTGGAAACACCTCACTGCTGGGGTGAAGAAGTAACCTAAGATGTGTCTAATCTAGTCAAGTGTGTGGTCGCCCACTGATGAGTCGTTTCAAAACTGCAACCTGTTTGAATGGTGGATTTAATTATTGATTCATCTGGTGCCTAATAACATCCAATAATACCTCTGAGACTGCAGGATTTATGAAACAAATTAACATTTAAATCACTCTCGTTCACCTGGCTGAGGAAGCGCCTGTTCTGGTCAACAAAGACGGGTCGGGTGTAAGCAAACACAGGTGCGGTGGCGGCGGCACCGCTCTGCCTGGGCAGGGCAGATACTCTCAAAGCTTCCTGCACACGATTTCTCACCATGAGGGCGGCTCTGGGATTGTCTGCTAGCGAGACCTGAAAAAGAGCAAGGAGAAAATACGTCTGAGGAATTCAAACTGTGGAAATAATAGCAGGGGTAACTGTCCAACCAACCTGCAGGTAGACAGAGGGGAAGAGGGCAGTGCTGGACTCCCACAGCCAGAGCAGGTCATCATTCTGCCTCTTCACCTCCTTGGAGCACCGGCCTGTGTAGTGCATCCTCTCCCAGCCATAATTATAACAGTTAGGAAACAGGTAGAAGCCCCACAGATAGTTGGGTCTCATAGCTCTGCCCACTGCCAACATCCCTGACATGTAACTCCTGGCTGCCTCCTTAAATGGAAGAAAAGATGGAAGAAGAAGGGAGTTACGCATCTATATTTAACGATCAGAACTATATGATCTGTTAGTTCTGACCTGGAACTGTTGTTTGGCTTTCTGTATGGCCTGCTGCACTGTGAGGGAACGGTTTGTGTGCATAACATGGGCCACAGATAAAGTCTGATATATCCGCTTTGTGCCCCAGTTTCTGTCCCACAGGGGGCGCCATTCCTCCCAGTCTATCACAGCCAAGCCCCGGCTTGTCCTGTAAGGAAGACAGGACGATGAAGAAGTGGTTAAATGTCACAATCAAATGTGTCCGATGTGTTCAAATGTCAGGTTGACTCACTTTGATGTGATGTAGTAGTTAATATCTGCTCTGGCCTTGTTCATACTGGCTTTCAGGTTACCTCTCTGAGGGATGCCACCATTGAAGTGTGTCCTACGAGTGAGGTCAACATGTGGGTAAAGACCCAGTCGGTCTGTGTAGAACAGAGACAGGAACTGGCCCGGGACCTGCAGCAGAAACACAATGATGTGAATGAACTGGTGAATGTGACTTGAATTATAATATCCTGTGAAAGAGGCCTTCATCCTCAGCCCGGTCAACAGAATAGTTAAAATGTTGGCAGTTAACGTTTCTGCAGACCACTGATACGGTCGCCTTTGTATGTGTCATATGCACCATATTGAGATTTCTACAAGACGTCTTATATCACAGTCACGTTACATGTTTATGACCTGACTTTCATTCAGAGAGATGGGGGAGGGGGAGTTGATTTTTGAGTCTCATTCCCAGTCTGTTAAATACTGATGCTTTGGGATGGCGGTCGACCCAACCGACAATGACAAGCTGGCAATAAGTTGGCAAAAAACAACTTCATGACAAATTGGACCTTGGTTTTTGGGAGTTTGTGGTCTCATAAAACGGATGTTTTTGTCGAGAACTAGGGATATCTCCAGCCATGTTTTTCACAACAAACCCTAACCCTAACCCTGTAGTTTTTGTCCCTAAACCTAACCAGACCATAACCACACTGTTGTCACAACACTAAAACTGAAGAAACGTAAAGTTGCAACACAAAGAAATGTAAAACTTTGATAACTGGTTTGCAGAAAGGTACATTGTCAACATTTATTCTGGTGTTTGGTTTGCCTTCCTACGTACACATTAACCTGTACATACAAACAAAATATCGAGGCGATTCGTAAAATTGTCTCAAAATAGCAATTTGTATCTCAAATTGTTTTTGTGACTGTCAGAATGACCATCTTTCATGCCTGCACCACACCACCTCGTTGGCACTGCCAGGAGTTGGTTGGGGTAGATGGCGGGCTTACAATTTCCAGGATTGTAACACATGAATCCAAGGTTCATTTTCACTCTGTGTTAGGGTTCAGGCAGCAAAAGCCCTTTTTTTAAGGTTCGGAAAATGTATATTTAGTTTGAGAACATTTCATCTATGGGTAAGGTTAGGGAAAGATTGTGATTTGTAAAGCTCATTTACTTTATACAAGTTCGGTGAACTTGTGTAAAGCAAATGAGCTTCTTAGCAGAGATTCAGAAGTTGTTCAGGTCAGGGTATCATATTGAGCTCACGGGATTCTGGGTTCCAATGAAAATAATAGATTTTAACTTCCAACAGAAAACATTCAAATCTTTGTCCTCTAACCTTGGCAGGCGTGGCCACTCCCTTAAAGGGCGAGGTGTCCAGTGAGATGTTGTACCTCTTACACACCAGATCGGGGATGTTCCAGGTGACAATGAAAGGTCGGTGCTCAAACAGAGGACTTGTGGTGTGGGGAAGAGGGGGAGGCGGGAGTGTTCTGGGCTGACGAGGGTTTGTCGCTTCCGGAGGAGATGTCGAAGACTTAGGGAGAGGGACGGGGGAAGCTTTCACAAGAAGAGTCGGCGATGTTTGAGAGGTTAAAGGCAAGAATGTTGTGGAAAAGGATGCTGTTGAAACAGGATAGGAATGCTTGGGTGAAGCAGTTTGGGGTAGAGAGGAAGATTTCGGAAGTGGAGCTGAGTTGGAGGGAGGAAATAGCTTTTCAGAAAGATATGGAGTCATTTTGGACAAATGGCAGAGATGGTTTTCATGCAGAGGTGGTCCAAGGGCTAATGTTGTACACTTGAAAGGGTGAGGTAGATAGTTTGACATGTTAGGGGACATTTGTTCTCCACTAGCTGTGGGTGAGGATGTGAGGAGGTCTCTTGTGGATGTTTGGTCAGAGAGTGACATCGAAGAGGTAGCTGACATTGATTCCGGGGGAGCTGTAATTGAGGCTCTCGACGAAGACGTTGGGCCGACGGTGGTGGTGATGGGCTTTAGGATTGCAGGAGTGGTGGAAGCGTTAGAAATGGTTGACATGTTTGTGTTGCCAGCGGGAGCTGTCGGGACAGATAATGAAAGAAGAGGGCAGACAGAGATGGTGAGAGCAGGGAGGATAGCGACGGGCAGAGAGGGGAAGATTGACGGGGTTAGCGAGAGGAGCAGCAGCATGCAGCTTCTGCTCTTCTGTGTGACTGAAACCATCCTTTCCCCCGGCTGAAACAAAGCCAAAATCAAACAAAACAGACCCAATCAAACATTATAGTCTAATATGTGAATAATATACATGTTGGTGGCCAATGAGTGCATTCAGATGTTTATTAGTATCCCAGTTATGGGGTTCTAAACAGCTTGATGGTTTCAAATTCCCTGAAAAGACCTTCCTGGTTCTCAGAAACCTGGATAGGCTGCCTGGAATTAGGTTACTGTAGCATGTAAACACCTTATCTGGGCTTATAGTAGCTGATGGTGAGAAATCAAGACACAGCTGCAGGCAGGCGATAACCATGTCCTTCATGTTCCATGTAGACGCCACATCCCAAATATAATCAAGAACACGATGAGGCTCTGAACAAGGATACTAATTCACATTTAAACACACTCAATGTTGCTACAATGAAACAAGCAAGACGATGTTCCCTTTTTAAGATACAGGGAGCAGTCGATGTTGTTTCTACCTTTCTGATCAGCTAGTATTGTTTCTGTAGTTACTTTATATGTACATTAAACTTAAACGCTTAACTGAACACCAAAGTATTTAAAGTCATTTTTCTCTGCTCGACCAAATGAGCTGATAGAAATCAAACTTCATAACTCCCCGTGACTCTTATCCAACTCGACAAACACAAATCTCCACAAATCTCTGTTATCTAAACATTCCTAAACCGTGACAATCACAACATGCCAACTCAAAACTAATCTACACACTATGTAGACACAGTAATAAAGACACCTACCTGCACATGCCGTCAAGTGGAACCGTCTCACCATAAGATGTCTTGACTGCAACAGCGAGAAAGAGAGAATGTCCTTACTAAAGTGACACTGTCTGATATACAGTACATGGAGGGGGGGCACAGGGGATCTACTCTGCCGTCTGTTGTTTGTCTCGGAAAATCGTCTTGTTTTGATCGCCCAGTGCCAAGTTTGACTTTTGGAGCAGAGGAGGACGGCACACCTAGGTGTGAGGTTGTGGAGCGTGCACTGTCCTCATAGTGACGCCCACTGTGTGGGACAGTGATGGAATGTCACTTGATAGGCCAACGTTTCCTCAAGTACTGTACTGAAGTACAATTTTGAAATACTAATTCTATAGTCGAGGTATTTCTATTTTCTGCTACTTCATGTTTTTACACTACATTATGGAGGCAACTGAACTTTTTAATACACTACATTTATATAACTTTAGTTACTACTTACTGTACTTTGTAGGTTGCATGTGGCATCAGAGCCGAAGCAGTGCATTTTTAAATTCAACTGTTTTATTGGCAATCGGATTAAAAACAAAAATACAATTCAGTTGGATAACATCGTCAACCAAGTCAATAATCGGTTGGCCCATGGTATACACTATATAAATACGTATGTCGTACTCACATAGCTACAAAGTGTTTTGAGAAACTAGGTCACCCCTTTTCAGAGCCGCCAGATCCACAGAGGGTGCCATATCTACTGCCCTTCCACTCAGTCTTCACACATCTAGAACGAGAGCAGCTACGTCAGAATGCTGTTTATTGATTTCAGCTCTTTCGCTTTTAAAAGAGTAATCTTCTAACATGATATCTTTGATATGACATGATATCGGTACTGTTTACAACACTGGAGAAAGGCATCAATATAGAGTTTTGGCTGTTATTGCTCTAATTACAGCCATGGAGGCCATTCAAGCCAAATGGAAATAATTGCATAATATGCTGCGCGCTATCAATCAGCAGACAGAGTCCTCACATTCTCCCCCAGCAGTGAGGAGACAGGAAAGTTTGTCACCTAGGTGGCAAGAGTGGAGTGGCAAGGCATTAGTAACAGCACTTCTCTCTTCTGTGAGAATGTAATTGTCCAAATAAATGATGTCTGACACACACAGTGAAGTTTACAGACACAAATAACTAAAACAAAACTAATAATAGGACTGCCACCTCCTTGTTACATGTAATTTTACACTGTAGGAGATACATGGTGCCTTGGACTGTTTATGCGTGATGGTTTTATGTGTCTAGTCAGAGGCATAATACCAAATGGTGGTGGTTCTTTCACAAGTCAGTGACACACTGAGAACACTGGGACATTGACCTTTGACCCTGCTTGTTGTTTTTAGGAAGGTGGTGTGTCTGTTAAATTAACAAGATTATGTATATGATGGGGAAAATGTGTTCAGTGTTAGTGACTTACAGTTTGTCTTTCCCTCTTGATACATTGAAACACTAGGGTTTTTTTTTTTTTTACTTCTTAATGATGATAAATCTACACCTCTCCACGTTTGACCCGTAGAGCTGCTGCGATGACGATCAAACGTAATTTTCAGGACGTGTCGCAAGATGGCAGCTCCGATATTCCTCACACATTTTACAGCACCTAAATGAAAGACCTGCAAATGCTGTACCAGTTTAGTTCAGATTAGTGCATATTACATAAAATTAGATTAGATTACATTAGATTAGATTACTTTAGATTACATTAAATTAGATTAGATAACTGCAGTACTTTCAGCTGCTCAATAAGACCAGGAGGTAGGCTACAAAAGACCTGAATACTTGTTTTTGTTAACCACACGTTTGAATGGATTTGTCAGGACAAAACAAAGAACATGTAAAGGGGCTCTATGTAACGATTTGAAACAATTGACCCTTTAAATTTAAAGCAACAGTACCTCGTTTTAGTTTAGAAATAACAGCCAGCTTCTATCACAACACAGAAGTTCCACAGAGCCCCTTTAATACAACATTACATTAAGATATTCTTACCTTTTTCTGTCTTGAGCCACCCTTCAATCAGCTGATTGATCAGATCTCTAGGTGATCAGCTATGGCTTACACTGGGGCTGCATGATATGGTAAAAGAAAATCATATTGTGATGATGCAGTACGATTCACAATTTGGTTGAAATGATCATTTTCGGATCCAGATTTGTCATTTTCACGAAAAAAAAGATCATGTAAATATCAAAATCATGAGGATTTGACATGTTGGGGTCTGCACCAAACAAACATTATTGTCTTCTGTAGGCCAGGGCACCTCTGCAGCACTCACATTACTTCATTGTAATGCTGTTTAGTCACACATATGACCCTTATAAAAAAAAAAGCTTCTGTGATTGGAATATTGCACTTGCCTATGATGCCATTTCAATAATATTTTTGATTAATTTCGTAGCCCTAATTCACAGTTTAACAAAAAACAAAAAAAAGCTTTACTTGGCCGCATGAGCTTCATTGTATTCCTCCCAAACGATGACAGTGCAGCTTCCATTGTTAGAACAGAAGGAAACTTTGTTGTCCTGGTTGTATTACGAGGCTGCGTCATGCACAATAGCACAGGATGGGTTTTGGCATACATGTTGGGCAAATGTAATTTGATACAGCGACCAATGTCCAATGTGTATCAGCGATGTGTCATCCAGTGTAACGCTGCCATCTTGTGGTTAAACTGCAGCGATGGTGCAGAAGTTTCAACAGATGCAGGTTGTAATCATCTCTACCTTTAATGTTTTAGTCTTAACAGTTCCATGAATGCACAGATTCCCCCAAATGAGGAGCACACCAGTTATGAAAATATAACATCTCAGATCAAAAGCTATTATTTAGTTTAGGCGATGGTGTAATCCAGTGTTCTTACAGTCTTGTTGATAGTCTTGTAAATCCTCAGATTTATGTTTTGACCCCAGGTTGGATTACAATTTTTTTCTGTTGAATCACTATGTATGTTTTCTTTTGTGTGCGTGTGCCAACAGAACGCCTCTTCCGGCACACCACAATACTTGCCTGTTTGAATATATTTCTGTCGGCGTGACCCCACCGTGATGTATCCGATCAAAAATCCAGATCTTGCAACAAGCCGGTGGGATGTGGAAAGGCCAGCTTCATCAAATATTCATCCCGCAGCCTGCAGGGGATGTCGCCCTCCAGAATTCAAAATATAATATTCATGTTGTCTCCTTCGCTGCCTCTCCTGTAACCTCAATCTTCCTTTGTTGTGGAAAAGTGGGTCAAACGAATGGTTCACAAGGGTAGCCCCAGAGGGTGTGTCTGCCCTGCTGCACATAACCTCCCAAACACATCCAGCTCCGTAACACCTAAACAAGGCAGTGAACTACTCCTTAAATACACTTTCACATAAACACATTTGAAACAGAAGAAACGTGTGAAGGCATACTTAAAGGGACAGTGCACGCTTAAATCAGAAATTCATATTTTCCCTCTCACCTGTAGCGCTGTTTATCCATCGAGACTGTTTTCGGTGTGAGTTGCTGAGTTATCAGCTGTAGACATGTCTGCCTTCGCTCAAATGTCATGGAACTAGATGGCACTCGGCTTGTGGCGCCTCAGCAGAAATGTCTTTTTCCAGCAATCATGACCCCATTACTCAAAATAATCCACAGACCTTGTTGTGAGCAGTTTCTGCTTCATCTACTCATGGTTGAGAGTCTAGTGAACCAAGCTAACTAAGCTGGCTAATGTTACAGCTCAGCCGAGGAGGACGCCATTAATGTTTACATCCTGTCACAAGCACAAGTCTGTCATCCATGAGTAGATACTTATGGACCTTCTATGCGTTGATACGGTTGGCTGTGTAGTTTGCCTGCTCGTTCCACCTGCCTTCACCTACAGCAGTAATACTTTTTTACTGTCATTTCAAGAGACGAGCTTGGATCCACAACGCTCGTGACTGGCGATCACGACCATGATTTCATGCTTCTCGTTCCCCCTCCTCACTACACCTGGCCGTTTCATCAAGTGAAGTGAAAGGAGACGAACTGGGATGAGTTTGGAAAGGCAAACTCATAGCTAAATAGTTAGAGACCATAACCTTCGTTGATAAGCTCTGATATTAGCAGCTTTTTTATCCATGCTTTTTTAATGTTTTGCGTCACTAGGAGCCTGCAGCCTGGGCGTCGAAAAACGACAGCCCGGGCTGCAGGCTCCTAGTGACACCCGGTATTGTAACTGCAATAAAACCTTTGCCAGTAAAAAAAAAAACAATATGTTCTCAATACACCTGCTCAACAAGCCTCAACATGTAAACACCTACACCTGCTTAGTTTGCAACATATCTCAAAATTTCACAGGTTTTTGTAAACTGCTGCTGGCTGGGACGAACCGGACTATCCTCCCTTCCCCAACAGTAGATACCTGCAGACAGTGAATCACCTCAGCAGAGGGAGGAGGACAGATGCTGACTCATGACTGTGTGTTCTTCATTCACTCTGTGCTGTGATGTCAGGACAAATATTCACGTCACATTAGATTTGAAATCGAATCAAATCAGCTTTATTTGTATAGCCGAAGATCACAATCACATTGCCTCGGTGGGCTTTACAATCAGTACAGCGAACGCCATCCTCTGTCCTTAGACCCTCGACTCGAAGCGAGGAAAAACGTGCCATATTGAAAAAGAAAACCTTTGAAGGGGATGAAAAAAAGATGGAAGAAACCTTGATTTGTTTACAGTGAGATATTATTGAGTGTCTATCGTGACCTTGCTGTTATAAGCATTAGTGTCGCCTCTCCAGAAACAACATTTAGTTGGATTGATAATATAAATAAGCTCCAGTCCTGTTGTGAATATATTAGTTTTTTGAGAATTATTATTTTTTCATGAAGACGAACTGATAAGATATTTGATTCTTGGCTGCACACACATATACATGAGATGAGAACCTTGTTTTTCTGGGTTTGAGGTCTGAGTTTTGTAGAAAGAAAATGGTTCCTTCACAACAAAGTCTGTGGATTATCTATATCTATGGAAAGAGACATTGCTGTCTATTTTTCAAATGTATTTTTTGGCCCTTGGAGCACCACAATGCGAATGCCATCTAGTTCCACTATATTGGAGAGGAAGTCAGACATCTATGGCCGATATATCCAAAACTCAGCAACTCCCACCAAAACAATCCAGATGGATAAATAGCAGTACGGTTAATTGATGATTTTGGGGTGAACTGTCCCTTTAAACCCACATTCACATGCATCGAGAAGCCTTCCCTGCTCATGGTCACACCTCACACATTCTTGTTGGCGGTGCTCAGAACTGTCAGTTGGGCGTCTTACACAAGCAGCAGTATCTGTTCTCAGTCCGCTTCTCTCGTTATTGTGTGAGTAAGAGCATACCGAGCACCATTAGCTGTCGGCATCACTGCGTCTCCATGAATAGACCATCTGTGTTCTTCTCATTACGTCGATGGATGAGCGGTTCACTTCCTTATTTACGTAATTGGCTACTTGCGTTATGACAGCAGCTTGGGAAATTTGGGTTTCATGCACCGGACCAGAAGTGGAGAAAGGGACGTTTTCATTACCCAACGGAAACTGGGGGCTTCTAAGTTCTCTTTAATTCACTATAAAGTTTACTGGCATCAAGGGTTGTGTACCCTGGTGATCAAATATTTCAAAATGAAAGAAAAAAGCTCACTTTCTCTCACTATTGTTACTATTTCTCTCTCTGTGTCTGCATCCACTGCTCCAAAAGGCCTCTTTTTTTCATGTTTCAGCATGAAGTTTTCTTATTATTCGGAGTGAGTCATCTCTTGACATTTCCATACCTCGCTGAAGCAAGGCTCGGTGGGGAAGTGCTGAGAGTCACCCGAGGTGTTTCTCTGCCAGTCGGTCAGGTTTTTCAAGTTTGACAAAACTTTGTCGAACTGCAGGGAATTAGGTTGAACCAGGTGGAAGTGAATGGAGGTAGGTTGTCAAAGAGCATGTACAGGGCTGGTGGAGTTTATGCTCAAATTCAGATTGTTTTTTAAGAAGATTTAAAAGCACTGAAACAGGTTAGAACGTGCCAAAAACAGCAAGAGAGTCATCAGTGGGAGTAGGAAGGTGCCATTTTATCAATACCTCCCATTTTCCCTTAAATATGTGTGTGCAGCAACCTAATATAATAGTTTTTACATCCTTTAGTGCTACGAAACACATCCATTTTATCATACTGTCAAGTGCAGCAGCACTGTATTCTCCCTCTGTCTGACACACTCTGTTTTAGCTCCTGTCTCTTTAAGACCCCTCCTTCTGAATGCCCTGCTCTGCTCTGATTGGTCAGCTCACACACGCCTGAGACCACACCGCTTGCCGTGTCTCAGGTCGTTTCCGTTGTGTTTTACTTTCCAGTTAGCTTCACTTTTACCTTGAATATCGGCATCAATTATGCAAGTGTGTGACATGGTGGCGTAGTGATGTCAAGGAGTCACGGAATTAAAGGCGGGACTACTGACGAGGCGTTTCAGGAGCAGTGTTTTCTGTGGGAGAGAGAAGCTCCCGTTGGCGGGGACTTTGTGCTTTTTTACATGGCAAATTAAGATGCAGATTTTGTTTTGCAACAAGAGCAGCACATTTTGATAAAACATGCTCTGACATATTCCCTCCCACCTGTGCAAAAATGAAGAAGTAACCATGCACGCACTGTGTTTCCATCATGAAAAGCTGCATTTGTGTCGTTCACAACAGGTGTTACTGGTGACATTTGATGCTGTCATCTCTTAAAGCTCCACGGGAACTTTCTCTCACCCCCATACTGACCCAGCGAGAGAGGATAAATGTCTCGAGTTGTTTCTGACATGTTCTTGCACGTATGCACACATGTCCATATCATCACATGAACATGCAGTATGTTCATGTTTACGTGGAAACAAACAGATGTAGACACACACAAACACGCACAGGAAGAAAAATGTAACGTCTTATTAAGTCGACTGACAGCCAGGCTACAATTTTAATGAAATCTGTCCTTGAATAATTTACCGCCAGGTGACATTTCACACCTGTCTCATGGACTGCGTTCAGATTATCTGGCAAGTGAGAACATTTACAGTGATATAAACGTGTGCAGTGATTAAATATGGACTAAAACCGTGATGTTTTGAAGGTGCCGTATGGAGTTTTGGGGGAGAAATATAGCGCCCCTTAAATATAAAGTCTACATGGATTATGAAGATGTCATGAGTGTGTGCTCGTAATTTGGGTCATGAAGATTATGGAAGAGCTCATTTCAAGTCGAGCTCTGCGTGAATCTATGCAAATCAAAAATCCCTTTATTCATCGGCTCCAAAGAAATATAACTAGAAATTTGACTTTATGACGTCTGCTACAGGCATATCTAATTCATAATACAACCTGTTTCTGTGCAAATTCGCGCACAGGATATACTAAGCGAATAAAGGTGAATTTGATTCCGATTACAACCCTAGTTTCGATGTAGGACTGTGCAAGAATTTAGTATAAAAAGTGTCAAATTTGGGAATCACTTCAGGTCTTGTCTTTGTGTCCCTGCTCAAAGACTGCGAACAACCCCGTTTATAAGCCAGAATTACAAACACCCGTAGGCTTATCATTAAAAAATAAATATGAGCTATGTATGCTGCCCTTGTTCAAGGCTACTTATAATAAAAACCTCTGAATACGTCTAATTGTTAAGTGATGTTTATCAAATGCATGGCGAGGAAAAGGCTGTAATATTTTAACGGCGCGCTGTACGTCAAGAACAACAGGGGTGTTCTACCCTGTGGTTTCGGTAAACTGAGGAGGCTTCTTGGAGAAACACACTGAAATGTACACTGTGAAGCATATGCCTCACCCCCGAGGCCATGCATAGTAACTGGAGCAGCCTTAATTCAGCTTCACTTTATTTATAGCCTGTTTATAGTATATTGCAATAAAAGGGAGAGACCTGTTTATTGTCCCAGAAACAGGGCAGTTCAATAGGGCAGATCATTTCATGCCCCACATCTAACAGCACTGTGGGTGAACCATGGCCTGACCTTTCTCTCCACAATGAAATAGCACATGATCATAATGAGAGGGGGAATTATAATTTCCATGCTTCTTTTTGAAATCTTCTTAAAGTGTCGTCCTATCTTTGCACTGATTTCTCAGTTCTTTAATCCCTCCCGTAAGAAGCGCTGTGTGCCATTGTCTTGGCAACTTGCACCTTATTTCTTATCTCCTCCCATTCTGCTCTCTCACACATTCCTGTCATAAAAGCCACGGGCGGACAGGACCAAACCATCTCCGTGGAGACTCTGCTGAGAATCGTCGTTTTATTACGCTGAATCCCCACACCTGGCTTCCACCAGAATATACACGCATGTCAGACTCCCTTTAATGTAAAACTTTAATACGTTATCTTACCGAAAGATTATCTTGCTGATTATGTGGGACACAGCTCGGAAACGTGCGCCCCCCCCATTCCCAGATAATGGACTCGTCCCACCACTGCCATGTTGGATGGAACTGGCTCCGGGCTCTGTGGCGACCGGACTTCCCAGGAAAGTTTTTGCCGTTTCCAGTCTTCGCTCACCCACCGCAGTTCTGACCTTATTTTAAAGAGGAGCGGGACGTCGCGTTGCATTCCTAAACGGCATACATTTTGTGGCACCCCACTCTCTCGGACCCCCGGGACAAACCGAACCGGTGTTAGGGGGGGTCGGAGGAAGGCCACGGATGACCGAGGGATTGTTTATGTATGTTTCTGGATCTCATCTAAGAGTTGCAGTCGGTGCAGACGTTATCAATTGATCACCAATAATGAGTGGACATCCGCCGCAACGGCGGCAAGCAAATATCGGGTCGATACTACTGACACCGCAGGAAAATGAATGCCTTTTCAACCACCTTGGCAGGAAATGCATCGTAAGTTTTTTTTTCTCCCCCACCATCAAATTGTTGTATGATAGCGAGCTAAGAAGAAAAAAAAAGCTAACACGGCTAACTTACGCCGTGTTTCCTGTCCCGAGACGGGAGATGAGGCTAGCTGTGAGGTGTGTAGCTTGTGGCCTTCACTCTCATGTTGTGATTTCAGGTGTGTGTGTTTTTTTTTCTCCTTGAGGAAAACATTTGAGACTTATAGTTGAAGAGGTCGGTTTTGTTATGACAGCGGAGAGGCAACGAGAAAGGGGGGGGGGTGGGAGAGCTGGGAGCGACCCGTGTCCCGTGCCCCGTTTGGGACGCTGACATTTGGGCAAGTTTCACCCCAGCTCGTCGGGCCTCCGCTTGGTGCTCCTTCAACTTAAAGCCCGACACACCTGGAGTTACCCAGGAAGTCCTGAAATTCCTCTGTCACCCTAGCCTAAACGCACTTAGCCTAGCACTGGGAGAGTGGAGTCAACAGTCTTGATGGTTTCTTTTTGGGGTGGGGGTCTGCTAAAGCCATCAGCAGAAAAAGCAGGGCAAAGCGATGATTATTTTTTTTGTGCACCATGGCATTATATAACATAGCTGAACCTTGGTTGTTTTCGGGAAGTGTGTCCACAGGGAAGAATGTGCTGAGGGCTGCAGCGCTGACGAGCTGAAAAGTCCTCCGAAAATGCAAGACTTGCCAGTCACAGAATCTGTCGAGGGAGCAGTGGGAGTAGCCTGCTGTTCCAGTGTGACTGCAGTCAGGATCGGGAGTGCGATGTCACGACTCGATATTGTGAGATAGTCTGATATTACGTAACGCGTTTAGCATTCAGCTGACTCATATTTATGTGTCCTCCTTGTGCACCGTGTCTGCTGCTAGCCTCTCACCCTGCACACTCTGTAGCCACATTAGCGACAAGGCATCTGCAGCTGCATCAACATGGCTTTTTCCTCATATTTCTTCCTCCTTTGCTCCTTTTTCCTCTTCATAATCTTGCAGGACAGGTTTTGTTTACTCCCCACCTTATCAGTCAGCTGCTACATCGGAATATTAATTAATTTGAACAACTGCCGCAGCTGAAACTAATATTAACAGAGGGTTAGATGTATGTCTTATCAGATAAAACATGGTGTGGATGCATTATCTGATGGGCACTGTGGCATCGGTGGTTACTCCTGTAACCAGCAGACAGAGAACAGCTGTGACCCTTCTCCTTCCTCAATAAATGTTGCAGTGCATTAATAAAATGTGCACTGCATAAAAGGGTGCAGTATGTAAGAATTAGCTACCTGTTGAATTCATACCCCCAAACAAATAGGAGGCAGCATGTCACCGAAGCTAACTGTAGCTGCTGTTAGCTCAGTTTGCAGTGCAGTTAGTGGTCCGTGCGGTGAGCTTGGAAAACAGGCTGGGTGAGTGTTGGTGCCTACGCCACCAGCATGGGAGCTTTGGACCAGGACAGGCACGGGCTAGCTGGTTAGCATGCTAACTTCTGTTGATATCTCTTCACCTTAATACATGTACGTTATTCTGTCTATAATTTTAGTCCACTTTGAATGTTTTCAACTAGAATTCTTACGTAGGGTTACTATTTAGTCTTGGAAAAGAAATTCAAACTCAGAATTTCAATATTTACAATATTAAGAAATATAATTTTTCTCCATAACTGTTTGAAGGTAAAAAAAAGGTGGCAGGGTCCGCCAAATATAAACAAAGTAAAACGGTATGAAATTGCATTGTCAGTTTAAAAAAAAAATGTATTCAGTCATAAAAATAAAGATTGTTTATTTAGTTGTTTAGGCATACAAAATCAGTCAGTGATATTTCTCCGCTGATTACAATTTATTTCCCCAAAAAGTGCACTTTTAATCAGCTGACAATTGTCACAATGAATCAGTTATTTTCTCTATAAAGAGCCCAAAGTGATGTCTTCAGATTGCTTCTTTTGTCCAACCAACAAGCCAAAAACCAAAGACTCTTCATTTACTGTCATAAATGAATAAGAAAAGCAGCAAATCTTCACATTGAAGAAGGTCAAACCAGGAGATTTTTGAAATTTTTGCTTGAAAAACACATGAAACAACGAGTCGAATCAGTTATCAGTATAAATGGCAGGTAATCGATGAACTGTCTGATCGTTGTAGCTTTAATGCACTTGCGCAAAACCCCTCACTGTAAAGTTGGGTGATATTGCCCTCAGCAATGACGGCTGTTGCTTAATCCGCCTGTTTTCTCAACAAGGTGTGTGCATATGACAACTCGGCAGATCTTTGCAAATGTCCTTTGAGCAACACACTTTTCCTGTCTGATTTTGAAAGTCATATGTTCGTAGTTGCTCAGTAGCTTGGTAGAACCTGTGTGACTCGGTGATATCAGCAGGAAAGAATGTCGTACCGTCACCTGTTATTGATTACCTTTACAGATAAGATGTGTTTTAGGGTCAATGGACCAGAGTACTGAATTAAAGTTAAACTCTTGGGTTTTCTGTGTAGCATAATATGTGTCAGTCTGAGGGGAAGGTGTGTTTAACAAGCAGGTGAGACAAAAACGGACAAAGTTGCATTGTTCTTGTGTAGTATGGACTTTCACGTAGCCACTTCCCCATAGTGATCATGGCTTCCTTTAATTGTGTATAGTAAAGGTGGAGTGACAGAGAAAATGCCTCTTCCTCTCTATGTCACTGCTGTTGGTGTGTGAGGTGCCCAGTGCGTTCGCAGTGCTTGCTTTGGCGAGGCTGTACTTCCCTCCCATGACTCAGTATGCCACAGTCACATGGTGGGATGTCCCGCCTCCTCCCTAACGTGAACACACAGGTTCCTTAGGTGTGTCTCTAACCTGTTTTAAAAATCCAATGGCGACGTTCCTCCCGCATTCAGGTCACTCTGCATGTGATGTGACAGAGAATCAGGAACATTCCTCAGTCCTACGCTCATGTGTGCTTCTACACGTCTTTGCATGCAGAGAGAGTTGAGAGACAGACTGTGAGTGTGTGCGAGGGGGAGATTGGAAGAGACAGACGTTGGGTGTCTCCCTGACCAATCTAATTAGGATGCCCACCAGTGATTTAGTGGCTGACTGAGTCATTAAGTAATGTACTTATTGTGCAGAAAATGGGAGAATGACAGGGTCACCTTTACTTTGCCTCTTTGTGCTGTCTTATTTTTAAGATGCACAGCCGTTAGCTGGCTCCTGACTTGATTTATTCTCGTTGTGAAAGGCTTGTTTGTATACGTGCTAATTCTTTGTAAGTAGCAGAGCTCTTTCGCCTGTAGTCTTGGCAGTATTGAGGGAGATTTTATGTCCAACAGTGACTCAAAGGGCAACTTATTTGCACAGCATTGCTTCCTTTTTCACATTTTTTTGAGGCACCTTTGTTGAGTTGTGACATCAGATGTCACATATTAAACACATCAAATGTATTACATACATTTTGATTAATCTATATTTAATATCATATCAATTAAACGCAAAGTTATTCAACCTGTATTCTGCTTATCTGAGTAATGAAGCCCCACACATGCATCTAGAGAGCGGCACATACAGGTACCTACACAGTGCTCTCACTCATTGGTTTTCCTCATTGGTATTCCTTATGCTGTTTTCACCATCGGCAGCACTGTCTGACTGGGCACAAGGTGGACGGGGTCCAATTCACACTGTGTGTGTTGTGTGTGTGTGTGTGTGTGTGTGCGCGCAGACTGCCTGATCAGCAGTCCCGTCCTACAGGAAGTCCCGTGGTCGGCCTCCTCTGGTGATTTGTGCTGGAGAAGTGGAACATGACTCCTCGTTTCTTCCACTTTACCTCCCTCCTTTCTCCTTTAGTTGCCTCACCTTATCCCCTTTCATGTCATCTGCTTCTATTCACCTTTCGTCATTCATATCTGATTTTCCTATTGCACATCACTTCTCCCCCCCCCCCGTCTTACATCTACACTGCCTGTCTGTCTCAGCCTCTTGTCCTCACTTCTTTTTCTTCCCGCTCCCTCCCATCTTTTCAGTCGCTTCCTCTCCGGAAGATCTTGTGAAGAGTTGTAATGGTGCCTTATTTGTGCCAATATGGAGCAGCTTGACCAAATGACTGATGGAAGTAATTCAGAGCAGTCTTTGTGAACAGAACCTTAACGTCCACCTTATTAAGTTGGTTAGTAACGCATTTCACTTAAAGTTCAGACTGCACAGAGTCAGGCATTTGTTAAAGAAGAGACCTGATGGTTTGTCACACTTGTCACAAAATGTTAAATGTGATTATATATTACTTCCTGTGCTGTAATCCTCACATCTGACTACAAATGTCTTCATTTAATAAATGATTACACCTTTATGACATCACACAGAGATACCACTCCTTCGGCAAAGAGTTAATGATTCACTTTCATGAACTAAAGTAGTGTTTTCACATGCAAACCGTAGATGACATTCGGTTCTTCCGTACTTGAGTCATCTCTAAAAATATTTCAAACATGGCCTACATGATGTGACCTATGTGTCTCTGCCTTACCTTTAATTTTGGTTCCATGTTTGATTTCTTTTTTTAAATTTGTGCTTTTAAATCATGTGATCAACCTTTTATCTCTGGGGAATTGAAAATGTGACATTCACAGAGGTCTATAACTAGCACACATGAAATCACAGAATTCTCCTCTGCATACTTTTTCTTTATGGCGTCCCCTCCAGAAATAAGCATTTAACTTCTTACTGTGTGCCTAAACTATTCAGTCATGCAGGCCTTAAAATATAGAAAGGTTAAGGTTCATTTTTAGTCCAGTATTATTTGAATGACATCTGTAAGAACACTGAGCTTTCTAGTCTGCTTGTGGAAAAAAGAGAGAGTGGGATTCTGTAAGCTGGACAGGTGATAGTGTTCATCATTGTGGCTGAAATATAGAAACAATCTGAGAACAAGTGCATAAGAGAGAAAGAATGTAGTCCTGCGTGCGTATGTAAGAGTGAGCGAGTGTTTTTGTCGGGTCTTTATGACGCCATAGACACAGCTTCACTTCCTGAAGCCTGTGGCCCCGTCAGGAAGAATCAGCGCTCCACAGGCAGATGAGACCCCAGGGCCTCATGGGCCTGGACGCCATTCCAGTCAGTGGCTCACTGTTACAGAGAAGCAGAACTCATATTAGTCAAATTCATATTATTTGTGATCCAAATCCAAACAGTCTGAGAGCTGTAACGCTGCCAAGAGACTGAATGTTTGTATAAATGTGAATAAAAATATCTCGTACATGGAGTGCTCGAAGACTAATAGCCTCTACGACAACATTGGTTTGGAGTCTGCTAGTGCTGGAGATGGACACAGACTTGGAAGAATGATAAAACCATTCATTTATGTTTTGTTAGGCAGTAGATGAAACATGCAGATCACCCAAATTTGCATCATTTACTCATTAGCAGTAGGTCTGCGCTACACTGTTGTAATGAATATCATAACACTGACACATGCAGCATAGGTTCAGAGAGAGCGTGCTGACAGCATCATTCATACTGAGGTAATGCTCTGATTCATGGTTCCTCTGCGTGTGTGTGTCGCTCTCATATTAGCTGTGTAGTGTGCGGTTTAATGTTAGTCATGTAATGTGGCTTTCATAATGTTTTAAAGAAGTTATGTCTCTTCTTAAGACCAGAAATGTGGGCTTGCATCTCTGCCCCAGCCTTGGATGAGGACTTGTTGTAAAATGTAAAAAAAACAACCCAAGAAAAGCATGAAGTGTCTCCATAAAGCTTGTCTGTTGTAATCCAAGTCTCCAGAAAGGTCCAAAATTGATTTGAAAAGGCCATATTTACACCCTCGAGAAGATGCGTTTGTGCACCCATGTCAGACTGGGTGCGTGCTAACTCTTTTAGCTTAGCAACCACAGTGAAGATTTCAGCTTTGAAAAGGATGTAAATATTGTCTTTTCAAATCAATTTCAGATCTCTGGGCTTCTGGAGACTTCACGATTATGCTGGATGAGATTTATGGAGCCATTTCATGTCTTGTTTTGTTTTTGGAGTTTATTTAACTTTTTTTTAAAAAAGTCCTCAGCTAGTTCAGTTGTTTAGGGGAATGCTAAAACGCTGTATTGCTGTGAAGTTTCAGAAGTGTTTTCCAGACTACAGAACTTCACTGGACTTTCCATCATATTCTGAATTGTAATGTGCTTGTAAACGTCATGACTGAGTCCTTCCCCTGCAAGAAGTCTGCAGCACTTGAATGGGCAAACACAGAGAAAGCATTGCAGGAAGTGTTCGGTAGTACTGGTGAATTGGTGAATCATTTCTTCAGAATCAGATGCAGACAAGTTGACCTTTTTCAACGGAAAGAAGTTTTCCAGAAACCTTTTGTTGCTTGCCTGGAACTTAACCTGCGTTTCGAAGTGCAGGAGTTTCAGTTTTTGTTCCTGGTTCATGGTGTTTTTAACTCGAGAAGCACCTGCTCTCGAGGTAATACTACAGGATAAAGGTTATTACACTGAAGTTTGCTTGCTGGTCAAATACAAGCCTTGAGACTGCCACAAGTTGTGTGCAGTTTGCGTGATGATTTTTAAGTCAATTTAAACATCAGATTCATGTACAAAGGGCATCACGACAGCTCTGTTGTGCTGTAAAATGTGCTGTAATTCCTGGAACTATTGAGCTGAGGAGGCCCCAAAGATCACCAGGCATTTCCCTTGGTGGTGCTCTCGCTTTCATCTGTGCGGTAATGACTGTGAACCTGGACCCCTCGGTGCGAGAAAATCCCTGCAGCAACCTGTAAAACCCGCGGGGAGTCTGATGTGGTCTTATGATCCTGGTTGTTGCCTGCATGTGTGTGTGATACAGGTGTGCTCCTCAGTGTGTATGTATGTGTAAGTCCAGCACTGACAGCCAACCCTGCTGCTTCCCCAGTAAGAACACAATTCTACAGATAGATCTCACTGATAACGTAACATTTAAAGTGTGAGGGAAGTGTTGAGACGCTTCTTATCATGTGTAGTCATTAAGCCAAGCATTGGGTGTGTGTGGGCTCGGTCTTAATATAGCGTGGATCCTACAGGGATTTCAGATTTCAGGAGATGCTCAAATGCCTGCAGTGCTCTGATACATAACCCAACTTGCATCCTTAGTTTAGGGTGGGTGGTGGTACAGTATGTACAGTATAACTCTTGGGTTAGAGTTGCACACTTTGCTGTCACCAGTGTCAAACAAGATAAAATACCTCTTAAGTGTTCCTTCAGTGACATGGAGGAACAAAACTGCCCTTATCAAAAATAAATAAATAATTAAAGAAGTAGCTCATTGAATAAATTTAAATTCTATTGAATGCACCAGAAATTTTATTCAAAAATAAGTGTAGGTATCAATGAATTAATACACAGAATGGGAAAGTAAATAAATAAGTGAATTAATACAAAGGTAGATACAGACAGAATCAAAACAAAAATCAATTTATGGTTCAATTTTATAAATACATGAAGGTCTACATGATTTTTTTAACATACTTTTTTGTGCATTTAATAGAATATTTATTTATCGAGCCATTTATTTATTTGCTATTTTTTGATTCAGGCAGTTTTAGTCCTCTATACAATGATACAACACAGGGACAAAATGATTTGGCGTCACTTCCTCGCACTTTCTTCATTCAGGTTAACGGATGCGTCTCTTTGCTTCTGGTCGGGTGTTTCTCGTTGATTGACGGACTCTTTTTTTTCTGACAGCTGCGGTGCAGAGCGACTCGACCCCCGCAGAGTCGCTGTCTCGCTGTCACTCAGTCTCTTGTATATCATTTTACTTTCAGGCTGTCCATCCAACACACATATAATGAAATAGACTGGCTCACGCTCAGGCGGTTCAGTCGGAGAACATGTGTGAACAGCTGTATTTAGATCATTCCACAGATACACTTTTGAGATTGAGGTCAGGGTAACTCGAGGATGTAACCATTCTGGTTCTCAAACTATTTCTTATTGCTCAACATCCTGTTCCAGCAGTGTTACAAAACAGCACCTTTTCATATTGATGTCATTGTTTCCTTGCACCTTTACATATCCTCAGAGTGCATGTTGCTGGAAAAACACACAGCATTGTTGCTTCAGCTATTAGGAGTGTTGTTAGATGGGTTCAGTTTCTGGCTGCAAGACGTTTGACTTTGAGTTATGTCTTTATGATTTAAGGCGGGCTTGGCCCTAAAAGATCTGCAGTATCTTCCAATTGCATATACTTCACTCTGGACGACTTCTTGCTCCTCTAAGAGCAATTTAAGCATTTGGAACATCCTTAAAAGATGGCAGGCTTCACATTAAATCTAAATTATTGCGCTTAGGGACATGGCACTGAGGAGACAAAGGTCCATAAATGAAATCCCAGTTTTCGTCCCAAATTCTGAGGCTGCTGTGGTCTTTATGAGCTTCTGGAATAAGTGTTGAATAGGTGTTTTTTATGGATTTCACTAGTTCACAGAAACCTTGAAGCATACATCAATATCACACTGACACACATTAAGTTTTATTAATATTACTTATTGTAGTTTTTTTTAAATGCATTTTTTGAATTTCTGTCTTGTGGTGGACTGGCTTCAGTCCCCCTGTGAGACACACGAGACCCATGTAGGCTGTGTACTAAGCAACAGAAAATAAACGTGGCTCTCCCTGTTTCCCCTCTCTCCAGACGTTGTCTTCAGCAGTGGTCCAGGTGTTCACAGCTGAAAGGAACTCCAGCTGGAACAAGAGATGCTGCGGCGTGGCCTGTCTGGTCAAAGACAACCCTCAACGATCCTACTTCATCAGGGTCTTGGACATCAAGGTCAGTAGATAAAAAGCAAGAAGCGGTTCTGCCCATCGATGATTACATCACTGTGGTTAACGAGCGTAGGAGCTGGTAGATGATAGCGCTCACCACAGTTAATATCCAGCGGTGGTGTACCACAGTTTGATGTTCATGAAGACTTTTTCTTTTTATAATGGAATCTGTGGGACGTCTGATCAGTTAGGACCTGTGGCATTATCCTTCCTTCAGTTCATTGTGTTGTTTGTTTGTTCCACAGGACGGTAAGATGATGTTTGAACAGGAGCTGTACAACAACTTCAGCGTCTACCTCTCCAGACCTTACTTCATCACATTTGCTGGAGATGTGAGTTTCTCTCCCTACAGCTTTTCACATTTCTCTTTTTATTTCTGGTCCTTTTGTTTTTAAGGTCAGCACCGAACTTTAGTCACAGACAAGAACTTTTTTCTTCATTTTTAACTGTTGGTAATTTTCATTTATTGGTGAAAATGCAGCTAGAGAGGAAAACAGTAAAGGTGTTTACATCAAAAACACTTTCATTTATTATTACATTCCGAGTCATCTAAAAAAGGCCACTCATATTCTCGAAGAAACCTAGCATTACAATTAAAACTCAAACTCCAACACTTAGCATCAGCCTTAAAACATTCCCTCAAAGACTGTTCTGTCCTAGTTGTTCAAAAAACGTGTACGGTAAATAAAACTTGAACCTGTTTCACAAACTGTCACTCTGTTTCTTCAGCCAAACAGAGCGCTCTGACAAACCTGCACTAACACGTTCACAACGGCACAGCAGGTCCAAATTTTGCTTTCAGGAATCAATAAGTGGAATTGGAAAGCTAATTTTAAACAGATTTGAATTCGGAATACAGTAAAAAACAACTTAGCCTTATTAGAAGCTATGTTACATGTTAGAGATGATTTGTTTAACAAAACAACATGAGTCTTAGTTTGTTTCAGAGCAGAGATGGCATGAGTCCACACATTCTTTACTCAAGTAGCAGTACAGATACTTTAAGAAAAGACTGGTAAAGGTTGAAGTACTGATTCAGTTTTGTTATTCAAGTAAAATTAAGAGGACAGTAAGAACAGGCTGTGAAATGCACTCAAAGTATAAAAGTATCCCTCTGAGGGACATTTCTGTGCAAAGCTAACTGAACCTCGTGTCATATAAGTATAATTCAAAGATTATTAAACTTTAAGGTAGAATCAGCAGGATTTGTCTGAGCTTAGTTCAAGCAGAGTCTCTGCAGATACAGGACAATAACTCACCTTTTGTCTCCATTTGAGTCTCCCTCTCTGCCTGTTTCCGTCTTGTTTCGTCTTTTACATCATTTAGTCTCACTACGTCTGCTTTGCATGTCAACAATGGTCTGAAATTAGTCATGTGACGTTGGGAAGGCCGCATGCAGTGACGCAAATTCAAAATAATCGGTAATCAAATGCAGAAGTAAGGCGTAGAAAAAGTACAAATCTTTGGGTTCAAATGTAGGGAATAAAAGAAAAAAGTTGTCAAAAGAATAAATACTCGGGTACAGTACAGATACCTGAAAATCTAAGTAACAAAGTATTTGTACTTAAAAAAAAAACATTTATACCTCTATGTAACATCCAAAGCACCTGATGTGACGAAACGCCTTTATTTGTGGAGCAAACATCTTAGCTGCTGCTGGGTACACTGGCTCAGACTCCAGCAGACCATGAGGTATGTGTGAGTGCTGATTGTGCTGATAAGACTGGGACTGTTCGCTGCAAACACATCGTGGAAACAGAGTTGGAGATTCAGTCATGAAAATGAGATAGGGTGGCACTTAAACGGTATTTGTATTAATTTACATATTTCCGTTTTGTTTTGTTTGTCCTTGCAGACATGTCAAGTGGGTCTGAACTTTGCCAGCGAGGAGGAGTCGAAGCGCTTCCGCGGTCACGTGACAGAGCTGATGGGGAGGAGACAGAGGAAAACTGGTACCAGTTTACCGCCACTGATGACTCACTTACAAACCTACCTACTGACCTAACTCACTGAAAAAAATGACACATTTTGCCAAATTTATCAAAATAATGAATGAAAGCTGTCATTCTGGCTTGACTGGCGTCGGCACAAGATCAAATTAATGTCTAATCATGTCATTTTTTACAGCACTGTGAACACAGAACTGGGCAAAAAATGTCTTAATTTCAATTGTGAATATTTAAGGATTTTTTGCCTTGGTCTGTTCAAGTTTTCTTCTTTCTTTCTGATCTGCTACAATCTCTTCCTTTGATAACACACATCACCAGTTTCAAACCTGCGGTCTGCAAACCCGTCATCAAGGCGCTCTGGTGAAATCTACAGTCAGATAGCAAAAGTAAACAGAAAGGTTTAACAGCGACAGGGCGTATAATAATACAACCTATCCTGTCAGCTAGTTGTTGGCTCTTTGGCCTTTGTCACAGAAACGTCTTACAGGTGAAAGTGAAGAGGAGTCTGAATCAGTTCTTTGACGTGTTTATTCAACAACAGCTAACAGTTACAGCCTCACAGATGGATCCCGACACTCAGGGGTTTGAGCTAACTGGCCCAAGGGGGCCACTGCAGTTTCAGTGAACAATGATCTGCGAGAAGGACTTATGTCCACAGTTGGCAAGAATTTAATTTGTATCGGGGACTGTCTGTTATCATTTAACCCTTTATTTGTTACTAAGTAAGATATGACTGGCGCTTGGAAAATGCCTTTTTAGATTGATGTGGTTTCCATCCAGCACAAATTGAAACGTTTGTAAAACCGGAAGACAATTTTCCAAAAAGCTGTTGTGCGTTATGACTTCTCTCTTGCCCTTCCGTCTAAGGGAATTAGTCATGAATGTTTGTGTTTGACTGATCAGACTCACAGACCGACGAGTAAATTGAAAACACATTGTTTATGTAAAGCCACACAGATGCATTCTCAAACTTAATAATGGCACTCAGTCCTGAGCGTTTCTCGTCACTTGCTTGATTAAGACCGTCCGTCTTCCTGCTTCCTCTCCTGCGGGTCGCTTCCTGACCCTCCAGATGGATCGCTCTTTCATCTTTTTTCCCCTTCAGCCCTCTGCATCGGTTGCTAATCTTATCTTCAAGGCTGCTTCTGTTTGACCTTCAGCCATCGGAAAACTGAAGCCAGCAGTATTTTGAAGTGTGTGTATGTGTCACTCAATGTCAACAATGGATTAGTGTTTAAATTCTTTATAGTGTTATAAAAGAGAGGAAGAGAGACATGTTGCCCTCTACAGGCCACTGACTTTATGAATGGACCTAATATCTGGTGTGTGTGCGTGAGTGTCTGCGTGTCTGATTTACGTCTCCTAAACACGCTAACAAAAACACTTTGCTTGGCAGTGTTTTCCAAATAACATTTCCATTCTGTGCAGCCTCGTGCACAATCCCGTCGAGCCCTCCTCCTGAAAAACCGATAAACTCTCCTCTTGCTCCTCCTCGCATTCGTTTCTCACTAACACAACCCGACTGCTCAGCACAGGATTGTAATCATATTATTTGTTTGTGTTTACAGAGAAGAGACGCGACCCTCCAAATGGTATGTTTCCCACTGCTTTCCTGTCAGTAACTTCAGAAATGAACAGAAGAGAGGTGTAAAACCAGTCAGACCTGTGTCTGTCTGATGGCATCTGTTGGTATGTCAGCTGGCTGGAGTCTTAGAATCATTCAGATTTTTGTGTTGCCAGGCAGCAACTTCTCTTCCTATTATCATGGAAACTATGCAGCTTTTTTTATATTCAATGTAGGAACAATCTGGCATTCATGATGGGTAAATGTAACATCAAATAAACTAACTTGAATTAATAGTTATTTCCCTGGTTACAAACAATGAATTCTTCACAAACATTTAATAAGCTATTGTAAAGGTTTCTAAACATCAGGTGTTCATTAAAATAATGTTTACAGATCAACTACACAGAATTTATTACAGATTAATAAAGTATTATAAACATCACTTGTAATTGTACAATAAACAACTGCTTAATAAATGTTTTATAAAACGTTTAATTGTTTGTTAACAGTGAAATAACTATTAACTACAGTTTGATTATCTAAACTATGAAATTTATTCAGGATGCTTCTTAGTTTTATCCAGATAAAATGTACCTATTATCAACTAAATCAACAGCTGTCAACGAACATTTATTTATATTGTCTACGAAGACATAAGCTTTGTCCCATTTCCCTACGACATACCACGACTAAAAAGACTTGATTTGTTTTTAATGTGCATTTGATGTTCACTCAAATGCAACGCACAGCGGAAGTTGAATCTTCAATCTGCATTTTAACTTTGAAGTATGATTGATATTTCTAACTTCATTACATAATACAACTTCAGTATGTAGTTTTAAAATGGGACACGGCTTCTGTCTACTTCCAGTCCTCCATCTTACTTTACTCTCTACTGCAGTGTGTTTCTGTTCGATTTAGATTCAAACGACCAAGAAAGAGCGACAAGTTGTCCCGGTTGTAGACAAAACGTTTCACAAACATATTAATTAGACGTCTGCTAACGCAGCCTCGGGTACTTCCAAGAAACAAATCTTTTGTTGTTGGCCTGCGGTCAGTAAAGGTGAATGCTGTTGCAATGCGATCACACACAGTCTGGCATAATGTCGCAGCGCCCCGTAGTGGCGTCATGACGTGCCCTTCAAAGCCCGACCCTCACTCACTGTGGTCTGATGACTAGACGGATATGTGGCGATGCATCATAAGACACGCAGCCTAGTTATACACAGGAGGGAGCCCGTTTTGGACTGACAGCATAATTTGACCCAGCTGGCTTATAAATATTTCTGTGTGTGTGTGTGTGTGTGTGTGTGCCGCCGTGAAGAGTTCATTAGCACTCAAATGACACATTTTACGCTTGCAGCTAATGCTCTTATTCAGAGCAGCTTATCAGCATCGCTCGGGGTCATAACGTGACGTACGTACGCCGCCACGTTCTCCGGGAGCTCTGCGGTCCAACATTTTGAGCTGAAAGGTTGACTTTATTTTCGTGAGCGTAATCATGATGTCATGCGTGACTGTTTATGCCAGTTTCTGTCTTGGATGGCTTCTGTTTCAGAATATCTGTGCGATTTGGTTTCCCTCCAAAGAAAGTCATCCTTGTCCACCCACAGGAACAGCTTCTCCGTGTCTCCATCTGTCTCACTCTCACTTCTCATCCCTGCATCATAGCTCTGTTCCTGTCAGTCATCCCCGGCCTGGTTCATGCCCTCCCTTCCTTTCCTTATTCTGACCTTTCCACCTCTCCCCTTCTCATCATTTGTCCCCATCTGCCCTCCGCTCTGTATTGATTCTCTCTTTTTCTCTGTCTGCCTGTCATGCGTTTTCTCCCACCTCGCCGATTCATCATGTTTTAGAAACCACTAAGATTAACGCGGGATTATGGGTGGATGGGTTTTAATGGTTATGTAAAAATCCAGCGGTAAATCCAGAATGATTTGCCGGGATTAGGTGCATTTTCTGTGTTGTGCAGGGGGAGAGAGGGAGGCGACGGCGCTGGCGGTGGGTGGGGAAACGATCACAGGGAGCCAATCCGTGCACGATAAATCCAACTGTGCGCCCTGCTGAGACGGAAAGTCAAAGGGAACAGAAGATGATTGCAAAATAGATACAAAATATGTGGATCTCAGACAGACGGGTACAGCAGGGAAACTGAAATTTGGTGAGCGATTTGCGTCGAAGAAAAAGCAGTTGCTTTGATGGAAGGAATGCAAGAGGAAGAGTAAACTTTGGCTGTTGGCTGGCGAAGTGTTGGCTGGCTCTTTTCCCTTCTGATGGCATTGCTGGACGTCTGCCTTCACAGCTCAGACAGTACGCGTGTAAACTCCACCAGATGTCTGATGAGGATATTAATTCAGTAAATGAAGACCGGCCCATCACAAGTTGGCTTATTTTCTGTGCTGGTGTTCTGGAAACCTTTGGGACCGTCTTGGCTTTCCTTTTTTCGGCAAAGGAGAAACCTTTTAGCTCAGAAGTGCTTTTCACCTGCTTACAAAGTCGACTTAAAGAAGAAGTTTTCTGTTTTGGGAAGCTGTCTTTCCCTATCGGGGTTGTGACTATACTTCTTTCTTGAGAGAGACCTCAGATCCGTCACGATCTTCCCCGGTGTCTCCATATCGCTCATGCCCAGTCACCTGCCACCATGATGTTCTGCACCACGTTTCTGTCCGCTCCCTCCGAGGACAATCACTGTGACGGCAGCGGTGGTGGAAGAGGAGGAGCAGGGGGTGGAGGCGGAGGCGGAGGTTTGGGCCCAGGGAGCTGCCTGTCCACTCTACACTGCCTGGTTCTCCCACAGGACGAGCTGTATCCCTCCCTCTCCGACCCGACCGCCCGGCCCTCCATCTGCTCCAAAGAGCGAGCTCACACGCTGGTCGGCAAAATGCTTCTCGACGTCAGCATGGACACCTGCGGGGCGAGAGAGGGCAGCTGCATGTGGGACAGGGTGAGAAGGCGACGCAGTCGGTCAGCCTCGCCTTCGCCCAGCAAAACTCCCAAAAGTCCGTGTAGTGAGAGTGTGAAAGGTATGTGCTGCAGCTGAGGCACTGAGGGAAGCTGTGGCAGTGAAACCGACTTCTCCTTGTTGATTTACATCCGTGTTGTTTGGCTCCATGTGTATGTTGGAGTTCCTGTGATTGTTCGTTTGCAGTCACATGTGGGTATGTTTGTGTTATCTGTGTCGAGTTCAATTTTGCATTCTTCACGTTGATATATTAACCAGGGATGGACATTTTAAGTCATTTCCATGTTGAAGCACTCGCATTAAATTCTTACCTCATACTGGAGAACTGGCCAAAACTGGTCCTAAATTGAACACCCGTGCAAAAATGTGGGTAGGGTTTAAGGGTAAGTGAGACATTGTAAACACCACTGTCAGTAATTATAACAACCACCTTGTCAGAATTTTGCAGATCAGCCCTCAGTTTCAACGTGCTATCAAAGCCTACACCTTCCATTTTTTGTACGCCACGTCGCCTTCTCCTGCAAAGCTCACTGTTATGTGACGATCCTTCTAATCTCCTCTGCCCCGGTGGCATCACATGCCATGTGCTAACACTGTTAGCACATGGCATGTGATGAGAGATCGCTTGTTATCTGTCCCAGCTGCCACTCCTTGTGCTCAGCGTAGTGTTGATACTGAAAAGTGAGCTTTGCAAATGTTTCATGAGGAAGGAAGTGCGCTACAAACATTTGTTTGACCTCAAGGATACACTTACTGGATGTAAACATGACATTGTTTTCTCTCTTTAGATTAATCCTTTAAAAAAACGTGTGTGTGTGTGTCAGCTGACTTTTTACTGATGTATCGATACTGCAGAAAATGAGTATTGAAACAGCATCAGATATTCAGAATCAATATTTATGATATCTCTGACAACACTAGCTCAGTTCACAAATGGTTAATCATTGAACTAGTCGCTCTATCAGTTATCATCAGTTAAACATTGCACAGCTCACTCTGCACATTAATTGTGTTTATTTTGTCAAAATACTTCCAAACATCAATCCCTTATCTTAATGTGAGATCAGGCGATGTCTTATAAAACACAGAGTTATCATTAATGCTACGTGGATCTGTGCAGATATTTAAAGATAGCTGTTGTATCACTACGCCCAGTGCATTGATTATACAGTGCGTATATTCATTGTATTCCCATCATTCCTATCCCTGGTATTAACAAATAATGTTTATTATTGCAAGACTGGTTTTAAAAAAGACGGCTGTAGTGGTTGTTGTTGTCGTTGTAGTAACTCAGACATTTAGACAAGCATTTAAGCTTTCCTGGTTAAATGAAAGGTTAAGTAAATAAAAGAGTCTATTTACATAGTTGACAGTTTGAATGAATGAAAGATTGAGACGGGGATCATCTGCCAAAGTGAACTCCCTTGAATAAATAGGTACGTCAGAATGACTGTCATTCATTTGAACCCACACTAAATAGAACAAGTTTAACAACAGATTTAAACCTTCATATCTTAAAGACATTAAAAGCTCATGCAGTGTTTGGTTTAGTATCAGTTTTCAGGCTCTCGCCAGTTCTGACATTTGGTTCCCACATATTGTCTCCTGTTGTCACACCCACAAACCAAATAAAATTTGCCAGACCTCTCCGTGCCAAACCGAATCTGTAATAGCCATTAAATAATGGATTACGTAATTGAAGGAACACTGCTGTCAGTTAAAAAGCCTCATGCTTGAGTTTCAATCAGGACCCAAGGTCATTTTTATTTTTTTTCATTAAACTAATCAGTTAAGATGTGAGTAATGTCACAACATGTCATTTGTAGCCCTTGTTATGTAAAGGCGTAGGTATTCAACAGTTGACTCCACTAACTAACCAAGTTTCTCTTTGTATTTGAATTAAACTGCCTTCAGTCCACATGCTGTACTATACAAACCATAACTTTATTGTCTCTGTCATTTTTTAAGGTCCCACGTTGCCCATGGCCACTGTCGACATCAAAAACCCCGAGATCAGCAATGTCCAGCGTTTCCACAACAACTCTCAGGTGAACAACATCGTGCACTCCTCCTTCCCCAAGAGGGAGAAGAAGAGCAAGGGGAAGAAGAAGAGGTTGACCAAGGCAGACATCGGCACACCGAGCAACTTCCAGTAAGTGATCGGGACACTCGTAGAGATCTCTGCACTTGTGGTCAAATTTTATTAAGTTATTATTGTTTTGATTTTCCAGCAGTTTTTCATTTAGTTTTTAATCCAGTTTAGTTTCTGTTAGTTTCCAGAGACAGTTTGTTTCTTTTCAGATTGTTTTTGATTGTTTAAAAATGTTTAGTTTTGCTTTAATCTTTTTTTGTTCAGTATTAGTTTTATGTTTTATTTAATTAGAATATATGGGTTATTTGTCAGGGGAAAGACTTAACAAGTTCAGAATAGGTATCACAGTACAAGTGATCCTGGTGGGGGAATTTGCAAACATAACTCTGTAGATGTCACCAGGATTCAAACAGAGAAACATAATACGACAAGAGTAAGTAAGAATAAGATATATGAAGTACTAAAGAAAAGTAGAATACTGTAAATATAAAAATATGACATCAGATTCTCGATAAAAATATGCTGCAACACCTTCTGATGCTTGCTGTGTTGACAACTTTGACCAAATTGACAAAGACGTGTCCTGACTAGATTGACTAGACATGTCCTGTTTTTTCTTAGTACACAATAACATTTCAGTTAATTAAAATGTTTTATTTCTGCTAATTGGAGTGTATTTTCACAAGGGATAGACCGATTATATACCCTGGCTGATTATCGGGGCAAGTATATCTGCAAAGTAACTACATTTTATCAAATAAATAACTGTAAAGTAGCAGAAGGAAGAGGCAATACTTCAGTAAAGTACCTCGAAATTGTACTTTCTGTCAAAATGTAGTCACAACAGAGTTGTATTTATACTACAAATGAATATCCTTTCAAGATATCAGTAATCTGTGTCTTTGATTTCTAATAATCGATATCGATAAAAAAATGCCCATAGCTTGATGGTTATGATTCTCACATTAACGAAGCCCGCATACTGCCAGTGTGATCGTCGAACAGACAGTACTATAGCTACTCGTCTGTACGTCTTTGACCGAGGCTCCTTAATCCCTCTCGTCCATATACTATAAGAGCTGGTCAATCTGGGCGGAGTAATAATCCAGGCTGTCGATTCAGAAACCAATCCTGTACAGCGTGTACAATGACTGGTAATGCAGGGAAATCTGTGCTGTGCTTTCAGGAACAGTCCGTGACGGCTCTTATAGTCCTTAAGGTTACCAGTGGGCCATCTGTAGATTTTGCAGCGGTTTAATCGACCTCAGTGAGTCTCTTCTGTTTTTTGTTGATGATCTCACATGTTCCCTTTCTTCTCCCACAGGCACATTGGGCATGTAGGATGGGATCCAAACACAGGCTTTGACGTAAGTGCAACACAAGACAGTAATATAAACATGTTTGTTTTTCGCCTGCGTGTCTCGGCACACGTTGTGTTTGTGTGTGTGTGACCTCTAGATACTCTGAAAATCTTGGCCCCTGGTTGATCTGTTTGTCAGTCAGTCATCCCTCTCCCAGACAGATTTTTCAAATTTAATATCAACTCCGAAATATTAAGCCGAGCCGCGCGGCCAACTCATCATCGGGAGCGTTACACAAGGAGATTTTGGAGGGAAGAGAATCAACCTGCATGCATCTGCATAATCCATGGACTCCTGCCCAAAAAGAAAAAAAAAAAAGCGTCATCAGTAATTATGCTCGATGGTGGATGATGAATATGAGATCAGGCAGGTCAGAGGACTTATTCTGCCGGTAAAAGAAATGGATGAAAATTCAGATTTGGTTTCATAAGTTTAATGCTTTCAAGGACTTACATTGATTTGAACGGGTGACGTCAGTCGAACAAAAGCTCGCGCACCTCACAAATCCCCTCGCTTAAAGCTGCAGCATAAATGAGCAAGAGAATATATATCACACCATAGATAATGTAGGAAAAGGTTCTTTCTTTGAGGTGATAATCCGCCGTTAAAACACTTTGAAAAGTTTGTGATTTTCTTGTGGTCAACTTGAATTATTGTTAGTTTCAGTGGATATTTCGAATTTCGTCTTTCAAGATCAGAAACTGCTAGGGCTGTTAGGATAATTCCGTCATTGTGCGCATCTTATCGACATATCGGTGTGCATTTTTGCAGATCTCGTCGTTTTTACATGCACATTTGTTTACGTAAGAATGTCACCAACATTTTAAACAACATGCTGCAATCAATTAAACAGTAAAAGCAGGCTCAGAAAGGCATTTAGAATAAATAAATAAAGCAAAAAGCACAAGCAGAAAGAATTAAAAAACAGCAAGACAAACTAAGAAAGTGATTTAAAAAGCTGTGGTAAACAGGTCTATCTTTAGCCTGGATTTGAAAATAATTAGCACTGTCTGGTGTCAATTTTATGCGACAACAAATTGTCCAATAAAACGTAGTTCTCACAACAGGCCTTGTAACCGCACCAACATATGGCATTCAGCAGAGTTCGCCTCGAGAAAGGACCTGATAATGTGTTATTTGTGGCTCTCTCTTTATCGTCTCTGCTAGCAACACAACACAATATGAGAACCAGAAGCAGCTGAACTCTCGCAACAGATCATAATAAAAGCCCTGTCCTGACTTGTTTTCAAATCTGGGTCAATGAGGATTTTTATTACTCTTCTTCCTGGGTGCCAGCCCGGCGTTGTTACCTCACACCACCAGGTGGCAGCAGAATGGCAGACATTGTGGTCCCATCTTCACAGAGGAGGGTGTAACGTCTCATAAAGTTGCTTCTCACACGCCCACTCTTTCCTGGATGCACCAGTTGATATGATTGAATAGACGTTTGACAGCCAGTGTCCAGCAGTAATCCTGCTTTTTCCAATGTTCCTTTTTAATCCTTACTCAACATGTCAGTCACATAATGTGTTACTGAGCTGCAAAGCTCATAAATACAGATTAAAACCAGTAAGATCCCATCACAGATCTTGACATAAAGAGCGACAAGGCAAAGCCACTCTTATAGCCGGTGTTTTTCATTCAGTTGACGATAATTTGAGTTTTTCACTGACAAGACCTTCAGTCCTCGACTCATTTTTTCCGTTTTCTTTCTCCAGTTGAACAACTTGGACCCAGAGCTGAAGAACCTCTTCGATCTGTGCGGCATCTCTGAGGCTCAGCTGAAGGACAAGGAGACTTCGAAGGTCATCTACGACTTCATCGAGAAGAAAGGAGGCGTAGAAGCCGTCAAAAATGAGCTGCGGAGACAAGGTGAGACGGATGCACTGCCGGGAACACAGATAGTAGAGAAAGAGAGCAGATTCTTCACTGTCCTGACTTCAGAGTTGTGTTTTGCTGTTGTTAAATGTAATCTCATGTGGTTCCCCAGGTCCGCCCAGGTGGAGCGGTAGGTTTCTATGCATGACTGACTGACTGTGCATGTCAAGTTGAACTTAAAAAAACTCAGTTATTTGGGGTGTGACTTTGCGGTTACTGGAGTGAGTTCAGAGATGTTGCTGTGTTGTTTGCTGGATGTTTTTTTATCATTAGCTGACTCTACGGCATTATTACTTCATCCGGAGACACGGAAATCTTCTGCGGTTGCTTCATCATGACTTCTGACCTTTTTAAACTCTCGCTCTTTGTCCACCGTATTGTACAAATGACGCTGACGTTTTAAATAACAAGATTAACAGCAGTTACATGCAAGAAGGCTGCTCCCAGTGGTTTGTCTACACAACTGCATGATGCTTCAGTACCAGCTGAAGACCTGAGAAACTGACATGCATTGCTTACATTCTCATAATCATTACTTTTATTAACTTTTACATGAAGTATTTCTCATTTTGATGATAATTGTTTGCTGTTTAACTTCTGTCTTATCCAAACTTGTGAACTCCAGCTGTGGTTTATGATTCTACAACCAGCTATTAGACCAAACCAAGAGACTGTTACTAAATGAATATCTTCTTCTGTTGAATCAAATTCATTAGCACCATCATCACGGGGGGAAAGTAAAAGATTTAGACTTATATTACGTTCTAGTTTCTGACAACAAAATGAGCTACATGTGAGCAGGCTGCCAGCAGTGGGTTAATTATACGACTGCATGATGCGTTAATACAGGCAAGGGTTGGAAAACTGAGACTTTTTGACAGAGATGCTGCGAAATCTTTTGTGTCCATCCATATCTTCAAGTGGAAAAAATGTGTAGATTAAAGGTGCACTCTGTAGTTTTAGGGAAGACATTATAATCAGAAGAGAAAGATCCTCATTTATTTATTTATTTTTATTCCAAAACAAACTAAATAAACAAACTCTTTGTCTTCATGACTGAATAAACAAATTGACCTTAAAGGACAACACGGTTTTACTTTGTTTATATGTGGCGGACCCTGCCACCTTTCTAGCTTCAAACAGTGTTCTTGGACCTTATTTTCCTCTGAGAACAGCTTGTTTATTCAGCTATGGAAAATTTGAATATTTCCGAGTTTGAATTTCTTCTTCCAAACTACGTAATGCTCCTTTAAATTATTATTGCTCTTTGAAGCTGCAGCATGAACTCTGATTAGTACTTTTTTTATAACTTAACAAGTTTTTGTTTCTTTCCAGCTCCTCCACCCCCTCCATCCAGAGGCGGCCCTCCTCCCCCACCCCCGCACCACAGCTCAGCCCCTCCTCCCCCTCCTCCTGCCCGCGGCCGAGGTGCCCCTCCACCGCCTCCCCCCTCCAGAGCTCCCGTCTCTGCGCCCCCTCCTCCCCCTCCATCCCGACCCGGCATGTCCGCTCCACCGCCTCCCCCGCCTAGCCGGGGCTCCCTCCCGCCTCCCCCTCCACCGGCCCATGCCTCAATTCCCGCGGCGCCTCCCCCGCCGCCTCCTCCCGCCTCATCATCAGCTCCACCCAGTATCGGAGGAGCGCCTCCTCCCCCTCCTCCACCACCCCCTCCTGGCCCTCCACCCCCTGCTCCTCCGCCGCTGCCCACGGAGGCTAACGGAGGGGACAGCAGTGGGCCCGGGAAGTCGGCGCTGCTGAGTCAGATTAGAGAAGGCACCCAGCTGAAGAAGGTGGAGCAGAAGGAGAGGCCGGTGAGCAGCAACACCGGCAGAGACGCACTTCTGGACCAAATCAGACAAGGAATCCAGCTGAAAACGGTCAGAGTCCGAACACGCCTCTAAAGCAGCATGTATCAATCTGCATCCTGTGCTTTAACTATACCCGCCCGTTCTTTACAGAGGGAAGACGCACCTGATACAGCACCTTCCACCCCCGCCCCCTCGGCAGGCATCGTGGGGGCTCTGATGGAGGTGATGCAGAAACGGAGCAAGGCTATTCACTCATCAGGTACAAAGAAACACATCTCTTCAACTAGCTTATAGTATCATATGTGTTTCCTGCTTCTGGTCATGTACAGTAGAAGTCACATTATTCCCTCAATTATTTGATTAATTGCTAAGTGTACAAAATGTCACCAAATTGGAAATGATTGGTCCATCCAACAGTCCGAAACACAAAGACTCTTCATTTAATGTCATAAATGACAGAGAAAAGCAGTAAATCCTGGAACCAGCAAATATTTCACATTTTTGCCTAAAAAAATGAGGCGGCTTCAGTGACTGAGCGACAGGCAGCTGTGACAGGATTGTTTTTAATTTCACAGTCTGAGTGGATTCTGAGGGAACCCGAGTTGTTCTGCAGAAGCGCATTTGAGAAGTTTAACCTCTTCAAAATGGAGCAGCTGCTTGACACCACTGTGTCATTTTCTGTCAGATGACACAGTGCCAACACAATATAAATTAGACTTTCACCACTTCCTCATCAGTCTGGAAACAACCTTGTGATTTTTCTATTTTTCCATTTTGAGCCTCTGAGTGGAAGAAACTTTCCCTCCTTTAAATAAGTAGTCCTTAAAATAGATGTGAAAATACGACGTGACTCTCGCTTCTTCAAAAACATACTACATTTATCTGTAAGAGGAAGCGCTTTGGGGTTTTATGTGTGCGTATTTTCCGTTAGAACATCCATTCAGCTGTCACAGTCGACTTAATGCGGGCGTCTTCTTCTCTTCCACAGATGAGGATGATGACGACGACGATGATGAGGACTTTGAGGATGAAGATGAATGGGAGGACTAGCGATATTTTCTTCTTCTTCTTCTTCTTCTTCTCCTCTCCCCCCACCCCGGATGATTCTGACACTAAACTTGTTCTCATCTTTCTAAAAAGAAAATCTTTAATTTCAAAAAGTCTAAATGTAAATGTTCTATCGATTTGCTGTATATTTTTGTTGCCTTTATGCTTTTTTTTATTAATCTGTGCAATACCTCATTTAATCTGTAAATGTTTTGTCATTCACATATCTTAGGTTCCTTCTTTATGTCCGTCTCTGTCGGCCCCCATCTATGTCTATAGCAATACGTCACTTGTCTCGTTTTAACTACGCTCTGCTTTCTCCATCTCTATGCACCTCTCCCTCCCTCCCCCTCCCTCTTCCCCTCGCCAACTCTTCGATGTCGCTCACCTCCATCTGTCACTCAGCCATCCTTCATGTCAGCTGCCTCCCATCACACATGTTCACTCTCCCCGTGTTCCCACTCCCCAGATTGACATGTGCAATTTTTACATCAAGATGTCTCTAGCGTTGAATGTTTTTTTTTTTTTTTTCGGTCAGTGATTGAAGGGGGAGGGGCTTACGAAATCCACGAATCCTTCATCGGTGGTGTAGTCATTGTTCATCGGAAGGAAGGAAAGAAAAAAAACGAACTATTTTCATACCCTATTGCTCTCTAGTTTATTTTTACTTATTCAAATGATCCTAGTTTAGCACTCATATTTTCTTAAAACAAAGAAGAAAAAAAAAGGAAAAATGCTCTTTTTTGGAATATTTAGCTCCATTTTTGCTGTCGACTGTAAATTTGCTCCAGAGTTTTGAGTCTTGTTATATTTTTGCACAGATTGAGAGAGAAGACTCGTTGCATGAATACAGGACATTTTCAGGTCTGTATCATTATGGAACATACCTATGCTTTAAGGCAAAATACACCTGGACATTTTTAACCGTTAACCCACACCATGACATACAGTACACACAGAGGTGGCTACAGCTATCTGTTGTTAATTTACTTTACTTTTTTGTCATTGTCACACTACAGTTGAAATCTTCTTTTTCTTTTTATCTTTTTCTTTCTTTTTCTACAGTAGCAAGCAGAGTTTGAATAAATGCCTGTTTGTTGGAATCAGGTTTCATCATGTAAAGCTTGAGGAATAAAGACACTTTAGTTTTACACACCTGATGCTTATAATGGGTCCACACGCTAAGTTGCTGTACAGAAACAGCGGGGCTTAAAGCAGCGTTCCTCCTGTTGAAGACACTAAGTGCTGACACAGTATAAGGAGAAACACTACATTCATGGCATTATCAAACAAGTATCAATGTTTTCTTGACTAACTAATAAATCATGAGGTGTAATATAGGAATCGCTTCTAAAAGAACAGTGGTCAGTTATTCCCTACAAAGACCAAATCATGTTTCTTCCATATTAAATAATATTTCCTAAATTCCTGCTATGTGATTCTTTAAAGGTGGATTTGTCGCCAAGGACAATATTTAAATGGAAAGTTAAATGGAAAGTTAAATAAAGAATAAAAAAAACTTTATTTTTGACAACTGTAATGACATAACTGGTGGTTATCCATCCAGTCTGGCTCCAAAGAAAGCCACAGTTGGACCAAATGTGGGGACATAGCATTAGCATTGCTTGCTAACCGACCAGAGAAGATGAGTCTCTTTAAAAGCTACCGCAACTTGCTAGCAGATACTACAGCCATAAGTTACAATTACAAAAAGAAATGCTAATTATATGCCTATTATAACGGTAGCTCAAAAGGAGAAACATCAGTGTTCGTCTCAGAGCTAATATCTAACTAAAGTCTGCTAACTGGTCATAACAGACCACAAATGGTGGTAACCGCAAAACCCCTGAGTGTATTCATCCGAGGAAGAGTGCGTTTCATTGCTAATGACTTTAAGTTTTCAGCAGTAAGATAAAGAAAGTGTTCTGTCTTCTCTCAGAAGTTATCATCTCTCTTTAAATCTTTGCGTCAAAGGGCACCTGAGCCGCTACATGCTAACCCTTTGTTCCTTTAGCGTTAAAGATGAAGCTTGGCCTTAGGGGGCCATGTTAGCAGCACTACAGCAGTTGATGACTCATTTCTGTAAATTAGGGATCATTACCTGCACATTTGGGCAATAAAAAGTTTTGTCTTTCAAATGAAATACATCGTGTAACGACAATACATCACTTAGCAAGCTAATTAGCCACCTAGCACTTAGCGGATAGATCTAAGAATTTAGTATTACACTAGCATTCCAGAACAACGGATGCTAATTACCCACACGCTAACAAATGTCATATCAGTATTGCTAACATGTTGTGGCTTATACATCAGAAATAACACGATGACGCGTCAAGATGTTTTAAAACGCCTCTGTTTATTTGTTTGTTGTCTTTGAGAGACAAATTGCCACTTGTTTGATGACCTCTTATGTTGATTATCAAGATACTTTTGGGGGAAAAAATACCTAGCCATGTTTTCGCTGAAGTTAGCATCTGTAGGTAACTCCGTTAATAAGATGTTATGGACGCCAGGCCTTATCAACGAGGCTTGACAAATAATGAACTCTTACATTGTACACTCCAATAAAAAGGTTGATATTTACATACTTTGGTATTTTGGGCTTCTTTTACTGTCACAGTCAGTTATGATGGGAGTTTCTTCTCAGATCTAAAAAAAAAAAAAAGCAAAATTATATTTAATCTGTTCTTAAAGGTGCAATGTGTAAGAATTTTAGTTGAAAACATTCAAACAATAAACTGTTTTCATGTAGTGACGTCTATGTATTGTGTTGCGGAGACATTTACTGAAGTTAGCATGCTAGCCAGCTAGCTGCAGCCATCCCACTCCGCAGCTGCTGTGCTAGACGTGTAAACACTGAAACTATCCTGATTTCCGAGCTCCTATTCCAAACTGCTAACTGCACGGCTAACTGAGCTAATAAGCTAACGCCAGCTACCAGAATTTCCCATTTCACATCTTGACAATAAAACACAACAGGTGCCTTTAAGTTTCGATTTTGGCTGTTCAATAGAAAAGCTTTGGACGGCCCCGTTTTAGACATCTGATTGTTAACACTGACTGAGGCTGAATACTTTATGCACACAGATTTCGTCGCAGAGAGCATGATCACGTCTGTCAACCATGCAATTTGAGCCCAAGCATCTGTTTGAATGCGGGCCTGGTCACCTGCAGCAGAGAGCCAGACAGGGAGTTGGACTGATCTGTGAACAGCTGAGCAGAAGATCATCACAGACTTTACTGCCGCCATTTCAGCCCCCGAGCCAGGTAGAAAAAACTAGAACTGGCGGAGTGAGGGACAGAGTAACGTTGGAATTCAAGATTATCTGTCAGAAGTAGACCACCATCACAGGTATCTATTAATAGCTGTGTACAGCTTGTAGGGAACAGAAGCAAAAACACAAGATGCCTCAAGTGCATATCCTCCGGGGAAAAATGCAAACACGAGGAACAAAAAGTTTCCCTCTTTAAATTATATTTTTAGACGTCGCTGCGAGCGTCTGCCCTGTGATTAGTGTGACCGACACAATGATGACCTAACGATTCAGTGCCTCTGCCGTTTATTTTTAGTTGACGTGCACATCAGCTGACACCAGGCTGACCCTGCCTGTATCAGTTCTCTCTGCTGCACAGCTTATGAGGAGGATTAAAGCAGGTATGGCACTTTCCACTAGTGCGGCAGCACTGTTGGATACAGTGTTTACACAGAGACAAACACACTTATCCTTCTTCTCTTTTAGTTCTTACACTCAGTGTTTAATTTTGATGTATAAATTAAGGAATATAATGTCATGTGATGCAAAATTTCTTCTTTTGGAAATGAATAGTCTTAGAATTAATGCAAAATGTGCTCTAAATGTCCTACAGACAGCATGAATAATGATGAATATGTAATCAAAATGATTTTGTTGCTGTTTAAAAGCCACCAGATGTTCAAAAGTCTAACTTTAGTGAAGCAGTACATCGTAAGTAGAATATTAGATCAGTTATTAGCGACCTTGCCATGTAATGCACATGAAGTTACACTTGCATTCAGCCGCTTAAAGGACAAGTTCAACCAAAAAATGAAAATGCAGTCGCTTCTCACCCCCATGCCGACAGAGTGCTGCGTTAAGTTTGGTAGCCCGCAAAAGCATTTCTGGAGCTTCACAGCATTCTCCTAAACACCTGAAGAACATGGGGACTTGTTTTATGGTGTTCAAAAAACTAACCAAAAAGAAACACAAAAAGGCTCCACACAACTCGTCTCCAGAAGCCCAGAGATTCCCTAACGTGGTCAAGCTTGTGCACCCACTTCAGACACGGTGCGTGCTAACGTTTTTAGCATAGAAGCTACAGTGAAGAGTTCAGCATTATAAGACGTCTGGAGACTTGGATTACACCGCACGAGTTGTTTGCAGCAAAAATGATTTGTTTCTATCTGCTTCAGCCACTCAGGAGACTGCAGCAAAACTATTTTAGCTGTGAAGCTCCAGAAATGCTTTGCGCACTCCAAAACTCCAGTAGTGAGTAGATGATGACTGAATGTCTTAAATTTTGTGTGAACTCATCCTTTAAAATAGCCTCGTAGTATATGTAAATCAGCAACAGCGCAGTGGAGAGGAATGCGAAGGTCAAAGGGCCTGAGAGTTGTGACTGAGCGGCTAAAGGGATATTCTGTAGCCCGACGCTGCACGAATACGAGCATGCTAAACAATTTCGTCGTGACCGGCTGGTATTTCGTTTCCCCTACGACCCAACTTTGAATTTTAAATGAGCGTAATGCAGCGACCACCCTGAGTGCAGAGACCTCACTGACAAGCAGGAAGTCTGTGCATGTTATGGATGAGTTACACAGAAGGATCCCCCTATTGGCATTCCGACACGTATGACAAAGTGCTGTACTCGAGCAGAGGAAGTTTTATTCTTAGGACACTCAGCCGGAGGAATGCATTG
The DNA here is from genome assembly GCA_039737535.1 of Lagodon rhomboides. Lineage (NCBI taxonomy): Eukaryota > Metazoa > Chordata > Actinopteri > Spariformes > Sparidae > Lagodon > Lagodon rhomboides. Next base: position 11,915,889 of record CM077805.1, on the reverse strand, counting down.
TGCATACTGCGCCGCTGTGCACGGGGAGGCTATAGAGGAGCCGTGGCAGCGTACCCCGCGTAGGAGCTTGTGTTTAAGTCTGGTTAAAGGTTGGACTTTCCGTCGGAAGCAAGCTTGCAAAATTATCTTTGCAATTATCTTTGCTTTGAGCTGCACTTCTGCGCAGTAAAAGATAATAACTGCCATTTTTGGTGTAATTCATGGAATGCCTTTGAGCAGGATATCAGTCTCAAAAACTTCTGGTATACTTTGGGGAAATGGTTTCCCATAATGCAATTTGTAGTTTTTCTGTTGTTGCCACCCCTGAGGCAGACGGCGGGTAGACTTTGAACAGCTGCACTGTGGATTTAGGAGTCACGGGAACTCTTCCAAGACACACAAACAAACGCAGGAGCGGGATTAGGATGGCCGGCACTAATAGCTCACGTCTCTCAATCTCTCGCTTTCACTCTCTCGTAATGCTCTCGGTCTCGCCTTCCCGACCCGTCACCTCTCACTCTCTCTGTTTGACTTGTCATCAGCATGTCATCCTCGTGTTCTTGGGTCAATCCCACTGACCCTGAAAAAAACAGAATAGTTTAAGTGGTAGCAACTTTGAAAATTATGTTTGGTTTAAAGCGATTTTGAAATTTGACTTGCGTAAACGGAATATCACCTTTGAAGTAAAAAGTTGAAATCATCAATAAATCTAGTTTGGTGGCTAATGTTAGCTAATGTTTGCGTGAACTGATGACGGGTCAAACGTTAGCCAGTAACGCCACAGTTGCCCAAATGTTTTACCGTTTTCTCTGCACGTTAAGTTAAAACTTTTAGCTAAATATGTCTGCTTGTCCAATATAATGTAGCTAAATAACGTTAGCATTTCAACACATCAAAGATGTCCAGTATCTCCAAGCTAACTTAAGAAAAACAGGTCCAGTTTGTGCCAGAGTGTGCATGGAGTGACTATATTTGAATCCACCCATTAGAAACCCATTCAGAGTAACTGCTAACTGACTGTATCTAGTTATTTCTCTTGTTATTTCCTTTTCATTGGGACATTTTGGTTTCATAACAGGAAATGGAGTGTACACAGAATCGTACCTAGTGAAAAGAGGGGTCAGATGTCTTCCTGTAATCATCATAATTGATTCTGTTTGATTCTTCGAACACACAAGCTGCTGTTTCTGCATCTCTCTTGAAGAATACTTTCTCTACATTAGCTCCTCAGCTCAGTTAGCGGTGCAGCTTGCGGTCTGGTTATTGTTGTTGTTGTTGGGACCTAGAGGGGAATGGTGCCGTAACTTTACATTCTGTTGATCATTTTACTTGTTTTTTTTTATGTTTTACGCTAAAATTCTTACATATTGCACCCTCAGAAAAATATATGAAAGAGGTCTGTTACTTTATCTCACTTCAAACAAACCTAAGTGACAATTTTGGGGGTAAAAAGGGCCACGAAGTGAGCAAACTTATGATATTTTCCAAGTAATATGTTCGCTAACATTAGCTAACAGTAGCCATCCCATACTGGTCATACCATTCCAAATCCAACAAAGGCTAAGCTGTAATTCCCCAGAGGGTACTGAACTGAGTAAAGGTGCGTTTCACTTCTTAAACTTTCCATTTTGATGAGGAAGAATGTGTCATTTCTTCTCTCAGAGGCTTCACGTTCTGACTTTACAGTCATTGTCTAGTGCAGCATTTACTGGAAGCAGCCCACTGGCTCCACGAGGTCCTGTGATGTTTGTCAAAAAGTCGCTGTCTCTTCTGAGATGTCCGTGACATCCGTAGTGAGTGTCTATTCTTTCCCTTCACATGTCACGTATTGTGAATTGTTCGAACAAAGCGCGCAGACGCCCCGCTCTGATAAGTGCTGACCGGAGTGGGTGTATTGTGAGTGTGTCGGAGTGGGAGTATGCATCAGCGGTGCTGACCAGTAAGCTGACTCACTGATATAAAAGCAGTGGCTGTGTGTGCTTCCTATGCTACTGCGTAACAACATGACCCTTTTCTTTTAACTGGATCTGGTCCAGTAACCAAAGAAGAAGAAAACAGTCTACTCAAGTAGTAGCGTAAACACCAAATGGTTATATTTAGAAATCAACGCATAATTCCACCAACAACAGGTCGTATTTACAATTTTACAAGAAAACAGTGACTTAAAAAAAAAAACTTAACAGTAAACAGTTCAGTCAACTCATTTCAGAATTAAATTAAGCATAATTCTGCATAAATATTAAAAAAAAGAAACTTAAACATTCGTAAAATGTAAGTTATTGTTACAGTGCAATTTTCCAGTATACATAATACATTTTTTTAATGAATTCAGTTTTTGCCTCCTCAGGACGCCCAACATGTTTTCACCTGGTGCTTTCATTACAGTCGGTCACTCCATCGTCATCATGATGCAGGCGACTAGACTTTTGAACGACTAGACCTCTTTTCATTTCTGGTTGTATTATCGTAGATGATGTGGGACCTCCACCTGTAAAACAACAACACTATGTCAGTTTTAAATGCAGGTCTTAAAACATATCTCCAAGGCTTTCCTGCTTTTTAGAAATCTGATGGTGACGGCAAGGAATGCGAGGAATGGGCCATGAGTCAGTGGTCATGACCGAGAAACATCAAAAAAGATAGTAATTATGACTTCTGAGGCAGGGCTACAGGAATGTAGGCTAGTTTTCAAACCACACTTCCCATGAAATGGGTTCCTTTCATTTTAAGAAGCGAGGTCAGTTTATGGTGCTGACATCAGGCTCATATAGTAGCAATAACTTATTAAAATGATCATGTTAAAACATTAGTCATGAAATGTTCAAACGCATTAAAGACATAGTTTCATTTTAGGAAATACTCGTTCTTGATGAAAGTTCGATGAGAAGATCGATACCCTTCTCATGTTTGTATTTGCTAACTATCCTTTGCGATATTAACTATGACGGGAACAACACCAACACGACCATATCAGGTAAACCATGTGACCCTATAGCCAGCCACCAGTTAGCTTAGCTAGCTTAACCTATTGACTTAATTAGGGAGATATCGAGGAGCTAGTAGGTGGCTTTCAATACCTTTAGGCATACCAGGCTAGCTAGGCCATTCCCTCCTGTTTCTAGCCTCTAAGCTATGCTAAGCTAACTGGCTAGCCGACCGTGTGCCTTTTGTATTGTTAGCTTTAAAGATTATGATTATAACTAACACTGCGGAGCTACCTTGAAGGATAAGTTCACCCAGTTCTCCAGGAGCACTCAGAACCCAAAATGACTTGAAGAGCCGTTATTGACCCTTTTTAATATGAAATCTTCACCGTAGCTGTGATTCTTAAAAGGCCATTTGGAAACTTTGGGCTACCAGGGACTTGATTTATGGAGCCATTTTAAGTTTTTTATCGGTTGTCAACAAGTCCAAAGATAATTCCGTTGTTTGGGTGAATTCTGCTGGAACTGTTGTTTTGTGGATTACAAAACTTCACCCAACTTTCCATTGGCATGAGGATGAGCATATAATGACTGGACTTTCAGATGTTGGGTGACCTTATCCTTTAATGGCAACACGATTGCAGTGTTTAATAGAATCGTTAACACGGGCATCTCACTCTGACTGTGTTTCCTTGGGATCAGATCTGTGTGTGATGTCCTCGTTGTCGTCAACAGACGAAGTGTTAGCAGACTGTTGTTGTCGAATGCGTGTTGCTGGTGTGCGTGCCGCGTTAACGTGTCATATCTGTCTTTATCAAAGCTCCGCTGAACAGCTCCTATAAATAGCTGCACTGAGTGGCAGGAATTTCACAGCTAGGAGACCCCGCCATCTGAGGGCACAGCTGATTTTCCACTCTAACAATATAACAAGCTGTGCCAAGGTATTACTTGTCTTGCATAATAATTACACAAAAACAAAGTTCAGGCCATTAAATTCCCTCACAGTAACAGTGGCATACTGTTATGAAACATCAGATAAACCCGAGCGCTCTCCTATTTGTTTTCCATGCTTCTTTTCTCATCCTTGTCTTCGGCGTAAGAATTTGTCATGCGATATTTTGGCCGTTCTGTATCTCTTTCTCTCTGGCTGTTGAAGTATTGCGTTCGTACCACAGTGCTGGCTGGTGCCGAGCAGCCTTTTGCCTGCCCACCCCGGTGCAGAGACAGAACATAGCATGTCAGCCACAGAGATGACTCAGACACCACTGACTCTGTGTCATCCTCATCTAAATTAAACTTCCCACTTGTTCGGTTTGCCTGCAGAGGGACGACGCAGTTTTGAATTAAGTACATCGTTCAAGTGCTTGTGGAGGAGGAACGATACAATGCATTTCTAAATAATACAATCTGATTAACGAGTTGTGTCTGTTATATAAAAAAAAAAGTTTCAACGGCACTGTAGTTGCACGAACCCTTCCACTCACCCGTCTCAAGTTGCGGGCGCTGCTGCCGCGGATGGACTCCATCAGCTGGTCGTGGGCTGACCTCATGGGCGTGGACGGCCTGCTGCCCTCCTCCCCTCTCCTCTCCACCGACACGGGCCTCAGCGCGTTCTTGAGCTCCTTCAGGATGCAACTCGTCTCGTCCTTCCCCTTCTCCTTCAGCTTCCCCTTCTTGCCCTTCTTACCTTTCGTCTTTGTCACCTTCTGGCTGCCCGCCTCGTGTGCCTTGATGACCTCCGCGATCATCCGGGTTGGCTTCTTCTCCCTCTGGGGGAGAGGCGGCGGTGGTGGAGGAGGTGGAGGGGGAGGAGGCGGTGGAGGTGGAGGAGGAGGTGGAGCAGGAGGAGTCTGTTTTTTAGCCAGGTCACTCCGTGGGAGTTTGGGTGAAGACCAGGGAGAGGCTCTGGGCGAGCTGTAAGGCGACGAACGAGGAGTTCCTTTCTAGAGATAGAAGGAACAAAAAGGATAGTGAGCTCACCTACGCTAAAAGTTGCAGGTGTTAGCACTATGCAGGGTAAAATATCTTAAAATGCTGATTGCAGTTGCAGTGTATTCACTGAAAGCATCAAGTTTGAGCCCTGTATACTTTACCGCCCTAACGTTTGCTAGCTAGCGTTAGCAACATATACAATGGAATGCCACATTTAGTGGCTGATTGTTATCAGTAACACCTTTAACAGACTTGGTCAAGTAAAGCATGCCTATCAGATAAACAGTCAAAATTTGTCCCCCATCGTTAGCATGTAGCTTGTTAGCTGAAGAGCTTGTCAAAGAGATGGGCACTTAAAAACTCTATGGAGAACAAAAGAAAAGCTGAATTCAATTGTCAGCCGGTGGGACACTAACAAAAATAATCCTGTTTTATGAGCCATGTTTCATGATGGATAAAAAGAAAATACCAGTGCAGTGGTTCTGGGGTTAACAGCTCCCTCTGGCACCCCCTGTTGCTGCTGCTGCTGTCTCTGCTCCTGCAGACGTTTCTGCCTCTGGCGGTCCTGGTTCCTGGTGAGGATCCCCGTCATGCTCATCCTGGGACCAGGTAGGTTGAACTGGTAGCCCAGTTTGATCAAGGTGTAGTTGTCCCTCAGAATCTTCACCATCTCCATCTCGACCTGTTTGGGGAATTTGAGGAAGAGAGACATTGTAAAATCTGGGAGTACGAGAACTACGAACCAGATTATGGTCACTTTGGAAATGAGGATAGCTAACCTGTCCTCCACACATGTGTCTCTGGTTGTGGAACCGAAGCTCAGTCAGGGTGTTGTTTCCTGGAAGTGCTTGAACCATCGCCATCACACCCTTCCCCGTCACGTAGTTGGACTCTATGTTGAGGCTGGTGATGGACAGGTTCTCCTTCAGCATCTTAGCAACAGCCAGAGCCACGGGGTCGTCAGCTCGGGTGTTAGCAAGGCTAAAGACCCGCACGTGTGTGTTGGACCTCAGTGCCTCAGCGAATCGGATGAGGGTTTCCTAAGAAGTAAATATAGTTGCTTATATAATCCAGAACATAAAGGTCAGAGCATCCCTGAAGACATTTAACACTTCAGTATGGCCAGTGTTGACAAAAACGACACCAGGACTTGCACCTAAGATGTAGATGCCATCAGGTTAACTAGAGGCTGATTTAATCTTTCCTAAAGGCGCCTGCACAACACAGAAACCTTGTCAAAGCTGTTGACTGGGGACACCAATACTAAGTTCATTTTCCAGTCAGTTACTTTGCCCTCCATTATATAACAATGGTTAGATGCCTGGTTCTAAAAATAAGCTGGCGTACAATCAAAAGTTACCCAACAGTCAAGATCAGGATGGTAGCAAGTGGGAAGCTAACAAATGCGAACCACTGCCCAAACCATATGTTGAAACCACCCCAGTCACCAGGATATGATGTTTCTACAAACCATAAATATGTCCAAGGTTGACATTTGAACCAAGCCTGGCATATCACCTTCATATTATATTCTTATTAGCAGACTTTTACATCTGGATGTGTAGGGGAAGGATTTGGCATTATTATAAGCTACAAGGCTGCCAAACTGGCGACTGCGGTTCGAGTCTTTGAGATCTCCAGCGACCAAAACCAGATATTTGTCACGGGAAGTTGGACCATGTTAGGCATTTTTGATGCAACCAAAACCAAAGTCGGCGGCATCAGACCATCTCCAGCCGTTTTTTTTCATGGGTAAGTAAACCACCTCCAGCCGTTTTGGTGGTATTTTAAGCCAAACTAGATGTTTTCCCCTAACCCTTACCAAGTGGTTTTTGTGCGGAAACCTAACCAGAGCATAAGCACATGTAGTCTGAAGATTGGGTTGGTTAAATTGCAAAGCTAATCTACTAATTTGACAAAATAGTGGTACTTCAATGAAAGTTTTCATTTAACCTTGATTTAGGAGGTTGTATATTTGGAGCTGTTCGGGTGTCTTGCGTAAATCAGACATAGTAAAAAAAAGTGGTGTTTGACATAACTGAACGCCAACCAGGCCTGTTGTAACGAAACCTTTCTCGCCATGTGTCTGTATTCCTACCTGTGAAATATCGTCAATGTTGTTGAGGTTAACCTCTGTGAGTTCAGGGTCATTGCTGAGAACTCGTTGGAGAGCATCGTCGACAATGGTTGGGTTTCCGGTCGCGTTCAGGTCGACAGGTGGAGGGGGAGGGGTCAACCTCATAGGCTCCACCCTCTGTGGTTTCAGTAGCATCGGGGCGTCGGCCCGTGGTGTCAGCACCCCAGAATCCTTTGAGGGTTCAGGTTTCGATTTATTATTTTGTTCCTCCTCCTCCTCTTCCTCATCTTCCTCCTCCTCTGTTACAGCTTCCTCCTCTTCCTCGCTCTCCTCCTCTTCTTCCTCCTCTTCCTCGCTCTCCTCCTCTTCTTCTTCCTCTTCCTCCTCCTCCTTTACTTCTTCCTTCTCCTTTGGTTTTTCGTGCTTTTTCTGTTCTTTCTCATTTTCAACATCTTTTTCATCCTCTTCTCCGCTGCTTTCCTCTGTCACACATTCTTCCTCTTGTTCTTCATCCTGTATGTTAAAAAATATTCAAAGTTTGAAATTCAGTCCTGTAGTTTTGGGGTATTTGTTTTCTTATAAACGTATATAACATGTATTGGAAAGCTAAATGACCGCAGATGGTTTTAAGCAAGAGCGATTTTTTCCTTCCTTTTAGTAATTCAGATGACTTCTTACTTTAAGATGTATTAAAGGTAGGGAACAGAAGGATAGTTGATTGTTAAATCTCATTCCCAGGTCGTCAAACAGATGAATTTCAGGCCGAAAACTGCCCGAGGCATCAGTGTTTGACCGCCTGGGAATGAGACTCAACAATCAACCATCTTCCTCCAGACTCTTCTTCCCTACCTTTGAGTAATCTGTCTTGAATTCTATCTGATACATCTTCAAACAAGCTGGCTTTGCCTCTGGCACCTTCTACAAACGGCAAGTAAATCTAATTAAAAGTCATCACTGACCGGTTTGGGGCTTCCTCCACTTATCTCGTCCTCCAGGAGTCTACGTGTCTCATTTTCCCAATACTTCATGAGGGCCTCTCTGCTGAAGGTGCCCGTTGGGGTCTTGTCAGTCTGGTCTCTCTGTCTGAGTCCTATGGGTACGTTGGCGTCAGGATCAATGTCCACCAGCTCCTTTTCCAACTCAGCCAGCTCTTCGGGGCTGAGGGAAGCCAGAAGCTCGTCCTCGTCGACATCTTCGTACTTACTCAGCTCTCGGCGGTACCCGAAAAAACTCATGGCTGAAGCGTGCTTAGTAGAGACCGGTCAGTTCTTGAGTTGCATGCGATTCAATCTGGACCCCAAAATGAAGCAGCCGTGTGGGGTTAGAGGTTCCAAAAGAAGACAGGGGGCACCGTTAGGTTGCTGGAGATCCACGGACATAAGGGTCCAGACAGGGTGATCTCGTTCGATGAAGGTGTTTGGACGAACGGGGTCCAGTCAAAAGATGCTTCTGACGAGAGCCCAGTCCAGTCTGAACCAGATCTCCCCTGGCCGGTCGTGTTGGAGAGTCTGTGTGTGTCCGTCTGTGTCCTCTCCTTTCTAATCTCGCCAGCTGCTGTTTAGGCCTTAAGAGAGGGATCACAGGGGAACGTACCAAAGCGTGGGCCCCATGATGCAGCGTCTTTTTTGGGAGGCACTGCTCTGAGAGACAGAGCCACAAAAAGCATGTGAGCTCAGACACCGTGCCCTGTCAACGTAGCAGTCTGTCACCGTGGCCTGAGTGGCTTTGTTCATGGCCCTAAAAAGACCAACTGGGCCCAACAGAACAAGACGAGAGAGATAAACAGAGCTAATGTATCACCCAAAAAACAGAACGCCTCATGTCGTGTCCTCTGTGGTTACTGTCAGTTGATCTGGATGATTACAAAACTATCTTAACATTCCACATACATATGGAGGCAGGGATTAGAGACGATATGTTTATGGATGAGTTGTAATGATTTTTTTTAAGAGATGAAGGTTAGGACTGATATGTAGTGTTTGTTTCTGTTCGGTGTATTCCTCTGACAAGGTTGGCTGTCTGATAACTCTAGATCTAAGATCTGACATACAGCAATCTGTAAGAAAGCACTGTGGGCTTTTTAGGCATGCTAGCAGCTCTCAAGATGGCAGCTGCTGTCTGTTAGCCACTCCACTAATTCGGTTCAGTGTAATGTCCGAACAACTATTGGATGACTTGCCGTGACATTTTGTCCAGACATTCATTGGCGATCACACAGCGGCCATTTTCCTCTGCTCAGGGTGGGAAAGTCAACTGTGGTACTGCTGTGTTTCAGATTGCAAGCCGTATAAACACAGGGAATCTGACAAATTGTTACCATTTCACTTCTTTTTGTGTCCCATTGTTCAAGATAAAACAACATTTTTGATGACCCATTAGCTTCTGTTAGACAACAGCTAAAGTTAGCATTCAACCACCTCCTAGCAAACATCACTGTTTTAATAGTGTTACACGATGTGATAGGAAAGACGTGATTTAGTTCTAAAATATCAACCCATGTCTTGGACACATTTATTTAAGCCTGGAAGTGAAACACACCAGATGTAATCAAATGCTATTGCTAGCTAGGAAGTGGTTGAATGCTAATATTAGGAAATGCGTTATCAAATATGTAGTTTTACCTCAAAATATGGCCCAATTTCCCTCCAGATTCTCATTGTTCAATAACTTTTTAGCTTATACTCAACCCATAAGTGATGAAATGATGACAATTTGTCAGATTGTAGTGAACAACATTATACCTGCTAAATGTCAGCCTGTTAGCACGCTTCCATTAGCATTTAGCTTGAAATAGCGTGGCTGTAGGCTCTTGTTTGAACACTTTAACCTTCTTTGACCCTTTAAAAGGATTGTAAAGTGTCGGATCACAATGATGTCAGTGAACTAATGCACAGTAATACAAATCGGAGCATTGGTTGGAGCGTTTAATGACTTTGTGAAGGAAAAAAAAACTGTTGCATCTGTTTTCTATTGTGAAGTTAGCTTCAACAGCATTATGTTTTTCATTTTTAAACATATATATTAACAATTTTCAACTGTTCACAAATTGAACACCTACAGACAACACAAAGTGAGAATAATGTTGTCCACCCACACAGGTGTTTTCACTTAACCTTCCCTATTAGACCTTTTCTAAGGGCTGTGTGGGCTGATACACGCCGTGCTTGATCTCTCACACTCTGTTGCACCTGTTAGGCCGGGACAACTTCCACTTTAATCACTCTGATTGGTTGCTTTAGTTTGAAGATCTTGTATAAATCCCTCCCCGACCCCTCCTTGAGCAGATGTCTAATTGGCGCAAGGTGAAAGCACTTGTGTGGGTGTACAGGACATTTTAAATTTGCAATGTTTCATACGCTTTACCTGCACTTTGCAGATCTTATCGTGTTTTGCAGTGCAGTCTGGAATATCATACAAAGAAACAATAGTCGCAGTCACACACTATATATGAAACTTAACAAATGAAATACAGAAGGACTTTGAGAGAAGATATATATTCCCATCTAGCTTATTTTTAAAGAGTGACTAGTGCTTTTTCATTAGTATTTAAATCTAATACACTAAACGTGTTTCACTTCAAGGAGAGGTCATCATACAGGTCGTACTCTTGATAGGTCACATAGTTCTTCAGTCTCACAGGAAAAGGGACAGCAGCCATGGCATCAGGGTTATTCAGCGTCCTGCGGCTCATGTGACCTCTGATTACCAGTCGACAGAAGTGCTGCAGAGACCGTGGCTTGCCTGGGGACGCACAAACAAATGTTTACCCTGTAGTTGCTTGAAAACTTTCTCTCTTTTCTTTTTTTTTTTTTAAATACAAAGTAAAGGATTTGAAGTTTTACTCATAATGTCAGAAATCTCTTCCCACTCGGATGTCCTCTTCAAGATGCGTTCGAGGTTGGGACAGATGCTGACATGGCCGACGTAGTCCAGGAGCATCCTCACAAGACTGCCAACCAGATGTTCCAGCCACGACACCGATACAAACTCACAGAACTGAAAGAGAACAAAATCAGGGGTGTGATTTATTGTGTATGTTCAGTTATTGGCTCTTTGACTGGTCTACTGTGTGTCTCAGTTACCATGGAGTCTACAACAGAGTGTATGTACTGTGCGTCTACCTGAACTGTCTCTTACTGTGATGGCGTTAGGTTGACTGTAAATCTGGTAGGCTTGGTTATGAAGGTCCCTCCAGGTACTGTCCAATTCTTCACCCTTATCATGGTAACACTGGAAACACCTACCAGAGATAGTGATACAAAAATTAAATGTTGAAATAATAATAGTAATAATAGTCATTTTAAAAATTGAAGTTGACAAAGGACCTTTGGACCGCTGGGAGAAATAGGTTTTCATGCCCGGGGGAGATGGAGTGGCACATTTAATGATTGAATGTTATTAGTAACACATTTAAGTGCGTTTTAAAAGGTCCCAAATTGTCAAAACTGAGATTTCCTGTCTGTATTTATTATAGATAAGGTCTAGGTGATTTATAAATACTGTCAGGACTTCTCCAACTTTGGGCGTCGTTGCAAAAACACGAGCAGAGCTGAGGCAGAGAAAGTAAATAACAGTGCCTACTCAGGCCTGTGAGAGCTGACCAATCGGAGCAGACTGGGCTTTTAGAGACAGGCACTAAAACAGAGGGTTCAGACAAAGGTTGAATAGAGCGATGGACAGAAGGAGAAAATAATGTGTTTTTTGAACATTAATGCATGTAAACAACACCAAAATAAAGGATGAACATGAAAATGGGCATGATGTTGGGCCTTTATCTCAGAACTCTTCATTTTACACATTGAGTATTGACATACTTCTGAGCATGATATCCACTGTTGAGCAGCAGCCTCTGCATGATGCAGTCCCGCAGGCAGTACTGCAGGGCTGTGGGGAACAGCGTGTTGCTGATCACATTGAAGTAACAATTCACCTCTGCTCCGTAGGACAGCAACAGCTGCACCAGGTCATACCTGGAAATGGTCAAAGAGAGAGACGTTCAGAGGTCATCTCAACACAACCATCCCGCCACCACATAAGTTATAGCCGCCCACCTCTCAGCACGTATAGCAACTAGGATGCATCTCAGTGGGTCCAGCTCGGTTCGTGCTCCAGCCTCTAGCAACATCTTGGCACATGTGGCATCCCCGTTGGAAATAGCGAAGTACAGAGGAGTCCTCCTGAGGTCGCCGTAGTTCCCTGAAACGAAATTACCAGCAGGAGACCAACCACCTTCAGCCAGTTTGTGGTGCATTTAGGGACACTAAGATTCAAGACAGACACGACTTATAGGCTATCTTTATTCAAAGATTCATTATGTTTTTGAGCAAGTGTGTGTGTGTGAGAGAGCGTACCAGAGATGTGTGTGCCGAGCAAGACATTGACATCGTATCCTGCCTGGATAAGCAGCCGCAGACACTCGACCTGTCCCCCGTCTACTGCTGAGTGGACGGGGTCCTTGCCTGAGAGCCGGATAGCCTTCTTTGTGGTGACGGGGATTAGAGTCCTCAGGGCTCTAGAGAGCGAGGGAGGGAGGCAAACAGGAAGAGAGTCGAGGGCAAAACCAGTGAAAAACAAATGCTAAAAGAAGAAAACAGGGCACAGAGAAAAATGTTCATTAGATTGTGGTTTTGAGCAACAGCGTTATTCGGTGACGGAACTGATAAACAGCGACAAACAGAAGGCCCTTTGTGGAAAGGACGAGAGTGAAAACACTGCAGAGCTGTGAGGTGCAGAGAGAGACATGTTTCAGACTACAGTTTCATCAACTTGGCTGCAAAGTAGGAGGAGAGGAATGTTAATTTGTCCCCGGCCATTTCATGGTTTGTCTGGAACTGGATTATCTTTTAGAAACTCGGATATTCTCAAGCTTTTGCCAAATGTAGAGCGTAAAAAAGGCTTGGTTGCTCTTTGGCATCGCCACACACAGCTTCAGGGCATGGAGGTCGGCTCACAGTATGTGCCCCTCATATGCAGCTCTGTGGATGGGCAGCTGGAAGGCGTGGCTGGCTATGTTGGGGTTGGCTCCGTGCTGCAGGAGCAGGTCGATACTGTCCAGGTTTCCAGATCCAGCTGCATCATACAGGACTGTGTCTCCGTTGTTGGCCTGGGCATTCACGTCACCACCTAGTGGAGCACGGGGAGAATACACGTAGGGCTGATCAAACATGACACGATGTGAAGGACCACACTTTGTTTCGGTGTTTTACCATGCAGTATGAGTACATCCAAAGCTTCAGGGTTGCTGAATTCAGCTGCGATCCCCAGAGGAGTCACCCCATGACTGTCTCTGGCCGTTACTTTGGCTCCGTGTCGAAGAAGCAGCATCAGGATATCTGTACAACCCACCTGATGCAAGGTGAGGCAGGAAGAAAGGACACAGAAGGAAGCAAAGATGGTAGAGATAAAGGACAGATAAAATATGACATATAGCCTGGATTTTGAGGTCAGCATTCTGTCATGCTTTAGCCAGCATCAGTGCCGCTCTGTTCACCTTTGCAGCTTCATGGGTCGCCGTCCGCTTGGAGTGACACACCTGCTCCACAAAGGCCCCGCCCATGATGAGGGATGCAACCATGCTGTATGATCGCTGTCTCACTGCTGCAGAGTGCAGGAAACACAAGGCGATTCGGTAGGAAGCCAGATATGTAGGAAGCTAATGTTTACAGGAGATGTTTTGACAATTCTGCTTATCAAGCCAGCAGCTCTGTAAGGGGGAGCATTGCTTTGAGCTAAATGCTAATGTCAGCATGCTAACATGCTCACAGATGCAATGCCACAGTTGCCGCCTAAATTAGCGCACTGGCATGCTAACATCTGATAATTAACACTAAACACAAATATTATACAATATTATATTATATTATATTATATTATATTATATTATATTATATTATATTATATACTGAATTCAGAATCTTAAGTATTATTAGCAAAATGTACTTAAAAATGTCAAAAGTACTTATTATTTTGCAGACTGGCTCCTCCAGTGTGTTATACGATTACAGCATATGTCACAAACACATTCTAATGATGTTGTTTTTTCCAATGTTGAACTAATTTTAGATCTTTTTAAACTACTGGGCATATTAGTAATGTGATACCGCATTATATCATACTTAAGTACTTGAGTAAATCTAGGTGCCGTGTCTCATCCAAGAGGCTTCTTCAGTTCTGACTAACTGGAGAGGAGTTGGCTGGCTTTTTAAACTCTGTGTGGCCGTGACACCGCAGACATCCTAGCTAGTCAGAACTGAAGAAGCCTCTTGGATGAGAGGTGAAATGTCTTAAACTGAAACAAGTCCAGCTGTCGAGGACACGGCGCCTAGATTTACTGTGACCTGGAGGTCTGGGACCCTTCATCAACATGTCTACATGAGTAAAAGTTACTTTCCACCACTGTTATTGTTCAGATGTTGTACAGATTTTATATCTATTTTATTTTATATGATTTACGGTAAAAATAAAGTAATTTGAAACCATTTTTTGTAAAATGATTATCCACACATAACTATGTTCACAAACATGCTGTTAATAAGGGATAAGTGACTGTGTGTGCATTGTGTTAAGTGTGTGTGTCTGTGTGTGTGTGTGTCTACCGATCAGCAGAGGAGACTCGTTCCTGCTGTTGGTGCTGTGCGGCGAAGCTCTGTGCTGCAGCAGCACCTTGACGTTGTCCACCAGGCCGGCCTCTGCTGCCAGGGTCAGGGCCGTGTCCCCGTCCTCCGTCGGCTCCTCCAGGGTCAGGCCTGCGGACGTCGACGCTGCGGCAAAAGACACCAATTAGGAGCATGTTGAGGTTGGGAATACAGAGACTTAACACCCAGCCTGTCGCGCTGAGCTCTCACCCTGCACCGCCGTGAGCAGGACATCTCGCAGCGGCTGCACAGCTGCTGCGTGCAGAGCCAACCGGCCCCTGCTGTCGCTCTCCATGAAGGCTGGCAGGCAGCCTGACAGCTTCTGCAGCGCAGACACGTCACCTGTGGAGACAAAACCAAGACCCAGGGACCCCAACACTTGTTGTCCATAATTCACGTCAGCGTAAAATGGGATATCCTCGTGCTCCGTGGCGGTTCTAGACCAGTTTTAATAGGGGGGGCCAGGTCGGGGCCAGCTTTCCTGTTAGAGGGGCACATACACCCCGGGAAAAAGGAAAATGCCTCGTTCAGACGAGGGAGAAATGAGACTTAAAACACTGTTTACAATTTCAACATTTTTAATAGGGTAGTAAACTGCTCAGACACTTTTTTTCCAACGTTCCCTTCAGTGCAAAGTCATCGCAAGAAATCTGTCATTTTATTATTGATGCAGACTCTTCGTTGGGCCCACAGGGGGGTCCAGACTCAGAGTTGCGGGGGCACAGGCCCCTGTTGGCCCCCCCTAGAACCGCCACTGCTCATGCTAAACCATTAAATGGGACCCTTACCCTTGTCAATGGCTGCCATCACCTTCAGGAAGTCTTCACTGTTGCCATCCTTCCTATTGAACCAAAGTCAGTTTGACAAAGATCAATAAATCAGTGTTATCCTATTGATAGAGCTTAACAAAAGTTTAGGGGTTAATAACCTTTAGATGATTAAACTCAAGACTTTCTGTCCTTTTGTAAAATGACTGTACTACCTCGTTATATAAGAGTGAGAGCACTCTGGACTGTGTCGTACCTGTTGGTTCGTACCAACCACGGCGGCCTGTAGGCATCTCGAATGCTCTCGCGAATGGCAAACTCAATGAGCTCCTCGCTGAACTCCTCCTGCTGAAAGTAATCCATTTTCCTGCAACAGAGGACACAAGCGTGGCTTCACGCGCGTCTCCATCTGTGCTTCTCCACAGCAACATGCAACTCGAGGAAAAATGGCCACCGGCCCTGCATCCCACCTGTTCATGCCCCTCAGTGCGTCAGTGTAAATCAGTCCTACCTGAGGTGACGCCACAAAGTCACATCAATCCGCCTCAGCCCCAGAGTCTGAACACGTCTCCTCCAGCTCCGCGAGCTCGTGTGTTGTGTTTTATTTGTCTTGCCTGCTCCTGTTAGCTGCCTGGGTTATATTTAGATGACCTGACTCCTCTCCCACAGTGTCACGTTTACACTTCCCTAACCCCACTGAACAAAGTACTCCTTCCTCCGATCGCTGCCCTGTGACTTCACCTCAGATGAGATAATTTCAGTCAGATGTAAACAGAAGGCGCATTCCGTGCTTGTGAAACATCTGCTTCTCCTCTTTCTTTCTTTTTTTTTTTTTTTTTTTTGTTGTCTGAGTCACCTACTTCCCTTGTGACCGGTATCGATGAGAAAAATGGAAATCAATAACCGGCGTGCATCCTGAGAATATTACCCAAGCGCACTTTCTGCACACTCACTCAAGCGATTCAACAGCAAAGGTGTGTTTGAATGAAAATAAAAGTGACATACATCGTTCATAGTCATGAAAAATAATAAAGCAGAGACCCCCCACCCAGAATGACCAAATCAACATCATCATCTCATCTTCACATTCTGAACAACAGCTTGGGGGAGGAGCAACCTTGACATATTTCTAAGCGCAATATTAGAGAACAAGCGCCCACTTTCTCCTGACGAACAAAATTGATACGTGGGAGTTTGTGGAAAGAAAAAAAAAAAAGGGAAAAAAGAGTCTGAGACGGCGTCAGTGTGTGACACAGTGACTCAGCCTGTAGGCGGCCTCTCTCCACCGCGTCAAAAGACTCGAGCAGTCTGTCTGGAGGGAGAGCAGCAGACCGTCCTCAAACTTTCACCGCGCGCTCGGACATCACACACACGCACGCACACACACGCGCACACACAGGATGAGCTCTGTGGCTGATCTGGGGACCCCTCGATGATTTCACGCACTGGATCTGAGCAAACCGCCGATTCTTGCTCCATATGAGGAAGAAAGTAAGTAGGAGAATTTTTATTTCTTAGAGTTTTTTTTTTGTGTGTCACACACAGATAGTTTGTCACGTTGCGCTCTGTGCAGGCTGACGCGCTGCTGCGGCTTAATTCTCACTTGCTCGTCAAACATGCAGGTCGTTTGAACTTAAAGTCAGAATTGCTACTTTTTTTAATGCATTTTTCTGCATTTCTCCCTTTTTACTTGCAATGAAATGCGATTGCATTGCGACACAGGATCACTTACTGTATTTCTCTCTACGTCGGAGTGTTAGAAGGAACTGCTGTTTATTTGATTTCAGGAGACTGTTATTCATTTTTTCTAAATAATGATAATAATATGATAATAATGATAAAATAAATAAATAAATAAACAAAATGTTAAATAAAAGTGTAAATACTCAGATTAAACCATTTTCCTGTAGTGTTTAAAAATAGAAACGAAATATTAAATTATGAATCATCGTTGCATTAAGTGAGATGTGTCTTAATGACTGTGCTGAGAGCGGAGCTGTAGCTGCTCCATATTCTGCTGCTGCTGCACCTTTTTCTGAAAGGAGGGAGCAAAGTGAAAGGAAGCCGTTTGCTTTGACTCAATAATATTGAATAATGAAGATGGGCACGTGTTCTCCCAGAAGTCCGACTGCACACTGGCCCAGTTCTGATGCCAGAAAATATTGGGTTTTTTGTTGTTGTTTGTTTTTTTCATTTTTTTTTTCATTTTTTTTTTCATTTCTACCAGAATGAAAATGTCCTGCTCGTCACACAGTCCATTCATTGTCATCATTGTGTGTTTTTGCAGTGAAAATCTTCACACCTCAAAGAGTTCGGTGCAGCTGCCACTTGAGTGTTCTTATTCAGTTTTCACTTCAGTTCATTTGGATCTGGAACTGTAACGGCGCTGAAGTGGGTCTTTTTTTTATAATGATAAAAGCTGATAAACTAAATTAGCAATTTTTTTTTTTTTTTTGCTGTCGAGTCATTTGCTTCTTGATTTTCTTGAAGTGTTAATGTTTAAAAAAAGAACAGTGGAGAAATGCCAGCCCAGTGTGATGTGTTCAGTTTTCTTCGTTTGGTTTCTCCAACAGTCCAAAACCCTGGAGATATTAGATATACCGTCATATATAACAAAGAAAAACAGCATTTTCCAGCTACAAAGCATTTGGAAAGCGTCACATCGAGCCAACGTGAGGACTAATTGGGAAAGAAAATGCAGAAAAGTGTAATTGAACTAAAAACTCAAGACAACAGCTGCTGCTCAGAACATTTCAGTTCCTCTTTAAAGAAGGATCTGTTGGATTTATCTGCTCCAATGTAGCACTTAACGAAAGATCTTTGTCATGGTGAACACCGCCCCGGCTTGGTGTCACAACATGCTGATAAGTGATTGTGCCTCATGTAGCCTACATACAGTGGATGCGGGTATAGATTGGATTCTGGGTGTCAGTGTGGTTTTTCTGCTCATATTCCATGTGGGAGTGTGTAACCGGATTCGTCCAAACCCCTTGTAGAATATCAGAATATAATCAGTCTAACACATCTGTTGTAATTCTTCTTGGTTATACGGATACGTGGTAAATTCACTGTATGTTTCTTTTTTTTAAATGTTACATGAATTCTTTTGTCCTTCAGATCTTGAAAGCACCTTGTCTCCTCTTGAGTCTCTTCACAAGTCTGAATCTCTGCTCCGGAAAATTTGGAACACCGATCACTGATGATGTGAGCAAGCTGTCGCTATTGGTGAGATTACCGAGTCGCTCACACGAGAGCTCGACACGCATCACTTTAACATATCATGTCTTCAATGTGTATGTGCTCAGAAGTCACAGCTCTGTCATTATCTCCACTGCAGAAGCAGAATATCCCCTCCGATTATGAGATTCCTGTTAGTTACATTCCCAAAGAAGTGGTACGTATGACGGATTTAAAGCAGAATTAACACGAAACAGCCAAATACACCAGGCGATTGAACATTTCTGAAAGGCTGATGGTTGATTTTTGGGGTTGATTTTTGTTTCCTCCAGGCTGGCACGTGCTGGGTGGTGTTAAATATCTATCCTTTGGAGCAAAGTCTGCGGAAGCTGGCCAACATGTTTGGCGCCATCTCCTCCAACAAGGAGAACATAATTGTCTTCATCGCCATGCTGAAGAGTTTGCGCTTCACCTTCGACCACGAGGAGCTGGTAGGTAATCAGCAACGAAAGAAACTGGAGGATAATGTGCGTGTTTGTGCCGTCATCCTTCTTATTAAGTATTAAAAGTAATTTTTCTGTCAATAAAAGTACAGAAGTGTCATCAAGTATTTTTTATCTGATTGCTCAGAGGCAGCATCTGCAACGTAACTAGTCACTAAAGTTATTAAATAAATGTAATGGAGTAAAAAGTACAATATTTGTATTTGTATTCATGAAGCACATTTTACATAATGTGTCCTTTACATCCTTGCAGAGCGAGCAACAGCACAAATCTGACACATGGGTTGTGCAAACACACGACAGCTTAGTCTGAGTGGAGAGAATGTAATGTTTTGGACGTTTTATTGCATACTTGGGTTATTTTTAGGATTTCTTCCTGTTGTCTGATCCCCCAGGAAACGGCGCTGCAACTCTACCAGTGTCACTATCGGGAGGAGAGCTTAATGTCTGGTCTTTACTTCGACTACGTCAAAGACGTCTTACACGCCGCCGCCCAAGGAACATCCGGCTTCTCGTGCAAGCCGCCGCCGTGCCTTAATCCGCAACAAACACCAGGTACACCATACATTTGCATTTTTTTTTTAATGCAAGCCTGAAAAACTAAAGCAGCTTAGTGTGCCTGTCAGTGGGCAGGTATTGATTTGGGTGGGGTCAAGGAGACACAGCCGGGGGAGGGAATCAGATGTAACCTTGAACACACAGCCAATACTTGTAATTAAAGGGAACCCCTATGATCAAAAGATGCATTAAAAGCAAGTCATTACTGCTAAGCACACTTGACGTCTCAAAAGGGAGCCAAAGTGAGTGTTTTTGAGTGATTCCACTGAACATACGCCTGCAACTAAGCTTGAATCCCACCAGAGTCCTGTCTAATCAAGAGGATTGGCCTCCCTACTATCAAATTTCTGAGGTGTAACTGTAGTCAGAACAATTGCCAATAATATTTCCTTTTTCCAGGAGGTCAGGAGGAGGCTCGTAAATCCAGCTGGTCCAAGATAACGCCCATTCTTCTGGCTCTCATCCCCTTCATAGCTTGCATTGTTATCCTGGTGTGGCTGGTAAGTAAGTGAGCAGATCGGTGTGGATTAACGACTGTTGGTGATACATGAAAAAACATCTTTAAAGTAATCTAAAAGAAACAGAGAAGACAAGAGACAGACCGAGACGTGAAAAACCATCTTAGCTGTCACAACTTTGGTGTGTCCTTAGCTTATCAACTAGCACTGCCATCAGATCAGAAATGTTCATTTGTTCAATAAGTTGGTTTATGACTAAATATCAGCAAATCACCATCAACCTCAGTTGTACCTTGTCTTTAGTGAAAATTAGAAAATGCTAGCTTAGCAACACAGCCTACTCCATAATCTAAACAGGGTTAAGTCAATAGACCTACGACTTTACAAAAATATATTGTTGGAAAGTTCGAATTTACTCAGGTATTAGCATGCTAATGTGCTAAACTAAGATGTTGAAAAGCTAAACAAACCTGCTTGAATGTTAGCTTAACAACTTTGCCTGCTTCATATACCTAAACAACAATAAACTAGCCCAGGGCATTACCATTTCAGAAAATGTTACAAAATACTTCACATGTTAATGTTAATACATCCTTTACAAACTGAAACTTGAAGCTCGCAGTTCCAAATGTTGGTAGAGTCATCTTTTTTTTAATACTTACTTTGCGTTCAGTGCTAATTACAAATGTTGGCATGCTAACAAGCTAAACTAAGATGGTGGACATGGTACACACACTTAACGGAGGCAACCCCTCAATTCCTGATAATGGACACCTCGCCAGGCATTATCCCTTACGTAAACACTTTGAGATAGCATCATTCTATGTAAGCTAATGCAGGATGAAGCTTTTTCTACCCGGGGGTTTTTGCAAACAAACACTATGATCCGGTCAATTAGGACTATTTTCCTGCCTTTGTAAAAGCTGCTTTTACTGCCTGTGCAGGAACACAATTATCACACTATTCAGGCAGATAATTGCATGTATGTATAAAAGGTCAATAGTGTCAAACTTGAGAGGCATGAATAGTTGTTACACCACAGTAACATTGTGGTATAGATTATCAGCGTTGTGTTCATGTTTCCGTCTCTTCATGAATGAAGAATTCTGCTGGGAGCCATTTTGCAATTAGTTATTCAGAGAGGTTCATTTCTTGGGCAAACGGAAATGGTAAATGGCATTTATATAGCGCTTTTCTGGTCTACCGAACCACTCAAAGTGCTTTACAACACATGCCACATTAACCAGTTTCATGCACATTTATACACTGATGGCAGAGACTGCCATGCAAGGAACCTGTTGGGGTCAAGTTCTTTTACTGGAAATGTTGTGTAAAAAATAGAGAAATATAGTGTAACAAGTGATAACTGATAATAAGTGATGGACCGAGTGTCTGTGTTGGTGCTCTATGTCCTGTTAAGTGCTGAGGTTTGTTATTCACGTGACAACGCTTTGAACACAACACAGTGGCTATTTGTTACTTCGTTAAAGGCAGCCAACATTTATACAGCTTAAAGGATAAGTTCACCGCAAAATGAAAATTCCGTCATTATCGAATCAACCCCGCTGACGATGGAAAGTGAGCTTAAGTTTTGTAGTCTACAAAATGTTTCTGGGGCTTTGAAGCAAAACAGTGTTGCAGCATTCCCCCAAACAACTGAAGTAGATGGGGACCTGTTTTAAATTCCAAAAAAACAAACTAAAAAATAAAATACTATATAGTAAATAGTACCCACACAGCTTGTCTGGCGTATCCGCAGTCTCTGGAAGCCCTACATGAAGATTTTGGCTTAACAACATATTTTCATATCAATTAGTCGTCTCTGGACTTGGATTACTGTAGACGACCTGTATGGAGCCATTTGATGGTTTTTCATTGGGATTATTACATTTTGTTGTGCAATGCTGTTTTGCTGTGAAGCTCCACCAATGTTTTGTGGTCTCAGACTTCACAAAACTGCATCGGTCTTTCCATCGGCTTGGGGGCGAGTAGAAAATGACTGAATTTAAAAACGGTTCCTTTAACTGCATCGGGCTTGGACATTGGGTGCGTCTTGGTGACTACTCTCTGAATCAGTCCTTTTGATCGATGGATGGCCGAGTCAGAGCCATAGTGGTTCTCTTGCTTTTTCCCCTCCAATAATATGAGAAACCTGATGAAAGAAAAAACTGTCCATGGTTGTAACTTTTCCATCGACTACAATCTTGAGTCTTGTATCTTTTTCTCTCTGTGGGTTGGTCTCGTAAAGCCCATGATAATGCGCCTACATTTCCATGAGCACTTCCAGGAAGGCAATTCTTGCAAAATTAACAACTGCTCATCAAATATTCAGTAGTACTTCGGGGTCATTACCTAAAGTAATGATATCCGCTTTGGAGATTTAACATCTGTCATGTGTTTCACCATAGAAAACAGAACACTTTGTAGGCTTTGAGTCTGATTTTTCTATCCTTTGTTTTTATTTTTAGGCCAAGTCCAGGAGGCGTTTACCAGTCTGCAACGCTGAAAACAGGCAAATGACACCTTCTGACCCGATCCCAACGGTGTCTATCTCCATCCCACTTCAAACACTCGCCCACGCTGCCGACACTCAGCCGGTGGGGGAGGCGATCCCTGAACACGAGAGTGGATGAAGCATGACTAATAGAGAAGGGAAATCTGGACAGCAGTACAACAACTCACTCTCCAGGTTGTTCTGTTATCGGCAGGAGCCTGCCGGAGAAACGAGTGTGGTCTGACGCTCCTCTTCCTCTGCTTTCACTCATCTGAGTGCACGGACCCGCGCTCCGAGAGAAAACTCACCTGCTGCGATGCGAGGCGTATCGCAACATTCCCCAGACGCTTCTAGCACTTAACCATCCAGAGAGGTTGTTTGGGATCAGAGGAAGAAGTCTCTACATGATGGCTGGTTATCTGCCAAAATGGCTGCTGAGGTTATATCGAATTGGCCGGTGTTAAACAGCGTTTGGCTTTCTCTGAGCAGACCGAGTTGATTTCTTTTTTCTTTTTTTTTGCATTCCTGCCGCTCTGAAGCGGAGCCTCAAATCAAAATGATATCACTCTGTTTGGAGGACGTCATTTCATTCTGAGACGGGACCCCTCTCAGCAGTTTTTGTTTTGGCTATGTCCTGATGGTTAAAGAGGTTGTCCTTTCACTGCTGTACAGTCACACACTGAATCCCCACCTGCCCCTGTATTCTGACTTCTACTGAAATGCATTAGGGGTAAAAACGCTGAGAAGTTCCAATTGATATTGCCTTTAATGCATCAGAAGTAAAAGCAGCTGTCATAGTTGACATTGTTCTGATCTGCCACAAAATTGCCAACCTGCTAGTCACAAACAACACGCCAAGCAGTTCGCCAAGTGTCCTACTTTGTGTATCAAAGATCTGACCAGATGGCAGATAGCCATCGCCAGAGGCACTTTGAATCCCGCCTTTGTATTTCAAAGCTGTTGCCCAGTGATCTATAGCTGCTGCTCGGCCCCCAGTGAGTGTGTTAGCGTTTTTAAAGCCTTATTCACCGAGTCAATCATGCCCAGTCATAAGAGCATGACTCCCCGAGTGTGAGCGCTCTTGTACTGTAATGTGTCAGATCAGGGGGAGCGAGAGACAGCACAGACAGGACGAGGGAAAGTGAGGGAGATAGGGATGGATAGATGGACGGACGGATGAGCTCAGTGAGGAGCATAAGGAGGGCTTGTTCTCGCCACAAAAGAAGTGGCCGTAGGCTGGAGGAAATACCAGTTACAAACACGACTGATGTCGGCAGATCCCTATGAATCAACAGGCGAAGAATCTTTCCCGACCGCGGGCCATGTAGCCTCATCTACAGAGGACTGTTAGTACAGTTTTCTGCATTTTAATGATTTACTTCCACAACACAGCGATGAAATATTGAAAGACACACATGTATTAAAAGTAAGGTCTACAACTTACGTGTTATTGTCTTTCTGGTGACCAATTTGTATTTTAATTTTGTGATAATGTATATTTGTATTGTGTCTGAGATTTTAAGTTATTTTGTCACAAGAGAAAACACTTAAAAAATGTCATTAACTTTTTTTATACAATTGTAATGTTTAAAAATTCAGTCATGATTGTAAGGGGGTAGACAAAACATGTATGTAAACCATTATTGCAAAGCGAGCTACAGTGGCATATATGGATGTATATTGTATATCTGATTCTCGGTATCAACTCCCGATCACTATCCTCTTTGTTGTGATGAAGGAAGTTTGTTCGACTGAACCTCTTTAACCTTTCTGTCTGTTAAGTCTCATGTTGTTTCGGTGATTCACACGCAAAAGTGCTGACTGTCAGATATCTTCGAATGAATACCGTATGACCCACATTTGTAGCACTTTAAAATGTGAATAGCGTACTTTGTAATTAAATGTTTTATTAAGTGGAAACACTATTTCCGTCCAGCCCGTGCAAATGGCCCATGAGCAAAACCGTGTTGTGAATAATACGTGTATGTATATTCTGAGACTTCTGAGATTTGTCATCAATGTTAGAAAAGTACATATTGGTACATCTTATTTATGTTGTAGCAACAGCACACAACTTAAAAAAGATGTTCAGTTCATATCATCTTCTCTGCCTGACCTCTGATGTCACTTCAAGGAGACACAAACTCACTAACAGGGGTGTTGATGCATTTTTTCATTCCGATGGTTGTTATTGAACAGGTAATAACATTCGCTCAAATAAAATGTTTTTTGTGATTAACCTTGTCATAATAAAACTTCCTCTGTGGTTGTAATGTATCAGAATCAGTTATTTTATTATTATTATTATTATTGTATAACTTTTATTTTACAACATTATTTTTTTTCAAAGGAGACCTTGCCCAGAAAGCATTCCAAGTTACGGAAGAGTTTAAAACGGTCACATTTTAGGGTGGATCTTAGTTATCTTAATTATTTCACGGTTAGTCTTTTGTTTTAAGTAAAATAAAGATTAGACATGCTGAAAATATATATAAATGTCCTCTACACAACGGATATATTATTTCAAATTATTAATAAGGTCATGTTTGACTTTCTGTGGTGTTTACTCCTTCCTAGCAACTTCAAAAGACCGTGCTTTTATTTCATATAGCTACATCCGCCGGAAACACTAGGACTTTTGTTTTGGAAAGCCGCAGCCCAGCGGCCGCCATTATTCTTCCTGGCTTGACGCTCGG
This sequence comes from Lagodon rhomboides, assembly GCA_039737535.1. Lineage (NCBI taxonomy): Eukaryota > Metazoa > Chordata > Actinopteri > Spariformes > Sparidae > Lagodon > Lagodon rhomboides. The sequence goes on along the minus strand of CM077805.1, from coordinate 11,890,690 downwards.
AAGAAAGACGGTTAAATACTTTTAAACATTATATTTCGGGGTAAACGACAATACGATTAGACTATTGGTGCAGTCGGTTGATTATCTGATGAATTAGCGACACACCCTGAGCACAGAATGGAGAAGCGATCCGATACTATAGGTAAGTTGCTAAGCTAACGTTAGCAAGCTAACAGTTGCTAGCTGCCGCCGAGCACGGTGGCCAGAAAACGAGAAGCAGCGTGAGCCATCTGTTGCAGTAAACGGGCGGTTTGTTTTTAGTCTCAAGCCAACATGCGTGTAGGAAAGTGTTTTCAGATATTTTGGCGATGTTTGGTGATTAGCTAGCTAACAAGCTCGAGCGGGGACCGTCCAGGCTGATTTCAAATGAAACCCTCCTTCCCTCCGGATGCGCTGATCGGCCGCTGCCGATCGGCTCCTCGTGTAATATCATCGAACGTTACGATGACTCTCACGAGTAACAACATCTCGCCGACGCCATCTAATCAAAGTTTAAATCTAACTTGGCTGCAGTTTGGCGCTCATTCTCTCCACGACTGCACATGCACACGCAGGCGTGCACACTTCCATCCTCTCTGCAGCCCATCTGTGGTTAAGGCTTGTCATCAGCAGTGCATCGCCCCCTACAGCAGCTTCTGGCTCCACCTGCAAAACCACTCGAAACAGTTGTGGTTGCATGTGCTCCTATTTTCTCACACAATTTAGGGGAGAGATGCAGCTGCAGGCATGACACATCCTATTTAGTACACATTTTATTCAACGCATTCACTGAAAGATCTATGAAAACCGTGACACAACAAGACCTGTAGACATGAAATAAGCCAGCTTTCACAAGTGCTTACACAAAATCTCCTGACTTTGTGTTGTGTTCCACACAGGTGTTGGAGGTGGCCTTCCTCTGGGCTCCCTGCGCTTGATGGCCTCCCCTCTGCAGCTGACCTATTCGTTCATGTGGCAGGTCATACGGCAGAGGAACGTGAAGCTGTACGGGAAAGTGGAGGAGTTTGTCACCATGGTGACACAGACCGTTCCTGAACTCATGAGTTCCAAGCAGACCTCCCAGCTCGTCCTGGGGTTGAGAGCAAGGGTGAGAGTTTATCATCTACTGCGTGTGCATCAAACAAGTGAATGTAATCAAAACAGTCGACTTAAGTGGATAGACAAAACAAAGACTGATGGCTGATGTCCCATTAAAACCCTCGAGCTACCAGACAGGTTTCTCTGCCACATACCTCCATCACACACAGAGCCTATGAGTGTGCTCTGCAGGCAGCTGAAATGGAATTCATTCCTTAAGATTTGTCATGAGATTACTTAACATCAAAGTAGATGTTCACACCACACTGCTGATGAACTCCATATGTTTCCTGATCCAAATCAGACACGCGGAGAACAAAAAGAGCATTTGAAGTTACAGCTTTGTAGTTGATGACCATTTTTGCTCTGAGGAATGTGTCAAAATTGTCATCTTTGATATTGCGTTTGAGGAACTCTCTATTTTGAAAGCAGATAATTTCACTTATTTTTTATGTTGACATTAAGTTTGTTGTCGTTTGTAGTTTGTTTTATGACTATAATGTGCTCGCACTCTAGATCATTTTGGATTTGCTTCACAAAGACGGCCTACCAGATACCAAGGCTATTCAGACTCTCATAAACAAGTTGAAAGTGTCTGCATCCACAGGGGTAAGAATGGGATTTTTTTTTATTTTTCATAGAACCATACAGTACACATTTGTACCCTCTTTAAACATGACTTGTGTTCAGCACATTAGACTTAAGATTCCCAGTGTGTGACTTAAAACCGGAGTTACAGTATTCCCTGTGTCACAGAAGGACTCAGAAGTGGAGAAATCTCAAACAAACTTCATGGTGCTGGTCCAGAATCTGCTGAAAAACCCCACAGAAAGGAAACGCTTCTTCCAGGTATCCACAGCCGTCTTAACGTATTAGACAGTGTGTGTTTGTCATCAGAAAAAAAAGCCTCCTTTTTTACATTTTTCATTTTAATTACACATTTGTAGCTCATTTAGATGTAGTAACAGGCGCTTTGTGGCTCTACCTTGAGTTGCCTCTGATGTTGTCAGCTTAGCCAATCTCACCGCCCTCTTACTCTTTTTGTTGTATAATTAAGAACAGCTTTACAGTGAATTGGGATGGGTTAAATAACATGCATGTGGGGATAAACCACAAAAAATCACACATCTCTCCTTTTGAAGTGTTCTCACAACCTGAAAGTCCCGATGCTGTTAAACTCATTCATATTTCTTTCCCTGCAGGAAGTGTTCCCTGTTCAGTACGGCACAAAGTTCGATACAGCGCTGCAGGCTCTGACTGCAGGTCTCGTGTGCAAGCTGGAGCAACTTCTCCCTGTTCCTAATCTCTCCCAGGTATGCACATGTATTATCATTACATTTTGACATAGATCCTGGAGCAGTAACAGCAGGGAGGGGCTACTGGTTGCAGACAGAAAGTGCCTTTTATCTGGTTGACCCCGATTCAGTGGCAAAATGCTTGAGCAAGACACAGAGTTCTTCTGAGCTCCACAGGTGTTTTGCAGGTGATCTTTATGGACAGGCCAAAGAAAATACATTTTAAAATAGATAAACAATAACAAACATTACAGTATCTGGGCGCATTTTTAGAAAGTTTGCGAAAGCTATTGAATTAAATTTGATACTTCTGTGGAAGTACATTACCACAATGTAAGAATTCAATGTTGAGGTCTCTTTCACTGGACCAATTTCAGACATTTTAAGGTCTGACATAAAGATTTTTCATATACTATAAGGAATTACCACATTTCTCTCCTGTGGATCATAAAGGTTTACCTTATCTTATAATTTAAATAATTCTAAAACATTTTAGGATCTGGATTATGGATTTTATTTAGGTTTTATTATATTCTTTAGATCAAACCTCAGAGGTAAAATTTAAACTGCAAACTCATTCATTATGTCCATTTCCTGCTTCTCTACCTCAGCTTGGTACCATGATCTCAACAGAGCCCACAGTCCTGGAGGCATGTGGAGGCTTCATCCCTAACTCCAGCGACCTGAAGACTCTCCTCTTACACCAGCAGGCCAAGGGACTCCTTGGTGTTAAAGGTATACTTTGTGTTGTCTGTTAAATAAAATCATATAATACAGTGAAATTGAAATTTGACAAAGTCTTCTCTGTTTGTGCAGCAACCATCTCATCCTCGGTAGGCGACTGTGTGCTCTCTTCACTCGCCTTCCGTACCAAACCGGTAGAACCACCAGCACCACTAAAATCACCAAAGCCAGTAGAGGTCACCCCCAACGAAACAAGTCCAGACCCCTTCAGTGATACTGAAGACTTCGGAGGGATGTCAGATGACTCTGACAGCCCAGCAACCCCTGCTACCGGACCACAGAGAAGAGGGCGGTACAGTCTTAATACAGCTGATAGCAGTGCTGCGAAAGAAAAGAGTATCACAATAACTGCTCAGACAGAGAATTCAGAGCAGGCGAAGACTGGTACACAGGAACAGTCTTCTACAACTCTACAAAGCGGAGCAGAAGATGCAGCACCAGCAGCTCCAGAAAAACCGGAAGTACAGCGGGAGCTTTCCTTGAAATCAATCCCCTTCAGGGTAGTTCAAATGCCGGTCAAAAATCCTTCCACCATACAAAATACAGGCAGCGCAGGATCAAAAGACGGCCAAAAACCCCATACTCAGCGAGTCACATTGCATCAGTGGGTCTCACAGATTGCCACCAACTCGCTCTCTCTTCCAGCCCTGCCACCCCTCCCTCCAGCCAGGTTCAGCGCAAGGGATGACATGAAGCCAAGCATCAGAAAAAAGCAAATTAGGCCTCCAGCTGACAGATTCACTTGCGGTGTGTGCGATAAGACCTTCCCTTACCAGTCCAAGCTAATGGATCACGAGCGCATTCACACCGGAGAGAAGCCGTTCGTTTGCACGGCGTGTAACAAAAGCTTCAGAACACAGGCGTTCCTCAACAACCACCTGAAGACCCACAGCACGGTGCGCCCTTACGCTTGTGGACAGTGCGGGAAGTGTTTCACCAAATTGCAGACCTTGACGAAGCACATGCTGGCCCACAGCGGCCAAAAGCCCTTCTACTGCGACATCTGTAACAAGGGCTTCACGCAGTCCACTTACTTCAAGAGACACATGGAGTGCCACACGAGCCAGATGACGTTCCCCTGCAAGCACTGCAGCAAAAGCTTCCCGACGGCTTTCAAGCTGTCGAACCACGAGCGCTGGCACACCAGAGATCGTCCTCACATGTGCGAGCGTTGCGGGAAGAGATTCCTCGTCCCCAGCCTGTTGAAGAGACACATGGGCTACCACATCGGCGATCGCCAGTACCTCTGCTCCCAGTGCGGAAAGACCTTCGTCTACTTGTCTGACTTGAAGAGGCACCAGCAAGACCACATACCCAAAGCTAAGATCCCATGCCCCGTCTGCCAAAAGAAGTTCTCGAGCAAGTACTGCCTGAGGGTTCACCTGAGGATTCACACCAGAGAGCGACCCTATCGGTGCTCCATATGTGAGAAGACCTTCACCCAGGTCGGGAATCTCAAGGTCCACATAAGGTTACACACTAACGAGCGGCCGTTCAGCTGCGACGTGTGCGGCAAGACCTACAAGCTGGCGTCCCATCTGAACGTCCACAAAAGGACTCACACGTGCAAGAAGCCCTGGACGTGTGACACATGCGGGAAGGGATTCTCCGTCCCCGGCCTCCTCAAGAAGCACGAGCAGCTGCATACGAGGGATGCTAACCCTGACTTCGCTGGGAAACGGAGACACAGGGGGAAGCACAAGAAGCACTCCCTCAAGAGGAAGTATGACGAGGAAGACGAGGGTAGCGATGATTATTAATCAGAGAAACACCCTTTTTGTAACAATTACGGATGCTCTGAGTTTCAGGGTTGACGCCGATCACTTAAAACGATGATGGTTTGAGTAGCAAAATTGCATTTTGACTGATGTTAATTTTTTCTGATCATTGTATTTAAAGACTACCAATTTGAGTTATAATGGTAATTTCTTGGTAATTGTCCTTGCAAGCTGATGTAACAAAATAAAGGTAAAGATGTTACCCTGAAGCTGTCACATTTTAAGAGATACAAGGGGTGGAAATCAGAATTTTTTTGATCTGTTTTGAAGTAAATGGTCAGTAATAGTTTTCATTAAAAACCCCTATGATGATGGTTGTGCTTTTAATGACGCCAGCTGAATATCATGTAAACAGTACAATAGAGGTATTTCGATGCATGTGACTGTAGATAATTTGCTGTGTATCACTTGTTGTAGTGTCACTAGGAAACCTTTTATCTCTGTCTGGATCCTTGTAGCGACTCAGAACTACTTTTACCACACACTTTTTTTATGTAACCCTCACTGTATACATTATTCTGCTTTTGTTTTAGACTGAAAATAGACTTATTTGTGTTTATTAGGATCTCACTTTTGTACCAGCAAAAGATGCCATTTTGTTTCTTTAATATTGTGGAATTAAAACAAGAAAAAAATATTTAAAAAACATCATGGAAATGTGTGAGTAGGTTGTGGCTATCTCTTCCATTACTCATCCTGTTGTGAACAGCCATGTATATATACCATTCAGAAAACAAAATGTTCTAAATATGTCTTGTTTTGCCATGAAATAAATACACATTCCAGAGGACTGGTTTGGATCTTGTCAGTGTCGTTTTTATTCCACTTGTGTGTTGAGCACACTGGCCATCATGAGCCCTGAAGTGAGACCTCGATAGAGATTAAAGTTTAGTCAAAAAACCCTACGATAGGTTGTCATACTGACATTTTACAGGAAATACACAGCCGTGACTCGTAGATTTCCCTTGCATTTATCACTTCTCACTTGACGTATTGACGCCACCCTTTCTTCTATAAATACTGTGCATTTCGCGAGGTCAGTTGAGCGTATAATAGCCCTTTTCCACGGCAGTGACAGCCCGGTTCGGCACGACTTCGTCCCGTTATGCGAACCTCTCATGCGTACAGCTTCATCTTCACGGCTGCAGTTAAAACCCGCTGACTCCACCCCTCGGCCGAGCTGTATCGAAGGCAACGGTCATCTGATTGGCTCAAACGGCGTGACGTCATTCAAGCGACAAGAGGAAACAGCGCCATTTTGGAAAACAAAAACAACAAAAAAAGCAAAACATTGACAAGCCACCTCTCCCACCCACAGAAGAATACAGGAAAGATTTTTCACTATGGACACCAATTCGAAGTACCACTGGTCCGAGGAGGAGACAGCATGTTTCCTCTCGCTGTGGTCTTCAACAGAAGTCCAGAACAAACTGGAGGGAACTACCAGAACCAAGCCGGTGTTTGAGCAGATACAGCGTGAGATGGCTGCAGCGGGGTACAACAGGACCACTGAACAGATCAGCAACAAACTTAAAAAGCTAAAGATGGAGTACAGAGACCAAAAGAAGGGTCCCGGGCGAAGAAGAAATCCGCATTTTGAAATTCTGGAGTCGGTCCTCGGCACCAGACCGGCATGCCAGCAGACTGGGACCCTGAACTCTGCAACAGCGATGTTTGAGGTGACGGTCGACTATCCCACAGACGACACGCTGGTACAAACTTCTACTCTTTCTGGTAAGTTTTACCTAGCAAATGCCTGGCCTTGTTGCCAGCCAGGTATGTGTTTCTTAGTGGTTTAAAGCAACATTATGTAATTTTTTAAACTTTAAAAAAACAGATTCACATCCATTGTGATGGTACAGTGTCTGGTGTCTGTCCCAGCCACTCCGCCCCCTTGTCACTTGTTTCTGCACTATGTAACTTCAATGAGAGGGTAGGATCATAGCGTTACATATGTTTACTTCAAAATACAAGATTTCAGCGCATGACATTGTTTAACCTAATTAGTTTTGTTTGTAGTCAGCACCTACATTACACCTGACTGATTGTCACAGACTTTGGGTTTGTATTTACCACTGTGGAGTTGCAGGAGCTGGCTGATGGTCAGCTAACAGCACCTAGCAGGACATAGTTACTCCGATCAATGTCTAACATCAATGTATGTGATCACCCATCAGTGTTGCATCTGTAAAGTTAATGTTACGTTGGGCATTCATACCATTGATATCAGAAATTAGGAGTTAAGCTTGCTTTGGTAATGTTAGCTGACCAACTAACTGCTAGCTGGCTAACTTTCATAGCTGTGTTAAATGAGGTAACTCAGTCTGTCAAATGAAAATCCTTAAACTGCCTTATTGTAAAGCATAGTTATGCAACTGGTTCTGTTCTCTAATAATCCATACATGGCAGAAAAAAATATTTTTATTTAGGGCCCATTATGCTGCCAGAACTTCCCTGTGAAACACTGGCTTTCAGTTTGAAGATATATATTTAGGAGCAAAATGAGGCAAAGCATGTGACTATGGTGGTCTGTTGTGTGTGTTGAAGAACAATCTCATGTCCTAAATAAAGTGTTTAGGTAGAGCAGAGTTAGCAGATTAAAGTGGTCTGGTCAGAGGCTACAGTAAATGCTATGCAGAACAAGCACTAAACTGTCTGTAGAACACCACCTTTAATATAGATAAAGTTTAAATGTATCTTCTTCTAAAAGCGTACCTAGTTTATCACCTTTCATGACTTGATAAAGTATGATCTGTTGTTTTTTTTACAGATGCACCCTTGTGCTCTTGGTCAAGTGCAGAGGTCCAAGCGTTAGTGACACTTTGGGCGGATCCTTCTGTTCAAGAAGAGCTTCTCCTCAGCACGAGGAACACCAGAGTTTACACCCACCTCAGTGATAAACTAGCATCACTTGGATTCAACAAAGCACCGAATAAGTGCAGGGAGAAAATCAAAAAACTGAAGCAGGAGTACAAGAGAATCAAGAACGGTCAGCAGGAGGGTGGGAGGACCAACACCCGCACAAACGTGTGGTTTGCCATCATGGATGACGTCCTCAGTTCAAAGGCTGTAGAGGAACGATGGTCAGAAACAACAGAGCCCTCACTGCTGGATGTGGACGGTGGTGGTGAGTAGAAATGAAAACTAGAAACCTGTCAAATGCTGGCTCATGTATGTAATTTCAAACAAGCTACAGCAGGTGTTGCTAGAGAACACACCAGCACTTGATGCAGCACTTATGTCATAATACAGTGCAGGATCAGCTTCTTTGTACAGCCCAAAGCGTGAGTATTTGCCATCAGTTACAGTCAGAAACCAATATTAAAATCACTCCTGCAACATTATATTGTAGGAAAAATGTCCCTAAATTCAGATGGATTTTGATTTTGGCTGTCGGTGTTTCTGTCTTTCATCAAATCGCTCTGAAAGTAATCCCAAGTAGTTGTGGTTTGGACTCCGCTTGAGTTGAAAAGATTTTTAAAACATTTTATTTCTAGTTATATTTACCGTCCCTGGTGTTGCCCTTTAGGCCAATAAATTGGCGCATGCCTAAAAAATAATTAATGATGGCGTGCCGAGGATGAAGTCTAAATTAATGCATGTGAAAATCTGTGCACTGAACCATTCAATTTAATCATTATTCATGCATGAGTTTTTAATTTAACTTCCATGGTTCCATTTTTGTTCTTTCGCAGATGGAACCCAGTGGTTGCCTGATGAAGTCCAAGTGCTGTTGACCCTCTGGGCACAACCAAACATCCAGCAACAGCTTCTCACGACAGCGACAAGCGACGATGTCTTTGAGTACCTCAGCAGCGAACTTGCCTTCGTGGGGTTTAACAAGACAGCACAACAGTGCAGTCTTAAAGTGACTAAACTTAAAGAGGAGTACAGGAAAATCAAGGAAGTGCAACTGCTCCAAGGCATTAACAGCAACTGGTTTGCTATTTTGGATCGCGTCCTCGGTCCGGGCGAAGAGACCTCTGCAGAGGTGGATTCATCTGATGTGCTGACACCAGAGAATGCACGTGTGAAAGGTACGATATTAAACCTCATGATGAAAGGTTTCTCTGTATATTCAAGAGCTGTTAACTGCATTAACCAGATCGCATCGCTGTCAACAGATGTGTTGCAGGTTGTTTGGACATCAGAGGAAGTCGAGGTGCTGCTCAGCCGGTGGGCAGAGGAGGGCGTCCAGGAGCAGCTCGCGTTAACCCCGAGAAATGAGAGAGTGTTTGCTCAGCTGAGCTCCGACCTCGCCACTCAGGGCTTCGATAAGACCACCAGCCAATGCATGTCGAAGATAACGCTGCTGAAACAAAAGTACAGAAAGATTAAGGAGCAGAAGGACTCTGAAAAGCAAAAAAGCAGATGGTTTGCCATCATGGATAAAGTCCTCGGCCGTCATAAGACAGAGACTGAGACTAATACAGCGGCTGAAGTAATGGAATCAGCCTCTGCATCTCTGCAGACGTCACAGCCAGGCCCTTCTGGAGCAGTGGAAGACTTGGGTAAAATTAGCAGTTGTTTTTCGCACTTAACTGTGGTTTGTGTGTCAAGTAGTGTGTTAACTCCCAGCCCGAGCGCAGCTTTCTACATGCTCCAAAGTTGAAATAATAGACTGTTTCTTCAGGTTGCCACTTGTCCATCTCCTCGCTGCGTCTCCTGGTTCCAACACTGCGCCTGATGTGCGCCTTTGCCTGGCAAGTGGTCCAGTCTTGTAACGTGCTACATTACGGGAAGGTGGAGGAGCTGGTGAGGCTGGTGACGGAGCTGGCTCCAGACCTGCTGACGCCGAGGGAGAAAGTGCAAGTCCTGCTCAAACTAAGGGCAAGGGTAAGTAGGTTATCGTTGTCTTAATAATTCTCCTTTTTTTAAAAAAGAAAAGATTTATCTTGAATTGATTCACACTGAAAAATAAGTCATATGACAGTAACATCACACAAGTGTCTGTTTCAGATGGTGTTGGAATTGTGTCGCAGTGAGAGCACAGCCAACCTGCTGAACATTCAGCCTCACCTGGAGGCCATCCAGAACCTTTCAATGGGCTCCAGCTGTGATCAGGAGGCAAGTGTGCACATGTGGTTGAATATTGGACTTAAAGCAGCATTGAGCTGTGGAGTCCATCCCTCCATCCATCTATTCATCACTCAGTTTTAACCATCCGTCTGTCATTCATGTTGGATAGCACACAATTAATAATTAAAATGAACCACGATCAGTGTTGAAGAGGTTGTGTTAGCTCCTCTGTTGTCCCTGGAGGAGACAGAAGGGAAGGGCTGCTGAGGTGAACGAGGTCAAAGGCGGACCCTTCAAAGTCCAACTTAAGTAGCATTCCTCTTTTAACCTTTTTAGTCCCTTGAGAGAGCAATCAAGGAACTCCACCTCACTGTGCCCGAGGCAGTGAGCTTCGTCCCTCTCACACTCAGGTCGGACCCCGTGTTGTTTAGTCTCCATGACCGCACTTAGTAGCAGCTCTTTGATTTTTTTCCCCCCCGCTGCTTCCTTTTAGTCCCTCAGGATTTTGGCACAAGCAGATTTCTCCTTGATGTTTAATTGATGTTTCCTTACATCTGATGTCAGAGTTGTGGTTTAGTGGTTTTCGGAGTTGTGTCATTTTCACCGATCCTGAATGAATTTCCGGTGTTATTGTATGTTTGTAGTTGCTATTTTAGTTGAACTGCCTGACACTGCTCAGCCCCTTCGCTACTTTAAACCTCATATTCTGTTTGTTTAGATTGTGATGATATTGTCAAATTTGTCTTTTCCTTCCTCCGTTGTCAACTATGAAACGAAAGCTCACGCGATGAAGCTGGTTGGTTTTTATGTAAAAGTGATAATGATATCAATGTGTGTGGTCAGAAATTCTTTCGAGGACAATCAAGATATCTATGGTGTATAAAGATATAGCCTGAAAATATAGTTTCCAGTAAATCAAAATGTAAATGTTTAGTTTTATCTTGATACCACTTGACAGGAGCAGGAGGAGCTGTGGAATTCAAAGTCAAACTTTGAAGAGGTTGTTCATTTCCTGCTCGAGGACACAAAGGAGAGAAGGGCATTTTTCAAGGTAAGAAATTCTTCTTAACACTGTCAGCATAATTAAAAACCAGTTCTATGTATGTGTATGTCATGGTTCACCTTTCCTCTTCTTCCAGGAAGTCTTTCCAATCCATTATGGCCAGCAGTATGACGCCACATTGCACTCATTAGTCTGGAAATTTGTCTCTAGACTGGATTTCCTCTTGCCTGTCCCTGATATTAAACAGGTACTGGGCATTTTTAAATCACACAATCACACAATAGGCTTTTCTTCAGCAAGATTTTTGAAAAGAAAATAGCAAGTTGTATAAAGGTTTTTTGCTGCCTTTACTGCAGCGAATGTTTGTGGTGTGTTTACATCCACTTTACAGACTGCAGAGTGGCTCAGCAGAGCTCCGTCCGTCATGGACGAATGTGGACAACTGGTTTTGGAAACAGTTCAGCTTAAGGAGCTACTCGACTTCCACCAGCAACAGTCGGGAAGCACAAACAAATGTAAGGCATCATCCAGCGTGCATCCAGAAAAACAGTCAAATAAACAGCTGCCATAAACCATAATCTCATGGAAATAGAACAAAACTGAGTGGCTATAAGACTTAAAATAAATTGTGCCCTTTCAAGAGATACAGAGACGAAAAAAAAAGTGAATAAAGATGACATCATGCGTGGGCTCTTTCCGTTTAAAGACACTGAAAATTCTTCACACCTCGTTTAAGCTCTTGAGATTGGATCTAACATTACTGGGACAAACTGATACATTTTTTACACAAAGACAGAAATATCTTAATGTCTGACGTCTGCCGGATTAACAAGTAGGCCCAAATAGTTAAGAATGTGTTGTAGGAAGCATTTCGCCAATGCTATAAAGTTTCTCCTAATGCATAAAGTCTCAAAATTTAGCTTTTTTTTTTTTAAGGGAGTCTGGTAACTGTCCATGCCCACGTTAGTTACTGTTTACTATATTTGAAAGATTTGATGTGTTTAGGGTCTTCTTTCATAAATCTGTTATAAATGGTAAAATCAGTTGAAGTAGTGTGTTTAAACTGCACGTTACATCAGAAGCATGGAAACAAACTACTTCACATGTAATGTCTATTTGCCTTAGCTTTATTCTTTAGCTAGAGCGTGTGATGTTAGCTAATACGTACAGAAATGTCCTTAACATGGATTTGCAGATGCCATGTGAAATGTCTCGACTCTTAGCTTTAACAGTAATCTTCAACATATTGTGGTTCTTTTGCAGCTAACTCAGATGTTTATGTTATTTTCCCTCCTCTCACAGGCTACTCTCAAACCCAGGACATGTTTCTGCCGAGGCTGTCAGTCCCTCCCAAACCAAACACGAAGCGACGTGCTTCGGAGCAGCTGGAGTCCTCTGCAGGCAATGAAGATGAAGGACAGTTTGATTATAGTGAGGATGAGGAGCCCGTAGTGGAACACCAGACTGGTGCTGATGTGAATCTGGAGGATTGGAGCCAAGGAGATGAAGACCTGAAGTTGAAGGATGAAGAATGTGACCACCTGATCGCTGGAAACTGTCCAGGTATAGACTCCATTGAAAATAAGATTTATCATAAACATGTTTGTAGCGCTTGACTTCAACTCTCTCATCATTTTGTCTCTTTCAGATTTAAAGGAACGATCACAATCAAAACTGCAGACCTGCTCTCTGTGTCCCTACTCCGACAGCCAAGTGTCAGGTCTTCTGCAGCACATCAGGAAGGTGCATCTGAACCAGGAACCCGGCCAGCATCCATCAGAAGAAGAACCTAACTCGGACAACGCCCGCCAGAACGCTAAACTGTGCGCTGCAGGGATGAGTAACGCGACAAACGCTTGCAGGTATTGCGCAAAAGTCTTCAAGTCCGTGTCAACCCTGAACGGCCACATAAAAACACACACGCTGCCATTCCAGTGTGACAGGTGTGACAAAAAGTACTCGTCCAGGGAGCACCTGAACGTGCACCGCCGGATTCACACGGGTGAGACGCCATTTTTATGTTCGACCTGCGGCCGGGGCTTCAGGTCCGTTTACAGCCTCCGTTTACACGTTCGCATACACACCGGTGACCGACGCTATACATGTCACATTTGTGGGAAGACTTCGATCCAGCACCTGATGAGACACATGCGGATGCACCGAGGAGAGAAGAACTTCCTGTGCACGGAGTGCGGGAAGGCTTTTCTCTCCTCCGGGGAGCTGAGGCTCCACATGAGGTATCACACGGGCGAGCGTCCGTACACGTGCAAACACTGCGGGAAGGGCTTCATAGCGAAGTGCCACTTGACGGTTCATATGCGCAAACACACAGGGGAGACTCCTTACAGGTGTTCTGTGTGTCCGAAATCCTTTAAAACTTTCAAAGGGCGGAAGAGGCACATGAAGATCCACTTGAGCAAAAAGTCTTTCCAGTGTTTGAAGTGCGGTAAAATATTCAGGCAAGAAGACACTTTTAAAACACACGTTCAAACACACGATTGAAAGAAGGAGCTGGTGTTTTAACGGGAAGGGGAAAATAAATGTTGGACATTCTGGTTTGACCAGTGCAACTTCCAGTTTGGCCAAGGAATCTGTTTTTTTTTTGTTTTGTTTTTAACGATTCCCATCTTATCTGTAGTTGACAATATCAGTCCTGCTAATATAAAGGCAAGGCTGTAGTAACTCATTTTGGCACAAAGTTTGACATATTTAAAGGTCAAGTAATTTTAAACAATACATCTACAGAGCTTGAAACAAGTCCACTTGCCTACAATATAGCACTATACAGGAACGATTGGACCTGGATGACTGAGAACCTTCATCAACATCTACAGAGCTTGTTGAAAGCTGCAGATTAACAGTATCTCTTTTCCCCAAAAACATTATTACGATTGTGAAAAAATAACTTTACAGTGTTTGTCGGGTCCAAAATGATTGTTTTGTTTATGTCTGTGTAAGAATTCTGACCGCTGGTTTCAACTTCTGTCAAGGTTTGCGAGCCAGTAGAATAACACAGTTGGTATCGTGGTATCGGCGTTTCAAAAATCTTGGTAGCTGCCGGTTTGTGGAAAAAACACAACGCACAATGCACTCAGCATACTGTGCTGACTAACGTTAGCTAGCTAGCATTAGAGAAGTTAATGTTCACTAGTGTTAGCAAAGTCAGCTACATTAATGTTAGTAACGTTGGCTAGCGTTGTCAGTGTTAACATTAGCTAGCATTAGCAACGTTATTGTTAGCAAGCTATCGTTAGCGACGTATGGTAGAGTGACAAACTGGCAGCCAATTGGGCGGCAGATGATTCCAACAAAGGCGGTGTTGTGATGTGATTGCAATGGAAGGGGGAGGTTAAAGGCTAAATGTTATAAATAGCACCTTTTAATATGAAATACTGTTATTGCATACAGCTAAAGACCAGCCTTGCCATTTTCTTCTTTCTTTCTGTAAAGCTAGCATTCCAAAAACATACAGTAGCTATTTAGGGGTCGGACAAGGAACTTGCTGGCAGTCTCTTTGGATGACGATTGTGAATCAGAGTAAACCTCGTTTTAGTGCCAGCAGACTACAGAGCTGCTTCTCTCCTCACGCCATAAAAAGTTGTTCCATTTTTATGACTTATCCAACCCGAATGAAGTCTGAATCTGAGCCGGTGACCAGCATTAAGAATAAGTGTAACATATGTAGAGCGATTGTCAATCTTCTCGGTGATGCTTAGGTAGGTCATCAGTATTAAACTGAGGCAGTCTCACAGCCATTTAGTACATTCAAGGGTTTGTGTGAGCCACAGATATTTTGACACAAGTTGCTTGTTGGCGCCTAAAACTATTTGTTTCCATATTGACAGTCAGTTTGAAAAGAAAATGAAAAGAAGTGAAAGAAAAATTTAAATAGTGAGAACAGTCATTTGGTAACAGACTTCTTCTTTTAGTTCTGAATAACGGGGCACAGTCCTTGACCCAAATCACAGCATGTAATTCTGGTATCTGCCCGTGTAGGTCGTCAAATCTATGACAGTCATAACAAACAGAGTAGAGATATTAAATTTTGCTTAGATTAAATGTCATGGGTTGTCTTGGTTCGAGGAGTTCTTGGTGTTTTCTGAGCCAAAAGTCGGGCGTTCTCTGCCTCCACTGCAGATGTTATCACCACTCTTCTTTAAGGACAACGCTACATCCCTCAAGTGCCGCTTTTTTTTAAAGGTTGCTGCTTCTGTGTCTTCCCTAAATATGTCATGTGCAAAGCCCTGTCCTGAACGAAGATAAGAAATACAAATGAATAAACCACACACAGCCAAATATCATTATTATGAAGTCAGTTTTATTTTATTAAAATTTTTTTGTTTCAGATTTTTTATAACACAATAATAATATGAATACATTTTGTAATTGAAGGAATATAAAACACTTGTAGCTTCCATTTGACTGTTTGACCACCACCCACACGCTGTATAAAGTGTTCATGCTGAGGGAGCTCTTAACATCTTCCCACTTCCTCACTGTGGTGAGTCTGCTCTTTATTCAGTCTCTCCTTTTCCTCCACATCCGATTCAACCGGTGCCATGTAATGTACGTCTGTGTCTGTTTTGGCATCACTTATTCCTCTCAGCAGTCCTCGCTCAGACAGCCACACAACAAAGCGTGACACGAGTACAATAATCGCAGTGGTGACGAGCATGATGACTGTACGAAAAGGGAACAGGCGGTATCGGTGACCGTCCTCCTGGATCTTGTCCCACGGCAGGGGCAGCACGTCAGGAAGGCCTATCAAGGGTTCCCCAACCAGACCTCTCAGCAGCAGAGACAGCACGCAGCCAGTGCAGGCCCCGTATTTGTTCACCCAGTGAGACAAGTAGAAGATGCATATCACCTGGGGAGCCATCATTGAATACAGGACATCCGCACTGACGATCCAGAACAGGTGAACGGAGCTTGTCATCATGGCCAGGCCCGCTCCCATCCCTCCGCACAGGAAGATCGACACTTTGACCACCGTGATAATCATTTTTTCGGAGGCCTGAAATGGAGGAAATCATCGTGTGAGCCACTGAGTTACTTTTGTGGAAGAAAGAAGAGGACAAAGCTGTAGAATTCTCTCGAACCAGAGTGAGTTTCTGGCCAGGATTAGATCAAGGTTTACAGGAAACGAGGAATTTATAAATTATGCCATTGAGAGCAAATTTTTAAAAAAAGAATGGTGGTCGTGTGAAGTGTCACCTTTGTGTAGACGATGTTCTTGAAGATATTTCGGCCCAGTTGGGAGGCAGCGGACAGGAGTGCAGAGTCGACTGATGACATCACAGCGGCAGCAAGTGCTCCCATACCAACCAGCGAGACGTAGAACGGGCAAAGATGCTGAAGGGCAATCGGCAGGATCATACCAGATCTGCCCTGTTCATACGGGCTGGGTGAACCGTAGCTGGTCTGGTTCCAATCTGACAGACATTAAGCACATATATTAAAACAAACACGAGATGGCGATGTAGTTTCTCTAAATAATAGTACTATGGAATGTTTATTCCAAGATGTACAAAGATAGCAAAGACAATGAGATCATAGTTTAATGTAGGTACTGGTAGATGCCGCTACTGCCCCAATGATGATCGATGGCATCCCAAGGATCGGGCATAATGCTGCTCCAGCATAGCAGGTGATCTTAGCTTGGGTATCGGTGGGTGTGGACAGGATCCTCTGGTAGAAGGCCTGGTAGCAGATCCCTCCAATGGCCTTGGAGAGGAATAAAGACAGGATTTCTTGGGTGATTGCAACAGTGATCTTTCTGAAATGAAGTTACCCATGAAACATTTAAGGTAATAAGGTTCAAGTCATCACAGTGCTCTCTGTCTTGACATTGCATATTTGCTACTGAAGAGATTTTATTGGCATTGTCTTGTAGTTGGGGGGCTGTTACAGGTCTCCTTTACCAGTAGCAGTACGTCATCTATCCAGCGGCCTGTATCCTCCAGCTCCAGCTTGCCGATCCACGGCGCCTGGTGCAGCTCGCTGAGTGCCGCAACGGTGATGTTAGCAGAGGAGGGGCTTATCAGGACGAAAGGCACGCAAAACCACTGAAAATGAGGAGAGAAAACAGGAACACTGAGTTACAAACTCACAGTCTATCAGTTCTGCATAGGTCTGTGGATGAACAATAGTATGGGTGCCACACTGAAACAGACATACCCGCCTGGAGCTGGAGGGGAAACTTACTTAACTTTATGAACATAAGGTTTACGGTGAGATGAGGGAAATGAAAGAGAGAGAACCGGGGTCTCTGGTGAGTGCTGAATTCACTGAGAGTTGACCTGAAGCTAAACACACTCACACTCGCCCTCATTGACCCTGCTTTCAATCTCACCTTGCCGGTGGTGAACACACATTTCCCCTATCCCGGAATTAGCACAATTATCGTGAGTGAACTTTGGATTTCTCCCGGTTTTTAACATTACTGGAAACATGCGGGATACGTACATAACTCAACAAAATATACAACAAATTTCTTGTGCAGAACTCCTGCATATTATATCTTTAACTTCTTCCTGCAAATGCAATGTATGTACCAAGCCAAGGAGCATCAAGAGAAGCTGGATGACGTCAGTATAAGCCACAGAGTACAGTCCTCCCATTAATGTGTATATGATTGCCACAGCAGCAGAGATGCTCACAGCCAGCTTGGAGGAGATATCCATGACCACACTTACCGTCCCTCCTGTAACCACAAACAATACGTGAGGCAGGCACAGTAAAGGACTATTTGTTACGTAGTCCTTTACTGCAAACCCAACAACGCTAACAATCAGTCATCTGCATCAGACTTATGTTTAAGTTTTTGCATTGAAGCATTTTTCGTATGAAAAACATAAAAGATAAAAAATGTATGTACCATGAAAATTAATTTATAACGTTTGTTCTTAAGATTTACAAGAAATGTATTCATGAAGTCGTTGTTCTGACTCACCCAGTGCACCAAGGATACACGCTACCCACAAGATATCGGCGAGGAGAGCTGGAATGAAAATAATAGCAGCTACAGTGTTGCCATATTTCTCCTGAAATGGGTCCATGAGGGTGACGTAGTTCTTCGACCGGATAGGTGTGACAAGGAAAAGTGCACCTGAGGTCACACAAACAGAGACATTTAAACTTTAAAACAACATTATGTCGAAATTGGCATTTTGGCGATTTGGCAGAACGACTGCATTATGTTGCTTCCCCAACCCCAAGTCCCAACCACACCCTTTAAACAACACTTGAAATGATGAACCGACAGCAAATTGTCCATCGTTATTTGCAGTGAAATTTGAATCACCTATGAAACGTATTCATTTATGAATTGTGTGTATTTTTGTTGTGATTATGAAGCAGTGCGAGGTTCACTGTGTATCACCATGTTGCATCTGAGCGGTTACCTTCGGCCTCACTCACCTATTACCAAATTCATGCCGCAGGCAATGGGTGCAAAGGCCCACACCAACCCCTTTGTTGGATCGTAGAGCACTTCGGCGCAACCCAAAATATATCCTCCTCCCACCCAGGTCGCTGCAAAACATCAGCAGATATGTATGCAATCAATAAGAAAGAAACTAAATAATAACACTAGGTCGACCTCTTCGATTTATTGCGATCATCGTCATTTTTCTACCTGTCATCGTAAAGATGCTGACCCAGATGTTTAGGTTCCGCCCTCCCACCATTGCAACCTCACTGCGGTTCCCGGTGCACTTCTTCTCTTCGCGTTTGGACTTCCTGGACGCCCAGATCCCCGTGCCCAGCACGATCAGGTAGAACACTCCTATGGACGCGAGTCCCGCCCAGTTTACCGCCATCTTCGCTGTCTGTGGGGAAAAGACAGGGTTTGCTATGCTTAAAAACATGAACCCGGTTGCAGTTTAAACATGAATGTACTATATATGGGTATGTACAGTAGAATGTGATTATAGGTTTTTGTTCTGGTTTCGTAGTGAGTGCTGATGTTGACACTGATATGTACATAGTCTCAAGAATTTCCGGACAGACAGACAGACCCAATGACGTAGTTTAGTCATTTAGGAACCCTATTATGCTTTTTAGTTTATTTTTCCTTTCCTTCCCTGTGTTATATACTATGAGTTCTTTTGCATGTAAAAGGTCAGAGCGAACGCCAACAGAAGCTCCTCTCTCCAACAGAAAACACTGCTTCTCTGTTGTTGTAGGCGTTGCTGGGTCAGGCGTGTGTGAGCTGACCAATCAGAGCAGTCTGGGTATTCAGGAGGGGGGGGGCGCCTTAAAGAGAAAGGAGCTACACAGTGTGTCAGACAGATGTGTTCCCTTAGCACTAAAGCATGTAAACTGGTATATTATCAGTATATACTTTGTTGATGTGCTACTTCGTGTATTAAAAGCACAAAGAGTAATTGTGAACAATCAATTTTTAAAATGAAGTAATAATTTGTTTTTAAATACAGTGGTGGTTTTGAGCTTTTGTTGACTTTCAAATTTTACTTATAATTCACAGAAAAGAATGAAGGGTAATTCGCCCTCCCTGGTGTGAACGCGTGTGAATCTCTTTTTTGCCCCATCCCCTGAGAGAGTCTGTGGTCATCAGCCTCTTGATGGTGATTGACGTCGGTGGAATGCACACCCTCTTCGCTCACAGCATTTCGTAAGACATGGGGATTGTTTTTTCCAGGGCAGACCACACACTCAACAGTGCCAGAAACAGGTTGTAAAAAAACTGAAAAATTGCCAAAGGCTGTCATAAATCAGGAGAAAAATATAGAAGAGGTGTAACCCAAGGAGGTTAAAAAAAAAGAAAGAAACAGAAAAAAGAATTCCAGTACACCATGGCGTACATTCCTCCGTACAACATAAAGAACAAAACCTGTTGCATCTTGTTAGGGTGTGGCAAAGAATGTATTGTTGCCAAACATTGCTTTCATTGTGAGAGCTGCAAAAATTTGTTAATTTCAGGACCCATTCCAACCTTGGCAAGGAACTGAATCTTTCAGCAGACTCCTCGCTCTGCCTCGACTAGCTGCTGCAATTTCAACATATTTCTGGAAAACATTACTGACTGCAGACTGCCTGGTGCCAACCTCGACAAGGCCATCGGATTGTCGTACCAAAACAGGAATACCCAGTTAAGCGCGAAGGCCAGCACACACAGGCAGACACACTGTATCTGTCCCCACCTCAGCTGACCCTCTGCATTCGGAGGATGTCTCTGTCCCAATCAGGGATCAAACGCCAACCTTCCTCCTCCGCACCTTATTCTCCCCGGGCACTCTCAACCACAATCAGCAATCAAGGAGTCAGTGAAGCCGCCGCGCCCTTGGCAGTTGCCCTTTTGTAGGTAACGGTAAAGTTGACTGATTTCTACAGGATGCACCTAGAGCACCGTACTGCCCTACGTGAGCTACGTAGCGTTAGCAAACTGAACTCAAGGGTCTATTCCCTTCGATTCAACATCTACATGCTCCCCCTTGCTCAGATTATGGAATATTATATATATATTATATACATCCTTTATAATATCCTACACTGCCATTTACATAATGTCAAAACCATTACTTCTTCACATTGTGTTGATAATTTTAGTTTAGTTGAATGTTTTAAACTAAATTGCTTACATATGTCACCTTTCAATGCTGTACGTACACGTTCAAATTAAAGGCAAAAGTCGGATGTCAGTGGGTGTTCGTGGGTTTCTTGTCCAGTGTAAATGGGCAACATATTTTTATTTGTATTTACCTAACCTGACTGCAGTTAGTTTGGTCATTTTATCAATGCTATGTGATTTGATTTGCAAACATTTGCAAATAAGGAATCAGTTATTTTATATATACGCAAATAACATGGACAAGGATGACCACACACCGATACATATACACAACCAGCGGACTTACATGATGCTGTTTGATATAAAAATTAGTATTATACATGAATTACAGTGTGTACTGATAGTTTAGTTTACTAGTCGAACAAAAATAAATCAAAGCTGAGCAATTAACAGCCTGAGGAATTTGGAAAATGTAGATTGTTCACACAACCACTAACACTACTTTTTTATTACTGCTGCTTAAGTTTATTGGTCTGAACTTCTGCCTTGGAACGTTCTGAAGAGAAAAATTAAAATACTACATCAGACCTACAGCCAAACATCATTTTCCAAGATAAAAGAAACCTATTATTTGACATTCATGTGTATTATGTTGTTTCTCATAATAACTATTCAAATAACGTATTTTCAATTACCTGTGCTGCTGCCTTGTTGAAAAATATTCAGGTAGAGATCCTCAGAACCAGGTCTCACAACAGTGAGTAGAAGTGGTGAGTGCTGCCAACTGTTGAGAAAGGCTTTGAGTGAGATACATTTCCAGTTTGGTTGGGTCGGGTGAGGACTTACTTAAGGTGGTATTAGTGCTGTCAGTAGCCGGTTTTGAAGGCTTATCACTATCACTTATCAGTAGTGCATGAAGACATGTAACATGCGTGCAACAGACTTTGTGAGGCTGTTATCATTTAATGTAAATGTGCCCTCTACTAATTTGCATCGTGGAGCTTCTGTTGTAAGAAAAAAAAACCTTTAAAGGCTCCAGTGGAAGCTGCATATTATCTGATGAAGCTCCTCCAGTGATGTCACTCAGTGGCCAAATTGCATTGTGGGTAATGTAGGCACCAGGTCTTAAAAAGTAAGAAGAATGCGTGGAATGCGTGTTGACATTACAAACAATAGTGTGTCCAACAGTGTTATACGCCTACATTACCCACAATGCAATGTAGCCACTGAGTGACATCACTGGAGGCAATTTATCAGATTGCATGCAGCTTTCTCTGGAGCCACAAAAGGCTTTTTTGAAATCCCCAAGACCTGTAAACACACTTTAATGTGTAAAATTGTTGGAGTTAGAAGATATAATATGATTATATAATAGCAGTTATACGGAAATACTTAATATGTGAAGTTAAATTGAAGTAAAGACTTGCATGCTGAGATCATCCATCCGTGACCTTCAGTTGCAAAAGTCATTGATAGTACAGCGGTAGTATTGCAGGTATCCTAGTAACAACCAACAATTTGTAACAGGACCCGCAGCAACAAAGAATCAGCAGAGAAGGAGCTATGTGCTCTGAGGATCAGGTTCTTCCCTGGTGTACGCGTAGACTTGTTTGTGAAGATGAAAAACGCCACTGCCTTGTTACGCGTGGTCTGTTGGAATTTGATGTCTTCTAACGTAAGCGGGCGACAGAAATATTATTGGACGACTGGCGGATTCCTGAATGAGCAGCAGTGCGGTGCAATGGTAAGAAAAGCTAGCAGACATGCCTGATGAAAAAGGCTGGACAGAAGAGCTTCTTGTGCATGAAATACACATGTACGTGTGTGTGACTTAGCCATAATGTTTTCATAATCATTATAATAGATACGTGGAATAGATGCTTTTACATATCAAATTAAATTCCAGAGATCTTTTTTTTTGTTTCAGAAGAACATCTGCACTTTTTAGGACTTAATTGCCCTCCAAAAAAGAAAAGAGATAAAAGATGGAGGGGAAAAACAGCGGTGAGAGATTAAGCATTACCTTGAATTCAGTCCTGTAGTAACTGGACATGGATGACCTCCCAGTCAAGCACCCTGCTCCATTTCACCCAAAGATCAGCCTGACATGTAATACCCTGGACTTCTATCTCAAACTGATGCTGCTGCTGAAGGTGGCGAAGCTCAACCAAAGTTTAATGCAACATTGTCCTGCAGCGACTGAAGTGTGCAGGTTTCCCAACTTCACGTCTGAGGCAGGATCACCTTTCTTCTTTAAACTACCCGTCCTTACAACCCCGGGGCGCACGAGGCATTCTCAGGTGAGCTGAGCAGCGCTCAAATGTCAAAGGTCCTCGGAAAATTGCACACTCTTAATCTTGAAACACTACAAGCATGAAAAGAATAAATAAATCAACCCCCCACCCCCCAGCTAGCTTTGGCTGATGGAACCAGCTCTTTGCCCCGCTGGATGACGTTCAGGCGACAGACGAGCAGTCTACTTGGCTTGGCTCTGACTGAGGATTCTGGGATATACCACCTCAAAGTGTCTTTTACTGGAGAGCGCCGTGCTGGATACTTCCATCTGCACATCAAAAACAGAACCGTGACTGACAAGGACCCAGCAAGGTAAGAGAGCGGGACATCTGTGGTTGTGAAAGTTTGCTGGATGCGAAAGGGGGTTATTATCAGTGGGTGGGAATGTCAGTGTTGACCTGAGGGCAGCTGAAGACCACGCATTTTTTTGACAGCTTGAGTTAGTATTAAAACATGCCCTTAAGCAGTGACAAGTCAATGTGTCATCTTAAAACACATACTGGAAAACAAAAGGAGGCAATTTTTGAAGAAAGTGCCGTGTGAATGTTGAGACTTGACTGTAGTAAGATGAACCATTTATTAAAACTCAATCAAGGAGATTACATAACCATTACAAGTGAGAACATGGCGTACTGCCAAAACAATTCTGAAAGCCACTTTCTGAACGGTATTTAACCCTACACAGGCCTACGAGACTTGCTACACTCCCATGTTCATCATCGTCAATGTCACCCAGTATTAGTAGGATGAATTCTTCAGGGTTATTGGAAAAAAGATATTAAAATAAATGAAAGTGGGGTTTTGCTTTGTCTCTTTGTCCGATAGGGGCGCCCCGTCCTGCTCTGAGGGGCAGAGGACAGTCTGGGCGAGCCTTCTACTCAAGTTAAACCCTCTGAGTCTCGACGCCAGCCAGCGGTTCCATCTGGTCAGCACCATGGCCGACTACCTGCGCCTGCAACTGGACTCTGTCTACCTCTTTTCAATAAGAAAATCCTTCCTACAACAAGAAGAGAAGCTCAAGGTTTGCAGGCAAGGCGGGCTTGGTAGCTCTCATGAGAAACAACATTCCTCCGTGGAGCTTCTGTGGCGTGTCGGCTGTCAAGGAGAGGAACCACAGTATAATTTAGTCAAGGTACTGGAACACAGTGTGACGACAGGAGGGCTGACCAAGTTGCTAGAAGCTCCTGTTCTGGGATGGACGTTGCTTTGTGCGTCTGGACTGATCCGAGATAAAGTTAAGAGAGACTTGCGAGGGCCAAAATTTACACCTACTCCGAATCCGATTGTGCCGCCACCAAATCAGATCCATCATGGCTTGAAACTGTTGCATGTGAAATCTCTTCCTTTAGCCGAGCTGGAAACGAGTTTGTCAACCATCTTATTGCATAAAAACTTCATGGGAACGAGGCTGCAGCCAACACACACAGATGGTCCACCTGAAAAGAATACCATGTCTGCTGCATTTACACCTGAGAGGGTTTCAAAATTTACCTCTAAGGGGAATTCCTTGAAGGCAGGTAATCTGCATAAAATACAGGTGTCGCCGAGTTCCCATGTTTCTGTCAAGCGGCCAACTTTGCACCCATGCGGCAAGGATGTAAACACTCTAGAGCGACAATTATTTACTGGTAGAACGACTCTGACAACTTTTCTCACATCAATCAGTGTTGAATTTGGCTGCAGTCATCCGAACTTGTTTTCAGGTCACAATTCTCAGAAATATGCCAAACAAACTGGGCCCTCTGCCTCAAAAGTCAAACCTCACGTAAAGGCGACTGGCGGCAGTGAACAAGCATTCCAGATCACATCAGACTCATCACTAAGTATTTCTGGGTATGTCTGGACCACAGAGGTATCTCATTTACTCTTTTTGCTTGAACATGTATTGACGGTTACTCTCTTTCATTGCTGTCATCATCCACAGGACTTATCCCTCACTGACCTTAGACTCTTCTGGTGTCACTTCCACGCTGAAACATGAGGCGTCCGACAGAAAATCGCTCACCACACGTCTGACCCGCCGACCCCATCCGAGGGAAACCCCCATGTGGACTGGTGCTTATAGAGCCAGCTACACTGACTCAGAAAGTCAGCCACCAGTGAGCTCACTGGGTAAGTCTGCTGCTGTCGACTTCTATATGACTATATGGGATTGTTCTGGGTAGTTAGTCATTCAAGTCCTATGTTGTAATGACTTGACCTTGTTTGAAAGGGGGCCCACAGCTGAATGGAGCTGAAAGCCTGGGAGAACATATGGGCTAATGTTGTGGTGGAAATATGAGAGGCATGAATGACTCGGAAAACAAAGGCCTTTGTTAGAGTTGTATGTTATGGTGCGGAGATCATGGAGGATTATGAATCAAGTGAATGAAAACACTTGCATTAACTTATTGGGTGTTGTAGGGATGATGTATCTTTGGAGGCTAACCCAGACGTTAGCATCGTCTGGGTTCCCCTCGTCCAAAAGCCTATGGGATTTTTTTTAATTGGACTTGTGTAGCTCTCGCACGTTTTGTTCAGCAAGATAATCCTCACAGATGAACCCCATTTTTATGATTTTTGAAGCGTAAATGGAATCACAGGAAGTAAAAAGCTAACGTATGGCTTTAAACGAACTACAATTTGATCACATGACTATACTATAACTCAACTAAACACCATAAGTTGATCAATCCACAAGTTGGAAAGTCTGAGTCAGAACAGTTTGCAACAAAAGCTGGCCTGTAATGACGGACTAGTGAGTAGATGAGTCTCCGTTTTTTGGCATGATGACGTTTAATGTCCCTGACAGCCTCTGTAGTCTAATTTAACCCCTTGTTAGCAACCCTCTTTTAAATTTTTAACGTGGTGTATTAACTGAGATACATGTTGTAGAACAAAACTTCATTCAAAAAAACACAAAAAAAAATTAGCAAAAATGCCAACTACTTGCGAGTTTCAGGACTCCTGCAGCACTCTATTGAAGACTCCGGAAACAAGCAGCATCACTACACCTTGAACTAGGCAGCAACATCCAGTAGACATGAAGAAACATGAGCATTCATTTGGTTTTGTGCCTCTGGCCTCATGATCAATCAAAGTTCGATGCTCAATCTCTTTTAGTCTTTTTAATCTCTTTTTGATCTCCACCAACTCCTGAGAGAAATATGTGGCTCTTTAGCAACTACATGCTCCAATGTGATTACCTGCTGGTCGTTATCTTTGTTTATCGCAGCCATGGGCGTAAGTTTGCATAGGGACGATAGGGACAACCAAAGTTTGGGAGGGAGGGAGTTGTCCCTACCAATATTTTGATATATTTTAATATAACGATTTTTTGTATTTTTTTTTTTACATAATGCATTGAATATAATGTTCTTTGCAAACTTATTCGTAGTATTAAGCATATAGAACTATTTGTCCGACGTGCCCTCTCATCGCAATCTTCAGTGTAACCTGCAAGGCAACACGTTAAGATATGCTGCCATTTGATTGGCTGAAGGGTTATCACGTTCTCGGCACATGAAGGTATCAAAGCCCCTCTCATCACCTCTCGTGAAGAAGACGCGCTGTGTGGCAGAGTTGCTGCAAGACAGCTAGACTGACGGTAAAGGCCGGCACACACTGGCTAAAACGTCGGACGTCTGAAGCGTTTGGGGAGAGTCGGACGAGTTCGGGAGCTGCTCTGTTCGGTGTGGTGGAAGCGCGAGGACGGCACTGCGGTCAAGCCAACCGTGGTTCGCGTTTGCTTGGTCAAACCAGCCGCACATTCTGTTCTAGTGCGCAAATCTTCTAACATTTACGGTATTCGTGGTGAAACCGCTCTGAAGAGCTGCTGGTAGTGACTGTGGGGCAGACTGCAGTCTCTCAATCAGACCCATGAAGCATACGATACTTTTACAGTAATTATTCCCAGTAGTGAGCTGAAGGTATCACGATGGTATCCTTCCGGATTTCCGAATTTTTTTTCCATAAGTAGTTTTGGATTCATACACTGCTGAACTAAGTACTTCATAGACTACTTGCATGCATAATATGAAGCACTTTTACTGTGTACTTTTAGTGTAATCCTGGGTCAAAATCCTTAACAGAGAACTAGAATAAGGATATTTCGACGAACTAAAAGAATAAGGATATTCCACCCAACTTTGATGTGGAATAAAAAAACTTGTTTTCCATAAATGGTCCAATATATATATATATATATATATACTTGACCTTAATACTTCATATTATACATGCAAGTAGTCTAGGAAGTACTTAGTTCAGCAGTGTATGAATCCAAAACTACTTATGGAAAAAAAAATTTAAAATTCTCACGTCGTCCTTTACTTTGAAATCCGGAAGGATACCATCGTGATACCTTCAGCCCACTCCCGGGAATAATTACTGTAAAAGTATCGTATGTTTCATGGGTCTGACTGAGAGACTGCAGTCTGCCCCACAGTCACTACCAGCAGCTCTTCAGAGGGGTTTCATCACAAATACCGTAAATGTTAGTAGATTCGCGCACTTGAAAAAAATGTGCGGCTGATTTGACCAAGCAAACGCGAACCACGGCTGGCTTGACCGCAGTAGGACAGTGTCTGATCCGACTGAACATGCGATAAGATACCAGGCTGGCTGTTGCAGATTGTGCTGACGTAAATACACCAGGAAATCATGAAAGTAAATCCTCACATCAGTATTTTGTTTGGTCTCAACATTTTTGCCCGTGTTTCTGCTTTGTAGATAGAAAATGCCACCGAAAAAGACACGTGGCATCCGAAGCTATTTCACCAACCGCAGTGAAGTTAGTTTTAAGTTGGATATTCGACAGACATTCGCTCTGGTTAAACCTCTTCTCATAGTACTCCACTGGCTGCATGAGACACACCTCTTATTTTTACATTTTAAATCTCTAAATATTTTTAATTGATTTTTATATGTAAATATTAGCATTTTATTAGCATTTTAGCTCAATAGCTTCCGGGTCATGTGATCAATTGACTCAAAATCAGTGTGTGATCATAGTACTCCACTGGCTACATGAGACACACCTCTTGTTTTTACATTTTACATCTGTTCATATTTTTAATTAATTTTTATATGTAAATATTAGCATTTTATTAGCATTTTAGCTCAATAGCTTCCGGGTCATGTGATCAATTGACTCAAAATCAGTGTGGGATCATAGTACTCCACTGGCTGCATGAGATACACCTCTTGTTTTTACATTTCACGTCTCTAAATATTTTTTATTAATTTATATATATAAATATTAGCATTTTAGCTCAATAGCTTCCGGGTCATGTGATCAATTGACTCAAAATCGGTGTGGGATCATAGTACTCCACTGGTTGCATGAGACACCCCTTTTTTTTTTGCATTTTAAATGTCTAAATATTTTTAATTAATTTTATATGTAAATATTAGAATTTTAGCTCAATAGCTTCCGGGTCATGTGATCAATTGACTCAAAATCGGTGTGGGATCATAGTACTCCACTGGCTGCATGAGATACACCTCTTGTTTTTACATTTTACATCTCTAAATATTTTTAATTAATTTTTATATGTAAATATTAGCATTTTAGCTCAATAGCTTCCGGGTCACGTGATCAATTGACTCAAAATCGGTGTGGGATCATAGTACTCCACTGGCTGCATGAGATACACCTCTTGGTTTTACATTTCACATCTCTAAATATTTTTTGATATAGAAATATTTCAGTACAGATGTAGTGCAGGTTAAGGAAGCAACAGCTGGACCGTCTGGGCTTCAGGTGAGGTCTTAAATGGTTCTGTGATGAGACACTAGGCGGGAGGGATAGGTTGCTGGGCAGTGTCCCTACCAAAGCTGAGACCAAACTTACGCCGTTGATCGCAGCGGTCACGTCATGATAATTCCAAGCGACTGAGTGGGGAAAAGACCTCGTGTCAGCCTTCGTGTTGCAGGTCTGTTGAAAAGAGCTACAACTGAGAGTCGACAAACAGCAAAACGGCCACTGCTGACAGTTAACATTCAAAGTGGAAACAAACAGCTTTTCCCCTTCAAGCATGTTCAAGTGTTTTTTGGCTGGATGGCTTTCCATTGAACTCCCTGCAGCAGCTACCGACAACACAGGACAAAACGTGCATTCATTCACGGGAGATCTCGTGCCCCGCGGCAGACAAAACTGCATATTGAAAGCGAGGTTTATAGGCGACCAAACATAAACGCAGATGGTTTCATTATTGTGTAGCCATTACATTGTGCAATCGACATTTACATCATAAGGCGAAGCAATAAACATAAACCACTGCAACTTTAAATAAACATCAGTATAACTGCTTCGGTTGTTAGAAATGGAGCTGTACACAGTTTGCTTGTACCCAGACTGCTCCAAATATGTAGAAAAATAATAGTAGCTTATTTAGACTATTTAAATTTGGGAACTACGAGAGTGGAGGTGGGGGGTGTATGAACACCCCAAAGTCACAATAATGAGAGGTTTCCCTGTTGTGGTCTTTATAGCTTTTTTTTGCTGAAAACAAATGCCTGCGTTTGCTAAGGACGATGATGAGGGCAGTGAGTAGTAACCAAAATGGTAAAGTTGTGGGACATTAAACCAAAACGATAAGCTGAAAGACACTGAAAAGGTCACTCATATAAAACACACACGTAGTCATTCGATCCATTTTTAATATATGAAAATTGAGAATAACAGCTTTAAGTTTGGTGATTGACTACAATGAATGAATGTATAATAAATGATAACATGCATTTTGAACATCCATGAACAATCCCTGACAGTGTTGATCGTTATGTTGAATCTGATCATGTGTTGCATTCATGTAACTCGTGTTTTTCCACCGCTCTGATCTCTTGCATTTTCTTTTCCACAGAGCCTATTAAAGACCACCACGCTGCCAAACCTACACTTTATAACCTCCCATCTGTTTCTCATCCACCTCTTGCAGAGGACTTTGATGATGCCTTACTACTGAACTCCGGATTAAAAACAACACAGTCACCGCCGCCATCGAGCAAAACACCGTCTGCTCAGCCATTCCCAGATGTGTCACCGACCTCATCTCTAATGACAGAGCAATTATCAATAACTCAGCACTCGGACACAATCCAACATCTGTCCGCCGTTCTGAATCAGGATGTAATGTCTCCTCTAAGTGTTACAACTCAGGATGTGTCAGCGACCGCATGGACAGGTCAGCTGGCTCTGTCGGGACAAAGTGAACTGGAGTCCTCGCTCACGACGTCCTCCATGGAGCCACCGGTGACGACGTTTACACCAGCTTTACCCTCAGAGCTTGGCTTTTCTAGCACACAACTTGAGACACCCAGTGTCGCAAATCCAGAAGTTACAGAAGAGTCTCTCAAAAGTCAAAAGTCAGCCTATGAGAGTGTACAACTCACGCCATCAATGCAACCAACACTCCCTACAGTTTCCCACATATTAGTCACCAGAATGACAACGAGCGTGTACTCATACACAGCATCTCTTGACTACAGTTACACCAAGTGAGACCTACGCAGCCCCTCTCTCAATAATTGAGAGCACTGGACTCCTGCCGGAGGGCCATTTTGAACCAACTACTCCCTCTGCTGTCCAGGATTCATACACTACATCCTTCATTAACCAAATCCAGAATCTTCCTTCATTCCCAGTGTGTGACCAATCCGTGGCACAAGATCACGTTTATGTGAATAAATGCACCCTTGAAATCAAAAGCACCTACCTCGAGAGCAGAGCGCAGCACGCCCCGGACTTGTCGACAAGTTATTCCCGTGACGAGGAGCACTCGACTGCTTTTCGATCGCAGTTTTTAATGTTTGATTCGAGCAGGGAATACTTTTCAACCCAGACGTGGAGCCCAGCCATGCATCTTTCTGCCAGTGCAACTACAGAAATAGACCACAAAACAGCTGCTCCACAGATGGACATTTCACATGCTTTTCCTCCTCTAGAACACAGTGGCGTCTCAGTGATCACATACACATCATTAGCAGCGAGCACATCTGCCCTCACTATAGAGAATTCCTTGTTAATCCGCCAAACAGACAGCAGTGGGCCAGTCACAATAGGACGTCCCACGCAGCAGATTCTGAGCACATCTTTGAGTCCACTTTATGGGATTTCAACCACATTATTAACATCATCACAGGCCGTCTGCCTTTCT
Source organism: Lagodon rhomboides (assembly GCA_039737535.1). Taxonomy (NCBI): domain Eukaryota; kingdom Metazoa; phylum Chordata; class Actinopteri; order Spariformes; family Sparidae; genus Lagodon; species Lagodon rhomboides. The sequence continues at coordinate 11,859,809 of CM077805.1, read as the reverse complement.
TCACACAGAAGACAGAGCTCAGGCCAGCCATCGTCTTCTTCGGCGTCCGTCTCAAGTAAGTGCCGGTGCAGCTGAGCAGAGAACTTACTCTAAATCTCTGGTTCAGTGAAAATGATTGTAGAGGGCAGCTGCCAGCACATCTGGAAACTAGAGCACAAGACGTCCTTCCACATGTGTTTTTTGCATCCAAAACCTACAATTATATTCTTGGAATGATAATATAAATGCAATCCTTAAAGTACACAAATAAGTGTGGTTTCAGAAGCTGCCTAGACTCATGGTAGCATGAAATGACTCGAAGTAAACAGCCTTTTTTAGGAAACACATTAATGGCACCCTGTGGAATTTGCTTGTAAACAAAGAAAGTATGGTTCTCGTTCCGTGTTTCCCACCGGTCCGATCTTTTAGATCTGACAAATGTTGAATGCATTTCCTTCCTACATTTGAAAACATTAATTTTGGAAGAATTTGAAACTTACATTGTTTATATCCATTGTTTCCTCTTAAGCCTTGCAGGCTTCTTTTTTTTTTTTTGCACTGCCTTTCCTGGTGTTTATGTTTCTGTTATTTTGCTGCGTTACTGCCACCAACTGTCCAAAGGTGGAACAGCATGAAACCTGACAGCACACCGACGCCAATGTATTGTAATGGGTGTTTGCGTGTGTTCACCTGTGTGCACATGAGATTAGGACCGCAGCTAATGATTATTTTTCATATTAATTGATCTGACAATTATTTCCTCAATTTGTTTTGTCTTGTAAACAGTGAAAAAGCTTTAACTTCTCACATTTTAGAATCGTTTGAAGCTGTTTGGCACTTTTGCTTTAAAATTGGCGACCAAAATAATCCATTATCCCGATAGTAGGAGGCTATAGCTGCTGGAAAAAAGGGCTACCCTGTATGAAAACATAGTATTTTAATTCACTAGATCTGCATTGTTATTAGGATCCAATCGAGCCGCCTAAATACACCTGATCCTTTAGATAAAGATCCATCCATAAATCTGAGAAATCAAAAAGAAATTTGAAAAATCTTACACTGTGAAAGAAAGTGAAACAAAATGTTTATTAAACATTTCTATGAAATACTCTAAAAATCGTATTATTTTATATTTCAGGCTCTGTGAATCTTCCGCCCCAAGTGTTGCAGTCTGTTCCGGTGTTGATGGCCACCGTTGGCTTCCCTTTCCGCTACTCAATCCCACCTAAAACCTTCATAGACCCAGAGGACGGTGAGGCAGACGCTCTTTCCTTGGAGATTAGGTTGATCGACGGGCCTCCGATCAGCGTTGGTACCTGGTTAACGTTGGACGGTCTGGAGCTTCATGGTGTCCCTCTGGAGGTGGACCTACAGTTTTCCCCTCAGCACCTCCTCCTGGCCGCTCGGGACGGACAAGGCCTGAGCACCTGGCTGCCCCTGACTCTGGATATCCGTCGTAGCCCCGTCGACCCCTGTCACGTTTTCACCCTGACCGCTCAACGCAGTCTTCACTCCATCCTCCGTCACCGACACAGGGTGGAACTAATGCTCAGGAAGCTGTCTCGCTTCTTTAACAGCTCGAGCAGCCACCACCTCGCCGTTGTGTCCGTGAGGCCTGGCTCCACTGTGGTGTCGTGGTACAACCACAGCGTGTGCGGGATGGGTCGTAGTCGAGTAAGAAGGTGCCACGTTGATCGGATACGGAGCATGTGGTTAGCGATGAGGTCTGAGGATGGATCAGTCAGTCCTGCCTTTAGAGACTCAATGCTCCCAGAGTTCCCTGTAACTAAAGTCGGACCTGTGAGCTACAGACAAGACTGTTTCTCAGCCCCCTCTACTCCCGTATTTCCAAGTTTAGGCACCAATACTTCGCTCAGTCCCACCACTAACACCTGTATCTCTGCATCCCCGGCTATCACTGCCACCTCACAACAGAGGAACCACTATCAGTGGATGGCCGGCATGTTCACAGCCCTGCTCGTCATTTGCCTGCTCATCCTGATCGTCCTCCTCGTCGCTGTAGTTCTCCATTTCTGCAAAGGTCGAGGCAGGACAAGAACGGTCGCCATTTGGCCTGCGAGCAGTGCGCTCTCACTTCAGACCAGGGATCTTAGAGCAATTGAACCAAGGCGGCCGCCCATATTCCAACCTGAACTGCCTCCACCGCCGCTGAGACTGTGGATCCACCTGTCACAAGACGACGAGGGGCCGTCAAAGATTTGAGTAAGGACGGATCATGTTGACAGGGCACTACATCCTCATCCTCCACAGTATGACTTTTCATGTTATCTAACTTAAAAAAGGGAAAAATGCCATGAATAGTTTGCAACAGGTTTTCAGTGCAGGAACTTTCCCCAGCAACTAGGGACCTTTTCGGAAACTTGGGGCGCTTCCAACACAGGGACCAAGGTCCAAGATAAGATCCAAGGACGTTGTTTTACCCCCCAAAAAAATTCCTGCTCTGTGGCTTTTACTTTTTTTAAAAGTAAGCTTGCAGCGCTGAACAGTCCTCATGGGTTGAAGACATTTGACTTCAGCCACTTTGTTTAGAAATCAACCTGGCGTTACAAAAGAAAGTATACGACAGATGGTTGCGTGGAAAAAATGACGTTTCATACAGAACATCAGTGGACTACTTTGCCGTATCTTCACATGTCTTAAGACCTCAGTGGAAAAAAGAGACAGAAAGAAGCTGAAGGAACATTTTTAGCCCCTCGTAAAATAGTTCCGAGTACTTTGGGTGGAAATGTGGATAAAGTCCAACGACAAAACCTTTAATTTCCAGTCCCATGGCAGCAAACATGATTCAGATTCATTCATTTTAATAAGAGGAGAAAAATCTTCATTGACTGATTTGTTTTTATACCTGAACAAACACACAAACTCTCTTTGTTTTCACGACTGAACGAACAAACTCACCTTGAAGGAGAACACAATTTGACACTGCTGTACTCTCTTTATATTAGGCGGACCCTGCCACCTTTCTAGCGTCAAACATTTTCCTCTGAGAGCAGCTTGTTTATTCAGGTGCGGAAAAAATAAACACTTAATAAGCTCGTATTTTTTTCTCTCATCTCATTAATAATGCAAATATTAAAACAATGAGTTTGAATTTCTTCTCCAAAAAACTACATAGTGCCCCTTTAAAAGAAACATGTAAAAATTAAATAGCTGTTCTTGTGATCAAGTTGTTGCTAGAAGTGGGCTGCTGTGTGTGTGTGTGTGTGTGTGAGAAAGTCACGTACTTGGGCACCTGTTATGACGTGAAGTCACAGCTAACGGCAGTAACCCAGACTCCGTTAACAAAACGCGTGATTTCAGGAGTTGTTGCGCGAGGACAAGGTTAAACGAGACAGCTCGTCGGACGGCACCGCGAATTTTAAATCACAGTTGCCCTCAGGTAACTTCGGCAGTAAGTGCATCACGTTCAGATGCTTCTTTCCTGTGTGTTTTTCGTGTTTAATAAAGCGCATCCTGTCTGCTTCCGTGTGTGAGGTGCGTCTTACCTTCCAGCGGCTGTTCGAACGCTCTGTCTCAACTGATAACATATTGACGGTAAACATGAGAAACTTTACAAACACAGGGGAAATTTCCAGGAAACGCTGAGACTTGTTTCGTAAGTACAAAACTGTATGACTGTATTTTTGTAACATTATTCTTAACTATTTGGACCTGCCTGTTAACTCGGCAGTTGTTAAACATGAAGATTATTATTATTTTTTAATTTGTTTAAAAATGGTTGCGTCCATTTTTTTTTTTTTTTCCAGTGATGTAGGTGTGTATTCGCATTGGTGGAGCGGGCATGTGCACGAGAGGTAAACACAGCAGCCAATCACGGAGCAGGCTCTGTCCTTCCAGGGAACTTTAGAAGTAGACAAACATTTCAAAATGAAAACGGTTGAAAGAAATAGAAATGTGCATGTCAATAAATTATATAAATATTAATATAAAATGTCGTGGAAAAGTGAATTGATATCAGTAATTCAATTTAAAAAGTGAAACTCATATATAGATTCATCGCACCCAAAGTGAAATATTTCAACCTTTATTTGTTTTAATCTGGATTATTTACGGTTTACAGCTCATGAAAACCCAAAATTCAACGGACAATTAGAATATTGTGAAAAGGTTCAATATTGTAGACTCAAGGTCTTAGAAGCTAATCAACTCAACTCAAAACACCTGCAAAGGTTTCCTGAGCCTTTAAATAGTCTCTCAGTCTGATTTGGTAGGCTTCACAATCACGGGGAAGATGGTTACTGTTAAAGAAGCTGGCTGTTCAGAGTGCTGTATCCAAGCATATTCATAGAAAGTTGAGTGGAGGGAAAAAGTGCAAGCAAGCAACAGGGATAACTGCAGCCTTGAGAGGATTGTCAAGCAAAGGCCATTGAAACATTTAGGGGGGAAGCTTCACAAGGAGTGGACTGAGGCAGGAGTCAGTGCATCGAGAGCCACCACGCACAGAGGTATCCAGGACACGGGCTCCAACTGTCACATTCCTCGTGTCAAGCCACTCCCGAACCAGAGACGACGTCAGAAGCGTCCTACCCTGGGCTGAGGAGAAAAAGAACTGGTCTGTCACTCAGTGGTCCAAAGTCCTCTATTCAGATGAGAGTAAATTGTTTGCATTTCATTTGGAAATCAAGGTCCCAGAGTCTGGAGGACGAGTGGAGAGGCACAGAATCCAAGTTTGCTTGCAGTTTCCAGTCAGTGACAATCTGGGGAGCCATGTCATCTTCTGGTCCACTGTGTTTTATCAAGTCCAAAGTCAACGCAGCCGTCTACCAGGAGACTTAAGAGCACTTGACGCTTCCTTCTGCTGACAAACTTTACGGAGATGCTGATTTCATTCTCCAAAAAAAAAAAAGGAGCCCCAACCAAGTACTGAGTGCATATACAAGAACATTTCTGTATTAAAAATCTTTTTTTTTTTTTACTGGTCTTATGTAATATTCAAATTTTCTGAGATACTGAATTTTGGGTTTGCATGAGCTGCAAGCTGTTATCAAGATTAAAACAAATAAAGGCTTGAAATATTTCACTTTGTGTAATTAATCCACCATGTATACGAGTTTCACTTTTTAAATTGAGTTACTAAAATGAAAAAACTTTTCCACAATATTCTAATTTATTGAGACGCACCTGTACTGTCAATAATTCTGTCGGTTTCACTATTACATGGATATGTTAATTAAAGTGGAAAAACACTTTGCAACATTAGTTATGTTTATCTTTTGTTGACACAATCATCACCAGCACATTCAGCAGACAAAAGCCAACAGCAACACTCTCTATTAACAGCTTTTATTGTGTTACACAATATGTGAACAGCATATCTACAAAATGATGGGTAAAAAAATTAAAAATTGTTCGTTAGAGTTCAACGTCTGTTTTATTTCTAGTCCTCGTTTTTGGGAGTGTAGGGTGACAACCAAGTCTGGAAAAACACTGTGGTCCACAATCTCATCCTTGGCAGGGGGGTGTAGCAGTAAATCCGTGGAGACATCATCTGGTGGCCTTGCCGTTTTCATGAACATCCATCCTGTAAATAGGGAAAACGTCAAGTTTGATGTATAAGATTGTTAATTTTCAGATGTTGTTCGAAACATAGAAGACTGATAGGTATGTGTTCAAAACTGTTGACACAGGTGATTGGTATTTGGCAGTAACACACCCGTTCTCGTCTTTGAGCTGCTGGTACAACTCAAACTTGTTGTTCACGGAGCTCACTCTTCCAACAAACTCTTGGTGCTTCCTGGAATTGGCAGCAGTGATGCGATTGGTCCACATGGTGAGGAGCGAGACGGGACCTGAAGCAGCAGTCAGACAAAGCAACAGATGATGTCATCACTTATTGGTCTGAGCGCACACAGATAATCATCGATGCTTTTCAAGGTTGTGTTGATGTACGAATTAAATGCAATTATTCTAATCAACCTCTGGGGAGTCCTGCGGCTCGATCATTTCTATTGTTTTTCATATTAAAGATTCAGTTTGGTTATCAGTATACATACATTAAAAAGCTCTTAAATTCAACTGGAGCCCTGCACTAACAATCTGTGCCCCATTAAGTTTTATAAGACCCAGTAATCTTGTAATTTCAGTACTGAGACAAACAGCGGAAACTACAATCAGTCACAGATGTCCAGCTTTAAAAAAAGAAAAAAAGGAAAACTGATTTCAAAATAAGGAAAACACTGCACTCAGTACAGCGAGTATACAGTATACAGGTACCAGACACTTCATGTGTTTTAAGAAATGTTCAAACAATTTAAAGAACCAATCATCTTTATCTTGTTCAAGTATTGCAGATAAAGGGAGGTAGGGCCAGTGTGGTTTCATGCAGAGGGAGGTTTGATGCTGGAATATGTAGATTAAATGTCTGTGGGAATGAAGACCTGACTAACTCAAATTACAGAGTATTTATTGACTTTAGGGCCTAATATTTATAAAATTGAAAATAAGATATTTTAAGGCACAACCAACAGTTTGTCAATGATTCCCTCGTGACTCTGCGGTACTTTTAGAGTTCTATTCTAAGCGTGGGAACATGTGATGGGAATTGTCACCTTTTGCCCTCTCTGGAGGCTGAACCTCCTCTGTGGACAGGCGTGGCTTCTTATTGAGCGGCTCCGGAGAGTCCGGGGAATCCTTGATCACCTCCGACTCCTGATCGTCTTTATCCAGCAGGCCCTTTAGTCTTCAGGTTGAAAAGAAGAAGACCAAGAAGTTTAGTGACCACAGTAAAGATTCATTTTGCTGCTGACATTAGGCAATCCAAGCGCTGCTCACCTCTCCGAGTCCTGCCAGCTTTTGTCCTCTGTGTCCTTGCTGCCGTTTTTCTCCGCCTTGTCTTCCCTATCCTCCCTCTTCCTCCCCCTCTTCTTCCTCTCCTCCTCCTCGGGAGGTTTGCTGCGGCAGGCGATGATGCAGTCCAGCACCCTCTGGTGTCTGTCTGTGTCTCCGGCGTGAGTTTTCACTAATGTTTCCAGCTCGTTCCACATGATGCGATACTGTTCGTCTCTGGGGATGACAACAGACACATTAATGACTCTGCTGTTTGTGATTTTGATGGAAGATGTCAAAAGTTTGGGAATAAATACCGCTTGGGTCCTTTGCCTCTGGATCCCACAGTGGAAATAGGAAGAGGGTCGTTCTTCCTCTCCATGTCTACAAGGTTGTAAACTGTCTTCTGGCAGGTCAGAACGTCCTCCTCGGACAAAGTCTCTTTCACTATCAGGTTAGCTAAAGGAACCACCTAGTGGAGGAAACACAGGAAGACACACAGACAGAAATGAGCTGCAGAGTCATGACATGGAGGCACAGAGATGTTCAAAACAGGCTGGTCCTAATTCTAGAGAAACACCCAGGAGGCAGATAATCTCTCATGTTCAGATGTTATCATCAGGGAACCACAAGCCAAATATTCTTCAGCGTGATAGAAGCATCACTTGTGTGACAGAAATCTTTGTGTCCATCTTGAGTGTCTCTGCATGCTGCTCACCGCCTGCATGTTGAAGATGGTGGTCTGCGAGATGATCATTGGCCAGTATCGAGTGTAACGCTCCAGCTGAGCTTTGGCCCTCTCAGCTGGTAGCTTCCCCGAGGGATCGTGGGAGGACTCGGACACAGGCGCGAGCCGGTTCTCCCTCATAAATTCACCAAAGTCCTAAAACAGACAAAAACAACTTAAGTCACCATTTGGGAATTATTCATGTATGCTGCGACACAGCCGGGGTGAGGTGAACGTACAGTGATGCGGTAGTCCGTCACTCGGCCGCCGCAGCCCTCGCTGATGGAGGGCGGGTCCTCCAGGGTGGAGCGGTTGCTGTTGAGCACATGCAGAAAGATCTCGCCTCCGTGGCTGCTGAGCATGTGGCTGATGACCTTTGACCCCGATTTCCTCGGCTGCTCCAGCAGCACCGATCGCCCTGAAGAAGAGAGGTAGTCAACAATTAGTCTGCAGATTCAAGGCAAAGAAACTGGTACAGTACGTACAGATAAAATGGAGAGTTTACGTAGCTTACCGTTAAGGAGAAAGTTTGTCAAACATGACGAGGGACGACTGTTTACGTCTGTTGGGGAGATGCGATAGGCTCCTGTACAGTAATGCAGTTCTGAGGAGGAAAAAAACAAATAGAACTAAATCAGTCACCTCAGATCACAGGTGCATTAGTCAGCGCTGACACAGATAACTTCAAAGGTATATTCTACAGAAAGGACTTATGCTGTATGACTTTTCTTAAACTGTAGTTGACTAAGAAAAATAGCTTTTTCAAGCAAAAATGACAAACATTTGCTGCTTCTAGCCTCTCAAATGTCAGGATTTGATGATTTTCTCGTCCTAAATCATCATCATCGGAATACTTTTTGGGTTTTGGACATTCACAAAATAAATCAAGCCAGTAAAACAGATCACTGTTGCCTGAGGGAACAGCCATTATTTTCTGTCGTCTTTAAGTGAAAATGATTAATTGAGAAAAGAATCATCAGATAAATCAACAGTGAAACCAGTCATTAGTTGCAGCCTTACTTCCAAACCACAACTGTAGGAGGACATTTGCAGAAATGTTAACCAAATAAAAATAAATGTTTACCACTTGTTAGTTTAGGGTGGATATGGACGCTTATATTTCAAAATAAAATGTTTAAATTCAGAAGAATGTGTCTTCACACACTTAACATTTTTTTCAAAAACGGTATTCCAATAGGAGAAAAAGTGACAAATATTTTCCCCTGAAATATGTTTTAAGTTTAAAATCTTTGTAATCAAATATAAACTGAACAAGTAAAAACTGCCCACCTATGCTGTTGGTTCGTGGAGTGCACCATTTCAGCGTAATCGTCTCTTTGAGTCCATTTTCTCGAGTGCTGGTGCCGGCCATATGCAAGTCTCCTGCACAACACAAAGATCACATACCAGCAGTTAATTTTTTGATAACAAATCGATGAACTTTAAAACATACATTTGTGCCATTGTGTTTGGAGCTCTTCACAGTAGATTGACTTGTGAAGACCCACCGCTCTTGAAGAACTCCAGGTGAGCGTCTCTGTGATGCAGGAGCTCAACGTCATAATTGGCTGATGTGTTGGCGTGCTGCTCTTCCTGTCCGTCCCCAGAGACAGTAACAAATTCAGGTCAGTATGGAGTCAGTCTCTTAAAATCAGCAAAACTACTCCACAAATACACAAACACACGTTTACACTGCTGATTTCATGTTCCAAAGGGTCAATGATAATGGACAAAGTAAAAAAGAAAAAGCTTCGCTCTCTGGGTGACTCAAACATGTTTTCTTCTATTCACTTCAGAGGCTAGTGTTTGATGCAGATCTTAAATTCACGCAATACTGATCCTACACGTTAATAGTCAAGGATCCCTGATCTTACACAACCAGCTCTGTATAGTTTGGGCTTGAGTCCAAAACTATGGAGGACCAAAACTGCTAAAACAAAAATAAATTAAGAAATAAATATTGGCCCAATAAATTAATATGCCATTAAATGCACCAAAAATAAAATTGTATAATAAAAAATTAAATGTAGGCATTATATAATAAATTGATATTTCAGCTGTAATTATTTACTTATTTATTTATGTATTCATTTCTGTTTCATTTTTCCTTTGCATTTCCACCCTATTTCTTTCCACAAACGTATTTAATCCTGTATTTCCTTTTACTTTCCTTTAAAAAAAGGTACAATTAGCAAGAACTGGCAACCTGTTGAATTCATACACAAAACAAACAGGGGACGGACGGTAAGCCATCCATCTAGCGATCCAAACCGGGAGCTCAGAGCACCGGGGGAGGGTCGGGGTTTAAACTTCTAACACAGGTGCTTTGAACTGGGATGGGCTGGGGCTAACTGGTTAGCACGCTAACTTCAGGAGATGTCCCTGCAACACAATACATAGACATCATAACTTCATCATCTGTTGATTATTTCAGCTAATTTTTTACTGTTTTCAAACCACTTTTAAGCCCCCATTATCATAATAAAGCAAAAAAATATATAGAAAAGTAGAAATTAATACAGAAATAAGTAAATAAATAAAAAAATACAGACAAAAAAATGAATACATTCATAAATTAAATGGCAAAGTAAATAAATACAGCTGCAAATTAAAGCAGAAATATCAAAGTATGTCTATTTTTTTTCTGTGCATTTAATGGCAATGCAATTCATTTATGGAGCTATTTCTTTATTTATATTTTTAATTTGGCATTTTAAGTCCTCCATACAAAATTAGTCCTGGCGACCATAAATCTTAAAAACAAACTTTTTAAATAACAAGCTTTAAATTTGTCAACTTTCTGCACTTGTAAAAAAATGCTGTTTTACGACAGCCGAAGGTGGAAACATTTAAAAAGATCAGCTACATATCCAGACAGCAACAATAGACCACACCAAGACACTAGAGGGGGGATGAGTGGGAACTGATATGGGAAACAGAGACCAGGGGGAAGTTTGGACAACTTTTAAAGGTGTAAACAACCTGACAAGACACTGACAGTACTTAATAACTCAGAAGAGGCAACGCTGGTCACAGAGGCTTGGACATAAAAACACTTGAATGCAACGTTCATATTCTGCATTTTAATTCATTTTAAAAATACACATTTTAAAATTAGAATTTGGCAGAAGCACAGTCTCAAAACATCCTAAAAACGTAGATTTTTTGACCAGCTTTATTTTAAAACAAATGGTTAATCAGTATAGTTAATACATCATTTAACAAAAAACATTAATTTCCCCCAAATTCTGCATTCCCTGGGTGTCCAACATGAGACCAGAGTTGCCTGTCCTTTACTGGGGCCTGACCAGCAAATCTGTAGACCAACGGTCACATCAAACTACATGAATGACACTGTAAGCCTGTTGCAACAGTAAAAGCACCAAAGACATACACTGCACACTACGTGGTGTAAACTCTGACCCTTCCTCACTTTCATGTGTGTGTGATAAGAGTACTAACCTGGTCGCAAACATTTAATGTGGGCTAGCAAAACAGAAAATACAGCATGAAACCAGCAGCAGATTCACAGTCATATCAACATGCAGATGAGATCAACAAAAAAGGATGAGAGTGTAAAGTTGCACGAGTGATTAGAAGTGAGGAAGCAGGCAAAAAAAAAGAAAAAGAAAAGAGTGAAGGCTGTGAGAGAAAATATAAAAGCAAACAATAAATCAAGTAAAAAGAGGGAATGGTTCACTGCACTCTACACATGACAACAAGTTTGTACTAGCAAATAAAAAGTTGAAAGTTAATGTGAGTTCTAGTTTTGGCGAGGCATGTGCAAGGCCAGGCGAAGGACAAGGAGCCCCTTACCTTCATGGGGATGTTTGTTATGGTGGTGGAGGCCAAGTCAAAGTGCTGCTGGACCAGAATGTTGAGCTTGGTGGCCAGGTGTCGCCCTGCACGGACACTGTGGACCTCGCTGGTGAGCAGAGGGGAGATCTGAGACGAGAAGAGAGAAAGATGCAGTGAGAACAAACGGCTAACTGTTCCTTTCTCTGATTTATTCCCTGTGCATTCATGACCCAACTGAGTGAAAACGACGATGGTGGTTATCTTCCCTGTAAGCACCCACCTCTTTCTTCGGCCGGTCAGACACCAATGTGTCCTCACCCTGTGGGTAGATGTGAACCAGAACCAGGTCACACTGTTGGATGGCCATTAGCCTGCAACACAAGGAGTTAAGAAGAAAGAAAACAAGTCTATGAGCCATTTGTCACCTTCAGAATCACTGCAAAAAAAACATGATAAATATGCTGCGTCACATGTGTATGCAAGTTGAGTGACACATTTCCTCAAATATTATCAGATACTGACCTGTCTGAGCCTGCTGCCAGCTTGTTTTGCTCTAAAATGGTTTCCTGGATGCAGTCTTCCAACATGCGCACATGAGTATCACTGTATGATAAAAACACAAACAGAGCACTGCATTAGCACAGTCTCAAATGATAGAACATGGTTGCACTGATTTTCCACCACATAAAAGGGTTCAAACAAATCACAGCGCAGTAGAACGTCTGCATCAACTGATGGACGAAAGCTCGTGCTTGTGACAGCCGGGGATGTAAACATTAACCAAAACAAGCTCGCAATACAAGAGGAAAAAATATGTATTTTTGATTTTGCGGTGAACTGTCCCTTTAATGACAATGTTTACCTTTTAGCATTGGTTAGGCAGATAATACGCCCCCTATTGGCAACTCTGTCGGCTGTGTCCATCAGGCTGGTGCGCCTCTCGTGCTGCAACTCTGTGATCTTGCACAACGCCTCCACCGCAGCGACCAGCCCGTGCAGGATGCTGCAACACTCGGGGTCCTCGCGTGGGTTGGGTGGCCCAACAGCTGCCAGCGCTGACATGAGCTGCCAGAGAGAGGAGGAAACTTCCTAATCATATCGCAAAAAAGACTTCCGCAAAAATGTGGTCGTTTTTTGGAAAAGCTGCACAAAATTTGGAAAGTTGGAGCTGCTAAAAAAAAAACACAGCTTTAACATGCAATGATAGTCACTGTAGAACATACTGTGCATTAACAATCATATTGGCGTTTAAGTCCTACTTATTACTTTGCTAACGGGTTCTTGTGGGTTGTGGTTTACCTCATGAGTGCTCTGATCTTCCCGTCTCCAGCTGTTCAAGATGTGGAACTCTGAGTCACTGACAATGTAATTTACCTGTAAAATAAAGAAAATGTTAACTCCAGTGTTGATATCCTGATGTGCACTGACAATACATCAATTAAAGCTTTTCAAGCCTATGTTTGTATGTTAGGTTTCCCCTCTGTAACCTCAAATGGTTTTTTTACCAAGTGGTGAAGAAACTGAATGAGCTAAAGCATCTCAGTCCCAGTTTAAAAAAATGAAAACCAAGAAGAAGGAACTAACCAGTTTGTCCTTTGGATAAATATCATAGAGGATCCGGCAGTACTCCATGGAGCACTCCACAGCGCAGGTCCATAGGGACTTTGACACGGGGGCCAAAGGAATGACGCCTTGAGCTCGACTCTTCGTCAGCACGTCACACTCCACCTGCTGGCGACTTGACTCTGCCATGTAGGGACAGTGGTCCACCACAAAGACCGTCTTGTGAGACACTGAGAACATCTTCGGTCTGGAAATCTGCATTGTGGTGAGATCTGTGAGGGAAACAGAAGGATACACCAAGGTTAAACTCTGGGTAAATTTGAAAACTGACACTGAAAGATTTTACTTTTCTGCTTCACTAAGTTATAACTGCAGAACTTAAATTTACAGCATCTACTTCTATTACCCATGTATCGTCTAAGTGGAAAAGCGGCTGTCAGGATTTAGGCTGATGTAAATCTCTGCGACATTTTAGATTAAAGTGAGTGAGATCAACTGCTTAAAACAATCTGGGTGGGAATGAACAAATATGTGACTTCATAGGGCTATTTAATCACATACACAACACGATGGTTAAAAATAAACAGACAGCCTAAATTTAGTATAACCCAGAAGGTTTCCAAAAATGGGATGTACACACACATCCTTACAGAATAGATGAGCTCACAAAACCAAAACACGAATAAAACGATGTCAATGTTACACAGTATGTTATGGTATAGTGGTATAGTGGTATATGAGAGTAGTCATATCAAAATCATAACAACACAGGACCCTTGTGGAAGTATTAGAATCATATTTTACGTTGTCGCTGGAGGTTGACAAAGGAAGATGCGTTGATATACATAAAACTGTCATGCTAAACACTAGTATATTGCCCGTTTGTCAGCTCATGTTATCTTGATGTTAAATATCCTAAAGAAAAGCCTATAAACGGACCGTTTCCCGGTCAGGAAATGATCTGAACCGGCAGAAAACCGTGTCTGCTCTCTTCTTGTCATGTTTAGACTACTACCTAAACTATTTGACCACAAATCAAGAGCCAGTCAGTCAAAAGACATGTCATTTACCAATAACGCCACATCGTTAGCAAGCTAACATGACCGCTTGCTTATGAGCGTGACACTGGCCGCCGCTTTAGCCTTTTAGCTAACAACAGCCGGAATCATTTGTTTGCTGTTTTCACGTGTATTACCAGCAACGTAAACACTTACCCATGGTGACATTTGTGTAATACTACGCTGGATGTTTTCTATTAATCACACTTCCAAATTATTGCCACCTCTTTTCTTCTTTTTTTTTTAGACACTTGGAATGACTAGCGCAAACGACTTAACCGTCGCAGGCTAGCATGTTTGTTATTGGCGGAAATGTGTCCGGTGGATTTCCGTCACCCTTTTCCTTCCCCTGGTGACTGAGCCGCATTGTTAAGCGGTTCCGCCATGCAGCCACACAAGGACATCTGTGCACACAGACAAAATTTTATGATTTACCTATTCTACAGCAACGGGTTGAAACTTCAGAGATATTTCTTTTATTAAATGTCTTCCGTCTGCCTTGAATGATTAAATGTTGTTGCCTAAAACCACTTTTCCCACACACACACCAATCCGTTCAGGTCTTCTCTGCGGTGTCAGCTATTACTAGATAGTGAATCTGAGAGTTGGCTTCACCTCGAGGGAAAATATTATCTTAGCCGATAGACAGCAGACACCTTTGCCATTGCAAAAATGTATTTAAAGTAACTAACCGCCGCTAAACATCCGATAACGGTGGACTTTTCTCTTTAAGTTGGCGCTTTTTAAATGAGGTACCGGAGCAACGCGCAACGCACTGATGCCAACTTACTGTAACAACACCTCCAAAGTAAAGTAAACACATGCGGGTCGTTAAGGAGAATCCCTGATTGTGTCAAACACACAAAATAACACATACGTAATGTTCAATGAATTACAACGCTAAGCAACTTAAGGAATGTGAGAGTGGGCGTAACCCGGCCTGTCAAATGTGGCTGAACAACACGGTTCACCCTCCTTCTCTCTGCTCCTCCGCCTCCAGCCCCACCCGTCTGATTTCCATTCTCTCAAGTCACAACTTGACTCAAACTTTACGCGGCTCAAGCGATGTTGGGAAATAAAGCGAGAATGCGCGGGGGAAGGGGCTGCGCATCAACGCTACTGTAGTATATGTGATCCACTTTTTACTTTATTCTTTTGGACTTGATGTGACAGGACTATGAGCAGCAACGATATCTTCGAGATGGACTCCGTGACGGAGACGGAGGAGATGGAGGGTGATACCGAGTTGGGCATGATAGACGAGGAAGTTGGTAAGAGATTCCGCAAGAGTTCGTGGTTTTGGTGTTGGTTCATAGACGCTGTCTGGACTTTATTCCAGTTTATTCCCGAGGTAATGTCCATCTGATGCTTGAAAACGCAACAGATACAGGTCACATAACCTTGATCAGGTGGGAAAGTGCCCACTCCTTCATCACTGAAGTTTGTCCCCAGTTGAAACTTTGACCCTTTCATGGGTGTAAAACTACTTTTAAATGTGCCAAAAAGTCCACCGACTTTTAGTACGTTTCAGAAATACTTGTAATTTACTTGGAGTATTTTGTGTATTTTTCTGCAACTTGATGTATAGAAAAGCCCTTCACAAGGCTACATGTGGGTTCTGTTTTAGATTTAGCTACTGTCACATTTGAGAAAATACATGATAAACATGTGGTCAGCTTAAAAAGATGTCCTCCAGTGTTATGAACTACTTATGGATGAGGCCAGTTAAAATTAGCCACATAATTAAAATCATTGCTGCTTAAATATGAATTCATCTGTATTATTAAAACTCACAACTGAAAAAGTACTTTTACTTGTGGGTACACTTGGCTATATTAGGTAACACTTCTACTTTAAATTTAATATTTTTAAAACAGATTTTATTCAACAGGGCTGCCTGTAACTTATGGTCCATGATTCCCCTACCAAACACAAATATGAATATTGTTATGTAGAAGTAAACATGGAGTCCGTTCAACATTCAGATCGTGCACATGGCATGTGTGGTATCAAAGCAGCACCCTCGGGGATGTGGTTCATACACATTTTTTTCAGCCATATCCGCTGTAAGAGCGAGTGTAAATGACTGATATCAGGCGATCATCCATTTTAAGGGAAACCCCTCAAAAAGCAGCTAAAATCATCGGTTTTCTCTTAGAGGTCTGGTGCGGCTCCTTGGACGGCCACAGATTCAGAGGATACAGGACCGATCACATCACTCCGCATTCTTTTGTTGTCTCACATCTTGCATTCCTATCTGCAGACTGAAACCACAACTTAACCATGGACTAGAATAATAGCAACCTACAGCTACAGTACAGTAGTTACAGTGTCGGCACGGCTGTCAGCTTACGCGCTTGTGTTTTACGGGGAAGGATTTCACAATCTATGGGCTCTTTTGTGTTTTGCGTCGTCCACAGTGACACACTGTCTGGGTTTTGCATGCCTTTTTTTTTTTTCCTCACCGCTCACTGACAGACAAATGGTCCTTTGGGTTAACTTTAATAGCTGTCAGTATTTAAAAGGCTCTGACCATATGGAAAGGACCCACGCTTTTCACGCCGGATCACAAAGGCCATGCCAAAGTGCACTCTACATAATGGAGCCTGTATTGACTTGTGATGAATTATGAATGTTCACACTGTGATGCTGGATAACAACAGCAAAAAAACACGCTCTAATATAATCAGAGCGACAGACTCTTCACGCTGGTGGCACTGGTAGGTGCACCGATACCACATTTACATAAAACTCCTGTAAATGATTGTTAACTGGAAAAAAGAGGGTAGACGAAAGTTTTCTTCATGCGAATCACAGCACAACCGACAGGGCTTTTAATCAGAACTGCTAGATTTGAGGTGCACAGGTGCAACCAATGCAAATGTCGAGTCACACTTCACGTTTTTGGGCGCGTAGTGCAACCCAAACAGTCGCACCGTGGAGTCCTGATAATAGTTTTGTAGTTTGTTTTAGCCTGAAAGTGTATTAAAGACCCCACTGGTGATACAGGAAGTCTGATCTGTATCATGTGGCCAACGCTGCTTTCAGTGATGTCGGTGCCAGGTGTCTTCTCTCAGTGAGAATGAATCGTCGGTGATGTCACTTCACAGTCAAAATATGCAGTTATACTCACTAACTGCTCATGCTGAAGCAAGGTCTTCCAGCTGATTCTGCTCCTGAAAGACATTAAAACTGATGCAGAAGAGAATTTCCTGTCAGATGGTGAGATGAACGCTTGGCAGTGGCTGGCACTAAACCCGACGTGTTAAGTTTTTTGAATGTTATAGGTCAAACCTCATGTGTATCTTTGCATCGTCACGCTGCGCAAACAAAACCAGAAATAGAATCCAGCCTGGCACATCAGTTGCCGTCAAAGAATGCAGTTTTCTTTCTGTTTGCTTGGTCTGCTTTTATTGTTTCACATGTTGTCATGGAGGATGTTCTCTAGGGAGGAAGTGAGCGTCGGGCGGGTGGGTTGTGGCGAGGAGGCAGATTTTTTATGGGCATGGATTCAGTGTGACTCACTGGAGGCCGAGGAGGCTTTTTTTATGACTCAGTCACTGGGGGGCAGATACGAGTTTTTTTACACATCAAAATGGCGACAGAAGAAAAATAAACATGTTGGTGCTACAGGATGACCTCCAATCCACAGCGAACGACTAAAACTCAGCCTTGTGCCCTCGTGCGTTGCATCATGATTACATTACGCGTGATATTACACTGATGACACAGCTGACTGTGAGGGTGTAGGCCTGCAGCCGTTGGTGGAAAAAAAAACCTGGAAAAACAGTTAACCAGCTGCTTGTTTCCATCCTTTATGAGCGAGATTGGGTCAAATATATGAAAAAGCCAGGCCGTTAGATCCAGGCAAGTTTGAGCATGAGCGTGTATGAAAATAACAATAGCCCCGAGGCACAGCCATTTAAGGATCAGCAGTTAATTTGTCGGCGGTTCAGGGACAAAATGACAAAAAGCTTTGTTAGAGTTGAGACTGCAAGGCTGGTTTATGAAAGGAAAGTCTCATCTGACGAGCAGTGATTCCCTTAGTGAAGTTTCCCAGGATGTTACTATGGCCGGTGTGTTTTGAAAACAACATCTGTCTTCACTTGGTGCTCTGCTGTACATGGAAAGACAGCAGGACTTTCCGTACTGGATGATCTGTCATCTGTTAAAAAAGAAAAAAGGAAAAAACCCATTATGACACAATTCTGAAACATGTCACAGCGTATATAATAGTTGAAACTGTTGCTCTTCTTTGTTTAGTTTTGATGTGGTCAGTGGTGTGAAAGCTGGAGTCAGATTCCTTAGTGAGTATTTGGGAAACACTGCAGCAGGCGGTGACCTATTTCTTCTCTGTTTCCAGGGAGTGATACAACATTGTGGTTAGAGCGCAATCATGTGTCAGCTTTAAAAAGAAATAAGAAGGAGAAGTCACCAGCATGACGTCTGGGGGAACTGGATGGTTTTAAGAGGTTTCACTCGCTGTTTTAAGGCTGCGCTGCTTTCAGTGAGCACCGCTGAGGCGGAACGTGACTATTGTCCTGGTCAGCTTCCAGGTGTGGGCGGATCGATGTGTGAATTATACGTTGTAAAATTAGCAGCTTCTTCACTGGCGAATGAAGTTAAAACAAGGAGCTGAATGCTCACAGACTCACAGTGACAATGTTCAGCTGGTAATAATTATTAGGCTATCATGTAGTTTAGCGTCTTAGCTAGGTAGGGCTGCAATTGTATGAGATTTTCACAGTACAATAACCATCATTAGTATTTTTATTATTATATCAATCACAATGACCCTTTAAGGAAGAAGCGTTTCGGTTGAACAAAGAAAATGTTATGTCCTGACAGTCATGAAACTTGATATAAACTTGACACATATTTTAAATTACCCCAAAACGGTAGAATTCATTACCGTAGATAAGCAAATGTAGCCTAAACAGTCAGATAACCTTCCATTATTCATACAGCAGTGTACCTGAGACAGGTGTACCGCAAGTGTTAGCATGCTAATATCTGTTCTCAGGTTAAACATCCACGCTAGCATGCGCGCCAAGGGTAATGCCTCTAGCACGGCTACAAACACTACTTCTACAGCGTCCTTTGCACATAATTAAAGTAATTTTATAGAGAATTTAATGGAAATAAAAAGTTTATATAAGCTATTACTTACAGTGTTGGAGTGTGTGTTTAAAACCCTGTACGCACAAAGAATATGTTTGGACAAAGTTTTGGTAAATATTAGAGAAAGGCCGATGCTGATTTTTTAGAAATACCAGTGTAAACAGTATACTGTGTGCGTTTGACTCGGTAAAGTCCAGCTGAAAAATACATTTCTATTAGTTTAGACCTTAAAGGTGCAACTTGGAAGAATCGGCCACCTGTTGAATTCATTCTCCCAACAAGCAGGGGCAGCATATCGACAGAGTACATGCTAACTGCTGCTAACTTTATGGTGTTTATCCACCCATGAATGTATAGCTACTGTTAGCTCAGTTAGCCGTGCAGCTAGCTAGACTACTTTGGGAGTGTTGTCTGCCAAGCTTCGTACCGCTTGGAGAAAGAGGTATTTGGGCACAAGGCTAGCTGGTTAGCATGCGAACTTCAGCAGATCTGTGATCAGAACTGTTATTCCTTCCCATTGTGTTGACAACTCAAGTTATTTTTCAAATGTTTTATTATAAAATTCTTACATACTTAAATACACATGTACACCATATTATATACCTTACATTATTTTTTTAAGCAGCATATCAATAATCTAAAATATCTGTACATTAAGGCAGTTGGTCCTTGGATACATTCTTATGATCTGTTTCTGATTTACAGCCTCAGTTGAGTTCAGATTCATTTTTCAAGTAAATATCCATCTAACTTCAAAGTCTATTCTCATGTATTCTCATTTTTGTGTTTGTCTTTTCACAGTTTACCCAGAGGAGTTCTTACCAACATATACAAGTATTAAAGAAGGAGCAAAAGTAGCCAAAGCAGAGCTGGTGAGTCGCACACAGTAAATGTTGGCACGAGCAACATGAGCAGCATATCGATCAAACGTACTCTGTGTATGTGTTTTAATTAGGATTCCTTACTGTCCATGTGCAGGAAGATATCACTTGTCACATTTATATGGCAAATATAGAAAAAACGCTGGATCATGCAAGTAGTTACAAATGCTCCACTAATACCTTGTGGTGTCATGAGGTGAAGGAGAGGAAGAGAGAGAGAGATGATGGGCGTGTGTCATAATGATTGTTGACTCTTCCCCCTTCTCCTGCGTGGCCCACATCGCCCGTTGAATAGGCTGTTGACTGTCGGTGTTCAACACAACAGTTTCTCTGCCCAGTCCGTCCGCACGCAGTCCCTAATCTCTCTCCGTTCGCCATGTATGACATTATGGAGGAAGAGGTTTACGAATATCAGGCCTCAGAGCTGTCCAGTGAGCCTTGTTTTTGCCCACAGACCGAGTTCAATGGCAAGGAGGACTCCTTGTTCTTCAACGACGGCGTGAGGAGGATCGACTTCATCCTGGTCTATGAGGATGAGGACAAGAAGGATTTTGAGAAGAGGCACACGTTCCAGCGGCGAAAGGTAGGTCTCTCTTTTTTTTTTTTTTTTTTACAGTACATCATGTTGAATCTGCAGGTACTTTAAAGGTTAATTATGTAATTTTTCCAGTCAGAATTTTGGTTGTTTTGCACTTTGTTGTCGGACTTTTAGACTTTTAGACGAGCATTGTGCTCATTTGTCCTCAAATGAGCACAATGCCCAAGCCTGTTTGCCGTCATTGACTTCAAATGCCAAAGTAAACATGTGACTTTAAAGGCACATAAAGCTCACGTTAGCTCTTGAAAACTGCTATTCCCTGTATCAAAGCTCTGTCTCTGTTTAGAGGCCCATAAAAAAATTATTAGTTTTCATAAATAAGATACTCTATATAATTTGTTTATTGATTAATCGATTTTGAGTAATATTTTTAAGAAAAGAAGTCAAAATTCTCTCTTTCAGCTTCTTAAATCTGAATATTTTGGGTTTTTTTTTTACTCTATAGAAAGCAAACTGAATATCTTTTGGTTGTGGACAAAACAAAACATTTGAGGACGTCGCTTTATAGACCAAACAACTAATCAATTAAGTGAGAAAATGATCAACAGATGAATTCACAATGAAAATTAGTTTTAAGTTGCGGCCCGTGAACACATACCGGTCATATTGACTCTTGCCTATTTGTAAAGGGAGTTTTTATTTGCAGCACGATCAATGTCCGTGACGCTAAATGAATTTCTCTTGCGAGCGTGCATTCAGCGCAGTGTGAACAATATTGCTTTCACCTTCAATTATCCAGAAAGGGAACAGCCGAGCATACATTGTCTTTATAGTTCCCGTATGCCGTACTTAACATTCATTCAGCGTTGTGTGTACTTGTGAGTTACCCAGCAGAGCTGCGTGCCCTGAGGGAGGCTGTGGGAATGAAGAGCGTTACTCCTTCACTTACACCACTGAAACTTTGCCAGGAAAAATTACAATCAGATCAGCGCGAGTCACAGCTCCCTTTATCTGAACTTGAACTTCGTCAGATTGGTCAGTCGAGTCAGGGATCAGTGCGCAAATTACGAACACAGAGACATGGACTGATGCACTAAGATCTGTTGCTTGTTGCTGACTGTTTCCGCTGTCTTTCACAATAGGTCCAAGGGATGTGCAATATAATGCTTAAAAACACTGCAGAGCCACAGACATTAGAGATTGTTACCTGCTCTGTTGCAATCGAAACCCTCCCCCAGGCGGTTTTGCAATTCAGACTGTGTCCTGTGAAGCTGGAAAACGGTACCAACTGGCAAAAACACTGGTCTTTAATGGGTGGGAAAATACTGATAGACAGATGAATGATGTGTTCAGCTTTGGCAGCAGTGAAGTGAGGTAAGGCACGGAGGCAGAAGCACGAGTGAAGAAGCTGATCGGCCAGTTTTAGTTAGTTCTGGGTGAGAAGGCTGTCGCAAGTCAGCGCTCATGAGCTTCTTCCACCACAGATCCAGTGTGACTGAAGCAATTCCTCCTTTTACAGTCATCCCAAAGCAAAGTAAATCCAGGCAGGGATGAGAGTCTGTACCAGGCACTCCCTTCAGTTTGTTGTTCCAGAGCTGAACGTGGGTCAAACTGAAGTTGCAAAACCTTTTTTTTTTTTTCCGGCTGGAAGGGCGTGGTTCGCCTCAGACACTGTTAGCTGAACTGCTAGCTTGAAGTGATGATAAATTGACTTTTTAAATATTTGATTATGTTTGTGGAAAGATGTCCAATATGTATCAAACTAATTTACTTCGATTCTTTTGTCGTGTGTTTGGGGAAAGCTGTGTCGCGGTTCGAAGAGCATTTTTCCATAATTCAGTTCGCTGCCCGTATTTGATGACATACCACCAGCGAGAGCCTGCCCCGACTCGCTTGCAGTTTTGTCGCGCTTTCGCCGCAATGTGCAGCGTAACTAATGCCTTTGTTAGGGTACTGGAACGTGTCCAAATACCGTAAATGAGCTGTTACCTCATCTCATGTGCTGCACAGATTGTAAAGCCTGATATTCGGCTGTATGAATGAAACTGACTTGACTTAAAGGTTAAGGACACAGAATCTCTCACATCACCTTTCTAATAAAGTTAAATAAACATAGCTTAGATAAACACCTCTGTGTACATACCCTTGCAGTACTTTGACAGATGCGCTCAGTATTTACACTACAGGCTGGGGCACATAAGTCGTGCATAAACAGAAACTGAATCACAATGACCGGAGAGCCGAGGTGAGCATCGCAACAGCTCGACACGCTCAAGCCGTTCCTCTGTTCTTCTCTGTAGAGACGGCGAGAGTACTTCGAGGCCAGCCTGATGAAGATGGGAATGAACCTGGAGGCCACAACATCTGTGAGTAGACTGCATTCCCATGCTGTATGTCATAATTAAAGGGTAACCTCCGTTTTTTTTAAATCAGCCCAGTATTTCCAGTTAAAAGGAAGTATATGTACAAAGGCTGAGTCCTCCGCTGCCTGTCTCTCCCCCATTTCCTGTCTCTCTCGAAGTTGTCTGATACCCCCTTTTAAAAATAATCCTTTTTTTGCAGGTAATCAATGACAAACTGACATTTGTGAAAGTCCACATGCCGTGGGACGTGCTGTGCACTTACGCTGAGGTCCTGCACATAAAGCTCCCCATCCAGCCCAATGACCTGTCCTCCCGACCGTCGCCGTGGCGCTATTTATCCTGCATCACCAAGTACTTCTACCCTAACGAAGACCT
This sequence comes from Lagodon rhomboides, assembly GCA_039737535.1. Lineage (NCBI taxonomy): Eukaryota > Metazoa > Chordata > Actinopteri > Spariformes > Sparidae > Lagodon > Lagodon rhomboides. The sequence goes on along the minus strand of CM077805.1, from coordinate 11,836,620 downwards.
GATCCGGAAGGAGGCCGAGTTCTTCACCGCGCCCTTTGAGAAGGAACGCCTGGAGCTATTCCACGTCAGGGACCAAGACGCCTTCTTCACTCAGTCCATGAGGAGCAGGATGGTAAGCTGTCTCCTGTTGTTGCAGCTCAAAAGCTCTTTTCATCTTTCAGTTTTATTTTCAAGGAGGTTCTGTCGGGTTGTACACATAAAACCTCTTCATCTTCTTCCCTCAGGCATATTACATCCTGAGTCGAGCCCCGTATGAAATACGAGGGAGCATAAAGAAGTTTGGCATCACCAAGCTGCTGGACGGCGGAGTGTACAAAGCTGCCTACCCCCTCCATGATGTAAGAGACGTCATTTAACGCTTCTTTCTTCTGCGTCAGCGTTTAGTCGGTAGCGCTCTACCTCGCGGCTCTGTAAGAACAAAGTCATAGTGAGGCGACAGTTTGATAATAAAGAGGTAATATTTAAGTCATACAGAAATCAGAAATCTGTCAGAAACCTTTACTGATCTCCGTTGGGGAAACTGCGTACTTTACAGATGCTCCTGGTTGAGTGGAAACATCTGTAACACTGTAGATAGAAACAAGATTTAAATAGAGAAAGATACAACAAGAGTAAGTCAGAATAAAACATATAAAGTACTAAAAAATAGAAAGTAATAACCAGTTAATAGCTTGGTATGAACAACAGAAATCCTTGGATAATATCAGACTGACATGTATGTTAAATGGTAATAAGGTGCCTAAAACAAATGATTAAAAATGGGTAAATACATTTAAAGCAGGGTGATATTTTGGTATCGATGTGGTTAGCTGCCAGCAATAAAATGCTCATGTGGTATTTGGATTCAGAAATGGTAAAATGGTGATTAACAAAGTAATAACCAGATATTGATGATGTTTTTGTTTTTCTTATTAACAAGGCTAATATCAGCTTAATACCTTCAAAATCACATGATCAATTCTTGGAACTCAGAACTGGTAATTGCCACATGATAATGCTGAGATTCCTCCTTGGAACAGGTTGGTGTTTTTGAGTAACTTGCCAGTGTCAGTGTGTGTCGGTCGCCAGCATGGCGGCTGTTGCTGTTTGACGAGGTGACGGATATTTTGGAAACAGTAGGGCACAGGTAGCGAGAGGGAGCAGGGAATGCCACCGGAAAAACTAGTTTCAAGACAATACTGTACAAAATTGAATGTATGAATACTGTACAGTTTAATGCTGTTATCTTAGATATCATGTGAAATATTACTTTGGTGAAAGTGAAAGTCAGCGATATGAATAGTACTTTAGTTAAAGTTTTGAAATATCTGAAATGAAATGTATTTAAGTTGAAAAATATATTACATGTATGTTGTATACTTCTGGTCAAATGATTATCCCTCTGGTTGATCATTGGAGCCTATAATCAGCATCGGAATAAGAGATTTTTTTTTTTATCCAGTTGCTGATGAAATAGAATCAACTGAAATGTGCTGCCTTGGCTCTGATGCAACATGCAATCTGCAAAGTAACTACTGACTTAAGTTATCAAATAATTTAGTGAAGTACATTAAAACAAGTGCATGAATATTGTACTTAGGTACAGTACTTGAGTAAATGTACTTCATCACTGCCTGTTTGTACTTGTTAATACCAAGCTTTTGGTTTGTAACAGTCGTATTTAGTATGATGTTGTACTTGAAGTGAACTGAAAATGTCCCTTCTCTGTATTACTTCCTTGTTGGGTTTTCCAGTGCAGGTTCAACGTCAAGTCCAAAGAAGAGGGCTGCCCCAACGAGAGGTTCCTGCTCTATGAGGAGTGGGCTCACCCCAAAAGCTTCTACAAGATGCAACCACTTGACCTCATCAGGTTAACGCAGTATTTGTGTTAAAGCAGCAGAACGGCTCCGTCGTGATGACAGTATTTTAAATCATCTTAAACCGAAGAGTCTTTGTTCCCGTGTTGGACTGCAGTTCCATTTCCTGTGTGTCCAAGCAGGAACAAAATCTCCTTTGTCTCTGACCTTGAGCTTAATTCCCTCAGAGAACGGTGCATTAAGAGTTGCTGTTGTTTTCTCCACAGGAAGTATTACGGGGAGAAGATTGGCATTTACTTTGCCTGGTTGGGTTTCTACACCATGATGCTCGCTCTGGCTGCTGTCGTGGGACTGGGTTGTTTCATCTATGGATACAAATCTCAAGAAACCAGCACCTGGAGGTACGTGAACTGAAACGTCCCCAAGGGGCTTTGAATAATGAACTTGGATATTATCCAATATTATTAAAGTGTAACACATGGTGCCTAGTTTTCCGACTTCTGTGCAGTCTTGCTCCGTTGTGTCTAATAATCCCTGTTCTGTGTCGCAGCAAAGAGGTGTGTGACCCTGAGATTGGAGGGAAGATTGTGATGTGTCCACAGTGTGACAGGGAATGCAAATACTGGTTGTTGAACAGCACCTGTGAAGCTTCGAAAGTGAGTTTTTATTTTATTTCAACTGCAAATTTCTTTCACTTAATGCTCCTTCTAATGTCAGGCAATATACAATGGAAAAAAATGAGCTATAGTGATGTATCCATATAAAGGCTAAAGGGTTTCTTTATAGTTAATATGTTAAAGGGCTTTAACGAATGTCTTTCTGTTTCTATTGAGGTTTTTAAATGAAGCTTTCGAATGTCTGTTGTCAGTTTTATAACATCATCGTCCAAAAAGAACAATTTAAAATCCTTGAACAAAAATCCTCAACTTTAATCAATGCAGGCGATGTACACTGATCTGGCATAACATTATGACCACCTGCCTAATATTGTGAAGGTTCCCCTTGTGCAGCCAAAACAGCACTGACCCATCAAGACATGGACTTCAGACCTCTGAGGGTGTCCTGTGGTGTCTGGCACCAGGGCGTTTTATAGTGGATCCTCTGGGTCCTGTATGTTGGGGGGTGGGGCCTCCATGGATCAGACCTGCTCCAGCACGTTTTCCAGGTGCTCCATCAGATTGGGATCTGGGGAATTTGGAGGCCCGATCAACACCTTGTGCCCTTTATTGTGTTCCTCGAGCTGTTCCTGAGCAGTGTTCGCGGTGTGTCAGGGCACATTGTCCTGCTGGGGGGCCGCTGCCATCGGGTAGTGTTGTTGTGATGAGGGGGGTGTACTCGGTCCACAACAGTGTTTGGATGGATGGTGTGTGTCAAGTGGCATTCACATGAAAGTATAAACGCCGACAAATATAGAATGAAGTAGAACATTTCGGTAAATAAAAACAACCTTTTGTCAATAAATCTTTACTTACTGTTAAGTGTATCAAAAAGTGATCCAAACACACACAGAGGATGTGAGCTTGAATAAACAGGCTGAAGTCCCAAAACCCCAAATGCAAGCAGCAAAGAGGCAGGCAAAGAAAATTATTATTAAATTAAATTAAGTAATACGAAAATGGAGGACAAACCGTAAAGCCATGGCGGGAAAAAAAGGAAAACACAAGGACCGGGGGAACGGACACAAACGAACCGAAGAAGAATGAAGGGAAAATAAAGGCAGAGGGAGTGATTATCTAATAACAGTAACAGGTGAGCAGGTTAAAGGGGCGAGAACAAAGACAAAGACAGGAAGTGCGGAGTAACACGTGACACATGTGGATATAACCTACAAAATGACACAGGCAGTGACTAATCAAAATCCAAAACCTTGACACTTTTGTACTTAACAACACTCTAGAGATATTGGAAAGAGTAAAGCCAAATATATTACTGCAGAATTCAAAAGTTGATTTAGAATTCACTTGTCAACGTCATGAATGAACACCTGTATTTAATCTGGAATCAGAACACTTTGTGTATTGTCAGTACAGTACTGTTACGATACAGGATTTCCATATTTAAATGTGTGTTGCAGCTAATATATATATAATATTTGCATGTACGCAGGAGACAGCTGTGACAGTTTGACCTCCATGTTGCTCTTTCTTTCTCTATTTTCTGTAGAAACTGTGTATATTCGATAACTTTGGAACCCTGGTGTTTGCCGTTTTCATGTCAATCTGGGGTAAGTTTTATACATTTTCATAGATATCGTCAATTTTCATCTTTTCAAACCACTCACACAGTGCTTATGAGGCATGCCTATATCCCCAAAGACACGATTCACAGTACATAAGTGATATGGGGGAGGGCAGTAATGTTGCGTCCTTGTTTCTTATTATTGCCCTGCTTGTTTGTTCCTGCTCATTTCCTGTCTGCAGTGACTTTGTTCCTGGAGTTTTGGAAGCGCTACCAGGCGGAGCTGGAGTACGAGTGGGACACTGTGGAGTTTCTGGAGCAGGAAGAGCCGCCTCGCCCAGAATATGAAGCCAAGTGTATCTATGAGAGGAAAAACCCTGTCACAGGGGTAAATCTCACACACAGACACCTTTTTTCAGCTAGTGTTGTCTCCCATTGTCAGAAAAATGGTTTCATCTTTTCTAAAAATATGAGAAAAGTTAAAGGTGTGAAATGTCAGAATTGGCCACCTGTCAAACTCAAAACCAGCAGGGGGCAGCATATCACTGCTAACTGCTGCTAACTGTAGCTGCTCTTAACTAGTTAGATCAGTTAGATAGAGATTGGTGTTAATGTCCAGTTTTTTCATAGTGTTTGTTTGTGTTTTAGGTCAAAGAAAAAGTGCCATATACAGCCTGTGGACGATGTGTTCGGGTGTCGATAGGAATTGGGACAGTCTTTTTCTGGGTAATGTGATAAATACCATTTTTAATTCAATTTAATCGCCTGTAACGCTTTATCATTCCCTGATATTGATTTCACTAACAATTTCCTCTGATTTTTCAGTGAATAAATGTGTAATTTGGTGTGTTTTCGATGTAATAAGTAACATTTCCCAACATTACTAACCCATAACCTAAAACCACCTGTGACCTACAGCATATTTTCAAATTTAAACCGATTGAAAATTGATCTTTTTCAATTGTATTTTGTCACTTAGATTCTGTTGATCGTCGCGTCCATTGTGGCCATCACTGTCTATCGCCTGGCTGCATTTTTTGCCTTCTCACGTCGACTCAGAGTTCAGGACCTGAAGGAGCTGGAACCTCTAAAGGAGTACGTGACGCCTCAGATGGCCACGTCCGTCACCGCCTCGCTCATCAGCTTCGTCGTGATTATGATCCTCAACATCCTCTATGAGCGGGTCGCCATCTGGATCACCGACTTTGGTGAGTTTGAATTCTCCTTCTGCACAGACTTCCAGGTGGTTTTTCTTTTGCTATTCCTGATTTCTTTCTCATCTGACGCACAATTACAGAGCTTCCGCGGACCAAGACAGACTATGAGAACAGCTTGACCCTGAAGATGTTCCTCTTTCAGTTTGTCAACTACTACTCCTCCTGTTTCTACATCGCCTTCGCCAAAGGGAAATCAGTTGGCTATCCCGGAGACCCCGTTTATCTGCTGGGAAAATACCGTAACGAGGAGGTAGAGTTTGCCCACCTTGCTCTCATGTGTCTAACATACCCATTTCTTATTCTTGACACTTTCTTTATTTGTGTTGTTGTCCTGCAGTGCGATCCTGGTGGCTGTCTGATCGAGTTGACAACTCAGCTCTCCATCATCATGGGTGGAAAAGCCATATGGAACAACATCCAAGAGGTCTTGCTACCGTAAGAAGTCGGAATCTAAGGCCAATTTTTGGTTAAATATAAAAACAAGTGGACGTGTCAGAGCCAAGAGGCTTATAGCTTGTCATAAATCAGCTGTCTATGTCATACCGAGTCACCGTCACTTTATTTGATCTCTTCCACCCCCCTGCAGGTGGTTGAAAAATGTGATCTCCCGCTGCTGCACCCGTGTGGCCTCAGAGAAGGTGATTCCACGGTGGGAACAGGACTACCAGCTCCAGCCTTTGCCAAAACTAGGACTGTTCTATGAATATCTCGAGATGGGTAAGAGGGAAAACAGTTGTCTTCTGTCCCTTTGTATGACACTTTGACAGCTGCATACCTGGAACCAGTAGCACAAGATGTTCTTACGATCAAGCGTAATGTAATTACAATGCAAGAGTTTACTATGTGGAGACTTATGTATCACGAAAAAACAGCTAAACCGGTCGCACCACACACTGTAATTATCACAAGGGTACGAGGGGTTCTCACTGGCACAATCTTTGCACAATCCAAAGAGAGCAGGGTTATCCCCTGAAGATATACTAAACACAGATCTATAAGGTGCCAGTGTGTGTGTGTGTGTGTGTGTGCGTGTGTGTTTGTTTGTTTACAACAAACTGCCAGGACTAACTGTTTGTAGCTAACCGACGAAAGGGCTTTTCATACCGTATCTTCTTAGCCCAGGGCCATCCTTAGCTTAGAGCTGAGTTCTAGTTTGCTGAATGCAAAGCTGAGCTAACAGTCTTCTGGCTCTGTTCCTTACTTAACACACAGCTATGATTGTGGTATCGATCTTTGCAGTTAACTCTCAGCAACAAGACAAATAAAACAAGAGTATGAGGAATCCAGACCAGCTTATTATCCCCGAATCAGGAATAGTTAGTTCTCTGTTTTAATAAGAGAGTTATCACACGTCAGCAATTACAGCTGAGCACATTATTGAAGTTTTAATGGTGCAACCCACCTCTTGTAAACTAACGTGAAAGCAGCCAGTAATTAACTTTGAACTGATGAGTCTCAGTTGTGCCTGTCTTTTTGATACACGCACCTCGTCTCTCTCACAGTCATCCAGTTTGGCTTTGTGACCCTGTTTGTGGCCTCCTTCCCTCTGGCTCCGGTCCTGGCCCTGGTCAACAACCTGTTTGAGATTCGAGTCGACGCGTGGAAAATCACCACTCAGTTCCGCCGCGTCGTGCCAGAGAAGGCCCAGGACATTGGGGCCTGGCAGCCCATTCTTCAAGGCGTCGCCATATTGGCTGTGGCAACGAATGTAAGCTACTGTTCACACTGAGTTATTAGGTTTTGTATGATTATTTCTCTCCGCCACTACATTAACTTTTGTGTTCTGGCGTCCCGACAGGCCATGATCATTGCGTTTACGTCGGACATGATTCCGCGGTTGGTCTACTACTGGTCTTTCTCTGTGTACCCATATGGAGATTACCCTGGTCACACCATGCAAGGCTACATCGAAAGCTCTCTGTCTGTATTCAACACCGACGACTTCTCCAACTATAGCAAGCCCATCAAAGGTTCCAACACCCCCACCTGCAGGTACATCTGTGTGTTGTACATTTTTAGGTTTGATTGTGGTTCTAAAAATCTTTCCCAGCCGTCTTCTGTATGCATTTTACACATTAAACATGATTCCACATTATTAATAAAAGCCATGTGATATATTATTCCCTTAATATATCGGAAACGAAATGGCAGAGACAAAACTCTTGGGTTTTACAGTGTTGTGTTGTATTTGAGCAGAGGCAGCATTGCAAAAAATGACCAGAAATAATGTTGCGTCCTGATGATCGGACTGTTTGAAATTAATAAAGTAAGATGAGTTCAATAGATGACAGCTGTGGGACAAATCTCATTCGCGTTCAGAAGAAAACTATTCAAAACTTTGCTTTCCCAGGTATCGAGATTTTCGGTTTCCTCCCGGACACCACAGGCAGTATGAGTACACCATCCATTACTGGCACGTGATCGCTGCCAAAATGGCTTTTATAATTGTTGTCGAGGTGGGTTACGAACAAAACAGGAAATGATTATGAATACGCCGATCAATAGAACGTATTAACGGAGGTGTCTCTTCGTCCTCTCCTCCTCACAGCACATTGTTTACCTCACCAAGTTCATCCTGTCCTACGTGATCCCAGACGTCCCGTACGCCGTCAAGGAGCAGATCAAGCGGGAGAAGTACCTGACGCAGGTCATCCTCCACGAGACCAACCTCAAGCTGGTGAGCAAACGTTTGAAACCAGTCGTCGACGATACGCTCAAAGTGACAGAGTCGAGCACGGCAATGGACGATCTGGAGCATGATTTCTGACACTAGATGAAAATGTGTCAGAGAGGTCACATCCCTGATGCTGTACATACATGACTATCCACATCTCTTCAAATACTGACTGAGCGCCTTGTGAAGCAGTGACAGAAGTAAGACCCGGAACAAGGTGTTGACTTTTGTTATGGAAAATGTGAAGCAACCAAGAAGAAAGACGGCCGCTGAAGGTTCCTGCCGGGCTGCTGGACAAAGAAAGGAGAAACCACTGTCGCCTGGTCCTCGCACACCGGACTCCCGCTGTGTGTTTGGCTTCTGTCAGGCCAAAGAGTGCAGAGGCAAAAGAAAGAAAAGAACAGTGCATCTGTCCTTTCAGTGTTTTTGTTTTCTAGTGAAACTAGAGATGTCATATCAGTGCCTAATGTTCTGAAGCTTCGCACTTATGAACACCGACCGTTTGGTGGATTGAGCGTGACAAAGAACAAAACAAAAACAACCTAACTCAGTGTCCACTTACTAGTTTTTTTTTGGAGCTTTAAGTACAGTGTATTCAAGTACTCTCCCTAAGAACAATTTTAAGGTACTCGACTTAACTTTAGCACTTCCATTTCTATTACGTAAAGGTGCAATATGTAAGATTTTAGCTGAAAATACACAAAAATTAACTTAAAAGTTAGCATGCTAACCAGCTAGCCACATAGTGGTGACTACAGACAGAGAGGGGCGGCAGCATCGGAGCCAGAGTTGTGTATTTTTCAATTTCTTTTTTTTTTATCTGCAATTGGAAAAAAAACGACTTTGATGCATAAGTCGGAAAAATGCCAAATATTGATATGATAATCAGTCTATCCCAAAGTCTTCATCAGCCCTCGGAAGACTTCTCATCCGTGCTGGGCTGAACCATAAGCTACAGTGCGGTTGAAAGCTCCGGAAAAAGCTAGTGTGTCGACCTTGAGTCGGCATTTCTTTTGCGTGTGTGTGTGTCTTCCAGTTTTATGACTACAGTACGTTTTAGCTTGGCTGTATCAGCACTGCAGAGTCTCTCACTCCGTCCGTTGTGCTACATGCTGAGGGCTCAGAGCTGTCACACTCACACCTGTAGCCAAAAAGAGCCACTGCTCTGTGATTGTTTTACTTCGATGCTGTCACGTAATATCAGTATTACTATGTACAAAAACTGCTTTTGAATGCGATGTTTTTTGTTTGTTTATGCCGCCTCTGTTACTAGAACTAAAGAGCTGCAGCGGTGCGCCTGCAGCTCGCAGTGTTACACAGGTGAGGAGTCACAAACCTAAAGCCACTGACTAAACGTAGCTCTGTAAGCCTTTTAAACACATCTTATTGGATTTTTGACCGCACTGAATGTGCCTCTATTTCCCAACTCCAGCTTTTCTTTTAGATTGCTCTGTTGTGGCTCCTCCTCCTCCTCTATTAAACCCCGCTCAGTCTGCTCCGATTGGTCGGCTCACACACGCCTGACGCAGCACCGCCGCTGACAACAACAGATCAGCTGTGATAGATTAATTCTTAGCTGCAAGGCGTAGAATATGCAAAAGTGTGACACGGTGACGTGACAGTGTCACGAAGGCACGGAATTAAAGGCGGGACTGCTGGCGAGGCGTTTCGGGAGCAGTGTTTTCTGTGGGAGAGAGGAGCTTCTGTCGGTGCGGACTTTTTGAACCTTGTACATGCACAAGAGTCTATTTAAAACACTGAAGGAAAGGGAAAAAAGCTGAAAAGCACAAAATGTCTCCTTTAAAGTGTAATTAAATCGGCAGAATTGTTCATTTCCTCTATCTATCGTGCATCCCTACTTTTAAGCTGGAATATTAGATCAGTACCTCCGCTGTATTATCGCCTCGCCTTGTCACATAAACAGTATCATGTACCGGCGATATCTGACGATGCTGATTTATTTGTCTTTTATACAAAGCCATGAAATTGTTTTATATAAACGGTTCCTTCATGTACTCCAAAGTCTTTAAAGAATCTCTGAAGATTAAAAAAAAAAACAACAACTTTCCAACAGTGCAAGTTTTTTTTATTTTGCGTTTGTAGTAAATGTGCACAACGTCACACAACAGACGTCGCAGTGCACAGCTGCAGGTGAGAAACCGAACCACTGGAAGTCGGCACAAACGAAGACTTCCAGTTGCTGCTTCTTCGTAACACACACAGCCTCTCTCTGCACCTGATCTTGAATGCCACTGGAGCTTGGAACATAAGCTCATCGACTTGTTCCAGCCTCCTCTTGCTCCTCTTAAAGGGTCACCGCACCAATTTTACACATTAAAGTGTGTTTACAAGTCTCGGGGAGCACACCTGGCGCCTATATTACCCACAGTACCCAACGTCGGCTGACAGACATCACTGGAGGCTATTTATCAGATGACACACGGCTTCCTCTGGAGCCACGACAGGCTTAATTATACCTGCTTTACATATGCAGCAGAACCTCCCCCCGAGGCCTATGTACACACTTCAATGTAGCACAAAAACAGCAGCAATAATTTGAACAAACAAAAAAAAACTGAAGTAACTGCAGCGTGAGACGTTGTTTTTTTTCTTTGTTATTATCAAAATATTTGAAAGTCACAGATATTTGCACAATCTGCTGGATTGGCCAAGACCACTTGAACATATCTTGTTATCCAGACACGAAAGTGTTTGGTTTTTTTCAAGGTTTTTCTCCTTATCTTGTAATTTCAAGATAAAAAAAACAACAAAAAAACAAACAACATAATTACCTCCCTATTTGGGATAACGGGATCAAAAAAAGCTTTTGCAACTACAGCTACTCTCTATTCTCTGCACATAACCAGGGAGGCTTGAATGTAGGTCAGCCGGACTTGTAGAGAGTGTTTCGGCTCTCATCCAAGGGGCCTTTCGGGGAGCCTGCAGGACTGGAACTTGTGGAACCATTTGTTGTAAGTAAAAAAAACCCAGAGGTAAGTGAAAAGCTAAAGTGAATTAATTAGAAAAAAATAGGTGTTGAGCAGAGGGGCCGTGTAATACACTGAAACGTAATTGTTGCTGTTTACATCTGCAGTAGATTAACAGCGGATTAAAACAACGAAAGGAAAAAGAAGTCACAGCTCCTCCTCACTCTCGTGACAGTTCCCAACTGAAGCCTGAACCCTTGTCAACATTTTCTAAAGGCAGCACAGGTGATGAAGGGTATGCGTTGGTGACGTACATATCATTTTCCTATTCTCTCTTAATAGTAAAAGCATGAATGTCGCACGACTGGTTTCTTTTCATCCGGGTCTTTATTTTTTGCTGTAGGTCTGCATTTTCCATTTTAGATGTGGCTTCTCTTGCGTTTAAAGGCGCTCTGTCGCGTTCCGTGACGTGCCGGAGGCCGGTCGCCGTTTACGTCGGCGGACTCCGCTTCTAAACGGACGCTAGCGACAGCTGCTCTCTGCTGGCGGGGCAGAGAGGGGCTCTGAGACGGGGCAATCGAGTGAGATACGGGAGTTCAAATTAAAACGGATGAAATAAAAATGTTAAACAGAGCCCCTTTAATATACCAAATGATTGGTTGGTAAATACACCTCAACACAAGCTTACTTTGACGTGGCATTAAAGCAGCGTGCCTTCTTTCTCCTCGATTAAAGGATTAAAGGGCACCAACACCCAGAAAGTCTGGTTATATGTGAAGAGAGGTCACCTTATTATGTTTTCTCCACTGGTTGATTGATGATGATTATCCTGGCCAAAATAGCTGACAACAACAACATCATTTTAAAGCCCTTAAAATGGCTCTTAAATATACTGGAACCACTTAAACTTACATTGAACTAAGAAACAAATATTTCTATTGCATCACAGACAGTTTTAAGCAAACATCCATTTAAAAATAAATCAAGAAAATCAAAAAAAAGCAAGTATGATATTGTGTTCAAGTCCGCCCCGCAGCTTTTGCCGCATGAAGTAAAATGTGGCCGTCATAAAAACTCTAATTTTGAGTCACAGAGGTTCTTCAGCAACTGTAACTGAAAAACTGTCTAGAAATCCATTGTCGTTTTGATCCCTGTAAGGACTTCACTTGGACATCAATAGTGAATAATTCACTCTGGCTCTCCGGTGGAAGCCTTGTCGAAAATAAGATTAGCTAAAGAAAGATCTCCTCGTGCTTCCTTTCATCTGGTTAATGTAGTACTCGCTGTAACTTTGCCTGGGAAAGTGTAAACGCAGGCTCTCCCGGTCTGAAGAGGCGCTGAGAGAAACGAAATAGAAGTAGCTCATCTTCTCGCCGGTTCTGGTTTGCTTATGTGGGTCACCCAGAGGCATCGGCTTTTAAACTGAGACTGTTTCATAACCGGCTTCAAACTCTTTTTAGCAGCTTTAATTGGGCACTATGATCAATCGTTTTGTATTAAAGGGGCACTGTGCAGATTTGAACTCAGAGTTGTAACATTTACAATATGAATGAACAATACAAACTCAGAATTTTTTTACACAAGGTCTCCAGAACACTGTTTGAAGCCAGAAAGGTGGCAGGGTCCGCCACATATAAACAAAGTAAAACTGAAATTGCGTTGTCCTTTAAGGCCAGTCTGATTATTCAGTTTATTCATTCATGAAAACAAAGAGAGATTAGTTCTTTAGTTGGTTCAGGCATAAGAAGAAAAAAAAATCAGCCAATGAAGATCTTTCTCTTCTGACTGAAATGTCTTCCCCAAAACTACATAATGCACCTTTAAGGCGTGCTGACTGAGTTACATACAAGATACATTTTGTCACCTTAAACGACGCCGGCAGAATTAGTCAATAATTTTTCTCTCGCAGTTATACAACTTAAACTCGTAACGATTAAAAGGCAGCAGACTCGCACTGAAGCGGAATGTCGTGTGTGTGTGCGAAGGTCACCCCTCAGTCATAACATCAAATCATGTGTTCAGTTCGCAGCGACAAATGTCCGCACTCTCTCCACCACTGTGTGAGCAGCGCCGACCCGCTCTTCGGCATCTTGTCTAATTGGCGCGTGTGCGTGCGTGCGCGTGCGTGCTCCCCAGGTGCGCTCCTGTACTTCAGGTGCGTCACATTCCTGCCTGTTGTCCCCCAGCGCTCAGTGAGGCGCGTTCACCGCCGCTGCTCCGAAGATCTCCTCTCAAGCTTGAATCCCTCTCAGCGTTTTCTAAAAGGCAACACAGGTAATTACAAATACTTTCATTATTTTTATTTTTTGTATTTATTTATTTATTCATTTTGAAGGGGAATGGCAGATGTTTAGTTTGAACTCAATCAGCAGAAACTTGAGAGAAGTTTCAGCATATTAATTTCGACGGTGGAAACACAACCACTTCTGTCCTAAATGGAAAATATGTCAAAGTTCCTTGTTGAAGCTTTAAAAGTGCTATTTGTAAGAAAAGGTTTTTTTTTTTTTTTTTTGTCAAAAACTGACTGAGCTTGGAAACCAGAACCTCTCCTCCTCCTCCCACAGATCCTGATTATTTCATTTCCCGCAGCGTCATTATTCGATGAGTTGGGAATGAGGCTCAAAAATCAACTCTTCTCGCAAATCGTGCCATTGAAGTAAATGCACCCGAACAACAGGCTCGTTTTTAACATGACATCACAGCTTGTGCATTTTTTTCTTTCTGTGTAAAGCAACAATATGTACATTTCTTGGGAAAGACGGTGGATCGTTCAAGCTTTAATGCAAATACTGACACTTTGGATTAGTGGCCAAGCCCCGACTCAAACCCCCTGAGCAGAAACATATTTATCAAGGCTGTTAACACAGTTTTTCCTCAAACTTAATTAAGTAAGTCATTTGCTTTTCTCCTTTCCACGCCTGATTCATTTCATGGGAAACGTTCTGTTTATTTTAGTTTTTAAGGTTAAAGGCCCCCACACACCGCCCAAGGCCGACTTCCTTATCCGACCACTCCGTCGCCTCCTGTCTGACCCGTTCGGCAGAAAAGTTGCACTGAAACACACCGCCCCGGCTGAACAGTAGCGTGTACGTTCTGCGCCTGCGCGAAATGCAATAAGTCTCCTCAACCTCGGGTGGCGCTAGTCTCGTGCCAGTAACTCAAAACATAAAAACAGGAAATGACGGAACGGAGTGCGGGCCGTAGTTATCAAAACAAAGCACACACAGTGTTGGCTCGGCATTACTTGCGTGATGTCGTATTACGGTGGTCTCTCTTCCACCAGGGCAGTCAGCTGCTCCTCAAAGTCCTCGGGCCACACAGCCATGGCTTCCAAAAATACGTTGGTTTATCCCCAAAATATCGAACGGCGAAGTGTTGTTCGTAACTCTGCGCCGTTTCTGTTTATGTGGTTTGTTTACCATCGTCACTTCCGCCGCCCCTCCCACACGCCGCGCTGATTCGCCGGCACACCGCCAATCAGAATGGTCACTGAACAGCTGGCTAACAACCAATCAGAGTATCCGGCGGCGTCCTAACTCAGACGGCCGACTTCGCATGTTCAGTCGGATCAGACGCCGTCCGCGTGCTTCCGCGCGCCTCCGACACAGCTGAACACACTGAACAGAGCAGCTCCAGAACTCATCCGACTCTCTCCGAACGCTTCAGACGTCCGACGTTTTAGCCGGTGTGTGCCGACCTTAACAGCTGCTGAACAGGGGCCCCGAGTGACAACTGTGGACTGAACAGTGTCGATGATAATAATGATTTTATTGACTGATGACTTGTTGCGCCCGACTGGCTGTTTTCTCTCTCTCTGCCTCTGTCTCTGTTGCTCTCTGGCGCCCTCTCTTCCTTTTTGTCTGTTTCTTTCAGGAAGACACACCTGTCCAGGTGTGTTGCAATTACCTGACAGCATTTAAGGGGGATTGGTGTGTAGCTTTTGCTCTTTTTGATTTCTAAATAAAATGTGGTTTATTCCTTAATTTGTTGTCTGAGCGTCCTTTAAAATATGTTACGTCCTCTACGCGAGCATTTCTGTTCGAGGGTCCGTAACATTGGTAATTGATTCAACTTTTCATTTCGAAGAGGAAGGGTTTCTTCTTAACGTGTGTTTATGGTAGAGCGGAGGGGATTAGTGCATTAATCAACTCGATACTTCGGCAGCAGAAAATTAACTGGCAACCATTTTGAGAATCACTTAATCATTGAACTCACTCTTTAACCAAATAATACTCACAATTATCTGGTTGCACTGTCCGGAATGTTGAGTATTGTTGTTGAGTAGATTCTTATAATATTAAATTGATTATCTTTGGGTTTGAAACTCTTGGTCGACCAAAACAATACATTCTAATGTCACCGCAGTGTTTGGGAAATCATAATTTGCTGTTTTGTGTTTAGAATTTTCTGACATTTTTTGGCCAAAACGATGAATTAATGAGTTCATGAATACGTTACTGGGTCTGTCGTGTAACGGCGTCATTATTCGATGAGTTGGGATTGAGGCTCAAAAATCAACTCTTCTCGCAAATCGTGCCATTGAAGTAAATGCACCCGAACAACAGGCTCGTTTTTAACATGACATCACAGCTTGTGCATTTTTTTCTTTCTGTGTAAAGCAACAATATGTAAATTTCTTGGGAAAGACGGTGGGTCGTTCAAGCTTTAATGCAAATACTGACACTTTGGATTAGTGGCCAAGCCCCGACTCAAACCCCCTGAGCATAATCATATTTATCAAGGCTGTTAACACAGTTTTTCCTCAAACTTAATTAAGTAAGTCATTTGTTTTTCTCCTTTCCACGCCTGATTCATTTCGTGGGAAACGTTCTGTTTATTTTAGTTTTTAAGGTTAAAGGCCCCCACACACCGCCCAAGGCCGACTTCCTTATCCGACCACATAATTATTAATAAGAGCTCATTACGCAGAACAGCACAAATTTCCTGAGCTGAAAACCAAATATTATCATATTTTATTGTACCTATTGTACCAAGTAAAGTAATCCAATCAATGTCCAGCATTTACTGGAAAGGGATATTTCAACTTTTTGTCATCATTTGTGCCCACAGACAGCGAAGATGGCGGTAAACTGGGCGGGACTCGCGTCCATAGGGGTGTTCTACGTGATCGTGCTGGCCACGGGGATCTGGGCGTCCAGGAAGTCCAAACGTGAAGAGAAGAAGTGCACCGGGAATCGCAGTGAAGTGGCAATGGTTGGAGGGAGGAACCTGAACATCTGGGTCAGCATCTTTACGATGACAGGTAGAAAAATAACGGTGATGATAACAACTTCAGTCAACGGGGCCTTAGAGATACAATATGAGGTATTTCTGCATTAAAACATCTGTAAACAACGGGGCAAGTCACAGTAGATCGAAACAATTCATACTCCAGCACACACCAGAATTTGACACTATTTTATTGCAGTTACATTAAAAACAACACAAGGACACAAGGAGTGAGTAAAAATTTTTTGCATACAACTTCTCCAGATTCGCCATCCAGTCTGGCGTGCGCTGGAATATTAATAATTTTTTTTATCTAAACCTTCGTTAAATATTCAGCAAAAGTGACTAAACACGTGGAAAAAACGTGGAAGAAACTTTAAACATTACATCTTCTGTGGAAATTCAGTCACATAGACAGATTTTCGTCAGCAGTGGCGGTTATTTAAAGGATGATTCCACTCCAAAAATGAAAATTCAGTCCTTATCTACTCACCCTCATGCCGATAGAAAGTCGGGTGATGTTTCTTAGTCCACAAAACACTTCTGGAGCTTCACAGCACAACAGTCTTGCAGCATTCTTCCAATCAACTAAAGTAGATGGGGACAAATTAAACAAAACATAAAATGGTCCCATACAGCTCATTAGGGAAAATCCCAAAGCCCTGAGATACCAGATTGATTTGAAAAGATGTTATTTACACCCTTTTACAGCCACAATCTTCACTGTAGCTGCTTCACTCAAAGCGTGAGTGTTTCCAGATTCTTGTGTGAATGCATTTAATTCTATCAACTTGCAATAGGCGGACCTAATCTCATGAATTTTTCTTTCTCAGTGCCTGTATGTGTGCTAATGTTTTGCAGCCACCTGGGTGGGAGGAGGATATATTTTGAGTAGTGCTGAAGTGGTCTATGATCCGACAAGCGGGTTGGCGTGGGCCACCGCACCCATAGCCTGCGCCATAAACATGATCGTAGGTGAGTGAGGCCAAATGAAACGGCCAAGATGTAAAAATGTTGACACATGTTACACGGCTCCGTAATAATTCTACAGAAATACACATCCACAGAATCTTCTACCCCAGAGACGATCTTAAAGCTGCTTTAAGCGATTTCTTTCAAATCAAAATAAGCAATAAATAGCTCTATGTTCCAACGGTTATCGCTGTTATCGGGTGTGATGGAAGTGCAGAGAACAGACTGTACAATCCCATTAGAGAACTGGATGAGCAGCTCCTGCGGCAAGTTCTCACAGGACATACAACCTCTGCTGGCATGGGATGTGTTCGCAACTTATTTCATATTGCAGAGTATGAGGAGGCGTGAAGTTGGCTGTGAAAGCCCAATACAGGGCACAGAGTCAGTGAGGTTGTCACAGTACACCAAGTTTATTGAACACAAGCTTCAAACCTGCAAGATTTTGGGGTCCTTTGAGGGCACCCAAAACAAACTGTAAATACTGCAGTTCTAGAAAAGTTTTGCCAGATGACCTGCCTCAGGGCCAATGCCGCAAAATGCCACGGATTTACACTTCAGAAAAACACAAGATAAATCGCTGCGCAACATGGGACACTGTCTGGAACCCCCAAACATCTGATTGGTGCCATTGAATGCGAGCGCTCCCCTGGGGGTGCAGATTAATCACTGGAAAGGGATCACGCAATGCCCCCATCAGGGACGTGGTTCTTGACAGGGGTATTAAGATCTCAGAAACAGAACATAAGCCATCCCAAAAAGTGGAAATCCATTGGACATATTCCCTTCCAAAGATGATTAAATGTTTTGCGGACCACAGTACGGTAAATTGTGCACGATTTGACAAACGGCAGGGACATCCACACGAGTGTTAAAGAATGGCTACACCTTGAGGCTTAAACCACTATACCAACTATCATATTGTATGTGAGCCAAATATCTGAGGGACTCGAACAAGGAGATCTGGACAGATGATTGCCCAGCAACACATCAACAGGGACTCAGCACGAGTGATATCGACCCCCAGGACCCATCCTTTGGGGCATGGAATTTCTAAAAGATTTTCACAGATAGTGTAACCCCAGGTCACAGGGCGTTAGCATAACAGTGTTCAAAGTTGATCATATCAGCAGTGACTGGCTCCGAGGCCCGACAGTGCAGCACGTGAATGAGTCTGAGATGATAACGCTCCCTCAGTGCTATACCTGTACAGTCCTCACCTTTTTGGTGTTGAAAGAATGCAAAAAGCGAAGGAAAGAGACCCTTAAATGTAAGTCTCAGAAAAAGAAAAGGCCAACAGGTACACATCATTCTCAGACATGGTGAAGGACCTCAACACTGGCGTACAGAAGTGCCAGTCAGTGACTGCCATATAGGTGCAAGATGGAGATGACATGAGAGAAATTAGTTTTCAGAGGGTGTCAAATCTGAAATACCTCCAAGTCTGAGTACAAACTTCATGGTTTGAAGAAACACTGTATAAAGTTTTATGCTTTAGTCATAAAATGCACAATACCTCCTAGAAATGATTCACTAAATGTTTCGGGTAAAATGGTTCTTTCTGTGCGACTCTAGGTGGACTCTTCTTTGTCAAACCCATTCGGTCGAAGAAGTACGTCACCCTCATGGACCCTTTTCAGGAAAAATATGGCAACACTGTAGCTGCTGTTATTTTCATTCCCGCTCTCATCGCCGATATCTTGTGGACATCATGTGTTCTCGGTGCACTGGGTAAGTCAGAAACAACAACTTCACGAATGAATTCCTTGCAAAATCAGCATCCAGTCGAATATAAATTACAAATCTTGAGAGTTAATGAATCTTAGTTTGTTGCTTCAGCATCGGGCAACGCGGTCGCAGTGGTTAGGTCCTGGGTTTGATACTGAGCTGGGGCAGGGCCTTTCTATTCAGGTTTGCATGTTCTCCCCTGCGCCGGGTACTCCGGCTTCCATCCACAGTCCAAAGAACATGCAAGTTAAGTTAATCGGGCAGTCTAAATTACCCACAGGTGCAAAGTGAGTGTGAATGGTTTTTTGTCTCTATACGTCAGCCCCGTGATGATCTGGTGATTCGTCCGGGGTGTTACCACCAACCCTAACACCACCAACCCTAACCCCCCGCGGCTCGCCTAATGTCAGCTGGGATCTGCTCCAGCCCCCTAAGGGCTAAGCGGTGACGGACAATGAATAAATGCCTCAGCATCTGAAACTGTTGTGTCTGCCTCACTCTGGATGTGTGTCTGTGGTTACAGGAGGGACATTAAGTGTGGTCATGGATATCTCCTCCAAGCTGGCTGTGAGCATCTCTGCTGCTGTGGCAATCATTTACACATTAATGGGAGGACTGTACTCGGTGGCTTATACTGACGTCATCCAGCTTCTCTTCATGCTTCTCGGATTGGTACATACATTGCATTTATAGGAAAATTCAAAGCATCGGCTTTAGCCAAGTGATGTGACTTTGGTCCAGACTGGAATATCTCAACAGCTATTGGATTGATGTTCAAAGTCCCCAGAGGATAAATCCTATTGACACCATGAGGTTGACGTTTTTGGTTCAGATTGAATTATCTCCACAACTATTGGACTTGTTTCATTTAACATTCATGATCCCCTTCTGATGAATTTGATGATCCCTTAACTCTTTTTCAGTGTAGTCACTATGTCAAATTAATCATTTCTAAATACTCTGGTGTATGATCGGATACCTGTAAAACATTTCCATCAACCTCCTCTGTATTTGTATTAAGTGCAACTTAGCAAATGTTAGGATGCTAATATGCTAAACTTAGATGGGGAACATGGTAAACGATAGAGCTAACATTAGCATGTTAGCATTGTAAGCTTAGTCATTAGCAGCATGTTCTAGTAGTGGCTGTAGTTGTGCCTACCTGATACAGTAGGTGGTATATACCTATATATTTTAATCCACAGGCCTATGCAGAACTGATATACTGTTATCTCTCCTTATTTTCAGTGGTTTTGCGTGCCTTTCATCCTGGCAAGCCCCTCCTCTGCTAACATCACCGTTGCTGCACTCAGCGAGCTGCACCAGGCGCCGTGGATCGGTAAGCTGGAGCTGGAGGATTCAGGCCGCTGGATAGATGACGTACTGCTACTGGTAAAGGAGACCTGTAACAGCCCCCCAACTACAAGACAATGCCATTCTTTACCTTAAGTGTTTCACACACAAGTATTTCAAGTTTAAATATTGATTTCATTTCAAAATCAGTTACAAATCTCTGTTGAAATGCCCCGTGAAATCCTGCCTTTGTTTCTCTCCAAGGCCATTGGAGGGATCTGCTACCAGGCCTTCTACCAGAGGATCCTGTCCACACCCACCGATGCTCAAGCGAAGATCACCTGCTATGCCGCGGCAGTATTATGCCCGATCCTTGCCATCCCGTCTCTTATTGTTGGGGCAGCTGCAGCGTCTACAGGTACTTAGATTAAACTGTGTTTTTCATTGTCTTAACCGAATACGTCGCTGTAACTCGTGTTTGTTTTACTATTTGTGCTTAATGTCTGTCAGATTGGAACCAGACCACCTACGGTTCACCCAGCCCGTACGAACAGGGCAGATCTGGTATGATCCTGCCGATTGCCCTTCAGCATCTTTGCCCGTTCTACGTCTCGCTGGTTGGTATGGGAGCGCTTGCTGCCGCTGTGATGTCATCAGTCGACTCTGCGCTCCTGTCCGCTGCCTCCCAACTGGGCCGAAATATCTTCAAGAACATCATCTACAAAAAGGTGACGCTTCGCATTCCTCCTTAATCACCGTGAATGATTTAAAATGACATTTGTTCCACTTTAAAGGTCTTATTTTCTGGCCTCATGTACACACAGTTGAACACAGTAAGGTGCTTTCTCCTCACGAGGACTGCTTTTTGACTTTTCTATAATTCTAGCGTTGCTTGTTAATGTTGTTTTTAAGCACAGATTGATATGAAAGTATTGTAATACTATGCAATAAGTAGCCTAGCTTATGTATAGTCTACTGTGAAGGACTACCGAAGCGGCACGTTTCAAGACTCTGCAAAGTGGATTTTCCAAATGTAGGTTAGAACTGAAGTGATAAGTTGAATGATTTTCAACAGGAAATTAAGCTGCAACTATTCTGATGATCAATTAATCTTTTAGGTTATCTAATCTATCTAATAACTGTTGGAAGGAAGTGCTATTTTGATTTTCTTTTAAAACATTTACTGCAGCTTTAAGTCGCTCGCTGTTTTATTTTAGAATCTCAGAAATCAAACTGTGATCCTACTCTATTTCAGGCCTCAGAAAAAATGATTATCGTGTCGGTCAAAGTGTCGATCTTCC
Organism: Lagodon rhomboides; assembly: GCA_039737535.1. NCBI lineage: Eukaryota > Metazoa > Chordata > Actinopteri > Spariformes > Sparidae > Lagodon > Lagodon rhomboides. The sequence goes on along the minus strand of CM077805.1, from coordinate 11,815,305 downwards.
TGTGCGGAGGGATGGGAGCGGGCCTGGCCATGATGACAAGCTCCATTCACCTGTTCTGGATCGTCAGTGCGGATGTCCTGTATTCAATGATGGCTCCCCAGGTGATATGCATCTTCTACTTGTCTCACCGGGTGAACAAATACGGGGCCTGCACTGGCTGCGTGCTGTCTCTGCTGCTGAGAGGTCTGGTTGGGGAACCCTTGATAGGCCTTCCTGACGTGCTGCCCCTGCCGTGGGACAAGATCCAGGAGGACGGTCTCCGATACCGCTTGTTCCCTTTTCGTACAGTCATCATGCTCATCACCACCGGAACTATTTTACTAGTGTCACGCTTTGCTGTGTGGCTGTCTGAGCGAGGACTGCTGAGAGGCCATGTCGAAGCAGACACGGACGTACATTACATGGCACCGGTTGAAACGGACGTGGAGGAAAAGGACAGACCGAATAAAGAGCAGACTCACCACAGTGAGGAAGTGGGAAGATGTTAAGAGCTCCCTCAGCATGAACACTTTATACAGCATGTGGGTGGTGTTTAAGCCAGGATTTCTTTATGAGGTTCGAATGGGAAATATAATAATGTCCAAGGGGATCACTGATACTTGCAATATTTAAATTGAATAACATAATCGAAATGACATTTGGTTGTGTGGTGTGGTGAATAAGCTCTTTTTTTTTTTGCTGGAATTTGTGTCGCATATACATTAACAAGACTGGGTGGACACAAGTGAACTAAATAACTGCATTCACTGATTTTTTGTTTTCAGGGGGAAACATTAACAAACTGTGAAGTTGACACGATGAACTCAGTTGTGTTTAACTTTTTATTACTTTTTCTTTTTATTATTTCCTTTTATTTTTTTTGCAGCCCATGCATCTGTGTTTCATCTTACTGTGTACGTACATAAAGGCTATACTTATATTACATATGTTATACTTTTCATTTGATTTGGCACGTGCATGTACGGTGAAAGAAGTGTATCGCTCTTACCATTAGAACTAAAGACGATGAACAGCTGAAGTAGCAGAAGTGACTAACCGCAATTCAAACTTTCATTAAAAAAACTGTGCTCTCATGTTTCTTATTTAAAGTCTTACTCATTCAAAAGCCAAGGCCGAAATACTTTTCAGTCATCTGTGTCTTTTGTTTCATTTTCATTCATTTAACCAAAATGTCATTTAACCAAAATGTCAAAAGAAACAGTCTCTGTGTCTGGTTGTTTTGGCGAACAATGCTCTGTAACTCCTACCGGAGGGGAGGAGTTTGAGTCTGGGGTGTGAGGGGTCTGCAGAGATGTTACCTGCTTGTCTCCTGACCCCGGACTGGAACAAGTCCCATATGGAGGGCAGGTCGCCTCCAGTTATTTTTCCTGCAGACCTGATTGTCCGTTGCGGTCTGTTCCTGTCCTGTTTGGTTGCAGATCTGAACCAGACAGTGATGGAAGTGCAGAGAACAGACTGTACAATCCCATTAGAGAACTGGATGAGCAGCTCCTGCGGCAAGTTCTCACAGGACATACAACCTCTGCTGGCATGGGATGTGTCTGCAACTTATTTCATATTGCAGAGTATGAGGAGGCGTGAAGTTGGCTGTGAAAGCCCAATACAGGGCACAGAGTCAGTGAGGTTGTCACAGTACACCAAGTTTATTGAACACTAAATATACAAAAATATACACGAAAACCCTGATTTTATCACAGAAAACGATTATTTCTAAAAACTTTGGCTATTGACAGTATATTCTGATTTACAGGATAACAGAAGTAGATGTCCATAAACCCCGCTGTAATTATTTTCCCATCTAATATGACAATAAAATGAAAAAAATATTTTCACCTTCACACATTTACAATTTTGTGCATGAAAATGACATGTTACAGAGGTCAATTACCTCTAGCTGACCTCAGGGGTCAAACTGAGAATGCCTCCACATCTTAAATTAAAGCTTATGTCCTGAAGAACAAACCCTGAAAGTGTCATGCTTCTTTCAAAAAAAAGCAAGATTATTGAGCTTAACAGCTCCACTAGCGGCTCAGTGTGGTCACAGATTTGCCTGTGCAGCATTTATGATCAGGCGGACTTCTCATGGCTCTATGACGCCATCTAGGTGCGTCACAGGACCCGTTTTAACTCACATGTACGCCCACTGTGTGCATGCCTGAAGTGAACCTGTTTGGTCGACCAGTACACTTTTTCGTATATGTTTATTGTATTTGATCAATAAACAACATTGTTTTATCCAGAATGAGTTCTCAAATCACTTGTGTCGGATGGGTGGGGAGAGGCGTTTCCAAGGAAACCCCGGACAAAGTAAGTACCTAACTAACTAGCATGTTGGGCTAGCTAACGTTAGCCGGCTAATCTGTCAACATGGCAGATGCATGCTGCTACATCAACAATTTAGAGGCCATTTGCTTTCAATTACATCTGTAGGTGACTTTAGAGATAATGTTTCACTTTAGACCTTCAACGCAACAACCGTCGTGTGATATAATGTAACGCATTTTGTGTACTGACTGTAGTTGTAGCTAAAGTAGCTAGCCAGCTAAAGACTTTTGCTGAACATTTTAATATCACTGACAATACCCTTAATTATTCAGTGGTACAAATTGGAAATCGGGTAACCTACAAGACGCATGACAATGGAAAAAAATGAATGTTTTAAAAAGCATTTAACACCATCCTGTTATTGAATTTAGGGAAATAAGTGTCACCGAGTAATTCAACTAAAAATAAGTATACATAGTAAAAACGAATGTGTGAGTCTTTTCTTTGACATTGTGTCTGTAAGACAATGATCAGCTGTTACTCATCGGATTAAGTTTACACAGCTTGCTTACAGCTTGTTGTAATCCTACTGGAAATAAAACTGTTAAAATAAGGTTAGGAGTTAAATTGCTTGTTGAGTTTAAGACTATAAATGAAATGGGAAAAAAACATCTAAAACACTTTTTTAACAATTCTTTTCTTTTGTTTTTACAATAACTCTGTATTTAGAAATGTAATCAAAAAAGCTGTTGGTTTTTAAAACACTGTGTCTTTCTATTTCCTGCATCTGCTCACACACATGAGCTTCTCAATCTGTTTAAGCCACTTTTAAATTAAAAAAAAAATCATTTCAGGTTGAGTTGAGCCAAGAGGAGCTACAGCGCATCATTACGGAGGCAAGAGAGGAGCTGGGGTATGCTGAAATAAAACGCACATTACTGCAATCTTTCCCTCTGTTTTATGTCTTGGTATTGTCAAAGCATTCAAATGTCAATGAGTGTAAGTGTCACCTGTTATTGAGTGCTGAATAAGATTAAGATATTACTGTTCTCTCCACGCTGCTGGTTTCATGCATCTTACTTTTTTATCTACTCTGCTAAATCAGGGACCTAGCAGCTGAGGAGGAAGAAGATGAGGACGAAGGTATTGCTGAACTGAATCCTAATAGTGATGGAGCGGAAGCTGCTGAAGCACCGGAGGATGAGAACGAAGACGACAAGGAGGAGGATGACGAGCTGGCGGAGTACGGCCTGGACAAATACGACGAGGAGGATTCAGGTGAGCGGGTGTCGTACAACTTCACCTGTGTCTGTTTAAATGTAGCTGAGAGTCTTGTTCAGACTGACTGTTTTTTAATTTTTTATTCAGTGACTGCTAATCTGGGCGACAGTCTGGCTGGGCTCACAGTGTTCAGCTCTAATGAGGAGGATCCTTACATCACCATCAAAGACACAGTGAGTGCCCTCAATGACGACACGCATACTGATTCAGCTAATTCCAACTTCAAGGAGCACCTGATAACAACCACACGTGTATAGCTGTAAAAATAGAGATGGATCGAAGTACACATTTGTATTCCGTATATAATTTGTATTTTTTAAGTGCTAGTTAACTTTCAGCTTTGTTTCTTTCCCTCCAGGACCAGTACGAGCGAGATGACTTCCAAATCAAGCCCAGTGACAATCTCATCCTGGCAGGCCGGACAGAGAAGGACTGCTGCAATCTGGAGGTCTATGGTAAATATCTTCACATGCAACACGACGAGATGACGGAGAATATCATGAGGTCTCGGGAAAACATCATCTTTTGTCTGAATACTGTTGTTGCCGCTTAGAATATAAGCTAAACACATGACATGTTAACATAAATATCCGGTATATTTAACGATTGATGTCTTGCTTTACAGTGTACAACTCGGAGGAAGAATCTATGTATGTTCATCACGATATCCTGCTGCCGGCTTACCCACTGTGTGTGGAGTGGCTAAACTTTGACCCCAGTCCTGGAGAAGGTCTAGGTAAGCCTGCCTCGCTAATTAAAGAAAAAAAGAATAAAAGGCATTCCTTTGCATAGCGCGCCCACGTGTATGATTCTACCACTAAGCCTAAGAACAGTAGTTCCCAGCATTATGTTTAATCAGCACCTAACCTGACTGTGTTTCGCGACAGGCAACTACGCTGCTGTGGGCAACATGACCCCTCAGATAGATGTGTGGGACCTGGATGTGGTGGACTGTTTGGAGCCAGTCTTCTCGCTGGGGAGCAAAAAGGCCTCCAAGAAGAAAAAGAAGAGCAAGAAGGTACAAACCTGTTCCTATCCTCCCTTTACAAGCGTCAGGTAAAGTTAATGTCAGGTAAAACTGTTGATGTCATATTTCTGCACGGGTTTCTTTACTTTATGATGGAAATGATTGGAAATTGAATGTTTGTTTGGGTTTATTTTGTTGTTTTTTTGACACTATTTATAGTAAACATGTTTGTCCAGCACCCTTGCATTATTTCCTGCCTTGTTAGATCTCATGAACTCATTGCAGCCTGTTGTCATTGTTGCCAGGGGGCAGCGGCAGCAGAGCCCGTCGAGGGGCACACAGATGCAGTGTTGGATTTGTCCTGGAACAAGGTGGTCAGGTAAGTGTTTGGAGGCCTTTGACCGCTCACTTGTAAATTTCATGAGAAAGGAGAGAGCGCTGCAGCGATCATTCAGATAATTAACTTTTGAATTAAACGCTAACGATTTTGATTATCGTTCAGTGATAAGTCATTTCTTGAGGGAAAGAAAGGGGAAAATTCTCAGATTCCAGCTTGTTAAATGTGATGTTTTCCTGTTTCTGTCCTCCTCTGTGACATGAAACTGAATATGTTTTGGGTTGTGGACAGAACAGGACATTTGAGGACATCATCTTTGGCTTTGGGAAACACTGATCAACATTTTTTTTTTTTTTTTTACCATTTTCTGACATTTCATTGATCAAACAACTAATCAATAAATCGAAGTAAATGACAAAATGAATCAGCAATTAAAAAAGTTGTAAGTTTCAGCCCTAATGTTTATGTACTGTTACAGTGTATGTATACATTAATGTAACTGAAAATATATATATATATATTTTTTGACTTCCTTAGAAATGTGTTGGCCAGTGCTTCAGCAGATGAAACGGTGATCTTGTGGGATCTAAGTCAAGGCAAACCAGCAACAACTCTGCGCAGGCAAACTGATAAGGTACTGAATGAGAAAAAGGATTCTGTTTCATATAATTCAGTGTATATTTGATGTTACATCCTCAGAATTTGAAGCTTCACCATCTGGAAAACAAAATGTTTTATATTTCAGGTTCAGACTTTAGCATTCCACCCATTCGAGGCACAGACTCTGATATCAGGGTCGTATGACAAGTAAGTGTTTCAAGTCTTTCTCTACTGTTCATTGAGTGTTTTCTAAAGTGCGTTTGAGACTTAACATTTCTCTTTTCAGGACAACTGTCCTGTATGACTGCCGCAGTCCAGACACCAGTTACCGGACCTGGAGGTTTAGCGGTCAAGTGGAGCGTCTGGTCTGGGACCACTTTTCACCATGCAACTTCCTGGTAGGTGCTCTGAACCCACGAACAGTGATCTGTCTTTTTACTCTCACACTGGAACAGAGTGTCTACGAGCAATCTTCTCATAGTCTCTGCAACCTAGATACTTAAAGTAGATATGTCTACAGAACAGATGTCTGACGAACCAAGTCAAGGCTAAGCTAACTGTTTGCGTAAACCTCGTAAGGTGGCCTTCGATTTATCTGTGTTTACAGACTAAGTGTCTCTAACCTATTTTACCTCTTAGTCCTCGGCTAGAGGGGAGAGATTCTGCATCACCCCCCTTGCTGTGTTATTAAACAGACACTTGGGAAGACTTGTTAGGATCGTCATGGCAGCACTCTGTGCATGATCATGATCATGCTTTATAAACTATCTCAACGTAAGCCATCGGTGTCTCTGAGTCTTCTTCATCTCTCCTGAACGGTCAAGTGAGCCGAAATTCCACAACAACGCCTTCAACAACAACCGTCTCCCAAATGAGAGGCAGAATAGGCACTTAATCATCATTGTCTTACTGTTAAAGTCAGTCAAGAACCTCATCTTTCTCGACAGCGCAAAATGTAATGTTTGTAATTACAATGACAATCATAGCCGGTGCCTGTGCTTTGTGATCATTTGTTTGTCCCTCTGCTGCTTTTTCTGTCACAATCTCAGTGGCTAACCGGAGTTTGCGGTTGTGTTTCAGGCGAGCACAGAGGACGGATTCGTCTACTGTCTGGACGCACGCTCGGACAAACCGGTTTTCACACTGAGGGCTCATGATGAAGAAGTGTCAGGTGGGTAAAAAGAAGTGTATGTGATTAAACAGTAGTCCACCATTTCAAAACAACAATAGGTCTGGCACAAATGATTTTGCATCCCTCTGCGTTGTGTGGTCAACTGTCAGTCATGAGTCACGCAGGAGGAATGAAAGCATGGGTCAGTATTTTTGGTACATACCAGAAAATGTGGGAAAACTGTGGCTGCTTTATTTTCAGTCTGTTCTCTAAATATTTTAAAGACCCCACTGAGTAAGCAGTGAGCCTTTCTTCTTCCAACATGTGTTTTGCACATAATGACATGGAGTTTATTTTTAGTTTAAGTGTTTTAGCTCTGTAAAGGAAGGTTGAACTGTGTCGTTTACACAGTGCATGCGAGCATAGTCATGTAGATAAATATGCGCAACCGGCGCCAAAATATGCAACCAGGGGCTGCAACGCTATGAAAATACCTGTAGAAATGTACACAATGCACTGTAGCAGTTGCATAATCTCTCTCTCTCTTGCGTTGTGTGATGACTCAGGATAAACCACCACTGTTTGGCTCCAATCGGATGTTTATTCTGATAACAACAGATTCATATCGGGTCACTCGCAGACAAAATCATAGTAATAAATGGCAGAAATTTGCTAAAACAAAGACAGAAATTATTCAGCTAACTGTTAATTAGCAAGTTACACCACAGCAGTTATATAGTCAAGATAGCAAAGTCACCTAACGTGGTGGGTACAACAAACCAGTACAACCACAAACATGTAAGACACTGAATATAGCATTTTCACCAACAAAACTAAACTTATTTAAAACTGTTGGCAGAGCTTATAAATCAGAAAGTACGCTGCACGTACACTAGGTGTCAGGATTCTCCAGTTTTCTCCCAGTCTCTTCCTGCTAATGCCTGCTGCCTGAATCCACTTTTGTCTTAAAACCTCAATTTTCAGTTCAGCAGCTTGTAAAAACTTAGTTTGGCCTTCTGTGCTTACTTTAACTACCACACACCAGCTTTTAGGCATGTATCTGTTGTTTGCTAGCAGACAAAAGCGAGAAGGCGTCAATGTCATGCAATATAAAGTCAATGGAGAATGATTCATGTTTTCCACTCTTGGGTGGGCAGAGTTTAATTGCACGCTGCCTCTGTAGTAAGAATTGATAAAAAACCATGTTTTAGGCTCACTTCATGGTGAAACAGATGTGCTTTAACGACTTTACTTCAACATTTCTGCAGGTTTGGACCTGAGCAGCCAGATTAAAGGATGCATGGTCACCGCGTCAGCCGACAAACACGTTAAGATTTGGGACATTTTGGGCAACAAACCCAACCTGGTGCACTCACGGGACATGAAAATGGTGAGAACGTATACATATGTTGCATATACGGCATTTGAATGTTGGATCGTTTCCCCCGACTGAAGTGTAGAGGAATTTCGCCGTGTTAAACTCTGGACATTTGTGGTTCAATGAGTAATAACGTATTTTCCCCTCTGTGAACAGGGTGTGCTGTTCTGTGCTACATGTTGCCCCGATAATCCCTTCGTTTACGCCTTCGGGGGACAGAGGGACGGCTTGAGGGTTTGGGATATAAGTGATGTGGCAGCAGGTAAAGCTCACACTGAACATTTTCCTTCCTTTGGTCTTTACATCAGATGATTGATGCTGTTAAATTATTTGACACTTTATTCCACTTTAAAGTTTAAATCTGACAAATGTATTTCCTGTAAAGCGATCAGGCAATCTACAGTGCCTGACCACCAGTTGGAAAATTAATATCGCTCACGTGCTATTTTGGGATGTTTTGCCTTCAGTGACTGAGGTGTTTGGCAGTCGAGAGCGCCTGGTAGTGAACGCAGCGTCACAGGCAGGATCAAGCACCGCAGCCACGGCAGCGATGGAAGTCTCCTAATGACACTCTGGACGGATCGACAACCTGTAAACATGAGCGTGACTGGAAAACAAGCGACTCTGCTTGTTGCTGTGTTCCTCGTGGCCCGGCGCTCAGTTCATGTGGGAAAAAAGATTGGAGTGAATAAAGCTGCGTTCACGAAGGATTTAAAAGGTCGGCCAGAATGGAAACTGTGCCAAAAACGCCTGGAAAAACTTGTTCAGCTCGTCTCCCTGCACAGATAACAACAGTGGCTTCGCACACTCGAAGATGTGTTAAAATACAAGAACATGTTTCTTATATTCATATTAGGGGGAAGCAGTGGTTCAAATATTTGAATTATTCTGATATAACGTTTCGTTCTCTTTAATTTTGCCTTTCTTTGTACATTTACAAATGTTATATTCTACTAAGACTATTGTCACATAAAAAAATATATTGCTTACATTGTGATATTGCATACCTGGGTGTCCTGGTAAAATTAAATATAAAAAAAAAAAGCCTGTGTACTCAACATCTGGCCAAACAGACTGTTTGATATGCTGTATATTCCATTAATAAATACAGTCAATAAAATGTATAAATCTTCTGTCATTTGGAATCTGCAACCCTCACAAGGTGTCTAATCAAACATGTTCAAAACTAGAGATGTTCCCATACCATTTGTTTCCTTCCTGATAACGATTCCGATAACTGAATTTTGTGTATCAGCCAATTCCAAGTATTGGTAGCAGTGCGTCACAGGTGAAGTTGCATACAGGTGTGTTGGGAAGCAGCAGAGTTCCTGTTGTAATAAATTATGTGGTGTTGAATCGGTACTGGCTGATGCTGATTCCTGCATTTGTAGGCAGTATCTGAGACATTTTCTATCCTGGTATTGGTATAGAAATGACCCTATTTCAAAAACTTTCATAAACATCAAAATAGTGACTGAATCAATACAGGAGATTGTTCTTATATGAAGTATATGCACAAATGCTGCCATATTATTTATGATAGAACCGATCATCAAGGTATATCCTTTGGGCAGGGTGTCAAAATACATTAAATTACAATTCCAGATCTGCAATATGATAATAGTGAACTTTATTCACATAGCACTTTAAAAAGAAAGTGCCTAAAAAAACATAGTTCGATTACAGAATTAAATGCAGGAGGACATTAAAACATGAAATAAAGACACTGAAATTCCGTCTCATCTGTATAGTTTATTCATCAATTATGTTAAGCAGCAGTAGGATTATGGAAGGGGCCAGACTTACTTTACATGTCGTTTGGAAAGTGGAACCAAAGTCAGTCAGCCTGAGCGCTCACACGGGACTATTACAGTGACGCACGCCCGACAATAACTGAGCATGGCGTCGGGTCATTTGTGTAAACTACACAGCCTCTTAACGAGACTTTGTAGAGGCACCACACTGCGAAATGCACAAAGTAAGTTGTGTTGTAATCATTGAAAAAGATTTAATGTTGTGTTTGCTTGCTGTTTCTAACGCAGCGCTGCTGGGAGTAAATGCTAACAGCGGCTAACCTTGAGAATATGTTTAGCTAGCAGGTAAACAGTATTTTGATTTGGGCTCGCAGTAAAAGCGTTTCTACTATCAAAATTGTGTTTCTTGTCAACGATTTGACAGAAACATTCTTATTTACAGGACAAAAGAGTAAAGCTAAGTTACTTGAAAGCAGCTCTCAGTATCCTCTTCACCTTCCATGTTGGCTTTTTTGGCAGGTGTCATAACTTGTTAGCCTTTATCTTTAGGACGTCAAATCGAGACATGCGATGGGTTTTTACTCTTTTACATGTGAGGTTGATATTTGTTAATTATGTTAGCTGCCTAGTATGTGTATGTCTTATCTGTTCGGTTTTCTGTTGCAGCATGTTTGGTGTCAGTGCGACAGAAGTCCACAATCACTGGTCCTTCGCTTGATGGCCCCGACAGGTACGTGAAGAGTGCACCTATATTTCATGTAGATGTGGCAAAAAAGCTCCAGTTAAACCCCTTACATGAATGAATGAAATGTAATTTTTATTATCTTATTACATTGAATGAGAGGTAAACAAACCGAAACAGAGCAAGCTTTGTTAAGATTGAAGGCAGCTGAGGTCCAGATTGTGCAAAAATGCCTGCAGCATGATTATCAGGAGAAGGTTGTCACTATGTTGTAGGTATTAAATCCTCCATCAAGTGTGCAGAAACTACAAGCTATGAACTTCTTCTTTATAATACAGAAATGTGAAATCTTACATCCTTGGTTGGGACACATTGGCAGTTTTGTTTATAATAGATGCTGGCTGTGTGCTTGGCCTGTTGGTGTAAGAAGCCCGCTAATTATTATGGTAATTGTGAAGTAAATAAATGTCAGCTGGCTCTGGTAATATTCATGTAAAAAGTAAATGCTACATGAGTGATCAGCATCCCCTGCTGCTCTGTTGAAGCTAGTTATTGTCATGAAGTTTCTTCTCCTATTTCTGAGAAACACGCCTCAGTCTGCAGTCGAACAGTTGCATGCTGAAGTATTGATTTGTTATAAAGATATTGTTTGAATCGCGACAATAACCTTCAAATTTCTTGGATTTAGTAATGTGGATATCGGTGTGACGTCTGATGGGAAAACCATCGTGTGCTACCATCCCACTGTCGACATTCCCTACGAGCTCACCCAGGTAAGAGGGTGTTTTCTAACCTCAGATATTGTGTTATTTCTGATAATAGAATCTATATCTGATGATCTAATTGGTTAGGACTTTTAGAGAGAAAGGAGGCTCTAGATTTTTCTCAACATGTGTGTGTGCTTTAATAGAAGCGTGTTCATGAAGGTGCCAAGTGTGACTTTAAACTCTTTATTTCCTAATTTTATGAATGCTTATAAGACTTTGGAACAAGGTGAAGCAGCACCGAACTGCGAAAAACAATCTGAGGCACTGTAACTGTGACTGCATACTGCTGCCACTGATCAGTTAAATGTATGTCAGAGCACAAATAGATTGATAGAAATAGTTGCAGGATTGCTGGGAATAAACATGTGATTACATTTGTAAGAGCTGTTCATGACTGTAAATCTCTGCAGCCAATAGAACGACCGGCCCCCCTGACCAACGAGGTTGAGTCCCACGACCAGGTTTTAAAGGCCCACCTCAGCAAGGAGGTGCTGAAGGACAAAGAGGGGCCGACCATCGAGGAGCTGAGCAAGATGTTTTACACCACCAAACACCGCTGGTATCCAGTCGGACAGTAAGTACACATAGCATCTACAAAGCCCTTTGACATCACTATTGTTATAAAAGGCAGTCTGCTCGCTCCTTTCCTCAAATCAAAACTCGACAAGGAGAAGAAGCGGGTTACAATTTTGAGATTTTGTCTGAGTCCATAACATCTATCCCTATTTCTGAATAATAAATAGAAAATGGGTTATTTTAGTTCAGATTTGTATTCAGGAAATGAATGCAACTAACACATTTTCAACTAGGTATAATGTATATTTAAACATAGAAAACTTGTAATAAAAACATGTAATTTAAGTAATAATGTCTGTTAATTATTTAACCCTGTTCACCAGTTTTTTGTTAAGTATGGAATTTGACATCACATATACTTTAGTCTCAAAATTATTTTATTTTTTTCACACCATAAACCAGAAATCTCCACTACAGCAGCAGTTACATTCACCAAACTTTCCACTTTTGTGATTTACTATATTCTGAAGGTTTTTACAAAGGAGTTTGTTCATCTGTCATTTTTAGCCTGATTTTATGTAACACTTTATTCCTAAAAAACAGAAGATTCAAGTTGTTTTGCATGTAAGAGTCATGCTTTAGTATTGACATAGTACTGGTTTATCAGGACTGGATCAATCACTTGCCGGCTTCTTGTGGTATTTTTTGTGTTTTTATTCTTTTACAGCACAAAACAGTGGGTCCCTGCAGTGTAGGATTATGAAGTGGAGTGTGAGAGCTGAAAGAAAATGAGTCGGTCCATTTAAAAATCCTTCTGTTTTGTTTCTTTACAGGTACCACAGCAGACGCAGAAAGAAGGATCCTCCAAAGGACAGATAGTCGAAGGCCAGAGTTACAGAACTGCAAATGATGTTTGTCTGCTATTGTATAATAAACTGTTAAATATTAAGTCAGATGTCATGAGTTTTTGAGTCAGTGCTGCTACAGTGAAACAATTATATGGCTTTGAACTCATGCCTGTGAATTGTTACATTGACATCCTCAGGATTCTTGTATCTCACTGCAATCTGCTGAGCTTTAAAACGTCTTCATGTACACGTCAATTATTCTTTATGTCGCATTTAACTTCCAGGAGAGAATCAATTGATTTAGATATTTTTCCTGACTTTTTATTTGTAATATTGATGCAGCAGAAATGAAACATGCATCCGAGAGAGAGCGATATTCCAGTAATCAGTGTCAGCTATCAGCCAGCTTAAATTGAATATTTATAATTGATTATATCATCAAAAAAATGCATCCAACATGTTGATTTGTATCTTAAAGAGACAGTGGATAAATATGGTGTTCCTTTTATTGGATTTGAAGAAACGACCGATGTATAGCTGCCAGAAAAGGAGTCTGCCATTGCATAGTGGTGAAGATGCTGCACAGAGATGAAGTAAAATGACAACTACTGCTGCAATGTGTTTCACAATTTTACATTTAGATTTATGATAACAACAATGGCAGGGGTGTGAGAGGTTGACTGTCATGCCAGAATCAGTCCTCTAAGAAGAATTCAGTCCTACCTTTGCTGTGTTTTGTCAAAGTTGTAACAAGTCTTCCCTTGCCACGTTTAAAACCGATCTGCCACCTAAAAGATGCACCAAACCTAAAGCTTTCCTTGTTCGTTCATTCTCCGGTGGATTTTGGAAGGCTGCGGTTGACACTTTGGTGCCAAAAGCCTTTCAGCAATGGAACATCAATGTTCTATATGACCCTAACCTGACCAAAGAGACTAAGTTAGCTATTCAGGTGGTTGTTTCAATGATTTGTCTTTTTTGTACGTAGTGTACCACTTGCATCTTAGACCATGGTCTCACCAAAGATCATTTGACGTCTACCCATAAACCTCAAATAATGAAATGGAGCACATTGTTATCACTATAGCCAATAAACATCCTCTATAGGAGCAAGAACAGACAGCAAATATTTATTGTTTTTATTTAGACAATTTTTTTTCTATCTGTCAAAATACATTTTAGAAAAGGTAATATGAAACAAAGGAGAATCCCAGTTAAACTAGTTAACAGGAAGCTTTAAATTGTATTTATAATATTGGAAATTACACTTAAAATGTGACCGATATTTAAAGGGGCACTACAGTTTGGGAGAAGAAATTCAAGCTCGTAATTTTAATATTTACCCTATTAATGATCATACAAAAATACTCAAATATTTATTGTTTCCATTACTGAATAAACAAGCTTTTCTCAGAGAAAAAATAAGGTCCCCAGAACACTATTTGAAGCTACAAAATGTGGCAGGGTCCGCCACATATAAACAAAGTTAAACAGTATGAAACTGTGTTGTCCTTTAATGCCAGTTTGTTTATTCAATTTATTCTGTCGTGAAAACAAAGAGTTCTTCCCCTACACACTGCTTCTTTAAAAACTAAAAATGAATATTGTTTTCAGAGACAAACTTGAGCAGCAGCATATTTTCTTACGTCATCTGAAGCCACCGGAAGAGTGAGTTAACTGTCCCCGCCCCGGCAGCTCAGTCAATCCAACCCTGAAGAGAAGGCGAGTCCACGGCTAAAAATATAATAGCTAACACAAGATGGCCGGTTTGCCTCGTAGGATTATTAAGGTACACTTTACACCCGACACTGTTTATATATATTAATCAGCCTGTGTGTGAGTATTGTAAAGATTATTCGGTGTGAACACGGACGTACAATTACTGCTATCCAACGTGTAGCCTGACGTTAGCGCGGCTAGCACAATTAGCTCTTATCTAGCTAGTTATCAAGCTAGCTCGCTTGTCCGTGTCTGCAAGTGTTTTGTTTGGCACTTCCGTTTACTCCCGTCTTGCTCTGATCTGTGGTCGATTATTTCGTGCGAGTAGATTTGTCGTCGCGGTTAAATTATAGTCTTCGGATTGCTGGGTTGCTAATTCGCGGTTTTAAATCAACAAATTTATGACATTTTGTCCTAGTCGCCATATGAATGGATTCGCCAAGTGAGCTAGGCTAGCAGCTGTAGCTCGGGTGATTGGTAACCACACATGTCTGGCGCTGATCTGAGACGCTGCCATTGTGGTCTGAAAGCGTTTAAATGCCCGTTACAAAGCAAACACGACAGGATTGCTTTTTTTGGCATAAGGGGAAACGCAAATGAAGCAAACATTCAAGGCCTGTTGCGTTGCGGTCTCTCCTCCTTCAACCGCACCGCAACTTCACTGGGCCAGGCCCGGCAGTGGGCGCGATCAAGCCTTTTCCGCCACATCTAGCAGCTATCGCTCTGGTTTAGCAGGTTGTCTGACAGCCTACTAACATAACATTGAAGGGTGAAAACGCAACCCAGCTTACATTACAGCAACCTGTTGTTTTAAGAGAAAGAAACGAGGAGCATTCACAACAGGCTTAAACCAGTTTCCCCTTCCTGTTGACTGCAGATGTTTTTAGTGCACCTGCTTTATCAGCTGCAGAAATGTGAAAAATGTTCCACTTCCTCCTTTCGATTTCCATCGTAGGTGATCTCTGAATGTAGCACAGTGGTTTTATTATATGCTCTAAAACTAAGAATTCTTCAAATCTAAATTTGGTAATATAGTTTGTTTGATTTACACCAAAAAAACCCAGAGTATTATAATCTGTGTTCTGAATTCTTGAAATAAAATGCATGACAAACCAATTTAGACCTGATACAGTGAATCCATTAATCAATTGACAGGAAATTCAGAAACTGTATTGATATACGATGAATCATTCCAGTCAATTTTATTTAATTGCTAGTTAGTCTCGGATGTAAATGTGTTTGTTGTTATGTAATATAAAACAGAATATATCTGCATTTCAATATCTTGGGATCATTTGAGGAAATTTAATTGATTGAACAACTAGTTGATTAACTGATTAGAAACATAAATTAAAGGTGCAATGTGTAAGAATTGGCCCAGCTGTCCAATTCATACCCCGAACAAACAGTTGGCCGCACATCCACTAGCGTAACCGCTAACCCCTGCTAATTGTAGCTGCCGTTGGCTAGTTAGCTCGATTAGCCACGCATCTAGGTATCCAGACTTGAAGCTCAGAGCACCAGGGGAGTGTTGTTGTTTACGCCGCTAGCACAGGAGCTTTGGGCCGGACACGCTGGGGCTACCTGGTTAGCATGCTAACATTAGTAGATGTCACAGCATCAAAACACATGTATACCATGATGTCAAAAATGCTATTTTTTACCACTTTCTGTTGATAGTTTTTTTTTTATGTTTTCAGCTTAAACTCTATAATGTTGCATCTTTTTAATCTGTAATGAAAAGAACGTTAGTTGTAGCCCTAAATTAACTATTTTATAACACAATAGCAGTAGGTGGAACATTTCGAGCTGTTTCAACAAATTCATTGTCCCGTATGTGAGAAGTGCTCTCGCCCTCACCTGCCTTTTAGTTTCTGTGTTGAATAATAACTTGTGGAATGTTGTTTGGTAGAAGTGGGTGAGGTTGAAAGTGCGTGTGTGACTAAGCAGGGTGAAATTGTACGTCCTCGTCCATTATGCACTTGAAAGTCTGTTGTCTGCTGACACCTCCACTGTTCTGCAAAATCATTTTTTTTGTGCTCAGAAAAGTCAACAACAGCTTTATGTTATGTATCTCTCACTCTCAACCACACTCAGGAGACACAGCGGTTGATCGCAGAGCCTGTTCCAGGGATCGTGGCTACGCCCGATGAAGGGAATGCACGTTACTTCCATGTGGTCATTTCAGGGCCTCAAGACTCTCCTTTTGAAGGAGGCACATTTAAACTTGAACTATTTCTTCCAGAAGAGTATCCCATGGCAGCTCCCAAAGTGCGATTCATGACCAAAATCTACCACCCCAATGTTGACAAACTGGGAAGAATATGTTTAGACATTTTGAAAGGTAAGAAAACATCATAGTATCAACTTAATTGCGAGACTTGTTTTGATATGTACATGATATCTTTTCTTTGTTTGGCATTAATATGGAGCCACACTCACGATTGTAAGGTAGCTAGTTTTGTTGATTTCACAGAATTAGCCAAATTAGCTGCGTTATAAACAGGTTAAGCTGAAATGAGTGATTTCTGATCAGACCAAAGAAGAAAATCTCTTAGCCGTCGCGCTACAGCAACCAGCAGCCCAGTATGTCTGCCTGGACTGTGATGACGCTGATGAGCTCAGGCTAATATTTTGTCTATCTGATGTGTTTTTAATGTCTAGATGTTCTGGCTGCTCTGAGGCGACAGTTTTTCTAAGTTTATGTCTGACGTACACGGCTAATAGAGCCCAGTGTGTAAGCAAGTAGCTACCTACTTGATATCCAAATGACAGAGAGCATTTTAGGGATCGTATTGGAGTCTTATTTCTGTTCACACAACAAATTCAGTCCAAGAATTCCTGCCCTTTCATAGAAAAATATTTTATTCTTTGCTGCTAGATGTTCTCTGTTCACCAACCCCCTTTTTATGTTTGCTGTTTTATGCAGGACAGGTAGCGCACACAAGGTTTGTCATATCTTATTCATGGGAAACTCCTGCCTATGAGGTTTTTTTGGGGGGCTCCCAAGAGCAACTGAGAAGCTACCGTACAGTCAAAATGTTGGCCGGTGAGCCAAAAAAAAAGTGTAGGGAATTTCCTGATGGGGACAAAAAGAATTGCACTATATTAATTACTTTCTTTGCAACACGATCAAATATAGATTACACCTGTAATTCGCCGTGAGATGGGCTGTAATAATTTACATGCTTTAAATGTCACATATCAGCATCTTGGCTGGCAACTAAATGATAAAATGAAACGAGTGGAGAAATACATTCATGGTGACCTTATATCTGACTGTCCAACAGGAAGCACACACACAAGCATTGCAAGGCATCGACTCACAGGTTTAGTTTTATTTTTCATAATTAGAATAAGGCGACGGAGCAGCTTTTATATGAGATTGCTGAAAAGGAGCTGGTTATATCTGTAGGAGGCAATCTTGTGCAACAAAGCCTCAGGAGGCAGACGTGATAACCACCATTAAATCAAGTTCTGCGGTAAACAAACTAGAGTTGTGAGGATTGTTTGGCAAAAACGTAACAGACAGCGGCAGAGAGGGCTGCCGAACCTGCTGTTAGGTAATAAAGTAAACACTGCAACAGATCGTGATCCGATGAGGCGCTGATCTGCGCGCAAAGAATGCCACCCGCTCATATTTTTGTTTTGAATCATTTGATTAATTAGAGCCAGACATGTTTTTCAGTATTGAACAGCCTGAGGAAAAGGTGGATCTGCGTCATAATTGTTGCTGCTTGGTTTCCGTCGCTGGCATGTTGTGGCAAAATGTTTCTTGGTTTTACAAATTTGACCTTTGAGCTGTCATCTCTTCCCCCCCTTTGCATGTCTTTTCTGAACTCCCCTTCCTCCAGATAAGTGGTCTCCAGCCCTGCAGATCCGTACAGTGTTGCTATCTATCCAGGCATTATTAAGTGCTCCCAATCCAGATGATCCCCTGGCAAACGATGTTGCAGAGCAGTGGAAGAAAAACGAAAGCACTGCCATCGAGACAGGTGAGGAATACATTCAGAGTTTTGGTTCAGCCTCTTTTAGGGAACTCGGGATCAGCTATGATGAACAATATTGCTGCCGCGACAGGTGGTCACGGCTATGAAGTATCAGTAGGATCGGTAGCCTAATTCCAGACCTTTTGTTTCAAATGTCTGTTGTGTTTAGGACCAAGTTCACAACATCAGCTGACAAATATGGTGACATGAATGAAACTGAGGCCGTGTTCAGAAAAAAAATCTGAACAATTCAGTCCATTGAAGACATTTCTGCATAGACATTCTGATTGTTTGCAGTTCTCATATTTATTACATTTTTCAGTTGGCCCTTTTGATACATGACAAAATTGGGTTGAGAGTATGGTCAGCTAAGTGTGGGAGGAAGGATGAAGCAAGCAAAAGGAAGTTTTCGTCTTGTCATGGACGAGAAGCACGCAGACAAAGCTAGAAGGTCGCAATTTATGTTCCCGTCTTGCGCTGCCATGAGCACAAACCCTGATGATGATGACGGGGGTGTAGAGAGGAAATAGCTTCTACGCAACACTGCTCAGGATTAGGTGTGTGGCTCAACTTGAATAATTGTGTCGGGATATCCGTAAGAGACATTGCTGTTGAGTTTTCCAAACATTATGTTTTTGCCGTCTTGAGCCGAGCGCCATCTAGTTCCATCGCAGCCATCTCTGCAGCCGATGTCGCCAAATCTCCTCGTCAGCTCACACCGAAACGAGCATTAAGCATGCGAAATGCAGTATGCCAAAAATACCAGGATGTCCTACTACATCCAACGATGATACTAACCAATGACGGCTACATGTAGTGATCCATCTTAATATTTATGTTTTTAAACTGCTGTCTTGTACGGTTCGTGTATACAGACCTGTCATTTAAGAGTTTTCTGTTACTAAGAGTTTGACTTGATTTCACGCAAATCCTCCATCCAAAGTGTTGTAATCTCAATGAATCGATCATTTGTTTAGCCTATTAGAAGTTCAGAAACAGTTGAAACACTTCTGTGTAAACTTTTCCTTATCCACAGTCCTGCACCACACCCCCACCTCACACCCTCCACCACCATTTTTATCTCTCTCTCTCCTCCAGCCCGAGCATGGACCAGGCGCTTCGCATTCGCACCCAGATCTCCATGTAGTAGACCACTGTAAAGTTTACGTTTTTTTTAATTGGTATTGTACAGTTGGTGTATACAGAACTGTCTTGGCCTTTTTTTTCTTGGGGGTTTCTGTTCATGAAGCTTGACTTTTTGGTGCCATTTAACTCTCCAGTGCTGTGTCTGTTTGTCTCATGCAAATGCCTGTGAAAAGTCCCAAAACTAGTAGGAAGTAACCATCTCTGAGTTTTGTTTGAGTCTAAAACACAAAGTTATTCAAGTTAGAATGACAGAAAACCAGCAAAATCTTAGATAAGACGAGATTGATCGATAACAGATCAGTATCAGATCAAATGGCTTCAAATGTGAATATTTTCTGGTTTTCTGAGTATTCTATGACGGGAGACTTGGTAACCTTTGGGTGTTGAACTGCTGAACAAAACAAGAAACTTGAATTTGTCAGCCTGGGCTTTGGAATTTAACAGCTAAGTCATTAGTCCTCTATTTAATGGCAGATTAATCGACAATGAAAGTAAATCTTTTTTCTTTCAACCCCTTCTGGAACAAACGCAACTTTGGCCTTTTTTAAACACTTTCTGAAATGCAGCGCCTCCTGCTCTGGGAGAATCTGTGTACACTCTGCAACACTTTCCTTATCCACAGTCCCGCACCGTTACCCCCTCCTCCTCCTCCTCCTCCACCTAACACCCTCCACCTCCATTTTATCTCTCTGTGTCTCTGTCCCACAGCCCGAGCATGGACCAGGCTCTACGCGGGAAACACTGAAGTATAGAAGAAGAGAGACGAGGCGTCTGAATGTGATCCACAAAATGTACTCCTATTCTGTCAACATTTGAATTTAACGGACACAAAAAAAAAAGAGAAAAAAAAAAAAAGATAAGATTATAAGTCCAAATTTATTTGAAAGAAATGACGAGATTTACTGCTGCAGACCTCTGGGTGACTTATTTTCCTCTCTAAGACGCGTTAAGTGTGTGTTAACCTTTTTTTTTTGTTTTGTTTTATTTTGTTTGTTTTTTTTCCTGTGTTGCTATTTAAGTGCATGGACAGAGAATGACACCCTCCCCACTACAGTCTTAAAAAAGAAATATACATGCAATATGTTGTCCTGTCCTGTCCTGAACTGGGCACATATACTGGTACGTTTGCAAAATATCCATTAAAGCTGTTCTTCTTTTAACACATTCATTATTTGTCAACACATCTGTATGTCTTCTTGTGAGAGGTGTTGTTATTTCAGCACGTAGAGAGCGCGCAGTCGTCTTTTTCCCCTCAGTAAGGCGAGATATATGAATGATTGATGAAGCTTCTCTTAACTACTTTTTTGGGGAATGTGAGCTTTTTTTTTTGGAAAATAGCGCCCACAGAGTTCAGTTGGATTTCTCTCCTGTGTGTCTGTGCGTACTAACACATCACAATACTGACTGTGAAGCCGGCGGTGGTGTAGCGACTGTAGTTGAGAGCGCACCGGGGCCACATGAGTGAAACTTCCACAGCAAAGACGATCTTATTTGTAGAATTGGACATTAAAGGCGCAATATGTAAGAGTTTAGGTTGGAAACGTTTAAAATTTGACTCAAACTACCAACAGCATTTGGAAAAAGTTCCATCAAAGTGAATGAAGCTAGCATGCTAACCAGCTAGCCTTGGTTGTCCTGTCCAAAGCTCCTGATCTAGCGACGCAAACGCCGACACTCCCTGAGCTCCCAGTGCAGACTGCTACCTGCATGGCTAACTGAGCTAACTGGCTAACAGTAGCTACAGTTAGCTCAGTTGTGATATGTTGCCTCCTTTTTGGTTTGGACTAAGACAGCTGGCCAATTCTTACATGTTGCACCTTAATAGCAAGTGAATTTAAAGTAGTACTTTCCTTTAAATCCTTCTTTAATCCCACGTAAGCCTTCTAAAGACACCTTGTATTACCTGCAGCACAAATCAAGTGAGATTATTAAGAATTAGACAAAAATATAAAGGAGTTTCTCTGAACATTTTCACCACAAACAAATCAAAACTTGACGGTTGGGTTATTTCATACCCGTAGAGGACACACAGTACCCCGGACCCTGCACAGGATGAGCTAAACGGCTAACAATTAAACGCATTCATACCGTGTCTGGTATCAATCTGTGGCCCCAGCAGATGTAACTTTACCTTTTTTTTTCTCCCATTATTTACATCTTAACATTGTTCTTAGGACGATAGAAAAGACAGAGTATTGTTCGACTTAGATGCTTAAACCTAATTAGATGAGGATCGCGCTTCTAATAATCCAAAATCATCGGAATTCACGTCACGTTTTTGTTCTTTCAACGTGTGAAATCATCACAAAAGTTTCGCTTCAAATGACTTTCATCTCACGTGTACAAAAAGTCTCCCATTAAAACCATGTCGGACAGTTTGGGGAGGGTGAGCAGGTGACTTCCACACGCTTTTTATAAAAAGCCATTCCCAACACATTCACGAAGGTAGAATGACGCAAACTGTTGGTGTTGTAAAGGAACTGTACGCATGTTGTCGCAGACTACTAATGATGTGTTGAAAATGTCCTTTTTTAAAGGGTGCACAGCACTTGTTTTTATTTTATTATTTCCTTTTTTTTTTAACTGTCTGTCCATGCTATCTATGTTGCCTGTTCTCTTATTTTATTTTCAGTGTTACTTCATTAAAAAATATGGCATGTACCATAATCAAACTGATATCGGGACAGTTCAGAACTAGTTTTTTTTTTCTTCAGGGTGTTCGTGAGAATGGAGGCGTTGAGCTGTCTTTAAAGGGAAAGTTGAGGCTTTTTTTTTTTGGTGTCAATTACAAAAAAACAATGTTTTTCACCTTGTTTTCCCTCTTTTATTGCTCTTTATTATACTGATCTGTGATGATTATGCAAGTGAATTTTAATCGGGTTTGTTGTAGTAGCAGGAAAAGTGACATTACAAATAAAACGTATTCAAGATAACGGTCCTTAAAAATCTTGTGTCGAGCTCTAGATTGTGGTTTGTTGACCTGTTGAAAAAGACTTCTTAGCTTTCCTTTTAAAAGACGCCGTGTTGATGGGACGACATCGGATCGTGACTTTAAAGGGTCGTCGCCCGTAAAGTACACCCTACGTGATCGTATGGCTTCTGTGTGGCTCATCTGAGGGAGGACTGTAACATGATGTTGTAGTAAAGCTGCTTTTGTTAAGCCTTCTTTTTTTTTTTGGTTGTTCTCTTTGTTGGAGTATAGCAGGCTTAGGTGTTGCTTAGATTTGTGTCCTGTCCCCACCCAGAATTATTATTATTATTATTATTATTAATAACTGTTTCTAACTGCTACATTTACTCAAGTCTGGAAGAGGGAGCACGGCTTAAAAACCCTGGTTAATTTATTGTTTCCCCCGAGGGACTTGACAGTAATCTAAAACCAAGGAAGCGGTCACTCACTGGATTTTCGAAGCGTCGAGATCAAAAACATCGAAAGATCAAACTCTTAATTAAATCAGCTCCCCATGTGTAAAGAAAATGAGAAGAGCTCTGTCGGTAATTTCAGTCCATTTGCAAACATGGCTCTTCGATTACTCTTACTGTAAATAAACTGAGTTGAGTAAGTAAGCCGAGGCTCGTCTGGTTTATGTTGTGTGGAGTTTGTGTCGACCTGATGGAGGCTGGTTACGGCTGGGAGGGTAATTCTGCAACCAATTTCATGCATTTATGTCTCCCCCCCCCCAGGAATTTCCAATAAAATAGAAGAATGCATCTTTTTTTTTTAAGGCAACTATTTGATCAATTTCAAATTGCAGCCCACAGAATCTGACGACGGTGTCTCTTTGTTAAATAAAGTTTAATGGGAGCAAGTTTACGACATTTTTGCCAGGATTGGTGTAAAGTTGTGAAGCGGCCCTGAGACGGCAGTCCACGCGCTGGAAACAAACCTCCGTTGAATCTTTAGTTGCAGGAGGTAGAATCATTCGTGTCCAGCTTACGGAGGCACTGGCGCTCACACAGCAGTCCATCACAAAGTGAAATGTAATGCTGCTGTTTGTTATTGAAGGGACACGTAACGTAGGGGCCAAAAGCCTCAGGCCCCTCATGAAAGCACGTCTAATTTGCTTTTGATAATATCATTTAAGAAATTTTATCAAACAGTTTATCAAAAAAATGTAGACAAATCTCAGAAAATCTTTAATGACAGCATGCACTCGAGCTGGCATGGACTCCACGAGTTTGACTCTTGAGGACCGAAGAAGACAGAGGAGTCCTGACTGTCATGAACGTTCGTCCACAGTCTCCTGACCTCGACCCCGTTGAAAGTGTACAGGTGCACCTGAAGACTGAAAGAGCCAAGCCTTGTGATGTCACAAGAAGCTTTGTGGGGTGACACGAGTCATCTGGTTTTTCCACAAACTTGCGGAGTCCATGCCAGCTTGAGTGCAAGCCGCCGAAAGGGGGGCCGTAACAAAAATACTGAGATATTCTGAGATTTCTTGTTGCCTACAACTATTAACTCCCAATAACTGAGCTGAAATCATCATTTGTAATGAAAAAAATAGTA
Source organism: Lagodon rhomboides (assembly GCA_039737535.1). NCBI lineage: Eukaryota > Metazoa > Chordata > Actinopteri > Spariformes > Sparidae > Lagodon > Lagodon rhomboides. The sequence goes on along the minus strand of CM077805.1, from coordinate 11,791,441 downwards.
TTTTATTCCAAATAAATGCAAAATAGACTTGTGTTTGATAGTCTGAGACTTTTGGACCCTACCGAAGAAATAGCATGGACCAATGACGCACATTGTGCTGGACTGATATTGTTTGGACAGGCCTTTGAAATATATGGAAATCACACGAGAATGCATACAAACCATCATAAAACTCCACATAAAATACATACCAAACAGCGACAAAACAATGCAAGAGAAATATACAAAATTAAAGTTATTGCTGTATTTTAATACCACTAAATGTATAGTATTGAAATATATTACTTTATATTACCCTCTTTTAAATACTGACAAAAAATCAAGTTGGCCACTTTTAGATTGACGATGAACTGATCAACAATAAATGACACTTGACACTTGGTGCAGTGCTGTGAATGTGGGTCAACTGCCTCACATAATGAACACTGTCACCTGTAAATGTTAACAGTTACGCCTGTGGCTTCGCTGTCAGTATGCATGCTGTCAGACGGGTCTATGGCAAACGCCTGCACGCCCTCTTTCCTCCTGCTGTTGTGGGGATGTTCACCAGATGGTGCTACAAGCAAAACTTAACCCGGACCAGAGAGCGTACATTTTGCCTGCCATGACTCATAATGATGTGTTTTTCTCACCATCCGCAGGCTTCCTCGGGGCTTTAAACGACAACTTCTCAGGTGTGTCACATGAAGTCACACATACCTGGATACCTGGGCAAGCATACTATATATCTATATGTGCTAAAGTGCAATAGTGTTGCTCCAGCAGAGGCACCTGTCACGGGGGCCTTTTTCCTGTTTCCACACAAGAAACATGGCTTTCGCAATGTTTTATGACCGTGGCTCGGTTTATATGGCAACAGTGAGTCATTCGAGCTGGTATGCGAGCGTCGCTTTGAGTAGAATTGCAGGAAATGATTCTCGTCGCTATCTGAAATATCTGACAAAACATTAACTAGTCCCACAGGCTGTTGTCTCTGGGAAGGGTTATGGCACTGGCTATCCAAAGAACATCCCCGCCCGGAGTGATATTTTAAAAGCCTCAGTCAGTTTAACATGGTGCATTTCATATTTACAGATATGAGCTCATGCGTGACCCCTGTCTGCTACAGAACATCACAAGTTCACATCATTTTTTTTTATTTTAGGCTCATAATAATAATGACGGGAAGTGGTTTCGCAGTGTTATCTCTTGTGGGTAACAAAAATGGTTAACTGCCTATTTCAAGCTGGAAGTTACATACTCAAACCAAAATACGGGCTGCTCCTTTATCTAGAGTTCAACCTAGTATTGTTTACAGCTTTTTAACTTGGTCGTTGGAAAAACAGGCAGAAGCACGAGATGATTAACTTTAAAGGAGATGTAAATATACCTATACATTTTCTGAAAAAGGTATTTTCCAGCACAATACATACTGGTGGTGAAAACAAATCTTTCTCTGGGACAACACAGACTATAAGTCTAAAGCCACCTCCACAGACTGAAACTTTTGAGAAATACTGTTTTAAATAGAAATATCTGCCTGTAGAATCCCACCATGTGTTGATGTTTTTTAATAACTGGTTGCTCAGATTACCAAATTCCCAGAAATACTGAGGACTCGGAGTCCTCGATGGTAGCTGAGGGCCCTGCCAACATGTAGTAGGACGCCGGCAGTAACCTTTAAAATTGGATAGTGGCCTGCTTAAGTTAGGATTTATTATACGTGGTGTCTGTAGAGCATCTAGCTTACTTCAAGAACTGTTTTTAAACATTAGCCTCATTTATGCAAAATCAAGAAAGGACTTGATCGACATGGTAACACTTCACTATAACCTCTCTATAATCAGTATATAAACAATTAATGAATGTTATATAACACACCTGGATTATATAACGTAGTAAACAGATATAAGGACATTTTTAAATAAAGTTTTGGCAGGAAGTAGGCCTGGTAACTTCTTTGAGTCTCTGCTGGCAGTGGTCCAGAACATAACTCTATGACAAGTCAAGTTTGCCGCTAGCTGTAGCCTTATTTGAAATATAATGTGCTTACACTATTGAGCTTCAGGGGTGGAGGTGGATTTTGTCCCATGCTAACAGTTCCCCCTTGTCTCCAGTCTTTATGGTAAGCTAAGCTAACCCGCCATCTCGATGTAACTAACTTATGGACAGAAATGAAACTGTCTAATTTGTTAAGTGGGCAGATTTTGTTACATTTGGGCTGAAGCAGGCTAATGGATTTCTCCTGAATCATTTATGATAAGCTAAGCTAACTGGTGGCTAGTAATGGGCAATATGAAACAATATAACGGTTGACTGCTGAGCTTTGGTGGCAGCAAATAGATTTTAGGTGTTCTCTGGGTCTCTATGGTAAGCTATGGTAAGCATGTAGGCGATTATGCTGCCTGTGGACAGAGCCAGGTTAGCTGTTTCCTCTTGCTTCCTGTCCAAATTGTAAGCTAAACTAATGTGCCCTTAGCCATAGATTTATTGACAGATATGAAACTTATATAGTGTGTTAACTCAGCTTTAGAGGTGGTAGGTGGATTTTGTTGGTGGAGCCAGTTAGCTGTATCCTGTTATTTTCTGTCCAAATGGGAAGTTAAGCTAACTGGCTGCTAGCTAATATCAATAATATAATGCAAAATAATGTGTTAAGTGGTGAGCTTTATGGGTGGTAAGTGGATTGTTACCTTTGGTCAGAGTCAGGCTAACGTTAGCTGTTTTCTCCATGTCTTTATGGTCAGCTAAGGTAGCCGGCTGCTAGCTATAGCATTATGGATAGATTTGAAACAATATCATGTATTAACTAGTGAGCTTTAGAGGTGGTACAGGGATTTTGTAACTGTTGGACAAAGCCAATAAGCTGTCTGCTGTTATTTTGTGTCCAGATTGGAAGACAAGCTAACTGGCTGTTAGCTGGAACCTCATATTTAACGGGCCAATATGAATAAATATAATGTGTTAACACTCCGGGGGTATTTTGTCACCTTTTTACAGAACCAGCTAGTTTCCTCCGTAAATCATATCTTTAAGCTAAGTTAACAGGCTGCTAACAGTAATGGACAGATATGAAACAGTGTAATGTGTTAACTAGTGAGCTTTAGAGGCAGCAGTCAGGCAAAATGCTTCATCCCGATTCCTGCCTTCATTATGAGATAAGCTAACTGGCTGCTAGCTGTAATGGACGATATGAAACAAAATAATGTGTTAACTAGTGAGCTTTAAAGGTGGGAAGTGGATTGTGTTACCTTTGGACAGAGTCAGGCTAATGTTAGCTATTTTCTCTGAGTCTTAATGGTAAGCTAAGCTAACCAGCCACTAGATGTAGCCTTATGGAAGGATATGAAACTACATATTGTATAATCTGGTGAGTTTTAGGGGTCGTAGGCGGATTTTGTTACCTTGGGATGGAGCCAGTCTACTGTTTCCTCCTGTTTTCAGCTCAGATGTTAAGCTAAGACAACCAGCTGCTAGCTGTATCATTCTGGACAAATATGAAATTATATAATGTGCTAACTAGTGAGCTTAAGAGGCAGCGGGGGTAGTTTATTACCTTTGGACAGAGCAAGGCTAGCTGTTTCTCCATTTCTGGTCTTGATGGTATCATAAGCCAACCAACTGCTAGCTTTAGCCTTCTATTTACTGGACTATTGATGATACTGATGGTTTCCCCACAACTATTTTTGTAAACTATTTTGACCCAAAAAGTCATTGCATTCAGTCAACATGGAGTTGAAGTGAAATTTGCACATTTAAAAAGCATGCTTCTAACAATATAGGCTCAATCTGTGGACTTTCTTGTGGATGTATTTCCAAAAATAACCATGAGGGTTAACTGACACAGACATGTGTAATTTATCATGTAACCAAATAACAATACAGAGCCCACAACTACAGTGATTACTGCCACAGATGACGTAAAAGCCAACATCCTAAACATAGCCCTGCTCCTCTGACCGGACGGATCATCTCGCACTGTGATCGCTGACTGCAGGTGAAAAACACTCTCGTCACATGCCGCTAATGTTGAACCGACAGTTGATGACAAAAACATCCTGTTTTGGCTGTCGCGTGTCATCGGCATCAGCACTTATCTGAAGCCTGATAGCAGTGTTGGCCGCTAGTTGAGGTATACGGTGGTTTTTGAAGTTGACAGCGTGTTATAACGGCGTGCTTATTATGAGAGCTGATGGTTTTTTCTTTTTCTTTTACCATCTTTCTTTACCTGCATTATTTCCCTCTTTTTTATTTTTATTTTCTCTCAATTCCCAATGTTTTTTTTACATTCCCCTACTACCTTTCTTTCCTCTCCTATTGTACCATGCTAATCTACCTATTCGTGTATTCCTCTCTTTCTGTCTTCTTTTCCTCTTCCTCCTTTACCTCCTCTAATTTCCTTTCTTCCTCTCCTCTCCTCTCTTCCTCATCCTCTCCTCTATTTTTTCTTCTTCCCTCTTCCCCTCTTTCTGTCCTATCCTCTTTTAGTTTTCCCTCCTCATCTCCTTTTCATCTCCCTCCTCTTCTCCCCTTTTTCTCCTCCTTCTCTCACTTCCCTTTCTCCACTATGCCCTCCTTTCTCTCCTCTTCTTCTCTGTCCCTTGCCATTCTTTCTTTTCCTCACCTTCCTCCCCTCTCTCTTCCCTTCTTTCTCCCATTCCTCTTCCTGTTCTCTCCTCTCTTCCTTTCCCTTCCCTCACCTCACTCTCCCTCTTCCTTGTCCTCTCCTTTACCTGTCATCTCTTATTATCTCATTCTATATTCCTCTCTCCTCTTCCACCCCCACTCTTCCTCTCTCTCACTTTTCCCTCCTCCTCCTCCTCCTCCTCCTCTGTCCCACTGCAGATGAAGTGGAGGGGGACTGCAGTCAGCACCCTCTCACCTGAACCCTGCTGCTGCTGTTATATAACCATCCTTGTTACTCTCCCATGCGTTAAAAACAAAAGTCAGCCAGCCTGAAGGGAATCCCTCCTTTGACCACACCAGGTGTCCGGGACGACTTCAGTCTCATTCTGTGTCTCTGTGACTTTTTTTTTGTTTTTTTGAAGAGTTAGATAAGGTAAAGGATGATCCCAAAAAAAAAAAAATCCTGATGTTACACAAGGCAGCTGCTGCAGTGGAATACTAATGCAGGCTGTGCTAAGTTTGCAGTAAATGTAAATTAGGAAATGGAGCTATTCAGCCATTTTATTATTTAGAAGTTTGAGGAGGTATTGATTCTATTCTTTCGTAGTAAGAACCGGTTAATCCGAGCTACTATGTATGAGTTTTACGCTGGACTTAGAGCAGAGTCAACACATGTCACAGTCATGTGTGTGTGTGTGTGTGTGTGTGGTGATGATGGGGATTCCTCTCTTGCGGGCCGGTGAGTTTTCCATCCATGGCGGGAACAGCCTGTCCCGAGCCATCCTTCCACTTCCGTGCTCTTTCTCTCTATATAACAGCCACTGCAGACAAGGTTAGAAAGGCGTGTGTGTGTGTGTGTGTGTGTGTGTGACTTTATGTGCTTGTATAGGCCCCTGAACGTAAAGGGATGGGCGCACTGGATTGAGGCGTCAGCCCGGTCACATTTTATGTAAAATACCTGTGCGGTGTTTGACTAGTGGCAGATTTTTAACCTTTGTGCTGAAGTAAAAAAAACGTCCCTCCTCCCTCATTCCTCATATACCTTTTCTTTGCTCCTTCATGCCAACGCAAACACTCAGAAATCAGCCCGGACTCGTTCAGAAATCTTCGTCCCTCTCCTCCTCCCTCCGGTTATCTCCTGATGAGGGTGACGACGGTACACGTTTTATAGCTACATAACAAAATCAAAGTGCGGTTTTGGATAGGAATCTACAAGTACCGTGTGACTCTCTCCCCTGGAACAAATATCCTTACTCCTGACTAACATCTCCCTGTGGTCGGTGATGAGGTTATCAGGGCAAATAAATCAGGCCTGACACTCTGCCACTTTGTTTTGTTTGGATCGGTGATCAGATCCTTGAAATAATTACGTTTCAGCGCTGATCTTGACAGATGCTGAAAAGACACACCCAAACACACACACACTTGTACGACTGTACATACAGTCGTTAGGGGCATGCTCGCCCAGCAGTGTTGAATGTAAATAATTAACCGTCTCCCTTCATTGGATTTCTTCATGGGGCCTTGAGCAGGAGAACCACCACCCAGACATGAAGATAAGCCCACGACTGTGCACCAAGAGACGACACGCTACTGTATCAGAGGGAGTCCCGCCTGCGTAAGTCATGCTGCTGCTGACAATGCGGATCAATAACGTGTCAAACAGTGTGCTGATAGCGAGGTTTCAGCGCTCAGGGTTCAATATGTCTTGTCTGTTTGGCTTGAGTGGGTTTCCAAGGAGAGATTAGATTAATACAGGCAGGTGATTGGCGATTTGGGACGCGAGGTCGAGATGGCTGGCAGAACACATTTCAACTTTTCAGGATCATTAACATTGATTCCCCCTGTGAGAAATGGTCTAATCTAAGAATGGAGTTAGTGCATTGTAAGGATGATTCAAAGTTTCAAACCTGTGAGTAGAGACAAGGACTTTCAGTCAGAGGATTTAAGCCTGCATGTACTGACGCGAGAATTTTTGGTCTTCTTGAAGTAATAGTGACGTGGAGTTTCTCAAGGGTCTGTTCTCGGTCCTCTTCTAGAGAACTTTGGGCATTTTAAGCCATGCTTGCTCAGTCAGTTGGTTGGTTAATTAGCAACCATTAGCATGCTATTCACTAAACTAAGCTAGTGGATATGGTAAATAACATTTTTTTAATAACTTTATTTATGATACAGAAACAAACAGTGACAGATTCAAAGCTGTTCAAGTTCCTTCCACAAACATCAAAATTACACCTCCTATCTACATATTTAACCTCAAATTAACACAAGAATATGATGGTTATTATCATTCAATCAAACTTTATTTATATAGCACCATTCAAACAATTCAAAATATAATTAAAGGACTTTACAGGTGACTGAAAAAAACTGGGGATATTAAGAAAATAGGTTCGGAGACTAATGTACACCAATTACATTAAAATGAATAGTTAAAAAGAATAAAAGACAAGAAAACAAAACAAGCAATGAAATACGAAATTGCATGTGAAAGTTGATTTGTTGCTTGTTAGCAAGATGAGGTTAGCATTTAGCTCAAAGAAGCTCTGCACCTTGAGTAGAGCCTCACAGAGCTGCTAGTATGAGTTGTTGCTTAAACAAAAACAACTTAAAACATTTTGCAAGTGGAGAAAGGGATAATCATTCAGTAGTTTAAGCTTTATTAATATTTACTGACTAATAATATTATAAAAACTAATTGGAAAATGTGACTGATTAAGGCCCCCAAAGCCCCGAATTCATAGAAACATCAGACAGAGACGAGGCAGGTGTGACGGCAGGTAGATTAGCAGCGAGCACACACTTTAATCAGCCTCAGGAATAAAGGAAAGGTGTGCGGTTGGCAGAAGGTGTACACTTAAAAGGATTTGCTCGGCAAAACTGCACACAGAGTTCGATCGTGGCCCAGTCACAGATAGATTTTCACACGCACAAAAACCACGCTGCCCTGGCGCACTGTCAGCCGCGTCTGGCGGAGACGATATGATAACCACATAACCAGCGCTGGTTGTCATCGGGTCATTAAGATGATTACACCCTGAACATCTTGATAAACACCATTAAATCTCCAGCTTTCGCACGATAACACTTGCGAATTCATCAGTATTCATCATAGCACCCGATGTGACCTGATCCGCAGCAGATGTCACTGAGCAGCGAACGCCCGCCTCGGAAATGAATCACACAGTTTCTTCACAACACAGTGATGTCACTTGAATTGCAGCCATACAGTACTCTCCCTCCCTCCCTCCCTCCCCCTCCCTCCCTCTCTGTCTGTCTGTATTCAGGTCACCTTTTCTTGCATAACAGCTCATTCATAAAACAGCACCACACTTCAGGGAAGGGATGAGGAAAAGACTCTGCTGAGACATATAGAAAGCGTCCACACAGGGAGGGTTTTGCTGCAGTGTTAAATAGCTGTGTCACGTCACGCCATGGTGCAATGTACTTACAGTAACAGCCAGATTGGAAAAACCTTGTGTCTTTATTGTTAAGTTAGCGAGAGTTTAGCTAGTGTTTTTGCTATATGTGCGTTTCCAGTAGAGGCTGGTCGGACAGGGTGTGAAACCACAGTCCAGCTCTGTTCTACTGTACTGAAAGAAATGTCTATGTAAGGGATTTAAAGGTGCACTGTGTAGTTTTGGGAAGAAATTCTAATCGGACGAGAAAGAAACAAACTAGATAAACAAATTGTCTTTGTTTGGAACATTTTGGAACGTCTGGTATTTAAAGGTGCACTATGTCAAATTTTAATCAGAAGAGAAAGATCTTCATTGACTGTTTTTTTTTTATGCCTAAACAAACTGAATAAACAAACTCTTCGTTTTCGTGACTGAATAAACTGAATAGTTTCATACTGTTTTACATTGTTTACATGTGGCGGACCCCGACAGCTTTCTAGCTTCAAACAGTGTTCTGGGGGCCTTATTTTCCTCTTGAGAGCAGCTTGTTTATTCAGTTATGGGAAAAAAAAACATCTCTGAGTTTGTATTATTACCACACTAATATTGTAAATATTCAGAGTTTGAATTTCTTCTCCCAAACTACATAGTGGCCCTTTTCAAAAATGATATCTGAAATGTGAAAAGGTGATTAAACATAGATAATATGGTCAAAATAAAGTTACATAATGCCTCGAAAAAATGATAAAACATTAACACACTATGATGAGATAAAACATTAGCTTCAAGGGGAAATGAAAGCAAAGTTACTACTCTGATGATAACTAGATGAGTTGTTTTGAGAAGTTTACCACCTCCGCTAAACATTTCTTGGAGAAAACCGTAAAAGAAATAATGAATCTAACTGAATATAAATGAAATGTTTTGTATGCCCTGAGGGAACTGGAAGATGTGACAAGAGCAGGAAAGAAACTGAGCAACGTGCACATTATAAAGAAAATCACTCCAGGGAAAGAGACTACATCATACTATAGTGAAAGTGAAATGCTGCGGAGAAGCTCACCAGCGGACACCATCATACATTCTGCTAACATAAAAAACAACCCCAGGAAGTAAATAAACTACAATTACTACAGCCAATGAGTCATCCTTGGGCTAAACAAACAGAAGGAAGAATGTTGCAATCCACTGCAACTTGGAAGTTGATAGTTTTCAAGTAGGTATTCCAGACTTCCGATCTAAACGCCTCCCAGTGCCTCCAGTTCGGAAAACATGCAGCAGCTGAGGGCAAGTATCTGAACTTCCACCGATCGTCTTAATGAAAACGGGGACAACCACTGTAGAGTTATTTCTGCACGTTTCACAACACAAACACTACATAAAGTAAAAATGTATTTAAAAAAGAAGATAATTCTGCCCACTGTTCACTGTGTGAGCCGCCGTATAGCTGTGACGTCAGTGAACTCGGGGCTAGACGGATCTTGCCTCAGTGCCTGTTTGCAGGATGATATGTTGGCAGTTGGTACATGTCGCAGGCCTACGCTCGCTCTTGAAATGTCTACAAAATGTGTCACATCATGCTCGCATTACATGTTTATGACCTGACTGTGGGGTGCCAAGCCAGTGACTGCAGTTCGAGACTACGTGGCACCGCTGGATGTTTTCAAGGAAACATCTGGAGAATGTCCGGACGTGTTTGTGGCGACAAAAACGGACATCTCCAGTCGTGTTTGTGGCGACCAACACAGATGTTTAAAGCCAAAACATGATGTTATCTGAACCCTAACCAAACTTTTGTGCCTGAACCTAAACAGAGCTCAAGCGTTATCTCAAGAAACAATAGAAAATGTAACTTAAAGAAACGTCAGGAACACCTGTGGCTTCTGACTCAATGACCTTTCCATTTCCAAGAGCAGAACAATGACATTCAGTTTATGGCTAAACCTTCAGAACAGCTGATGGTACAGGTACTGTGAAAACTTTAAAAAGAAGTTGTCAGGTATAATATGAGTCACTGTAGTCAGTGGGTTGCTGTGTGCTGATAGATCTGTTGCATGACAACAATAGACCAGCCTCTTAACAATGTCCGGGTACATGTGAGGCTCGCCTCCTGTTGATAGTTCAATAACGCGTGTTCAGACAGGTCTCCTTGTTTTGCCCACACGCGGAAGGACATAAAATTGATGTTTGTAGTACATTAATTTAACCGATGATTTTCATGACATTCGTTCAATGTCACCGACTTTATTTCCTGGCCTTGCGAATGTCAGTGTGAGGGCAAAACAAAAACAAGACCTGTCAAAGCAGGCAGTATTGAACACCATAATGGCCGACTGTCTGCCCATGCAGGGTGACTTTATAGGTTTTTCCTGCTTTTGTGCGAGCAGAATTGATGATCCTGTTGCTCTGCTCTTTAAACATTTTGGAACTTCTAGCATTTAAACTGACCTTAAAGGTCAACACAATTTCATACTGATTTACTTTGTGTAGATGTGGCAGACCCCGCCACCTTTCTAGCTTCAAACAGCGTTCTGGGGACCTTATTTTCCTCTGAAAACAGCTTGTTTATTCAGTTATGGAGAAAAAAAACAATATTTGAGTTGGTATTATTACATCGTTAATGTTATAGATATTAGAAATCTGAGTTTGCATTTCTTCTCCAAACCTACATAATGTCCCTTTAAGTAGACTATGTTTTTCCACAGTTGGCTTGCTTGTTAAGTTTACAAGTTTTTTCATGTTGACTTTTTGAGCCCTGAGCTCAGACATCCTCACCCACACAGATGAAAGTTCAGGACTGGATTATGACATTACAAGATGGATTTTCTTTGACTTTCTGCTAATCCGTAAAGCTTTAAAACTTGTCAGTTCTATCTCACTTTTTAAACACCTTTTGCATCTAAAAATAGTTTCCTTTTAAATGAGTGTGTGATGAGGGTTCAGGGCAGCTCTCAGGTAAGTGAAGAGGTTTGATTTCCTCCTCGTCGCCTTGAGTTGCCAACCACGGGCCTTCGTCGCAGTCACATTTCGAGTCCACCTATATTTTCTGCCCATGTGTCATCAACGCTGTGGGTTTTTTTTTTTTTTTTTTCTCAGACAACTTTCCCACATTCTCACTATCACTGTCTGGCTTTGTTTATGCCTCTTAAAGCCCAATCTTCACATGATTATAGAGTGTCTGTGTTTTTGTTCTACCTCGAGGAGACAGAGGCGGCATTGTGAGGGAAGCGTTGACCCAGAGGTGGCCTTAAGAAGTCTGAGCTAACATTACTCAGTGAAGTCTTATTACTTTTAAGAGCATCATAAAATAAGTTTGCACATTTATTCTTTTACATTTATTTATATTCCCGTTTCTTTTTATTGATCTGCCGATAAAAAATAAGCTGTGACCTCGCCCCATTCTTCCCCGCCTTTCTGATTGCACCAGGTAATTCATCCCTAAGTAATGTTTACCCGTGTTGAGTCTATTTTGTCCCAGCTATCATAATGACAGGCTTTAATGTGCACCAACAACCCTCCATTGTGTCCCTCGGCCCTCACAACTGACTTATTGTCATCCTTGCATCGGCAGCCTTTGAGACCTGTATTTATTCCGTTGTATAAACTGTTAAGAGAGATGTTGATGTGAGTTTTCCACAGTGATCTCACAGGGCACAGGCTGGAAAAAGTCGTTCAGACCTTCTCCATACAGTCGCATCCTTACTTAGCGCTCATTTTTATAGTTGTTGATGCTAACGTCCATGCCAGGCAGCCTAATCTGAGCAGCAGTACTGTCTGTGTTGCTTCTCTGATAAACTCACTGTACACTACCCATAACTGGATATCGGACAGACAAAGTTATCATATGAATTGATTAGTTGGTGAACAAAGGGGAGCGTTTAGCGTTTAGCTGCTAAAAAACCCCAGATATTTCCCTTTCGAGATGGTGGAGACCAAAACGGAGCAAAAAAGAGAGTGAATATTGGATTCTCTGATATTTACTCCAAATACAATGCATATTCAAATTCCAACAGAGCTCACTGTGGACGGTTTCATTCAAATTGTTTCTTCAATGCTCAGTTCCCTGAGCAAGATGTAAGATCCTTATGGTGGGCCAACTCTGGCCCACAGGCCCCAATTCAGACAGTTCAGTGGATTAGCCTTATTCAGTACTCTATTGTCTTGGGTACTAATTCTGCAAAAGAGAAGTTGAATTTAAGATTACTAATGGTACATTAGAAGTAGCACTAGAAGTTATTGAGAAAATGGTAATTTTAGTTTACCCAGAAGTAGAGGCTGTTTTAGCCTCCTTAAGAGGTAAAAGTTAAACTCCATGAAGCTGCCTCTCAAATCATTTCTGTTTCTTCTGTTCCTGCTTTGTCATGGTGCCGGTGGTTCCCGCCATAAAATGGAACAAAGAAGAGGACAACGAAGCAGTAATTGGCTAGCGAGCTATGAGACAGTTTATCCACACTCCCAAAAAGGGAGTGATATTGGGACCACCAGTTCACTAATAAGCTTTCGCCAGTGACTGAATCTCCTACCACTGGGCTAACAGTGATGGATTTAAGATGAAGATATTAATGTTTTCTTATAGTTTCGATGACACTAACACTATAGGTTCATTACCAAGCAGAAAGCCTCAGGCTCTCTGAACACTCTGTTCCCACAGTGGTGAAGAAACACCTTCATGGAGGGCACAGATCAATTTTCAGAGGCGTCACAGGCTCAATATACAACAGTGACAGCAGCTCACATCAATCTTAGGAGCCTTGGACAACTGTCTGAACCGCGCTTCATCACTGGACGAGCTCCATTCCACGAAAACATTCACCTCACCCCGAGTCTATGAAAACAAACGCCCGATCTCTGTTTGTCATCGTCAATATAAGCCGAATTTACCAGAGCTTAATTGGTGTCTAATTGTGGAGACATTATGGGAAAACAGATGGCCCGGTCTAAAATTAGCCTGATGGCAACTGCATGATTATCCATTCACTAAATTTAGGAGGGAATAGACGATGCCTCATTGTCGTCATCTTGTCCAGAATTATACGTTACAAGACATTTCAGCTTTGTGGCTCTAATTTTCCTCTCTGGCAGGAGGCCATTCCCACACATGCCTCACGCCTGAAAGCTTGACGCTGAGGTCAAAGAAGAGACTTATGGGTGAGCTAATCAGCTCAGGATTTTATAATCGGAGTTGGCCGCAAACACTGCGTGGATCACAGGCCATCGAAGACGCAGATTAGACTTCCATGTGTGTGAGAGTATTTCTGTCTCCGTGTGTGTGTACTTCTATAGATCCTTGTGTACATACTGTGGTGAAAATGTGCGATGGGCTATATGTATTTGTGTGCGTACCCTGAGCCCCTCCGTCGTCAGGAAGCAGATGTCCTCTGGCCGTCCTGGCGGGGCGAGGACGGCGATGGGCAGACGCTCACTTCTGGATCCTTCGATCCTCCATCTGTCCTCCGATGTGAGCCAGGAGAAATGGGATCCTTCTATTGCCCCTCACACCTCGGCTAAAAAGGGGAACCTCTTAATTGCCCTCCTTTGCTATGCAAGGGAGATGATGATAAACCACTTTGAGGAGCACGATGACAGGACGATTTATTTCCCTCTGAGGTGACTGATGCCATTGAGATAACATGACGGAGCATCTGTTGTTATATCTGGGAGCAGGACTCTAATTTTAGACCGTTATAAATTACTTACCACCATATATCATATGCAAATGACACTACAATTCTATAAATATATTAATTTTCGAGCGCGTCTCCCTTCCCCCCGGTAACATTGATCAAAATCCTCTAAAAAGTGCATTAATCCTTAATCCTCAGAAATGTCACTTGCAGTGTATAATCTGATTTTTTTTCAATCACTTTTGGACTTAGGTTACCTCTTAATCCATCAAATACACAGTTACTTGAGCCATATTTAACAATCCAGTTCATTCAAACATTTCCTATCATCCACAGCTGTTGTGTTCATCTTTTATATTCCTTTATCTAGTTGTCTACGTCACGTGGATGTCTGTTTGTGTCTTCATGAGGCGTGCTTCCTGTATCTGTTTTTACACTTGTTACGGCCCACGAATTATAATTTCATCCTCGCGTCATCATGATCATAATCGCGTCGGTGTAATGTCAGTGTAAACCTGCTATAAAAAGAAGACGACGATGCCGTTTGACCCGCAGTAACACAATGACCTGTGGGCTTGTTGTATTATCGGTCACACGCGGGTGACAAACACTGTTGTTAAAATGATAACATGACCTGCGCGAGTAGTGATTATTTCTGGGTAATCTGGTGAGCGCTCATTCCCATAATTTACTCAAGATATGTGTGCAACTGTCTACTGGGGGTGGATTTGGGTGAAAGGGGTTATCAGGGTAACAAGATAACATTTGGATATTTCACATTCATATATTTTATTTATTTAATAGATAAAAGTGTTACAATCAAGTTTAATACTGTAATGTTTGTTATAAAGTTACATGAAATGTAAGACAAGAGAAGTATTGTTTAATGTATCACTTTGTTTTTGGTAGCCATTCTTCCTGATCAACACTAACTTTAATATCTGATACTGTGATACTACGTGTATTCGGTTGTCACATTTTGCAAGCACACCGTCTTCCACAGCCCGGCAGAAGGCCGACAGATAAGATGAAGGAACGTCGGCAGCAAAACTTGGTTATCTTCACAAACAAGTGGGACTGTCTCAACGTTTTGACCGACATGATCAATCCCATTCCATGATCGATCTTTGTCTCCTGGAAGTCATTCGAGCTTTTGATGTTATCTGCATGGTTGCGACATGTGATCATCTGTGGCCTGCAGGTCCAAGGTGAGCTGAGGGGGAGGGGGGAGGAGGAGGAAGCACCTGGACGCAGATTTATCTATGTGTGATCTATGTGTCATCCACAAACGCACTCTCCTATGTCAACATCGAACCATGGTCGGATTATCTAATGCATCCCATGCCACTTATGAGTTACATAATTGAAACGGTGACTGTGATTAATCGGTGAATGAGTTACGTCTGCTTACAGTTTTCTAAAACCCCACCTGTGGAGTGGTTACCAAGGGAAGGGACGGTTGTTTTTCATTGACCATAAATGATGCGAGGCTCACATGAACCGAGCGACGCCATGGGCGTGCCATCAGATATGATTGGAGACAGACCCTCGTGTGTTTAGTCGGGAGCAGCAGGAAGGAGTGGTGTTTGTGCTCAGTGACAACTTCTCCTAAACAGGCTGTATTGCACCACTGCGACCTCTGACCTCACACTGAAACGCGTTTCAGTCAAAATACCTTTACACGTCTGCTTAAATGACTGTGAAAATTGTTCTCACATTAACTGGGAGGGAAAATAACCTCAGTGCTGATGTAAACTCACCGAAAGATGGGAGTCGACGACTGATTACCCAACACGCTGGATTAGATGTAACTGTCCCATGACCCATCGAACGTGCGGTACGTGATCTTGTGCAAAGTTTGACCGAAAACACGACCAAAACATGAATGCAAAGAAAGTAACACTGAAGTGTTCAGCTTAAGCTACTGGTACACTTCTTTTTTTCCAAGCCACTGATGTTTAAACATAAAAAAAAAAAAAACCTGCATGTACGTTCTAGTTTTATTTCGGCTAATAAACGGTGACACACTGTGCCATTACACTGAAACAGGAACTTAAAACATGGAACTCCCCAAGGAAAACTCCCATAAGAGTGCAATAAAAATGTCATGGCCGACTGCTTTGTGACAAATACATGAGATTATAACAGGGCTGGTTTTATTTGTTAGCGCTGAATGGCATTATTACTGAGACTGTGGTTTAATCATTTTAGGAGTGGTGAGGCTCCAAGCCTGGAGGGTTATTATGACTAATATGGCATTCCTGACATGTTTTGGGGAGTTTACGGCTTTGATTACAGAATCGATGCTTTACACCCTGCTAAGGTAAAAACAAGGTGGGGATTGCGTGTGTTGAGATTGAACCTACAACCTTACATTTCCGGGAAAATCTCTCTATATACTTGTGTTTCATTTGAATTGACACGGGGGGGAAAAAAAATCAGGTGTCACCGACAACATTTAATATGGCTCTGTTTTACTCGTGTGTCTCAATAAGCCGGCATGAAAAATACCAGACCATGAAACTAAAGCAACGAAATGGAATTCCGGACGTCATTAAAGGGGCTCTACGTAACAAGTTGTACTTATGTACACATATAAGTCACTTTATGTGAGCGGATTGCAACGTGTCGTGAAAAATGAGACCCATCTCTCTTGGTTGCCTACAAGCCTGTGGACGATTTGTGATTGGTTTACGAATGGAGACTGTTAACATAAACTGACGACACAACACAGAAGTTCCACAGAGCCCCGTTGATGCTTTATCATTTTCATGGGGACAGTCTTTATTCACACCTATATTCTATATATATATTTTAAGATTTTGGAAGTATTATTTTAACTGGTCGCTTTAATTTGATCACATTATCTATGTTTAATTACATTACATTTTACGACAAGCATCCAGCGCGACAGAGGTTTCTTTAACTTCATCATTTACACCTGCAGCATATCAAGAGAGTTTCTGCTAATCGCTGCTAACTGTAGCTGCCATTAGCTAGCTAGCTCAGTAAGCCATGCAGCTAGTGGTCTGGAGTGGGAGCTCAAGAGTGGTATTCTGTTATTAATTCAACATCATTTTTGACTTTTAAAAACAAAAATTCTCACATTTGCTTCTTTAAATCTTTTTTTATTTATTTTTTTTTAACTATGCACCACAGGAACATCAAGGCTGAAGACACCTGCATTTGTTCCGAGGACTTCGGGGATTGCCAGTAACCTTGGTGGCATTATATTAGACAATTATGTCTTTGTTTAGGCTGGTTGCAGTACTTTCAGACTAAATCTGTTTAAGTCCTGAGTGAAGGATCATTGATTAATCCTTTTCATGAACATCCTCAGCAGTGGTTACACACTCTTTAAGTAGCATACTTAATAAAAATGGCCCCTGTGTTCTGCAGCAGTCTGCTACAGATGTGCACGAATTACGCATTTGTTTATTATCACTGTTTTGGACCAGAAGCGTGGCTCCGCCCACCGAGACCGGCCCAGCCAATGAGCTCGTCGCTGCCTCAAAGGAGTGATCCGTATATCTGAACCTCCGGCCTGCCTGTTCATTGTACTGAGTCAGCGGCCATGCGCAAATGGGTCCAGAGGAGGGCTGTGCTGTGTAGGCTGTAGTCTACATAAGATCTGTGCCTGCGGGGCTGCACACTCACTGCCGACTGGAAATCACGGGCATCAGCCGGAGACTTGACTTGCGTTTTTTTTCTCTTTTCTTCCGAGACGCACTGTGTTTTTTTCAGGAGGAGAACATAAATCCCGGACAAGACTGACGGCTACCATTGGGATCTCTCCAACAACCCCTCCTCCTCTGATTCCCGACCATCTCGGACCACGGATGCAGAGAGCAGCAACGATGCGGCGGCTCTGCTGTTAACTCTCTGGGACCCCCCCTCCTCTTCCTCCTCCACCTCCTCCTCCTCCTCCTTCCTCCTCTCAGAGTGTTTTTGCCGGTTTTATCTTTAAAAAAAAGGAGGCCAAACGAAACCCCACAATGAAGCTCAAGCCGAACCAGACCAGGACATACGATGGCGAGGGCTTCAAGAAGCGAGCGGCGTGTCTGTGTTTCAAGAACGAACGCGAAGAAGAGGTAAGAGGTCCCGCAGTGTAACGTTGTGTAGAGCTGGACCATGAGAGCAGAGAGGTTGTGTATGACTTTGTGGCCTAGTCATCCCCCCTAGTCTGCACCCCGTCATTCAAACAACACATGGGCGATTGTGAATAAAACTGTCGTTCATCTTTAATAATGCGCATGGGTTTTGATTCATGGCGTCGCCCGCTATAGGTGTAGCCGTAAGCGCACCGCTTTTCACTTTCACCCTCAATGTCACTGTTTTGGTTTTGTGTTGATGCTGCTGATGCGCCTTGAGCCATCCAGTTTAGGCTAGTTTGAGGAGCACGTCGAGAAGGGAGAGAGGAAAAAAAAAGGGCTGCTGTCGAGGTAGCTTCATTTAGCGGCGAGCTACTAACGGTCGCCGCTTTCAAAATAAAAGTCCCCCGCTTAGAACCCAATTCTAAACCCCATTGGGGTGCAATGTGAAGCTCTTATTTTGACGACAACTTCGCCCTGTTTCCTGTCAGCTTCCTGCTAGCTTGAGGCAGCTATCGGAGGGGGCGAGGCGCTCCGCCGCACGCTTCCTTTAATAGCGGGGGTTTAACATCGGCGTGTGTTGACTGAGGAGGCGAGAATATGGGCCACGGGTCTATAATTAAATAAATCTATCAAGTGTCGCCACATCTAATACCACGGCAGGGGAAGCATCCATGACCAGACAGTGGCCATTCATGATTATGCAGCATCCCGCCGGCCTTGAACGGGCAGCTGCGTAGCAATTATGTGGATGGGGATTTAAAGGGGCCTTTACCATGTAAATAATGAATACTGGGTGACAGACTCATGTTGTTGTTGTGTCTCAAAGAGTCTTCTAGGTGATAGACAATACAGTAGACCCACTTTTAAAAAGGCTTTACCGTAGCTCCCTGTAGTATTTTACACCCCAAACCTAGTTGTAAGCTGTTAAGGTTCACAGATATAAGGGTGTCACAAGAGACAACACAACATATTGTCAAACTGTCCTCGACATGTTGTGTTTTTGGTAACTCACTTATTCATTTTTCTCGAAAAAAAAAAACAAAACAAACTATTAGGCAACAATACATTTTTACCAGAACTGAATAATCAAGCTGTTCTCGAAAGGAAAATAAGGTCCCCAGAACAATGTTTGAAGCTCGAAAGGTGGCGGGGTCCGCCACATATAAACAAAGTAAAACAGTATGAAATTGTGTTGTCCTTTCTGGTCAGTTTGTCTGTTTAGGCATCAAAAAAATCAGTCAGTGAAGATCTTTCTCTTCTGATTATGATTTCTTCCACAAAACTACATAGTGCACCTTTTAAATGTAAGTGACTTAGGGTGAGTTTGAAACTTAAACAAATGGATTCAGATACACATTTTCCCCGTCTTACTCCTTTGCCTATGTCAGCCTGGGGAAGTTTTGTTTTATATGGACCCGGTTATATTGAGTTTAGGTTTTCAGTTCTGGGTTACCCACAAGTTATTTGTGTTGTCACGATACTGGAATCTATAACTTCAATACAATATCTTGAGAAATACTTATGCGTACCATTTTCAATACCGCAGGGAAATTTAAAGAACATTGAGGGCACAAAACCTTTGATTTTCATTAAAAGATAAACATAACGACGATGCACGACTTTTCTTTTGTTAGCTTGCAGCAGAGAACAGCAGACACGCTGTATATTAATCATCTAATATCACACTTTTTTTTTTTTTTTAAAACATCCATGCTTTCTATTTGGATGAAGCCTTTGTAACTAATGAGCACATGTCAACTCACTGTCAGTAAAGGGAGAGGATGAGAAAGCTCAGCTGGTACAGATATTTTGATGCAGCAGAAAAAACGACTCTTAAAACCGTTTCAAATATTCAGAATAGATATGCATCAACGCTACAAGTTATTCTCACATTTATCATGTCTGGTAAGTTACCTGATCCTTTGTGGGGCCAATAATAACCATCTGTCCGCAATACTAGCAAGTCATTATTTATGTCCAAACATCAGGACCGCGTCTCTGTTCTTGTGGCATATTCTTGCCCGTCTAAATTTAGCCTCCTCTTTGAGCTTGGCGTAAACAAAGTGTTACACAATAAACTGTAAAAGCAGCCCAGTCTGGTTGCGCTAGACTGGCACGGAGAGGTCTACCTGAGCCCTGCAGTGTTTGGCTGTACAACATAGAGATCAGACACAGGTGTATCTGCTCACGTTTATACATGTTGTCACTATGTCTGAGCTTTAGGCGTAGGAAGGATCGTGGAAGAGATTATTGAGATTTTCAAAGAATTTTTTCTTTATTGTTGTTATAAAACTTTGTACCTGCACGACTGCACTCTTACACAATTATTCTCAGAACTTGTTTGTGCACTGTGGTTCTTTTCTCTTAACTTGAATTTATAGGAAAGGACAGTCAAGAGGATATTGTGACAACAGAAGTGTGTAGGTGTGACAGTCACCCTCAGGATTTTCAGGCTCTGACAGGCGTGTTGGCTCACGCAGTCGGAGATGACGCTGCTTGAAGTCGGAGAGCCAATCTCGTGCTCTGATAGCGATTTTGGGTGCTCGCAATGACAATTTACCATCTAAGGAAGCTTGAGAAACGGGGCTTTGCTTTATTAATGCGTTCTTTAAACACATGCCCGCATGCACACAATTAGTTCGTAGACATTGGAGACTCAACTGTGGTGTAATAAGAGCCATACATGCTTCTGCTGGACTGTTTGTTTTGGAGAGGAAAGGAGAAAGCTGAGCCCTCAGGGCGAGGTGCTCTGTGACAGCAATTAAACTCCCAACAGAGGAAAACGGGAACTTAACAATGCAGAGGGACGGCAGTGATAGCTGAGCGGGGCACCTGAGTTAAAAAAAAAAAAAAGAAAAGTAGTTCTAGTTTATTTCTGAATGATTAAATAAAGTCTACTCATTCATGCATTTAATTAAAATTGAAATGAGTAACACTGGTGATTCTGTATTTGGTTAGTTAATCTAATTGGATGTTGTGCACCGGAGTGCACAGGGGAAGAATTGTGGGTGTGTAGCTAATTAACAGTGTCTGAGAAAATAATGTAATCACCACTTTCTCACCTGGTCACCCATCAGAAGCATGACTTTATGGATCTAAGATACTATAACCAATCTTTATAGATGGCAGTAGATTAAATGACTCTGTGTAACGTATGATGGGTCACTTTTATTGACTCACCTACCGAGAATTATAACCTGACTCTGCACTTACCTGTAGCTTTGGAGAGCTTTAGCTTCATTTACAGTTTTGTTCCAGTCTCGTGGGTCTCAGTTCTATGTCAGCTTCTAATTCACTCAGGAGTTGGTGGAGACCAAAACAGAGGTAAAATTAGGTTGAATATTGGACTCGCATTTGCTAATATGATGCCAAATGAACACTGATGTCGCTTCATATCTGCAACAATTAGCTAGCAAGTTCACTGCATCAACTTGAAGGGTGGTGATAACTGTTGTATTTGTTCATTTCTAAATCCAAACTTTGAAGGAGACCTACTTTGCATAATTTATGCATAGCTGCTAGGTTTGGTACCTAAGAATTCATCTCTGTTGTTGTTGTTGTTAGGGGTGCTGGCTCAGGCATGTGCAATCTGACCAATCAGAGCAGAGTGGCTACTCAGGTGGAGGGGCCTCAAAGAGGCAGGAGCTAACACGGAGCATTTCAGTTCTGGACAGTATGAGAAAACTGAAAGCATTTAAACCCACTCAAGTAGTAACCCAAAATAAAATGATTCACCTCCAGCTGGTGCATAATATGTAAAAAATGCAACACTATATGTGTTTGTTTGTCTTATGATTTACAAGCATGTGTTTATTCAAATAAACTTTAAATAATGCCACCAATTTATGCACCATTTATATTTTTAGAGCGTAATCGGGACTCTCCTGGCTGTAACCTTTTATACTCGTTATCAGATCGTAACCTAGCTGCTCCGTGCTGAAGGCACTGCAGCAGATTGTAAACACTCATAATGGAAACAGGAGGGGCAGGTTATCAGCGTGAGTGGATGCTCTGTCATAAAGTCAGAAATGTAGGCATTCAGTCTCTCCCTGCCTTTGCCTCTCCTGCCGTTTGTCTCTGGCGTTCCCTGTTTATGGCTCCTCTTATTTGCTGATACCAGTATAATGCAGCGACTATATTACTGTCTTAGCACTATTGATTCCTCCCCTGCACTCGTGCGTCTTGGATTTCCATCATTTTCTCCCCGCGGCACCCAGCCTGGCCTGGCATTTTGGAGCCCTTCTTTATTTGACAGCTACAGGCGTTCCTCCTTCGGGAGGAGGAGGAGGTGTTTATGTCCTCCAGAATATCCCTGCCTGCTGTCCCCGTTTGAGGCCATGCCAGAGGACTTGCTGTCGTAGCCTGTGTTTTACCACCAGCGGTAGTTCTGATATCTCAAATTGAGGAATTCAGCGAAGAGTGACTGGTCCTCTTCTAAGTATGTTTACAAGACAGACATTATGTATGCCTTGTCATGCTGGTTAACCAGAAGTTCAAGCTTTCTCAGTAACTGTGAATTGTTAGATGGATTTCTGGAAAAAGACACCGACGCCACAAAAGTCTGACAGTTGTCTACAGTGTTTTTTCATGACCCAAAGTAGATTTACTGTATGTTGCCTCAGAATTTGCCCCCCTCCCTTTTCACACCGGGGGCTCCTGGGAAGCGGTGTGAGTTGCAAAACAGTCAAATGTCAGTGGGACACGCTACGGCCATCCTTTTTGGGGTTTCTCCTTTACCCAGCCCCTCTTTCCAAATATAAGTGGGCTTTCTGTGCTCAGAATTCAGCTGCCAGGTGACCTATCTGTCATGTCGGTGTGAGTTGTTTTGGTCGGTCATCATGCTGTTCACTGTAGCCTGTGGAGTTTAGGGCAATGCTGTTTTTTTTTTCTTCCCATTTTTGTCAAGATATAGGAATGCTTGAAAAGAGTAAAGCTCTGCATGTAGATCACGTGTTGGTCTTCTTGGGTAGGTGATTCCCGAACCACAGGGGCATTAACCCCATGAAGTTGCCAAGGGGTACTTGGAAAGATTTGATTTGGAGATCATGGAAAGTAATTAGAAAGTGAGAATGTCAAGCAGCGAGCAGTCAGTTAAAAATATAAATCTGAAGTAGATAGGTAATTGGAGTGATAAGCTGTCCAAACAGGTAATTGTTATGGATGAGGTGTTAAATATTTATCTAAAATTTAGCTTAAGTTTGTGGTCAGTGGTTGATAGTTAGCCAAATGTAGGCTAAGAAATGGTTAATAGTTAGCTGAAGGGCATAGATAAATGGTGGATAGTTAGCCAAGGTAATTGAGAAATGGTTGACCACTAAAGGTAATGGATAAAATGGTTGATAAGTTAGTTAGGAGTAGGCTAGCCCAACAGCTGAACAGTTGATAGTTAGCTTAAATGTTCAATAGTTAGCTAGAATTAATGGCTTAATGGTTTATAGTTAGCTAAAAGTAATGGAGGGTTGATGGTTAGATGGGAGTATTTTAAAAGTGGTTGGTGGTTAGCTTAAAAGTAGTGGATAAATGGTTGATTGTTAGCTTAAAGTTATGAAGAAAGGGTTGACATTTAGCTAGGAAACATTTGGCTAAATAGTTCAAATTGAGTGAAAAGTAATGGATAAATGGTTGACAACTAAAAGTTACTGATCCATGCTTGAAATAGCTAACTAAAGGTAATAAACAATTGGTGAAGAACTCGCTAAAAGTTCATTTGTATGAAAAAAATGGGTAGGAACCACTGTTCACATTGCCGACCAGTTAATGGACTTCAAATATGTACACTTCAGTGATTTGAATGGGTTTCTAGAACTTGTTACCTCTGTGTCGGGAGATGAATAGACATTGGCAGACTTGATTTTGTTGTGGCGACACTGAAGTGTGCCTTTTGCAGGGCTTTAAAAAAGGCTGCACCGAACCCCTGCTGCTCCCTCTCATGAATATGTCGCTGTATTCATCTCAGAAGCACATGTGAAGAAACAAATCTTAATTACATGCAGTTTGTAATATGTCGATTGGGTGCTCCACATTCCTACATTCATTAAAACCAAAGCTAAATGCAGCCTGTGTTCCTGTGGGGCAGCAACCAAAAGATAAAAATGGAAAACCCGAAGCAGAAATTTGGCTTTGTCCTCACTGCCCCGGAAGCTCCGTGGCTTTTTGTTTTGTATACATCGCACACTGTCGGCTTAGGACACGTTGACACCAGTGATATCCTTTTAAGCCTCGCTGGCTGCAGCTCGGCACAGAGACGCAACATTCAGACAGTGAGGGCAGCAGGTTCTAATACTCAATTTCAATCGCATACAAAACAAGAATGAGGGAATGGATTTTTTTATTATGTCACAGGCAAAAAAAAAAAACAATCTGGATCTTCTAAAAATACCATTGTTGTCTTTTGTTCCCCTTAGTTTTCTCAGATTTGATTTCTAAAGGTGCACTGTGTACTAAAGTCTCGGGGAAGAAAGATCTTCATTGGCTGATTTCTTTGTTTTCATGACTGCATAAACAAACTGACCTTAAAGGACAACACAGTTTCATACTGTTTCATGCTTTGTTTATATTTGGCGGACCCCGCCACCTTTCTAGCTTCAAACAGTGTCCTGGGGACCTCATTTTCCTGAGAACAGCTTGTTTATTCAGTTACTAATAAAATAAATATTTCTGAGTTTGTATCACCTCATATCACCTCATTAATATTGTAAGTATTAAAAATCTGACTTGGATTTCTTCTCCTAAACTACGTAGTGCTCTTTTTAAAGGACAAAAGTTCACATTCAGTCGGCAAAGGCCAGCCTCTCCGTCAAAGAGCTCCTTCAACCAAGTTACGAGGTTCAACCCGGCACATTACTTTTAACAGTTTGCACTCTCCTGAGAAGACGTCATGTTCTGCACCAGCATTATTATTCCTATGTGAGTGTAAACGCTTACTGTACACTATGTAAGACAAGCACCTGTTGCATAGGATAAACACCCGCCGTGTGTTTTTCTTGGCCCTTTTTCATCTCGGGTAAATGTTTACCGACCGTGCTCGCATTTAATCCACCTCATCACGCTCGGCATTCGAACTGTATAGCTACACTCAGGCAGCCCCCCCTCCGCCTGCCGCCCTTCATCCTAACCTATATAGTCTGGGAAAAAGGCAGGTGGCCGAGTTGGGTGAACGCGGCACGTGAGGAGGACGGCAGCCGCCAGCGCTCGCCGCCGGGGGCCCCAAGCATGTGCCGTCCAATCGGTTTGACCCTTGAAGACGCTTGGCCCCAATCCCGTTAGAGAACGTAAGGGAAGACGTACGAAAGCTGAGTTAGGATTAAGTGACAGGCTGACTCCTCTGGCAGATTACTGGATATGGTGATCAGATGGGAGGCAGAGGTGGATGTCGCCTTATGTCGCACAAGCTGCTTACACATGTCTCCTTACTGCAGGTGTGTCCACTGAAAGTTGTGTATTAGTAAATGATTTAATGACTGATGATAACGAGCTGTGAGAGTGAGACAGTGCTGTCGAATCACAGATGAACCGGACAAGGCTGCACAGGAATCTTATTTAATTGGGTTTTCTTGTGTGGCTATTTGACCCGTTTCCTGTGTTTTAACACTGATTGAAGTGCTCCATACAACTGCGTTAATGTTTACAGCAGGTGTCCTGTCGGTCTGTTGTGGTTGCTATATGGATACTGCCAGAAACTGCACTCGCAGGCACATCCGATCCGTGGCGTATCGGTGCACACTGCAACTGTAGTGTAATTCAAGCCCCGCAGGCCGCTCAGGGGGGGGAGCACCGGCGGGATTTGGGTGGCTCATGCTTGGTTTACATGCATTGTTTGCTGAGGTCATGTTGTGGTGGAAGCGCTCCAACACTGGCAGTGATTGAGCCGCTCAGCCAGACTGGAAAAATCCTAAAAATGTTATTTTGCAGAGTAGACAGATACTTGAACCCTCTGAGAAGCAAAACCAAACAAAAACGCTTGAAAACAAGAGGGAGTTTTCACAGAAAAATATGATACTAGAATGGTCAGGTTGAGCGAAAGAATCCTAGATCTGTCAGTTTATCAGGATCCACTCCAAAAGTTTAACGGGTCTATTCTGGGTCGAGACCCATCCTCCATCCAAGTTTCACAGAAATCTGTGTAGTAGTTTTTGTGTAATCCTGGCGACAAACCAACATATTAACTGACACAGGTGAAAACTTTCTTTGAAGGGGTAACATACTAACAAAAATGTAAGAATAAATCATCAATTTCTTGTAGTTGGAGTCAGCTAATATCTTTTTTCACTCAAAGCACTGTTCTCATGGTTTGAGTGTGATAATAACCAATAATAACAAGAGTTGTTAACATCAGTAATGGATGCTCATTTTCTTTATGAAGCAACGTGGAAGATTTGACATTTCAGTGAGATTTCTGTTGATACGTATTTAAACCTTCACATTAATAAGATAATAATAACTACACTATATTTAACTCACTAGAGTTTCTGGTGCCGACTAGCGAGGGTAGCAACATTTAATTGATGTAATAGCACACCTCACTTCCTTTTTTTTAAATTTTGTATTCCTTGTATCTGTTTCACTTGGAAGATTGATACTATTTATACCAAATATCATGTCAGAATTCAGTATTTAAAGCTGTGAGGCCCGTGGTAGATTTAGGATCCTGTAAGCAACAACGGAGAATAAATAGCAGAGGCTACACCGATCATCAGTCATCTGTCCTTCAGACCCAAGTCGAAAGGGTCAAGGATCATGTCTCATGTTAAGTCCTCAGGTTCAGTATGACCAGCCAATTCAAGGCCACTGAATGGAGGAGAAGTACAATTGGATGCAGAGGAAATGTCCCATTAAATGTACCCCTTGCTCTCGGTGAAATAAAGGACTTGACATGTCCTTCAATTCTTAAACCTGTGCTTTCCCTTATAGGTGTTGCTGGTCAGCAGCAGTCGACACCCGGACCAGTGGATCGTCCCCGGGGGCGGCATGGAGCCTGAGGAGGAGCCATGCGGTGCTGCAGTGAGGGAGGTGTTTGAGGAGGTGAATAAACCTGTTTTAAATTCACTTAAACCCAGATTTGACGCCAAACTGAGGTCATTTTGTGCAATCAGAAAATGAACACATGAAGGGAAGCAGGTGGCTTGACTCTGCAGTTTCCAACCAAAGACAAGTTTTTGGTGTGTTTGACAGTGTTGGCTTACATCCAAAGACCACCTGTCCATTATGTAACCGGTACTCAAAGCAGTACGCAAAGAAAGTGCCCCTTGGTGCTGTGAACTCCCAGACATGTGACGCAAGTCATTTTGTCCAAGCCTAGGGCAAGTCACAAGTCATTCTTTCTTGGCCGGGTCAAGTAAAGTTTAAGTAGGGTCTCATGTCATTTACTTTTTTCTGTCAAGCTAAGTAGGAAGTTATCAAAACAGCCACATCTCTGCAAACTGCAGGATTTTCCGAATATTTCCCATATTTTTTATTTTAGCGCACCAAATGCTACAATGCTCGAGGCTGTAATTCCCCAAAACATCCCAGTTTAAACCAAGCAATGTCATTTTGAACAAGGATAGTTCCTACTAAGGACATGTAGAATGACTTAGGTCACATATCGCACATATCGGTGTGCAGCTGCCGAGGACATTACACCTGTGATATTTTGGATGGGGAAAAGGTCTTTCCATTCATCATTAGAAATCCTGCAAAAAGCTCTCAAACACACCTCTGTGCATCTTTGGGGTCACGCACATCTTTGACAACACGAACCAGAACTGGACTTGCATGGCGCAAACAGCTGTCCGCAGTATCCATGTTAGAGGGCGAGGTTTCTGAAAGGCCACTTTGGTGTCAGCGGCTGGATGACTGAGGTGTCTGCTGGTATTCCAGAGGTCCCTCTGCTCGGGAACCTTGTGTTCTCAGCCACGTCAGCGGTCTAAACTTGGCTCCTCGCTGGATTCCTGTGCCTTCACAGACCCTGCAGCCCAGCCCGCTGGACACATCAGTGGGACAGTGACACTTGCGAAGTATGCTGAGCAGGGGACTGGAGAAGGGGGCGGATGTCACGACAGTAATTTGATTCCCGTGAAGCGCGTCTGAATTAATAAAGCAACTGTAAAGTGTTATGAAACGGACATAACTACATTTCATAATATTCTTTCAGGAATCGTGCCAGGTTTTTTTGTTTCCAGGTGAAAGGACATTGCGGATGATTGATGTAGACATCCAACCAGTCTTAAACGCTGCAAGGTTCCATTAAGAAATCATCATAATAATTACAGCTTGGATGACAAATTGAAGAAGCTGTGAGGCCACAGAGGACAAAAACCTCTCAGTCTGGGCGTGGGGATCTATTCTGCACTTTAGTTCTGAGCGTTTTTGTGTTTGGGTAGTTGTTTGTCAGGCATTTCTATATCAACACAAAGCCTGGGAGGTTACAGTAGAGTTCAGCACAAAGAGGCAGACCGGCACTTCTCTAAAACACTGAAATCTAATACACAATACCCATTGTTTTGACAGAGTATAGTCTGTGGTTTGAACACTGCTTTTCACCCCACTCTATTCATCTCTGTGAGAGATTGTGCTGTAATGCCACGGCAACTCAAAACTTTTTTTTTTTTTAAATCTCACAAAGAAGCGGTCTGTTTTTTTTTCCGTGCACTAGAGCCAGAAAGGAAAATAAAAACCTTTTTTTGTAATGTTTTTTTTTTTTTTCCATTTGTTCCTCAGGCTGGTGTGAAGGGCAAGCTAGGACGCCTGCTTGGTGTTTTTGAGGTAAGCTTTCAGGTCCTCATCTTACGCTGGCTGTTTATTATATATATGCATAATAAAGTGCAGTTACAGGAGGATGAGATGCGCAAGTTGGCATGAAATGATTAACACTCATTAGCATGCAATATAACATTTTTGTATATTATGGATTTTTTGCTAAGAATGCATCAGTGACTGATCGTTATCAGGAAGAAATGCACATAAATTGGACATAAATTGGACAGATCACACAGGAAATGGCTAAATAAGAAATACTTGCATGTATTTATGGTTTTGTATCATCCGTTTCTTTACAGCAAAACCAGGATCGGAAGCACCGGACGTACGTGTACGTGTTGACCGTCACGGAGACACTGGAGGCCTGGGAGGACTCGGTCAACATAGGTACGGTTTCCTCCTCGCCTTCCAATGAGTGCTTACCGACGCTGCGGCGTGTGAGAACTAGCTCGCTTTTATCTGATAAACTGTATCTTGTTATTTATGTGAAGGCCTGTATGGTGCATGGAGACTGTATGGGGCATAGGGGGTATGCAGCGACAACAGTTGCCCATAAATCTAGGCCACTGATCTGAGCTGCAGTGGTTCCTGGCTGCAGTATATTACAGCTGTCAGCAGTCTGGACGGCAGTATCCTGCCTTCAGTGGAGAGCATCCTCCAACTGTTGATGTTACTACGTCCGCTATGTGCACTATTTTCTCACTTTGAGCTCTCCTTTACCAATGAGCTGAGGATAAATTTAAAGGTGCAATGTGCAAGAATTGGCCACCTGTCGAATTCATACTCCGACACATAAGAGTCAGCATGTTACTACAGTAACTGCTAACTGTATTCTGTTTATGCATCGATGACTGTAGCTACTGTAGCTAGCTTGTTAGCTCAGTTAGCTGTGCAGCTAACTAGACAACCAGGGGAGTGTTTGTGTTTACACCGCTAGCACAGGAGGTTTGGATCGCGAGGACAAAGGCTTTCGGGTCCAGGGCTAGGTGGTTAGCATGCTAACTTTAGTAGATACCGCGCCTTTGCAACACAATACACAGACATCTCTGACATCACTTCACATTCTGTTGATATTTTTAGTTTATATCCAAATGTTTTTAAGTACAACTCTTATATGTTGAACCCTTTGAAAACTGGTATTTATTCACATTCTGTGATAATTTTATGTTTTTGGTAATTTTTGAACATTTTCAACAAACATTCTAACATATTACCCCTTTAAATCCAGGCTGCCTGTTGTGGTTGCTTGCTGCAGAGTACCTCAGTCTGTCATACTTCCCAATTTCAGTTATTACAGTCAACTATTCCTATTATAGTTAAAGAGTAACATGACTTCCTTAATCTTTGTTGCATATATAGAAAGAAGAAATACCTGTGATACGATCTGTGAAATCATCCTGTTTTATAACTGTATCTTCTGTACATTACCACAGAATTGATAAAATCTGTATGGTATGGCTTTGTTATTGCACCATCCAGGGAGAACCCAATGTGAAACCTTTCTTTTAACTCATGCCTTGCGCTCTGTCGCCCTCTGCAGGCCGCAAGCGGGAGTGGTTCACCGTGGACGAGGCCATCAAAGTGCTGCAGAGCCACAAACCCGTCCACGCCGAGTACCTGCGGAGGCTCCAGCTCAGCTGCTCCCCAACCAACGGGAACTCCATCCTCCCGAGCCCACCCCCGAACGACAACTACCCCCATTACAGCGCCACCGCCACCACTCCGTCGACGGGCAGCGTGTTGGGCACCTCCTGCAGATAGGACTGCACCTAAACCTCATGAGCTGTCCCGCTCGGACCGTTCACTGAAAGTTTGTACAGTCTTGCATGAATCTAATGACTTTTCAGAGCTCTCCTGTATGTATAATTTCTAGTCTTGGGAGGACAGGACAGACCAAAGCCATCACCAGAACTGTGTTAAAGACTCACGGGAGACGTCTCTGACTGAGAAAAACTGTGGATATCTCAAGAACACTTTTTCTTTTGCTGGCGAACACCAGACTGATGAGCTGAAGCTTGAGAAGAGGAAGCTGCAGCACACCCTGCTGGCGTTGATCACCCGGTGAAGGAATGCCTTACAGAAACTTTGTATGAATGTTGCGTTTGGGTCGTTTTTATTTCACTAACGGTCATTTTTTAAAATTTTGTTTTTAGCAGAACGGTCAATTCTAGTCAATAAAAGAGTAAATGACCCCTAAGCACGTCCATGTGGGGAATGTTTCCAGACTTGATAATGTCTACCACGTGGATCTCACTTTAAAACCTTAATATTGATGAGTATCAAGGATCTCCTCTGCTGCATTTTAATGTAAAGTGGATTTTCTTTACAATCATTGGTAACGGTCTTCTAAAGATGAAGTTAATTGGCCTAAAATGGTAAACCCAGCCCCAACATCTCCTATGGCATTAAAATGAAACTAATTAAACAGAAAATATTCTACAGAATTAATATAAACCAAATGAAATGGGTGTTGCTTGTAGACGACAGGGTCAAAGGTCAAAGACGTACGATCTCACCGGACTGTAGCAGCTGTCAGGAGTCGATACCTCAGTAAACTGAAAACTGGACCCGAGTCATGATGCTGCCGGTCCACTAACCTTGACCGACCCAACAAACCGCTCTGTTTGTCTCTTTTTCCACCACATACCTTTCATCAGCTCTCACTGTTTCCCATGTTGTCACACTGAAAGTATTTAATGCGTCTTTGCCTTAGGTATTACGAGCTGCTGGGGTCAACCGACTTTGTTTCAACTGTTGGTCGAATGAGACGATTCGATTCAAGTCATTTGTATAATTGACTTTAAATGAAGATGACTGTTTGACCGCCCTCTGTAGATGAACGCTTGGCGGTTTAATCATGTCTCATGGTGCTGCAGGGCAATTTGGTAAAAATGAACAATATGATTGTTTTCTCCACATTTCTCACTTTGCGCCTCTGGCCGCAACTAATGACTATTTTCATTATTGATTCGTCCACCGACAGATTTACGGTTTGGTTCAATGGTTTCATTCTGAGATCACAAACCCTTTACTGGTTCAGAAATAAAAAATAATGCATTTTTAATATAAATTTGGGTTACCGCCTAAACAAGCTACATTTTTTTGTTTCCTGCCCGCCTCTTGACTACAAATTTTGAATGGGAAGACAGAATTCCAAAGAAAAAAAAGGCTCAAATCAGCAGTTGAAATGTCACATTTCTTTTTTTTCTGTCTTTTTTTCTTTAAGCGACACCCACTCACTTCTGTGTTGACAGCTGAATGACGACGAGTAATCACACGGAGATTTGTAAATATCTTTGAAGAGAAGCATCGAATTGTGTTTTTAACCTGAATGAACCTGTAAAATTTCTCTTAATATTTTATATATTTTTTAACAATGTACAAATGGCAGAAATTAAAAAAAAAAAAAAAATGAAAAAAAAAATCGTGTAGAAAAACCCCACTGAGAACAGTATGTACAGTATGTTTGTATCGATCACAATGTGCCACGGGGGTTATGGATATGAAAGGTTGGCTTGGAGCTTGACGGAGATGGTTGAGTTGATTTGTAAATGACGATCTGGTGGAATCGGTTCGGCGACGCGGCAGAAAATAAGGAAAGCATCTTGCTGATAAACTTGTGCACACACAACACTAAATATTAATACAAATAGACGTAAATGACGAAATCTGGGTTTTATAACATTTTGAGGGGTAATGTTTTAGAAAATGAAAGCAACGTGGTGATGATCAGAGAGATTATTTTGGTTAAAACAATGAAAAATGATTTGCATTTTTCACAGACAAACGCTTCTGTCGTTGTTTATCCACCTTCAGGAGTGAAAAACATGTCTCCTCTTTTAACTCTCCCCCCGTGACCCAGAAATTCGGCCTCCTTTCATCTGCTCCATCACATTCTTATCTGCGAAGTCATTAACTTTGTGACACCAATCCAGCCGTCGTAAACTTTCGGCCTCGTCTGAGAGAGGTCTGAGATGGTGAGGAGTCGAACCATCTCAGACCTCTCTCTCTTTGTGTGTGTGTGTTAGTGTGTCTTGCTGGTTGATGAGCGTGAAATATGACGTGCCAAATCGAAAAAGTGTGATCAGGTTGTCACGTTACACGACACGATTTCTTAGGCCAAAAAAAGAAAAAAAAAGAATAACAATCTTAAACATTGTTTGATGAACTTAATTAATGTAATTTAGGAATATAATCATTTATAATGTGAAATGGTGTGTTTATGGGGGACTGACTGCATCCTTCATTGTTGAAATGATGACTAATGAATCACAGGCACTTAATCGTTTAACCCCATGCTGTTTTTTTAAAAATCCACTTGTCATGTAATTGAGCATACAAGACTATCTCAGTCAACAATCCAGATAACTTAAGCCCATTCATCTAGAGGCCAACACACCTTCCGCCTTCCACTTTTGTTTGATTCTTGGTTCTATGTTGTTCAGCGAATGCTGCTTTTATGGGTCGAGCATGACAGTCAAGGGGGTACGAATCCCACGAATGACACGTAAGACGGTCCGGGACACGAGCGTCCGCTGAATGACCGTATTCAGACAGCCTGATTGTGCGAAACACATTGTAACGTCACATGGATGTATCCAGAGCATTTAAATCAAACACACCGAAAAAAAAAAACTTGTCACCATTTTTTGTCATGAATATTATGCACAGGGAAGTGTAATGTGAACGTGATTTGAAGACCTGGACTGGAAAAGATTGTTTTTTTGAGAAAAAGATTGCATTAAAGAGGAGAAAACATATTGTGCTCGTCGTGGTTATTGTTTTTGTAGAGAGAATTACTGCTGGGCCGTTAATTCATCAGCGTTTTTTTTTTCCTAGAAGTTTTAAAAAGGAAAAGAAGGCGTGTCAATTGGAGGGCAAGCGGCTGATTAGCATTTATGTCAAAACATCTGACACATTTGAAAGTTCTGTGTTTTAAAAGCTTTGGAGTCGCTTTGGAGTAGAATAACCTGCTACAGGGCCCCAGGGTGAGAATGAAACACTATCAGATGACAGGTGGGCTGTAGGACCACATTTTGACTCACCGGCTATGAGCCTTCAGGACAGTTTTACTTAGCCATGCAGCTTTGTTTGGATGTAATATAACTGAGCATATTATAATAAAGTAGAAAGATAAACAGGCCAAGCAACTGCTGGCAGCACTTTATCACCAGCACAATGAGGCAGATGTGGCCTGAATAAATACAGACACTATCATAAATGTCTGATAGGAAATGTCATGGCTATAAAAGTTTGCATTCTGTATCAGGTGTAATGATCAATCCTTTCCAGGGAAATACACACCTGGTAGACGCCCCACTTGTACCTGGCAGCAGTTTCCCCTTACAACTCAAGCCACAGTTGCAATGCTCTGCTCTTCCGTGGTAAAAAGATCATGTAGACAGCTACTGACTCATAAATCCACCTGTTACTCACTCATAACCAGATGCACCAGTTATCCAAAGAAATGATTTTGCAAATCTACATTCAATATTAGTTAAACGTCAGCGTGTGTGCCTCAAAGATTAGATGTTAACGAAAAAGCTGGAAGATATAATCATATATTATGCTTGTAGTAGTAACACACAGTCGATAAAAAGTCAAAGTCCAGCTTCAGTTCAAGTACAGCACAATGCACTTGAAAAGTAAAAGTATATACTGAAGAATGCCTCCCTTAAGAGACATATTTTCAGAGTAAGAGGTCATATTATGCTTTTTGGGTTATTGACTTTCCTCTGTTGTGTGATGCAGTGTTTTTGTGCATGTAGAAGGTCTGCGCGGTGAAAAAGTGCATGCGCAACTCTCATCAAAGATCCAACCGAGGCAAGAGACCTCGGTAGCTAAAACGAAGCGTTCAAGACACAGTGTGTAAAGGGGTGCTGCAGCGATGCACCATATGAGAAATAACGTGATTTTTTTAAATATATATATAAAACTAAAGTATGTAAAACCTAAAATTTGCAAATATGACCTCTTTAACAATAATATTACTGAGGCATTAATATTCAAACAGTATTTTCATTTTGTACCTGGGCACGATAGAGCTAACCTTG
Source organism: Lagodon rhomboides (assembly GCA_039737535.1). NCBI lineage: Eukaryota > Metazoa > Chordata > Actinopteri > Spariformes > Sparidae > Lagodon > Lagodon rhomboides. The sequence continues at coordinate 11,756,927 of CM077805.1, read as the reverse complement.
AAGGCCTATTTGTATTGCCTAAAACGTTGAACTATTCCTTTAACTACGGTTTGGTTCGCCCAGGGCGTCGTGCAAGCTAGGACCACCACTGCTAGTAGCAAAACAGAAGAGAATTGTCGTTTTTACACTATTATCCTACAGATTAAAAAAGCACTAGAGATGTAAGTCAGCATTTTTTTGACAGAGCTAGGCTAGCTAGCGTTTCTCTTGGTTCCAGTCTTTGTGCTAAGCTAACTGAATATTAGCTTGAACATCTAACCGAGCAATAGGCTATCAGTTTTATCAGCTAAGCTAGCTAACCTAACTCATGGCCAGGAAGAAAATGTGTATTATGTATTTCTCAAAATGTTGAACTATTACTTTTTAATACTTTGTGGTAAACTAAGTGTATATCGCCCATTTTAAACGGTTTAGTCAGTGAAAGTAATCTTTTATGTAACTTAAATTAAACTACAGCTCTTACCTTAATCGAGCAAAATAGCCCTACAGTAAAATCCAGTACAGTACTTGAGTAAATGTACTTGGTTACATGGCACACGTTGATAGTGTAACGTGAACCGATACCAGCCGGCAGCGTCACCTGACACCTCAGGTGCGTCGCCTGTAAGCCCCGCCCTCCTCAGTGTCAGGGCTGCGGTCGACCCACCTGGATGGGATAAAAACCGGACTAGACGTTCATTCGGGGACATTACCTGTCGGGTTAAATCGGGCGGACGACCTAGACTCGTAACGGATTTGTTCACGATGGAGGGGGGCTTCTTTAAATCAGCCTTACCCGCGCGGGACTCGCTCCTGCTGGACGTCTCCAGTCTGGCTCTGCCGGCCGGGCCGACGCCGGGATCCTCGAGCAAGGTGAGCCCGGGCGGCCGGAACCAGCGCGTCCTACAGCAGGTCCAGCTCACACTGGCGAGGAAGACGAGGATGACCGTGTCAAACGGTAATGTTCGGCGTTTTTATTTTTAATTTCCCGGTTGCGATTAGTGTAATGAGTGGATCACAGAGGAAGCTCTCAGGTGTTATTACGCAGGTTTCCACAACAAAGATGCTCACCAGGCCACTCCTTCAGTGTTTGAGTAGCTTAGATTGAGTCCACCTGAAGGCATCAGCTTTCAGAGGTGGCTCTGTGTGTGAACATGAGTGTGGGTGGGACAGCATTTCTTAATTGGTGACTTTTGTAAAAAAAAAATAAATAAAAAAAAGTCAAGAAAACATCCTCATTTGAGTAGCAGAGAAGATTTTTTTTAATTTCCTGTCCTGTTCATTATCTTGTGACTCTTATTTCTCTGCTACAGACTACCAAACCCCACAAGTGGCCCTCTGTGTGTGTGTGTGTGTGTGTGTGTGTGTGTGTGTGTGTGTGTGTGTGTGTGTGTGTGGACTTCTACTATCATTTTAGACTGAACATAGCCATTTTTGTGGCTGGAATGCATGCCTCATAGTGGTTTGCCTGTCCAACAGGTTGATGCAGTTTCATTCATCTGCCTAAAGGGAGATGAAAGTGACAGCCGACAGAGATCAAATTTAATATCTCCGTCATCGGCCTGCTTCCCTTGAGGGGGGGGGAGGTTATACCTTATGTTTTATGCATGTGTTGCTTATCTAAAGATGTGGTTGGGTCAGCTTTAAACTTCAGTAAGTCATCAAGGAAAAGTTATAAGAGTATTTCCTGCACGGCTTTGATTTTGTTCTGTGAAGGATCAGTGTGTGTAGCTACTTCCTAATGGGCCTGTTTGTGTGTGTTTTATTTAACCAAGATGATTCAAGGTTTTGGGCTACGAAGATGGAAGTAAACACGTAAAGTCAGTTTTTTTGGGCTTTGCTTTGCTTCTTCTTCAAAGAGAGGGATTCGTCAGATGAGAGATTATATTTAAGACTGACTAACCGCAGACATGAAAGTGGTATAATTAATGACGGGTCATAAATTATTCCGTCTACAGAGACAGTGGTTCAAATGTGTCAGTTATATAATCGTTTTTTCGTAATCAAGCGAATGATCGTCCGGTTATAAAAAGTCAGTAAGTGGATTGTGATGTCCTGAAATTCGCAGTTCTGTCCGACAGCAAGACAAAAACATGACTGCTTGAGTTAAAGAAAGAACTGTGGCAAATCCTCACATTTGAGCAGCTGGAAAAACAAGACATTTCAACTTCAACGCTACAAAAAGAAAAGTACGTGTTACACTTTGAAATCACCGAGTTAGCTCGGTTCTTTCGTTAGATAATGTCTTTAAATAATGGGTTTCATAGGCTTCTATGTCAACCATGTCAATAAATAATGAAGATAATGAATCAACACAGACTGGATATAAAGTATAGTATCCATCTGTTTTATCTCTGCTTTCCTGTCTCTCTCCCTCATCATGCAAATGTAGCCTACCGCACATTTTGTTTTTGCACTGTGTTTATGAATGTGTGCATGCAGCCAGGGTGGGAGTCATCCCACCTGACCCGAGGATGCCTCGCGGTTTTAATTACATGTGTAACAGCACACTAACAAAACATCTTCAACTCGTTTCAGGAGGCGTCCATTCACAGAAAAGCCCCGCAAAGAGCTCTGACGCCGCGGACGGACTCTCCCCGAACATGAAGGTACGGGACTGTTTAACACCGCTCTGTATTCATGCGTTCACAAACATCTCAGTGCTGATATCTTCACGTGTCACTTAAGGTGTTTATCTGATTGTCCTTTTCCACCTGCCGAAACTGGTCTGATCGGCTCTTGAAGTGCTGTGCTCCGTGGCAGATAGCCATCCAGTGAGCTACACGGCGATATTGTACGTCTTCATTTGAATGTAGTCAAATGGTGCGCTGCTGGTTTGTAGGCACATCAGATGAATCACTGTGTGCTTTCATTCAGCTCAGAATTGTAAAGTAGGTTGTGACATTTTTAACAGTGCTAGCTTAAAGTGTACGGAGTCTGGAAAGTGACAAAGATGTGTTTATTTTGCCAACTGATTGAAAGAAAAGTATAAAGCTACATATTTCTTTTTACACTCTATTGACATGTCTTTCACTTATAGTATTATTTTACTGCCAAGGAGATAATGTTTTCACCTGCGTCTGCTGGTTGGTTGTTTGGTTGGTGACTTGGTCGGTTGGTTTGTCTGCAGGATTACACAAAAACTAATGAACAGATTTCCACAAAATTTGGACGGATGATAGGTCTCGGCCCAGAATAGACCCCACTAACTTTTGGTACCGATCAGGATAAAGTGACAGATCGAGGAATACTTTCTCACTTCCTTTAACATTGCGCTTTTCGACATCTTCGTTACTTTTTTTAAGGGAATAATGCATTGATCTTAATGAAAAATAATCTAGTGTATCTATTTGATGCTGATGCAAATAAATATCAGGATCAAGTGGATTTCAATTTCTTAGCGGAGGTGTGCGCTTTACTGAGTGCCATTCTTATTTATGTATTCAGTCATATTTTTGACTTGTCTGATAACCTTTTACTCACTTTTTAGTTAGTTTTGGGGCTTCATGTAGATGTGGTTGAATCTTTTTTTAAAAGACAGTTGTCAATGGCAACTTACTTTTATGGTAAACTACATTACAGTCTTACTATATAATACACAATTTATTTTGTGTTTCAGCTCACTTTAAGACCGTACAGCATTTTAGACCTTTCAATTGTAAGTTAAAGGTGCAGTATGCAAGAATTTTAGTTGAAAACAAACAAAAACAATCACTAAAATGATCCCAGATCTCAGTCCATACCACCAGCTAACACCAGCTACATTTAGCAGTAGTTAGCATTTACTTTTGTGATATGTTGCCACCCATTTGTTTGGGGGGTGTACTTCACAAGTGGCCAATCCTTACATATTGCACCTTTAAATGACTCAAATATCCCTCAGTAGTAGAATTTGTCCTATTATCTATTTAGTTATGAATACGAGACTAATTACAACTCGTATGTCGTATGGTTAATTGGTGTGGATTGTTCCATCCCAGAGGACTTGAGAGAGCTCTGGCAGAATAAACATGTGTATTAAAGTGAGGATTGTGTGTTTTTTCTTTTCTTTTGTAAAGGTAAATGGATTGGGCTCCACCAACCGTTCTCTCATAGGCAACCATACGCAGAGGCCATTCAGGAGGGTGGAGGTGTCTCCACCACAGAGCCCAGAGACTCCTCACAGTCGCTTCGTCCACAGCACCCTCCGTCACGGGACGTACACCCATCCAGGACCCAGTCAGCCGCACAGGGCGGGCACTCTGCTGGACCGCTCATTTGGTTCTCATTCATTTCGCCGCTACGCCTTCTCAGATGATACCCGTGACATGCGTCCACAAATGTCCACAGCCGCGCTCCAGAGCTTCGGCCGGAGGTCGCTCAGACAGACGCCAAAGACTATGTTTGTGAACACCGGTTTTCAAAGAAGCGGTGGCTCTCGCAGGTTTCACAACCAAAGTATTGTCAAGAAGGAGAACCACACTGTGCAGAGACCAAGTGGTGTTATGACGCTTGGCTCTAGACCGCCTGATGACGGTTATTCCTGGATGACTCTGCTCAGGAGGGACGGTCAGGGGCTCCGCAGACTGAACTCGCAACCAGCTTCGGTCACCAGCGCGGAGGTGGACGTGGGAGGGCACGATGAAGTGGATTTCCCCGTTCAGCGGATACAGAAAGAGAACGTCAAAACACTGTAAGGTTGTGTGTTTGTATGTGTTCGCTCTGTACATTTAGAAATGTGTGCGTCTGGGGCTGTTACGCTTTGTCCCTCACGGCTGTCCCCTCACGCAGGAAGTCGGGGAACAAGCCTCCGGAGATGACGTTGGAGAGGGCCGTGAACCTGCTGACCGAGGAGGATAACGAGGAAACGCTCATCTACGCAGTCAGCGTCATACAGAATCAGTGTTTCAGGAGCGTCGACGCGAAAAGGATTGTAGGTTTAATAGTTCACATTTTTATTGGCTCATTTTACAGTAACTGAAAACAGGATTTGTTTGAAGTTAAATATGTAAATGCAAGAGAGATCGAGAAACAGGATTATTCAAATTCGTTTACAGGTTTTGGGGAAAGTTTTCTGCTGTTTTGTCGTGCAGTTAAATTTGCCGTGTAGCAGCCAGTCATTTCCTTAACCTGTTTTGTCCGACTTATGTAAATGAGTGATAGCTGACTGCGATGCTCTGTGACAAACAAGATTATCAGACAAGATCTGGAGGGTTATCGTCTAGACCACGAGGTTATAAACTCTTCAGGCACTGGTCCAAGCCTTATTCTAATTCGGCTGTGGCTTCAGACGTGATATCAGTCCCTTCATGTAGTCGATGATCGTCTTTGATCCACGACATGATTGGGGTTAAAGATTATCGTATACAACCAAATAGATTTTGCCGATGAATCTGTCAAACAATAATCCACCGTCGTTTGCAGGTGTACTATCTGCGTGGGATCGGAAAGCTTCTGCAGCTCCTAGACAATGACAATGAGGAGGTGCAGCGCGTCGCCGCCGGCGCTCTGCGTAATGTCGTCTACCAGAACGACGAAAACAAGATGGAGGTGAAGGAGAACGATGGCCTGGCAACCATTCTGGGTGCACTGAAGAGCAGCCGTGACGTGGCGACCAGACGAGAACTGACTGGTGAAGCTTAACTTGCTTCATTTGCTTTGAATTGAGTGATATAGACTTTTAAAGGATAAGTTCACCCAAAAATGAAAATTCAGTCATTATCTACTCGCCTCCATCGGTGTGGGGTCGACTAGATAATGGCTGCATTTTCATTTTTGGGTGAACTTATCCTTTAAGACCTCAGGCAGTTTCATTTACAGTACAATTGATGGTAAATTAATAAGAACTTTTCCATCTCACTCCTAGGTCTTTTGTGGAACCTCTCCTCTCACGACCTTTTGAAGGAGCGCCTCTCCAGGGAGGCGATATCCGTCCTCACCAAGTCAGTCCTGGTGCCCAGTTCTGGCATTTCCGAAGGCGAGAACCCAAAAGACGAGCTCCTCGCGGATGCTGCTGCTTTCCACAATGCTACCGGCTGCCTGAGGTAGGCCTCTTTGTTAGTTTTGAAACTGGATAGTCAGAGCGCTTTTACAGTGTAGATTATAGATTGGAGTAAACAGACACCGCTGCTGGTGTCAGATAATCAGCTCAGAGCAAACTAAAGACAGAATCGTGTGTGCTAGACATCAATTTTATCACTTTGTATCCTGAAGAAAAAATTATAACGCTGTAAAGATTTATCCCCACCGACCACAGAACCTTACGTTCTGATTAGTATGGAGCGTAAAGGCACATATGGAGAAACTGATGAACAAAGTTAAATGTTTAAAATCTCAGCAGTTAAAGAAAGAACAGTGGAGCCCATGTTTGGTCACTGTGCAGATGGCAGAGCCACAGTAATATACAGTATCAGTCTCTGCCAGGCTGGTTTATGAGTCAACAGTCGCCGAACACGATGGAAACTCTCGTTATCCTTCATGTGATCCCTGCTGTCACAACAAGCAGGAAATACCAACTGCAAAAAGAAGCTGTTACGCTTTTTGATTTCTGGTGAATCTCGTTGGCAAAGACTCATTAAAAAGAATTTGAAAAGATACAAACAGGAGAGCAGCTACTCGATGATGGGAAATATCTAGTTAGGTTACTCTTTTCAGAGACGAGATCATATTTTAGTGATGCAAGACACCACTTAGCGTGTTACAAGACAGAGACAGTGACGGTTATGTCATGCGCCCGCAATGTAGTCTGTTTATAACCTAGTGCTAGCTTCTTTTATTTTTTTAACCTTTTTTACTTTTCGAAATCACAAAAGTGGTGTTCATCTGTGAAGATTATCGTGCTGAACGAAATGTCTTACTATCATAAACGTCCAACAATTTCAGAACAAAGCGATGCTAACTTCAGGGTTAGCCTACAAAAATACGTCATCCCTGCACCGCCCTGTACCAAGTTCGCCATCTTAGTTTAGCTAAGTCTGCTAACTAGCGCTTAGCAAAAAGTAGGCTACAACTTAGGCTAATGGGAATGTTGTTCTTTGCTTATTAAGATATTTCATTGAAACCCACAAATATTAACCCGCTGGTGGCGCTGGAGAGAAAGTCTGCAGATTACCAAAGTTGTTGCGATAGACCTCCCTCAAGTTAGCATGGCTAAAAATGGCAACAAGCTAGGTTTTCTCACATGATAAAGGCAGTGATGAACGTATGCACACATTAGCCAACTTTCGCTCTTTTCTCTTTGTACCTGCTGTAGTTTGTGAAAGATGAATAGAAATTTTTTTCCTCATGAGCAACAAAAAATCAGTTCATTGGCTGCTAGCTCGCTAACACCATTAAACACTAGCCTAAATGAAAACTGATACTCCTTTTCTCACCAAGCCTCGTCACTAGAATTGATAGATAACCACATAACCCATCATATGTTTTACACATTTTCTCTGCCGTCTTGGCTTTTTGTCACACCACATTTTATCTGTCGCGCTCCCAGTTTGCGTGTCATATTTTTTGGGCTCAGTTGTTGAGACATACGCCGTCTCTCTGTTTACAAAGCAGGAGATATCAGACGCACTGCTCCCCTGGCAACTATAGCCAGATCAAATGAGTGAAAGACTGAATTATTCATCCAGCTCTCTCTTCTCTCTCTGCTCTGCTGAGCTGAAATCACTCAGTCCTCGCTGGCCCAATGTTCTCAAGTTCTCCTAATCGTGTTCTCGAAAACCCTTTGAGCTCGCCGCGGAAGAGAAAAATGATGAGCTCCTCTCCGATTTATATTTCTCCTCCGCACAAAGAGCCTGCTGTGCGGAGTCAGAATGTTGCATTTGTCTTCCATGGGAAGTCGGATTACATAAAAATGTTTTGTTAGTCTGAAATCATTTATCATGTTTGCTGCTGGCTTTGGGAAAACGAAAGAGTGCATCTATTAACTTTTAACAATTACGCGGTGGACAGAAGGGGACATTCTGTTTTCTATTTGTCTTACGTTAACGTGGGAATTCCTCGTTATTGATGGTGTTGACTTTTCTAATATGCTTCGGTGAGACTGATGGCTGCTTATCTGATCGAAACACACACACACAAATGTCAAATCACCTCGATGTGTGTTTGTTCCCAGAAATCTGAGCTCTGCTGGTCCAGATGGCAGGAAGGCGATGAGGGAGTGTGAGAATCTCATCGACTCTCTGGTCTACTACATCCGGGGAGCCATAGCTGACTACAAGACGGATGACAAGGTGAAATGAAAATGATAAGCGTGCCAGAGAAAACGTTTATCTTCACGGTCAACTGCTCAGCGGTTTGATCCATCGTGCAACTTGAAACATGTCCACATGTGGGAATTTCAACATCTGCCGTGCGTTGCTGCAGATGTGTATCCATGCATACATTTTCATATATTTTTTGATGTGATGCACACTAATCTTTTCTGTTGCTTCTCGCTGGATTAAAAACTCACTGTGCTACCAGTTATTCCCATTGTAGTAGTTGCATCCAAACAGCTTGCTATAATGTATTCGACTTGATATTTATCCATGGATCTGCTCTGTAGTCCACAGAAAACTGCGTCTGCATCCTGCACAACCTGTCTTATCAGATCGAGGCAGAGCTCCCGAAGACGCACGCCAAAGAGCTCCGAGAATCTCAACAAAACTTGGCTCCCAAGCCGAAGGCTGTCGGCTGCTTTTCTTATCACAGTGCCCAGATCACAGAGGTAATCCCTTCAGAAAATAATCTGCATTGACAATACAAAAGATGTACTAACCTTGTAATATTTGAGATAGATGTTGTGTGAAAACTGCAGCATTTCTGCAGGTTCGATCAGCCGTAAAGAAAGGCTCTTGGAAAGGCGAACATATCGTAGTGAGTGTGTGAAATGAGACAATTTAGATTCCAGCTTTGTCAGGTGCGTCTGTGCCAGCACTGCAAAGGCTTGCTGTTATAATCCAATGCTTCATTAAATCTAATTAGTATTTTTATTATTATCAGCAACTAGCTCTGGAGCATAGCGGAGTTGGCGGAGACCAAACCAGAGCTCAAAGTAGATTGTATAATTCAGATTCAATACAGAAACACAAAAACTCTGTGTCCGCTAGATGTGTAAATCTGCAACTGTCTGCTAACATGTTTGATATGTAGAAACTCTATAAGGAGATAATATGTCAGCGTAGTGTTTACAGCTCAATTCTGCTGCCCCTAAGTGGCAAAATCACATATTGCTGTTTTAAAGAAACATTTTAGGCTACCTGGAAGCTATATTTAGCACATAGATGCATTTAATTCAGTCCTCTAGGACTTTATTCCCACCAAATGTATCTGCAAACCCAAACATTACACCCATAATTGAAATCTGAACATGAGATCTCGGGCTCCCATTCTGCGTTCAAGCCAAAGCCAAAGGGTCTGTCTGGTAATTTTCCACACCTTTCAAACTCTACTACCCCGGGGTTTGTAACACAGGATTTATGTCATTAATTTTTTTGTGTCTAAGCCCAAACTGAGATAACCCTGATGACATAATCGAAGCTATTTTGGAGCAGAACCACAGCTATGAATGACAAACAGACACAACTCATCACCAGCTCGCTCTTTTGGCAGGTGGAGTGGCAAAATATTCAAGCAGGGCCACTTTAAGGCTTTAAAGTCACAGTGAAACAGAAGTTAGAGCATTTATAACTGCTCTAGATGCTCTTTTTCTTGTTCTTACCATGTAACTATGCCTAAATGGAAATTAAGCACACAGGATTACAGTTTGGAGAATGTATTTTTCTTTCCACTGTGTCTTTAACGAAGTCTTTGCATGCCCCTTAAACAACAACCTGCATTGCAGCTACTTTGCGACGACGACTGCACCGAGCTGTGAATTGTTTATAATTAAATTTACAGTATGATGACGTTGCGAAACGGCAGGGATGCAAGTCATCACTCGTTAAGTGAACTTTAAACACAGACACAGACACAGACACCTGCAACCAGAGCAAGAAAAAACAAGACAAAAACTCATTGTGGCTCATTAAGTGTTAATCTGCTGCATCTTGTTGTCAGCGTGACCTCGGTGAACCCACTGAACTTAAATCGACTGCAGCTAACAAACTGTCCCTCCGCAGGATCTGAAGCGACGGTGCCCCCTGCTGGAGGAGAAGGCGAACCCCCGTGGCATAGAGTGGCTGTGGAGCGCCATCACCATCCGGATGTACCTGTCACTGATGGCCCGCAGCGTGCGTCAGAACACCCAGGAGGCCGCCATCGGGGCCCTGCAGAACATCACGGCCGGGAGAGGACCGGTGAGACGGGACGGAGACTTAAATTCTCAGAAGATGAAAATAAATTAGATTTATCTCAGACTTTTTTTTTGACAAGAACTATTGATGTAAACAAACAGCACCAGAAGGTTGTTATTTAGATATCAAGAAAGTAACGGCAACATATCGCACATATCTGATGTATTTTCTGTGGCCTGGCAGATGAATGAAGCCATCACCTTCACTATTGTTCAACGGGAAAATGGCCTCCAGCATGTGAAGAAGATGTTAGAGGAGGGAGAGAGTAATGTGAAGAGGACGGCCATTGCTCTAATAAGAAACCTCTCACGCCACCAGGACCTGCACCCTGACATCGGTAACTGTCGCCATTGAGTTTTTACATGTGAACCTGTTATTTTCCCCCACAAACTTCTTCACACTTTCAACGTGTCTTTTATTTTGTTGTCCTGAAGTGAAGCGCGTGTTGCCGGAGGTGGTGGCGATGCTCCCCAACGACGACACCGGCACCGACCTGCCCAACGAGGTGACGGCGTCCCTGTGTCACATCCTGACTAACCTGAGCCAGAGCGACAGGCAGAACGTCAGAGCCATCGTCAACGAGGGAGCGCTCCCAAGGATCCTCAACATCAGCAGCAAGGACAACGGGTTAGTGTTAACGACACATCTCCCATTTCAGAAAGGATGCGCCCAGACGCAAAACGACCCCTAACCTCCGATGCGGAAGAGAATAATTCCCACTTTCATTTTTTCCAGCTATGGACCGAGCAGAGCGGGTCAGGCAGCGTGCCTCCTGCTGCACACCATGTGGAAACACCCTGAGCTCCATGGCGCCTACAAGAAGGTGGGTTCCTGTCCACGCAGCACATCATATTATAACTCATAACTACATGTGTTTGACAGTCATTTGCGATTCCAATGTTTCAGCGGTGGTATATGTTTTAGTACTAATACCACACTATGTAAATACTCCACTACAAGTAAAGATCCTGCATATAAAACCTTATTCAAGTAAAAGTATTATCACAAGCAGGGCTGCTTTATTGCAATATTTCATTTATAGGATTGGTTGGTCAGGTATTAGATTCATGGAGCAGCATTTTGTCTGCCGCAGTGTCTTTTCGTACGACCACTGGGGGGCAGCAAAGTGAAAGAATTCAAAGTACAACATGACTACAGTGTCCATAATCAACCCTTTTTTCCTCCACAGTGTGGCTACAGGAAAACAGATTTCATCAATGCGAGGACGACGAAGGCTGTGAACTCTGGATGAGGCTGAGACGGAGATCTCTATTGACATTATCGGCACTTGTGGCCCCGAACCACTCAATGCACTGTAATTCTCCACCAGTGTCACAGTTTAGTAACTGCTGGTTTCACAGAGGTAAAATCCTTGGATCTCACTGCTGCAGATAAACATCACGAACTGCGTCTACATTTCCATAAAAGGTCCCATAAAATGTCTTTAAACTTGTTTTTTTTATGTTAGTGCTGCACTTAGTGTTAGTTAGCTAAAGAAAAAACATATTGATTGAATGATACAGATAATAGACGATAAACCCACTGCCACATCACCCAACATCACACTTTTCATTTCATGGGACCTTTAAAGCACTTTTTAGTTTTGTCTTTTACGTATCAGATACTTCTGGCTATCAGATTGGATACTTGCTGTCTCATGGTCAGAAAAGCTGATGAATGTGGAAGCTTCTCCTGACGACTCTCCAGCAAAGATAATGAATTAGAATTAGAGTATTTTTTCATGTTTGTGTATTTTTTTAATGAAGTGGCAGCTAAACAGTTTAGAATGCTTGTTTGTTTGTTGTTTTCTTTTGGCATGTCAGGTGACACAGTAATTAAACAAAGAACCACAATGAAATTATTCAAGTACTCGCACAAAAGAAATTGTGAAGGATTAAAAAGAATCAGAAGAACAGCTTTGTTTTTCACAAACCAATGAACTGTTTATAAAAATGTATTTTTCAAATAGGATGATCTTCTGCTTGCTTTCTGAGTCGAGCTGTTTCCTCACTTAGATAAACTGTTTTGAATGAAATGTATTGTTCATTATGTTTTGGAAAACTTAATTAATAAATCACTGCCGCAATGCCAGAATACAATAGCTGAAGAGTTGTTTGATTATGAATTGTTCTCCCCCTAAAAAAGATCATCCTGTCACACTGTACGGTGGCCCCGAGGGTCAAAACACAAGAACAACCATTAAAACACGACAATTCACAAAATGCAACTTTTTAAGAAGTGCGACGACATTTCCTAAATAGCATCTGAGTAAACACAGTATTTTAAGTCAAGGGTATTATAAAAAGTTATGTTTTGACCCTCAGGGCCACCATACACATTTTATTTTCTAATTAGGGCCCTATTGTTTTTGTAGTGACGACATTTTTGTCCCAAATAATCGCATTTTTCACTGCCTGAACATACCCCAAAACTCACCAAACTTGGAATATACGTCACACTTGTCAAAAATGTCATAATCTATTGTTGTCCTGAATTTCCACCACTAGTTGGCGCTATAATCAAGGAAAGTGCGTTTTGGCTTATAACTCCCATATAGTTTATCGCACATTCAAAAACCTTATAACCACGCCTTCCCTGAATTGTGCTGAATCTCGTGATATAGGCCACCCATTTCCGCCTACCTTTTTTTTTCTCGCAAATTCGAGAAATGTCGCAAACCTACTTTTTCAAACTCCTCCCAGGCAATTTTACCGATTTGCACCAAACTTTGCGCACAGCATCTGTGGACACTCCTGACAAAGATTTATCAAAATAATTTTGATATTCCAAACAATACTCATGTTATTAAATAACAACTTCCTGTACATTTTGCTCAAAACACGAAGTGTTGCATATCTCCACATCTCCGAATGACATGAAACTCAGGATCCTACTCCTACATGAGTCCCTAAGAATCTGTGCAAAATTCTGTGCAACTTGGCCTCAAGGGGGCGTTTTTAATCGCAAAATAACCAAAGAAATACTTCGCTGGCATGTTTCACCGATATACACAAAAATCAATGAGCATGTATAACATGACCAAATGCACAAAAATTCCTATTGGACCAACAACCCAAACCCAACACGAAGTCAGATATTGTCACTGTACAGGTCACTTTTAGTGATTAACATGTTGGACACACGAAATTTAAACATTTAAAGGGATATTCCGGTGTAAGTTTAATCCATGGTCTAACACATCGTGACATCGAGTGTTACGACCAGGGCCTAGGGGAAACCCTGGTGCAACATGAAAATGAGACTCCCCTCTTCCTGTCCCCCAAGTACCACCAGCAGCAAAGCGTTTTTAAATGGTTTTATTCACAAACATAGCTTGTACACAATCACACATGCTGGCAGTCTGGGACAGCAGAGGAGAGCCCACAGGAACTGGTGAGGAGCCGGCCTTTAAACTCTTGGCGAGGAGGCAGGAACCAATCAGCTCCCTGGCACAACCTGCAATCACACACTGACACACACTCAGGTAACAGAGTGTTATTAAAATAGAGACAAGCAAACAACATTTGTACAACCTCTAGGGTCGTAACACCTCCCCCCTTAAAGTGAACATGTCTCCCCTAAAGAAATGTTCAGGTTCAAGATATACAAATGGGTGTTTAGTTAACTTGAGTCTATCGCCCTCTGTCATGCTGAGCCACACAGTCTACATAAAAGCAACACTTCTGCACAGGACCCAAAATCAAATCAGTGGGTGCCACTCCCACTAACAAAATGGCCACCACCATGAGGAGAGAACACAAACCAAATACACCAACTGTGGTAACACACACACGAAAACAGCAACAGGTGACCAGCACAGCCGTGGAGCCAGCCACAGCCACCACACAAAAGGCGTCACTGTGTAGTCACTACTACACACAAATGTTGCCAACTTACATCTAAGCTACAACCACAAGTGACCCAACAAAAGTGAACTGCCACTACCACAACCAAAATGGACACCTTGTGGTCTCCAACCACACATTACTGTAATGGAGAGTGTAGCAAAAGAAACAAAGTGACCACACAAACTGGAAAGCCACACCCACGACTCGAGATCCACTGATCTGTGGAGTGACTCCATCCCAAACACACCAACTATAATTAATACACTAAAAGCAGTAACACCTACGTGACCTAACCAAAAGAGGACTGCAACAACCACGCACAAAAAGGCGTCACTGTGGAGTCACCTCTACACACAAATGTTGCCAGCTTACACCTAAGCTGCAACCACAAGTGACCCATCAAAAGTGGAGTACTGGTACCACAACCAAAAGGTCACAAAAAGTTACTGCACACAAGTATTAATTACAGCCCCGCATCACAACATGACCAAAACAAGAGCAGCCATCTCACACAAAACTACGTTGTTGTGCAAAGTACAACACAGGGGAAACAAACTGCAGAGACACCCCAACTTTACCTGCCTACCAAGATGGCTCTTTAAACGCCCAACTCAGTGCATCACCGAAGACCAGGAATCTAGTCAACATGCAGCAACACATCATTTTTTTTCAATTAAAATGGGGTGAACCGGAGCACCCGGAGAAAACCCGTAGAGGCACAGGAGTACATTCACACTCCACACAGAAGGCTACCAACTAGTTAGCGCGTTCCGCTTGTGAGGTGGCAGTGTGACGTGTACCACTATGCCAAGTCCATTTCAACATCTGTGTTGAGAGTGTAGTCATGCACCTTACGCCAGGACTTTATGCCAGGAGAGAGACAGTTCATTCTCTCAGCCATGAGCTTAGTAGACAGCTCATGGTTGAGTGAGAACTGAACTTCGAGCTTGGCTTTCTGCTCCTCCAGCTCTCTCGCACAACATCTCTCCCACTCTGCGGTCTTTTGACGAAGGGTGTGCTGCTCAGCCCTCAGGTCATTGATCACACGGCAGCCTTTGGACACCGTGTCCGCGTGAGACTTGGCCTTCTTTTCAAGCTCACGCTGAAGCTGAAGAGTGTCGGCCAGCTGTCTGACAGCAACGACGTCGGTTTTGTCTCTTTGGCTGATCTCATGGTGCGAAACGTTGATCTTCTCAAGTTCAAGCTGAGCGGTGTGAGCCGGCTGTCTGACAGTGTTGATGTCGGTTTCATACCTTTGGCTGACCTCATGGTATGGCACACATGTCTTCTGTAGCTCTTCTCGGAGAAGCAAGTTCCTTTCTCTCTCTGCAAGGAGCTCAGCTGTGAAATTCTCCTGGCTGAACACATGTGCAACACGCAGCTCCTCGCAATCTTTTTGGAGGCCTTTGTGCTGCTGGACGCCATATTCAAGCTCACGCATAAGGCTGTCAACCTGATGTCTGGCACTGATAATGTTAATTGAAAAAACTACGTTGTTGTGCAAAGTACAACACAGGGGAAACAAACTGCAGAGACACCCCAACTTTACCTGCCTACCAAGATGGCTCTTTAAACACCCAACTCAGTGCATCACCGAAGACCAGGAATCTAGTCAACATGCAGCAACAACAAATTAACAAAAGAGATGACCACTACACTTTACAAAAGGCCACTTACACAAACACAAACTAAACCACATCTTCCTCACCTCATGGACGTTCAGATCCCGGACGAGCCCCCGGTTATGTTATGCCCCAGCCAAACATAACAGTGATCTCTCTCTTTTCCCCACTCCCAAGAATGAATCACCAAAAACAAGTAGATGCAGTCCAAAATCAAATTTACCCAAACGAAATTAAAGACTTCAGGGTGAGCATCGCCTAAAATAATAAACAAAGCAAGCTGGGTTTAAATCTCACTTGCCTATACACAAATAAAAGTCAACAGAAAAACAGGTTTCTTACCTCACTCCCTAACCAAAAACAGGAAAAAAAAGATCTCACAAAGAAAAAAGCTACTCACCCCTACCAAAACTGGACTGAAGAATACAATATTTACAAAATGAGATATAAAATCTCATTAACACCAGCAAACATCAAATTCAGCTATTGCCACACTGAAGGGATTGGGTCAGGAGGGAGAGAGAGAGAGAGAGAGAGAGAGAGAGAGAGAGAGAGAGAGAGAGAGAGACACAAATAATGCTCAGAACAGCAGCAACAGTACATGTACAGTCCCAGCACACAGTACGAAGCATCAAACATCTGCTAGCTTTGCCGGATTTCCATTGAAGACAGCACAACTCACCACTCTCCTACAGCAGCTTGCTCGTTGTGGGGAAGCCCTGTCGAGTCGATTACCGAGTGCGGTAGATTTCCGCAGCTCAAGGATGAAAATGTATGATTATTACTCCATTACTTCCGTTCTTTTCCCTGTCAGCTCTCGATAATAAGAACTGAGCATTCCATGGAGTGATAATCATACATTTTCATCCTTGAGCTGCGGAAATCTACTGCACTCGGTAATCGACCCGTCAGGGCTTCCCTACAATAAGCAGGCTGCTGGAGGAGAGTGGTGAGTTGTGTTGTCTTTTCAATAGAAATCCGGCAAAGCTAGTAGATGTTTGATGCCTCCTACTGTGTGCTGGGATGTGCTGTTGCTGAGGTTTGGTGCTGTTCTGAGCATTATTTGTGGCTATGAGTGGCTTTTTGATGGCGGTTTCTTGGTGGAGGCATAAGCTGCAGTGTATTGTTTTCGTACAGTCTTTTCTGAAGTTTCTACAACTAGCTAAGCTAGCGGTTGGCAAACTTGATCTCTCAAGTGGGGGTCTTACTCGGTGTCACGGTGTGTTAGACCATGGTTTAAACTTACACTAGAATATCCCTTTAACCCCTTCCTACACTGTTCCAAACATGGACAGTTAAGACATGCATACACAATAATCAGACAATAGGACCGGGTACGCGGCACACATCCGACGGCAGCACACCCTGACGTGCGTGGACGGCGAGGGCCCGTTCATTTTTTTTCAATTAAAATGGGGCGAACCGGAGCACCCGGAGAAAACCCGTAGAGGCACAGGAGTACATTCACACTCCACACAGAAGGCTACCAACTAGTTAACGCGTTCTGCTTGTGAGGTGGCAGTGTGACGTGTACCACTATGCCAAGTCCATTTCAACATCTGTGTTGAGAGTGTAGTCATGCACCTTACGCCAGGACTTTATGCCAGGAGAGAGACAGTTCATTCTCTCAGCCATGAGCTTAGTAGACAGCTCATGGTTGAGTGAGAACTGAACTTCGAGCTTGGCTTTCTGCTCCTCCAGCTCTCTCGCACAACATCTCTCCCACTCTGCGGTCTTTTGACGAAGGGTGTGCTGCTCAGCCCTCAGGTCATTGATCACACGGCAGCCTTTGGACACCGTGTCCGCGTGAGACTTGGCCTTCTTTTCAAGCTCACGCTGAAGCTGAAGAGTGTCGGCCAGCTGTCTGACAGCAACGACGTCGGTTTTGTCTCTTTGGCTGATCTCATGGTGCGAAACGTTGATCTTCTCAAGTTCAAGCTGAGCGGTGTGAGCCGGCTGTCTGACAGTGTTGATGTCGGTTTCATACCTTTGGCTGACCTCATGGTATGGCACACATGTCCTCTGTAGCTCTTCTCGGAGAAGCAAGTTCCTTTCTCTCTCTGCAAGGAGCTCAGCTGTGAAATTCTCCTGGCTGAACACATGTGCAATACGCAGCTCCTCGTAATCTTTTTGGAGGCCTTTGTGCTGCTGGACGCTATATTCAAGCTCACGCATAAGGCTGTCAACCAGATGTCCGGCACTGATGATGTCGGTTGTGTATCTTTGGCTGACCTCATGGTATGACACACATGTCTTCTGTAGTTCTTCTTGGAGAAGCAAGTTCCTTTCTCTCTCTGCAAGGAGCTCTGCTGTGAAATTTTCCTGGCTGAACACATGTGCAACACGCAGCTCCACTAAATCATTCTGGAGGCGCGTTTGCTGCTGGACGCCATTTTCAAGCTCACGCGTAAGGCTGTCAACCTGATGTCTGGCACTGATGATGTCGGTTGCGTATCTTTGGTTGATCTCATGGTATGACTCACATGTCTTCTGTAGTTCTTCTCGGAGAAGCAAGCTCCTTTCTCTCTCTGCAAGGAGCTCAGCTGTGAAATTCTCATGACTGAACACATGTGCAACACGCAGCTCCTCGCAATCTTTTTGGAGGCCTTTGTGCTGCTGGACGCCATATTCAAGCTCACGCGTAAGGCTGTCAACCTGATGTCTGGCACTGATAATGTCGGTTGCGTATCTTTGGCTGATCTCATGGTATGACACACATGTCTTCTGTAGTTCTTCTCGGAGAAGCAAGCTCCTTTCTCTCTCTGCAAGGAGCTCAGCTGTGAAATTCTCCTGACTGAACACATGTGCAACACGCAGCTCCTCATAATCTTTTTGGAGGCCTTTGTGCTGCTGGACGCCATGTTCAAGCTCACACAGAAGGTTGTCAACCTGGTGCTTGGCATTGATGACATCGGTTGTGTATCTTTGGCTGATCTCATGGTAAGACGCACATGTCTTCTGCAGTTCTTCTCGGAGAAGCCTGTTCTTTTCTCTCTCTGCATGGAGGTCAGCTTTGATATTCTCCTGGCTGAAGGTATAAGATAAGATAAGATAAGATAAGATAAGATAAGATAAGATAAGATGTTCCTTTGTTGATCCCCCTTGGGAGAAATTGACAGGTAACACAGCATTAGAATATGGCAGTACGACACAAAAATAATATTTCGTACCTCTGGGAGATCTCGTTGATGCTGTCCCATTCGTCTTGGAGGGGCTTGTCCATGTCCTTGGTCTCTTGGTCTCTTGTCTCGGCCAACTCTTGGCGAAGTTGGACCGTCAGTTTCTTCAGACTGACAGAGTTGTTCTTCTCTTCAGCCAACTTCCCTTTCAGCTGGGCATTTTCTTGACAAAGCGCAAGGTTCCTGTTGGACAGCCTCTCCTGAAAACTGCCTCTGAGCCGCCGTCTAGAAGTTGTCTGGACACCTCTCAGGTTCCTCATGGACTTTTCACTGGCTGGTAGAATCAGTCTCTGAGTAATGCTCAGTTTGACTCTGATGGACAGATGTCTTCTGATAGACAGATGTGTTCTGATGGATGGATGGCGTTGAATCTTTCCTTTGGCGTCACTAGTTGAGACGGTTGAAAGCTTGCAATGATCCCACGGTCTGAGGAACAGCTGTCCTATTAATGCACCTGCTGTTATAACTTTATGGAATCTTCTCCTTGGAGGTTGAAGGTTCCGTTCCATTTGGCTTTGATCTCTTGCTTTGATATCTGTACAGTTCCATTTTTTCTACTTTTGCTTCTAAATGTTTACATTCAAAATCAGAATTAACATGTGATCAGAATTCTGAGAAAAAAGTCTCTAATCTCAGAATTCTGACTTTTTTCTCAGAATTCTGACTTTAATCTCAGAATTCTGACTTTAAAGTAAGAACTCAAAAAAAAAATTCACACGTGGCCCTAATCCTCTTCTGTACCCTCCCATAAGGTTCTTAAATAGGACAGACCTTATACGACTTGGCAACGGGGGATATTCTAGTCCGCTCAGCGATAAGCCAGAAAGCTAACGCTATGCTAGCAAGATTCAAAGTCAATAACATTGCGTACAGTTGACAAACAGTAAATATAATTTTACAGTGTGTTTAACAACAAGACTAGCTAGCCAGTCACGTCATTGTCTCCAAATCAATAGGCTTATCAAGATTTTCACGAACAAATGATCGGCTGTGTGTAACGTTACTGTGGCCGCAGCCTGAAGTAGACAGTTGAACAGCGATGCTGTACAGTGTGAGCATTTTACTCGCCCGCCTAAAAATAGA
This sequence comes from Lagodon rhomboides, assembly GCA_039737535.1. NCBI lineage: Eukaryota > Metazoa > Chordata > Actinopteri > Spariformes > Sparidae > Lagodon > Lagodon rhomboides. The sequence goes on along the minus strand of CM077805.1, from coordinate 11,736,966 downwards.
TTGTGTGAGTAGAAAAAATAAAAAGGGAGCAAGGTGCGAGTAGGACTTCAACCCTTTCATTCGCTTTTTGCTCCTAAAATAAATCCATACAAAGTTAATCAGAGTAGAGTGCAATTTTCGCGCATCTGTATACAAATCGACATTATCACACCTGCAAAACACAGAACTCTCATGATGACCCGCGATGACGTCGCCCAGCTCGTTGCGGCGACTTTACATTGAATGTCAATACAAGTCGCGTGACTTGTGCCGCGCCGCCCGGCCAGCCCCGAGCTCGGTAGTCCACACCAGGCGGCGCGACACCCGCCTGCGGAAGTTTAAATTTTTCAACTTTTGCAGTGGATTCACGCTGTGGCGATGGCTGGCATGGAGGACAGATCGATCGTCGCAAACCTGAGTGTGTGTGTGTGTGTGTGTGTGTGTGTGTGTGTGTGTGTGTGTGTGTGTGTGTGTACGAGAGGGGAACTAGTTTCTCCAGCGCTACCGCTACTGTCTACCGCGGAGTCCGGCGGCAGGTAGACGCGGCGCGAACCAAGCGTGCCAGGCGACCTGACTATCAAAAGATGTGGGACAGGGACGTTCTCTGTGTTTAGGACGCACCTGTGCTCCTAAATGAAAAAGCTAAGCGTACAGCCCTGCACTTATGTGATAAAAAGTATCAGTAAGTTTAGAGGGGAAGTGTACTTTCTGCAGCTTGTGTGTTACAGTCGCCATCCTGTGGTGTCACAGAGGCTTTGCGTTCCCGTTGCTATGGTTACCCATTTTAGAGACAGGCTGACACGCCAGCTAGCGCATTAATTTAGACGGTGAACAGACAATTTGACTGGAACTACTTAGTAGGTGTCCATACGGTTTTAATGGACACCCTGCAGCCAATCAGAATCGAGTATTCCCTCAGACCATGGTATAACAAATATGAAAAGACAACATGTCACAAAACACGACAGTTCACAAACTGCAATAACAGCAGAAGACATCATTTTACAAAACAACATATCAATAAACACGACACACACGGCGACAACTCACAAAATGCAACATTTCAAGAAGTGCAACGACATTTCCTACATAGCGTCTGAGAAAACACAGCATTTGATTATGAATTGTTGTGTTTTGACCCTCAGGGCCACCGTACACTTACTTTAAAAGCGCTGCGAAGAAAAGGTCAGTCACTGTCGGGGCGTTACATAGAGACAAACGACTGTTTTTCAGAATCCGATACATTGTAAATATCCCCCTTATAGTGGATGAAAGTGAACGAGATTTCCGTGAATTAATCTGTTACCTGGGAAAAGGTTGACTCATTCATCAAGAGGCAGACGAGGATCAGTCATATATAAGTGCAGAATCATTTCTGACCTTTTACTTTGGAAAGCCTGATTTACAGTACAGCACACGGCTGAGATTAAAATGAAATTAAATGCGATGAGGGGAGATCTGTGCCAAAAGGAAATAAAAAAAAAGAATTGACTCAGTGACTTTGAGGCCCTGAAGCAGTGGTAACCTTGCCGGTGGCGGGGAGGGGGCTGGCAGGGTGAGCTGCACTGCGGTACAGCTGAAGGGGGGAGGAGTCGGGAGGCTGGGTGACAATCAGCATCACCCCTGCCAGGCAAGGCATGTAAGGCCAGGGAGTACATTTTTTTTTACTAAAGAAACTGAGCTGACAAAAGACACAGTGGACTGTGACGTGCAGGTGTAGAAGTCACAGCTCACTCATCCTCAGAGCCTCGGTGGTCTGGCTCACACACTTTCTTTTATTTAAAGAGGCAAATCCTCCCCAGAGATCCACTTTGTCTAATGAAGCTGATCCCAGCTGGGAAATCTATGAGGGGCCTCACTTGATTTCCAGCGGTGGTTGAATTTTTCTAAATCAAATTAACAGTACCCCGCGAAGCAATTACTGCTGTGTATCTCCCCGTATTCCAGCCTGCACAGAGCGAGGACGTAATGTAGCATGGCATGACTGAGAATTGCTTTTGAGCAGCCGATGGGATATTATTCCTCCTGTTTTCTGGCCCTTGTGTTCACTTTTAAGCAGAGAAAACCACATTTGAAGAGCATTTCATACGCCGTGTGCATGTATCGCAGGACAGAAGATGCAGAGTAATCCACCGAGGACATGGAATAATTTAATTTCCAGATGTAATTATAGATGCAGAAGCCTTTTTGAGGTCAATAATATAAGAAAAAAAAAAGGTTTGTTGTCAGGACATCCTGCAGAGGGCAGTGGCGTTGCATTAACGCCACTGCTCATCGCACACCTCAGTGAAGAACTCAGACCAGATTCAGTTTATTGTCCCCGAATAACATTTATTTTTCATATTCACCAACTCTCCACCCCACATGTTTGAAAGTGGGTTAGCCCCCCAGATTAAACCCCTAAGCCTTTCTATCTTGAGGAACAAAAAAACTGTGCGCTTTCCTCTTTTTCTTTCCACGACTAATCTCTAATTCACCCACTTTGTGAACTATTTTGGTGACAAAGTCCGTGATTTTGAAGCCTCGGTTCTGGCGCAAGGAGAGGAGAGGCTCTGAAGAGACCAAATCCTTTTAACAATAGCCTACTTGTCTCTTCACAGCTTATGAAGAGCTGTGAGGGGTGTTTTTTTTATTTATTTCAAAAGCAGGGCCTCGCTCTCTTGTGATCAAATTAATTAGACGACGAGACTGAAAGACAAAATGGGATTAATCGATACACACGTGATCATTTTCCCGCGGTATCTGTAGAGTTTTAAGGAGGCCTGGAGAGGGATATTTATAGATGCAAGAGAAAAGTAATATGTGCCTGAAATACCGAGATGGCCGATGGTAACAGGTGTCAGGACACATGAGAATGGGTTTGTTTGCTGCTGGAGGACCGTGCTGTGGTTTCCACACGATGGCTGAACATGGTTAGAGAGAGAGAGGATTCTTTGAGAGGCTAAAGTGACGCCGCTTTAACCTTTTTTTTTTCTCCACACTGACGCCATTGTCATGGGTGTCAGCTCTCAAGGGCAAATTGCTTTCCGCTGACATAATCATGCAAGGAGAACATTTGGGATCTAAAATGAAGTTTAGCAGAACTGAGCAGAGCGCCCCCACCCGTTCCCTCGGACTACGTGTCTCTTTTAGCCCTCTGATCCTGTGAGAATTTTCTGGAATGAAGTACCACCCTGTAATGTCACAGTCCGACTCTAAGTGTTTCAAGCCGGCAGCGCCAGACGGTTTTTAAGCACAGAGCTCACTGCGCTTCACCCCGACGTCGCAAACCCGAAGACACAGCCGTGCAGTGAGCTGTAAGAAAAGGAGTGAGAAGTTCATGTTAGAGTTGAGATATACAGACATTTAAATGTCTTTTGGTCTGTCACTAATGCCAGCTGAAACGAAAAAGAAATGGTTTCATTATTAAAAGTTTTTAAAAAATCACCCCATACGGTGGCCCTGAGGGTCAAAAACACATTTTTGGAAAACACAACAAACATTTTGGAAAGAGCAGCAACTTAACATTTCACAAAATGCAACAATATTTCAGAAAACACAACGTCTCAAACAGAATGGCACTGGGCCTGACCCCTCTTCTCGTTTCTCAGGTTGTACAACCCCGACTTCTTTTCTGAGACGCGAGCAGAGAGGAGTCGAGGCAACAGGCGCTTGACAAAATGAGACATCCGTGCTTCGGAGCGGCGTCGCTCTGTAACGTCACAGTGGGCTAAGTCGTTTTGGCATGTCAACACTCGCGCAAACAATTTGGGAAGAAATGAAACGAAGACGAGCGCTCTCTTCACTGAGTCACTCCTGCCTGCCGTGCGACACAGTAATCAAACAGACGAAGCTCCTCGTTGCAGCCATCGTTCTCGTTTAAAAAACAAAAAAAACAGACGTATGGAAGATTAAATGCTTGATTCATTTCTGTTTTTAGGACCGGGGTTTGTTAGAGAGCTCGGCTGTGGGCGCTGTCTGCTCGTTAGGAGGCATTTCCTTCAGCTGGGCTTAGTCTTTAAAAGGCCTCAGTCTGCTCGAGCACATGGTCACTCGTCTGCCCGGGTTTTCTTTGCTCCTGGCTTTAAAAAGTATTCCGCATACGTTCTCGGCAGTCCACCCAAAGCAAGTGCCTCTTTCCTTTTTGGCTCAACACCTTGGCTTTATTCTGAGAGAACCCATGTTCCCCTTGAGCCCACTTATTTTCTTGCCTTTTGTTTTTTTTTTCCTGTTTGAGTTAATCCCTTTCTTGGGGAGCAGCGGAGGATTTGGCCGAAGCACAGCTAATTAAAAACACCCAAGTTTTTGCCAGATAACAGGGCGTCCTCATATTCGCTCATCAGCCGGACGAGACAAAGCAATCATTGAGATTACAGGCAGGCGGTCTCGGCAGCGATGTTTTCTTTTCCTTGAGAGAGGAGACACGGCGTTGAGATCTTAAGAAAGTGGGACAAAGGTTTAACTGGTTATGAGAGAACCCACCCAGACATAACAGAATTTCTCGGGATGTGCAGACACAAGCTTAAAAAAAAACACACCTGAAGTGAAGCTAGAAATGAAAAAAATGCATTTCTAATCAAGAAATCTGAACGAAAGCACACTGGGCAGAATATGTGCTATATTTATAATTACGCTAATATATAGTCGACATAATACATTTAATCTGTCTAGAGCAGTCATTCTCATTGTTGGGGTCAGGGTTACAAAACTAATCTGAGGGGTTGCAAAACAGAAAAACATACTTATTGTACCATAAGGTATATTGATTGTTCAGACTTTCTTTGAATATTCTGTTGTTTTTTTCTGTTTTGAATGGTCGCATCCAATAAACATACTGTATCTAACTAATGACAAGGACTTGAAAACAGACATTGCTTTATTTAAGGGGGCTATAAACCCCAAAATGGAGACTTTGTATGTGATCACAGCTCTGAAGGACAAAAAAGGCCCAGAGTGTTGTGCCTTGATCAGTGGTCTCATGCTAAGAGCAGGTTGGAATTTCCCGGTTGAAACTTCCGACTTCCGACCTCAAAGGTGCGAGATGCCAAAAAGTGAACAAAAAAGCTGACCGTGACAAAAAGACGTCTCCTTGGTGAGCGTACACACGAGTGAACCTTCAGCAGTGCAGCCTTCTGGCTTTATAAATGAATCAGGGGAGGATCAAACGACGCATGAGATTACAGACGCCTTTATACACGTAATGTTACTGCACTTTTATATTTGGAAACATTTCATTCACTCGCCTTTTACACGGAATTCCAGGTTGGTACAAAGTACACAGAGAGCAGAATTCGGTGCAGTGGGACGTCAGGATTAGTCTGCAGCCGCTAAATTCTCTGGCTGCTTGGGTTCATAATTTTCTTGAGCTTAGTCTCAAGTTAAATTAATTTCCGAAGGTGGGCTTCAGCTCGATGCATAAAAGATGCTAAGCATGAAAAACCCTGCTTATGCAGGTTCTAATCCCAATTGACACATGTTGATCTATGATCTATAAACCTCAGATCAATTTAGATTGACAGCTGCCGACTTGTGATTTCTCCTTTAGTAATGAATCTTGCTTTTAGTCGATGGGAGACGCGTGGAGAAACCCACTCAAACCCAACATATCCACGTCGTATGGCTTCTGATGAAGAAACGTCTTGAGAAAATGAAAGTACTCACTTCAGAGAGAAGGTTAACCACTGATTCCCCCCCCAAATGATTGACATGGCTGATAATATTGTGACCAAACGGGGCAGATCCGACTGATTTCCTCTGATATGACTGCAATTAAACTGCGAACAGGAGCAGGAACAACGCGTCGAGAACACATTTTATTGTTAACCTTTTCTATGAAGTGTATTTTCTGGAGCTTTTTCTTCACCAGAAGTCATACGACGTAGACATGTTGGGTTTCAGCGTGTTAATCAATGTATCTCCCTTTGACGCCAACACAGCTGTCACCACAGTCTGGCAGTCCCCCTTTTTTAGGTTCCTTGGATTACAACAGTTCTGCTCAAAACTGGTGAAAATGCAGGATGGCTTGCTAGATATAGGTACCAAGAAGCTTATTTGGTGGAAAAGGGGAAACAGCAACATTACTGGTGCCTCCTTTTAGTCTTTGGGTAGATCACATTTGATCTCATGTTCCTGGTTCCTTTCCCCCTTTAGTTTCAGACGTCGTGGTATCTTCAGGATGACGCAGATGTCAAGTACTTACAAAGTAAAATTTATCAGCCTGACAGTTTCAGCCTGAGACATGAAGGACTGGATCTGAAGCACCTGCCGAGAGAAGATGAATTGACTACTTGAAAACCGAGGATAAGACGGAGCCAAAGACTGAGCACTTGAGGGATTCCAGCTATGAAACCTGACGGATGCAGTCAGCCAGGTGGAGACGGTTAAATTCTCAGATCTCACGGCCTGAGGTGGTGCCAGGGAGTCACTGGTGGCTGAGTGTGCCAAACACAGCGAACAGGTCAAGAAGGACGGAGAGGCAGCGTGAGGCGTCTGGTGGAGTCCTTGAGAAATTCACAGAGTGAGAGTGCTTGTTTGACTCGTGACTGATTGGGGTCAAGGAGGCTGTGACGAGTTCGGGGAAAGAAAAAGGATTAAAAGAAGTGAGATTCTAGTCCGTAGATCCTGACAACAGACCGGTCAAGGGCAGGAGTCCGACACAGAGGGACGATGATGAGGCTGTGCAATTTATCAGGGTGGTGAAGACAGATGAAGGAATATGAGATCTAATTTAGCCTTTGCTTAAAGGATTTAAGCTAAAGCAAGAGATCAGACGAGCGGCTGTTATATAACCTGCTTTCAGCTGCGAGCTTTGTTTGTTCAGTTCAAGGAAAAGGACTTCCACTTCGGGTGTATTACAAGCGTACAGTTGAGCTGATGTTGTCTTTTAACATCTGTTCAATAACACAGTCCTGACGCTGTCCACATGAACCGCAACCTCATATATGTGAAAGTCCAGGATTAAGTTCCTGGTAAATCTGGTTTCTTTGCTAATAAAACATATAATATTGTGGAAATCTGTTGCTAGGAAACATCTGTATCAGAGGCAATCAACTGTAAACAGGAAGTCGCTGTAGCATCATTAGCCTTAGCATAACTAACATAACATAAAAAATACAGTTTTAGAGTCGAGAATAATATACTAAACAAATTTTTGAGCCTTTGTATTGTGAATGTGTGTTAAGTTAGTATCATTCAGGCTTAGTGGGGGGAAATATCAAATCATGCTAACCTAGCTAACGTTATTAGTTAATTTAGCAAAGTCTTACTGACATTACTTTGTTATTTGTGTGTGCAGTGTTGTGAAAAGTACTTTAATACTGGTAAATATATCAAGTTAAAGGGGCTCTGTGAAGTTCTTTCCACTTCTTTAGAACTGCCGTTTATGTTAGCAGACTCCATGTCTAAGCTGGCGTTAGCTAATGCTGCTCTCTGTTAGCAGTGCGGAGGGAGGCGCTGAGACGAGGCACTCGAGAAGGTGCATAGTCACATCCTTTGGACCGTCGAGTCCTTCACAGAGAAATTCACAGTCCAGCAGCATTGAACAACTTAAACAAATTGTCCACAGGCTTGTACTGTATGGGCAGCCGAGGCTGAGTCTGCACATACACACATGAACGAGGTAGTGACTGCTCTTTACTGAACCTTACTGGATGATTTGTCAGCAAAACCCCCGTTTTTATCTCTCTTCTACATCATCGTATTATCAGTATCCGATTGTGTCTTTCTAAATATAGCGAAAGACAACATAACAGCAGTTTACGGATGTACGAAAAGCCAAAACCCACAGAAAAAGCTTAATTTTCAGAAATACCCGTGTACAGGTCCCAAGAGAGACGGGGAGGGTCAATAAAAAAAGTAATTAATACATGTAAACATCCCCTTTAGCCCCTTTAAGATATAACCCAAATCAATAGCAAGCCTACTCATGCATGTGCTTAAGTATCCAAAGTAAATTATACATATATTTATATGTGTGTATTACTATTCAACATTTTTCTGATTTTTTAATGATTTTAGCCTTTCATGCAGCCAATCTAGGTAAGTAGTAACTACAGTTAACCGTGCCTACCATATTGATATTCATCCTAAGTGGGTAAGACATTAACAAGCTAACGTTCACTTCTAGTAAGACATAAATCTCCACATCAGTCCCTCTGTTGAAGCTAATGCTACATCTGAGCTTTGCATCTGGAGCAGGTTTAACTGATTTCTACAAACACACAAGTGTTCTCGCTCGTTCTGAGTGATCAGACCTCAGCTCAGGTCGACGCTTTGGAGTTGTTCAAACAAATTGCACCAAATTTCATCAACCGGCAGAAAGATGAAGGTGACATTTGTCTCATCCTGTGTGACAGGACGTGTGACAAAGCTCAGAAGAAAAAGGAGGAAGCCTGTATTCTCTGTCTCGTCGTAACAAATGAGACAAATCTTCACGCCTCAACTTGTTGGCTTTGCTTTTAAATCAGAGCCAGGAAGAAGAGGGACTTTAAATCCTGAAAGCAGCTGTCAAACCTCGTCACCACCGCCTGCAAGAAAACATCAATCACGCATGGCTTGATTGTCACAACAGCTCAACCATATGTTGAGGATTAATTGCGGAGTTTAGTTCTAAACTGAAGAACCGGATCGAAAGGGAGAACCATATCGTGGGTTGTACAGAATTTATGACTCATGTAACGACATTTGCTCCCAAAATGAGTTTGAGAGACGGCTTAATTGAGCAACGCGGAGCAGATTGAATGCTGGATGCAGCAACTTCATTGCAAACGCCGTCAAAGAGGAGCACAACAACAAATGCTACGTTTTCAGTTCGAATCGTTCCACATCAAAATATGAGCACCGTCGATACAGTACTGAAGGTCATCTGTGATTCTGCATGATCAGCACAACAGGAGGCTGTCATGATTAATGCTGTGAGACATGAAGACGTGAGCGTCGACTGGAATTCAAATCAGGGGAAACCTTTTAGAATTTCAAAATAAAAGAGACCATTCAGATAAGACATACCGCTGCTTCTCACTTGAGTTCAACTTCATGAACTCTACAAAACACTCGGTTCATCCACCTAAAGCATGCTGTGCAGCTAAGCGTGGCTGAAACCCACAGAAGTGTATTTAAGTCCCAGTGGAGATCCCAAAGTTTTCCGAAGATACCAATTATGTCAGGCAGTATTTTCGGGGGCATGCGTGTGCGTGTGAAACAATGCACAAGACATCCAGAGTGTTTTCATCTGATGAAACGGCGCAGCCATAGAAGACATGCCGTCTTGCGTTGAATATTTCATATTGTGCAATTGAACTTGAGGCGATATCAAGATAAAAGAAGTTAAATCTTTCTTTTCAGAGTGGGAATGCTTCAGTGCTAATGAGCTGGAGAAGGGACACTTCGACATTTGTTTATTCATTTTCTGACTTTCAGGTTTTGACCCAGTAAAGCATCGTGTAAACATGACGATGTGGGGAGGAGGCGTGTCAAAGTGTAAAAAAAACACATAAAATGTTTTGCTTGTTGTTACTTTGATGGATGTTTGAGCTTCATTGTACAGAAGGATGTACGTGTGGAGTGTTTGCATCAAAACATGTTGAAGATGTGACATGTAGGAATTGGCCACCTGTTGAATTTGTACTCCAAACCACTAGGGGGCAGCATATCACATAGTAATCGCTAATAGCTGCTAACTGCTGCTGCCATTTGGTAGTTAGCTCACTTAGCCACGCAGCTAGTGGTCTGGACTGGGAGCTGCAGTGTAGTGTCTTTCTGCGTGTCCTGCTTTTGCTTTTCTTTTCTTTTTTCTGTCAAAGCACTTTTTAAACTTTGCTTTTAAAGGTGCTCTGTGAGGCTGGATATTTACCTCTGAAATGTAGTGGAGAAGTAAAAGAATGGAAATACTCGAGTAAAGTATACGATAAGTAGCCTACATCCAAAAAGTAGTACAGTACAGTAAATTAAAAGTCATTAGTTACACCCATCACTGCAAAACAAACAATCTAATAAATACATAAATAAATAATAAACAATGTAGTGGAGTACAAATATTTACCTCCCAAAATGTAGTGGAGTAGAAGTACACAGTAGTAGAAAATGGAAATACTCAAATAAAGTATAAGTAGCCTACATCAGGACTGTGCCGATGTACAGTATATTAAATGTACTTAGTTACACAAACAAAAACACAAACAAACAAATAGTACACAGTACCTGGAAATGGAAATACTCAAGTAAAGTAAATCCATCACTGCAAAACAGTCAAACAAACAAATAAAACTGTAGTGCAGTATAAGTACAGTATATTAAATGTAACTAGTTACACTCATCACTGCAAAACAAACAAGCAAACAAACAAACAAACAAACAGACAAACAAACAAATAAAAATGTAGTAGAGTAGCAAAATAATTGAAATACTCAAGTAAAGTATAAGTAGCCTAAATCAGAACTATATCGAAGTACATTATATTAAATGTTTTTTTAACCTGAACACACGTGTAAACACCATCATCACCCTCATCATCATCATCATCACCACAAAACGTGACTGCAGGCTGCATCAGCCCTCAGTGGTTCTGAGTGGATCCGAGTGGATCTCGGGGTTCGTTCACGTCGCCAGTGCAGTGCAGCTTTAACCGGTCCATCATGCCTTGCGGTGTCCCAGTTCAGCTCCGATGTAATTGACAACAAGCTCGCTGTGGTCTCGCGTCAGTGACGGACGGACGGAGGGACGGGCGGAGCGGCTCGCACACAGGCGGAGCAGCAGGGACACACGCAGCCTCATGTCGGATGTCCAGTAACCGGACGGACGCGTGTTTACATACCCGCGGCTGGATGCGGGGCTCGTGCGCGCGGCGCGGCGCTCACTCCGATGCGGGATAAACAACGGTCTCTCCCGCGAGTGGCCCGCAGGACACGCAGCGGAAAGTAGCGGATTTCTAACCGAGGACACAACAGGAGAGTTTATAAATGCTCTGACACACAGCTGATCACCAGAAGAAGAAGAAGAAGAAGGAGAAGGTATGTTGCCTGGTTTTAATTCTAATTCTATAAATCCATGTGTGATCCCCTTCTGCTTTTATCTGCGGTGAACACACAGGCTGCTTTTAGCTGCATGAACTTTGTATTTTGCACATTTATTCCCCTCATTCTCACCAACATGTGACACCCTTAAACACCCTTAAATGGAGTGATCCTCCACAACATACCTGCCCCATGAGCCAGCAGGAAGTGAGTGACTGTAACAGTATGAGTGGTCAGTGAGTGGGTGAGCCCTGCAGTGATGAATCTCTTAATAGAGTTTGGGCCATAAGTGCTCGCTCAGCACTGGGTTTTTTTTTCTTTTTTAATCAGAGTTCCTTCAGCTGAGTCGCACACAGAGAGTGGAGGGGTCCCTGCGGCACACGTGTGACGGTCAAACAGGTGTAGGAAATGCAAAAACAATGAAAAAGCACTGTTTTCTCACACTAGAGGCGTCCCTGTCCCCCTCCTCACCCACTGCTCCAGCCTACTGAGCTGTGATTTCACCGTGCCTACGTTTAAATGACAATATTTGGCTTTTACAAACTGTTTTTGTCGTGTTTGCTTCTTAAAAGTTGGTAAGACGCTGTCCTTTTTCATAGAAGAGGTCTCAATTTATGTGCAACCGTGTCCTTCAGAGAAGAGCTGTGAACTATTACATCTAGAGCTGCGACAACTAATCAATGAATCACTTAGTTGACAAATGTCAATCTAATCGGCGACCATTTTGATAGTCGATCCGTTCGAGTCATTTCTTCGAGCAAACACAAGTTTAAATTCTCTGATTGCAGCTTCTTAAATGTGACGATAAACTAAATGTCTTCGGGTTGTGGACAGCGGCGGACTCAGGATGTTTGAGGGACGAGGGCAGAAAAATTTTAAAAAAGCACCAAAGGGCACCAAGAGGGACACTTTCGCTGTATTTTTGTGAGCATGGGGGGAGTCCACCAATGGTTGTGGCCAAAACAAGGCATTTGAGGGACGTCGACTTGGGCTTTAAAATAAGTGTTACTTGCAGGACTAATTACTTTCATTAGTGCCGGTTATTCTCTCCAGTCGGTTCATCTGAAGCAGAAAAATGTCTGCTCATAGGTGCTTGTTTTGCCTCACTGACAAGTTTATAGATATAGATATATAGGCTAGTTTACAGTCATTTAAGACAAAGAAAAGAGGCAAAACTACGCAAATGAGAAGCTGTAACCTGGTAAAAGTTTGATCGTCCGACTACGATTATTCAATTAAAAGATTAATTGCCAACTGTTTTGATAAAAGATTAATTGTTTCAGTTGTTTTTCAAGCAAAAAATGCCAAATATTTGCGAGAGTCTATGTGTTTTGGACCGAAGAAGAAATAAGAAGACGTCACTTTGCTCTCCGGGGAACTGTGACGAGCGTTTTTCCTCACAAACTTGACATTTTCCAGACTAAACAATTGACCGAATAATCGAGTAATGAGAGGAATTGCTGGTTGCGGCACTTCCTCGATTATCAAAAGGTTTCTGGTTGATTTTCTGTTGATCGGCTTCTCTAAACGTCCCGTCCATTTGGGTCATAAGCCAGAATCGGAACACATGTACTCCAGTTACACAACGCTCACTGGTTCATTTGTAAGTAAATATGTCACTTCATGTGGTCAATATTTGCCTTAACTTCGGTATAATTTAACAGACTTCAGTGTAAATCCAGTCCAGTTTATCTTTCAGCAGATGCCCCCCCTCTGACCCTCCCAACACCACCACCACCACCTCGTGGTCCGCTAAGCTCCGAGTCTTACAGGGTTAAAAGCTTATTGTCTCCACCAAGCTGATTAGTTAACTTTTGAGACTGCAGGGTGGCAGTTTGCTCTGCCAACTTCAATATGGTGATCGTTAGCGGCAGAAACATCATGGATATAATCGTCGGTTGGAAGTTTTAATGTGTTTTCCACATGACATCAGCTGTTTTAACACAGCTTATTTCCACATATAGTCGCGGAAACTGTGACAAACACCTGCCCACTGGATTAAAAGAAGCAAATCCATTCATGTTAAAAACGCCGCTGCCTCTGTGTTTACAGGAAAATCTTAGTTGGTTTCTTGCAGAACGGACAGCTGGCGGTACCTGGAATGAAAAGCTGCTCTGTCTGACGACTCCCTGAAGCCTTTTCTCCAGCTTTTGTTCAACCTGCAGCCACCTCGCTCTCCTCAGCTGACAAAGCTGATGTGGAAGTAATCTCTAAAAGGTGTCTGCATCGAGTTGCACACAGCTGTAGAGTCAGGGCCACAGGAAACAAGGCTGGAGGAGGAGAGGTTATATTATCTTTAAAATCTTTTACTAAGAGTGGTACGAAGTTGGAACAGCAGCATACGTATTGGTACAGTATTAATATCAGTGAAGAGAAACAGGAAAGATGAGAGATGGTGCTGTAGGATATGAGGCTGTGTGCCAACTTTAAACCAAGAGTCATGAACATATTACTGCGAGGGGGCTCCGAGCTCTCAAGATACTCCATCAAGAGGAGTGACATCCTGTCGGAGGACGAGGGTCAGATCTTAATCTGGTTTGCTTTTGAAATTGAAATAACTGCAGACGTCGGCATTTCTTGGCAGCGAGTGTTGCTCGTCCACCACTGATCCAGGCTGAAATGTCTCGACCTCTGAAGGGATCGCCATGAAATTTTGTACCGAAATTTGTGCTCCCCCGAGGATTAATCCTGCTTTTAGATATATCCTGACTTTCCCTCTTGTGCAATGATGGATTGATGGATGGGTGGATGGCCTTGACATTTTGTACGGACATTCATGTTCCCCTCAGGATGAATTGCAATAACTTTCTGTCTTTCTCGCCTCATCAGGTCAAAATTGTTCTCCGCTGTACTTTGTGTTTGATACTACTTACTAGGCAATGCTAACATGCTAAACTGAGATGGTGACCTTTGAAACTGTTAAACATCAGCATGTTGGCATTGTCACTGTGAGCATGTCAACATGTTGATGTTAGCATTTAGCTCATAGCGCTGCTGAGCATGAGTTTAGCATTATCAGCCAATTTAAGCATGCTAACATGCTAAGCTAAGATGGTAAACAGCTGTCTGGAGCAATAACCAAGCACATTCGTTGGCGGGGGGGGGGGGACCCTTTTGCACGTGGGGAGGCGAGCCCTGAGGTTAAAATTGCTAAAACCCCACAAAATAAAGCACAACAACTTGCTAGCTTGTTTAGCGACCAGGTTAGTGTTCAGTGTTCAGGCTGCTAGCTTGGAGGTTGTTGTTGTTTGATGTAGATAGATAGCAGAAGGAAAAGGGGAAAGCCACCTGAAAAAGGTGTCCAGTGACAGGCTTTACACGAATCAGTCACTGACATGTAGAGAGTCAGACTAATCTCTTCTGTGACTCCATTGTGGAAAGTGCTCGGCAGGGAGGTCTTCTGGGGTGAAATAACGACCCCTGGTCCTTGTGGTGGAGGTCCTCCAAAGGTTCCCTGTCCCTGGGGAAGTTTCCCGCGATGGAAGCGCGGCTTACGCCGGCCTTGCACTTTGTTTGGTTGTTATCTTTTCATCTCCAGTTACAGCATAAATAGCAATTACAGCTCTGTAAATCCGCTCTAAATACAAATATCTTCTTTTAACGAGGTAAGAGGAGAGCCTTGGAGCTGCTAGCATGGCTGTAGAGTCACATTAGCTTTTGATAAAACATCCAAGAGTTTATATATACAGCACTGAACATGCAGCGTGTTCTTTACTTTATTTCCTGTGGGAAAAACTTCTGTAGGAGTTGTATGTAATAAATGAGGTGTTTATACACTACTACTGTAGTACAGCCTCCTTATGAACAATTTACTGATGTCACTGGGTTTGGCTCGCAGTATGTTGTATGAAGATAACGCGGTATAGACTTGTGGTTTGATGTGAACTGTGTTGTAGCTCTTAGTCAGAGATGAATTTCCCCTCTGGGCGGTCGACTGAACCGTGTGACGGTTAATCTCCACCAGCATAACCAACTATGAGACGTCCCAGCAACGCCCCACTTAATCGCGAGTTTGAGAAAACCCCGCTGCCGCACGCACCTCCATGATTTCTCGCAGGCCACATTGGGAGGAAACAAAGAGGAAGTGACAGGAGAGCACGGGCTGCTTCTTAATTGTCAGTGATTGTTTGGTTTACTTTCCCAGACCGTGCCCTCCAATCAATCCAGTCATCTGTGCAGGGCTCGGACAAAGCCAGAGCTGTGTCGCCATGGTGAGGGATTGTTTGCATCCAGTCATGCCGCTATCCATGTGGACACACACACACACACACACACACACACACACACTGCAGCATGCCCTTTTGTCTGTGCACCACTTGTTTCAGCGGACCCCCTCCTGCCGGCTCAGCCTCCTTGTTGCTTTAAAAAATTGGCCCCAGATTGCATCATCGTCTGTTGTTGACCTGCACGCTGCCGCCACCACTTTAAAACTGACATCACATTTCAGGCATGTTAGCAACATATTAGCAAAATATTCAAAGTGTGTAAAAATATAGTTTGACTGTACTGAGAAAAGTGCTGATATCTGTAGTGTTGATATTGAAACAGCAATCTTTTAAATACTAACATTGTACTCATTTAAGTAGTGCAATTTAAGATGCACCGAACCAGATTCGATACAGTTAGTGTGCTATTTAGAGACACGATTAAGTTGTACTTTAAAATGTAGACAATCTGTGTTAAATTTGATCAGATGACATTTTTCTTTCTTTACATACATTTTTTTCAGAGTACAACATCAGCAAAAATCAATGTTCTAACACACATCTAATTAGAACCTAAATGTGTCTGGAAATAGCCGAAATAAGTGCATTTGAGTATATTTACAAATTTTCATTTCATTTGTTTTAATTTCTTTCGGAAATCGTACGTTTCAAGTGCCTTTTTCATTCCTGGGTGCACGTGGACGTTAACTTAAGTCCAGTTTATTTATTCAAAACTTTGTGTTTTTTTCCCAAATACATCATTACAGTGACTTTAGTGCAGTTTTGCAAACTTCAGGCCATCCTCATCAGAAATACAACCGTGTAGGTCGAATGTGAAAGCAGTTTATTATGACCCTTATTCACATTTCTTGTTTGGCAATGTCTTCTAGTGGCTGTAGTAAACATGACAGCAGTAAAGGAGGATGTCAGGTGGAGAAGGATCAAGATGTAGTTTAACACCTCTCGCTGGTCTGCTGCAGCCGTCATGTTTTGGGATTAGTAATATTTCATGTTTCTTTTCGTAAAAATTTTACTTTTAAGGCAATCATGGGCGACAATATTCTGTTTTGTCTGTTGCTGGCAGGCTGCTGGATAAACAAGTCAGGGTCAGGAGTTCAAACCTCATCAGTGAGTTTGTTAAAGTTTAATTAAGTGATGGACTGAGAGAGCACTGGGCTTAGGCACGGCAGGAAATGAGCTCTTTCATGGGTATTTTGCATTTAAACCCAGACTTGAAGTTGTTTGGACTTTAAGAAATATTTTCATACTTTAAGTAATCGTCTCAGGGATATTAAAAGAGCTCTCAGTGGTATTCATGTGCTGATGAGTTCTCTAAATAACCGTCCATATTTGAGGAAATGCATGTAAGAAACACTGACGTGCCACAGTGCGACCCCTCCCTAACTCTGCCTTCTTGTGGCATCCTGAGAATGAAACTTCAGGGGAGGCGGACTGAAGTCACAACTAAGTTTAGCTCCACGGTTCACAGCCCAGACGACACAGGGTTCTTCGTGTCTGAAGCCAAATGGCAAAAGTTGTGCGACGGCAGGGATTTGCACTGATAGCAGCAACCTTTCCTCTCCGCAGCAGGGACACACGAGTGTTTCCTCATTTCACTGCAACTAAAGGGAACGCCGCTGTATCATCTCTACTGGCTCTTACAGCCTTCAAAGATTAACTCTGTGTCTCTGTAGCTCTCTCTCCTTCTCATCGCTGCCTATTTTGTTTAACCATTTGTGCTTATTAGACTTCAAGTGACTGCAGGAAGACTGTACGGAAGCTTAAGTAGGCTGAATGTAAACAGTGGAAGCTCCAGTAGAACATAAACAGTTTAACATCGCTAATATGCTAACATTGTGCAGTTCATTTAAACAATTTTTGCAGGGTTTTAAAGCATGGATAATGTGTTTTTGACATACTATATGTAGCACAGAGTCTCTAAGAGTCTTTAGTTTTTCGGTTTTGCCTATAGAGTGTTGAGGAATGAATCCTGAAACCCAGAAATCAGTTCTTCCAGTTCCCTCGACTCGAAATCAACATGTCTTTCAAGCAGGTTTCCGATTAAATGCCACAGATAGCGTCTGTGGTTAGGAGACTATCATCTTTTGTTCTACGACATAAAACACCTTTTTAAATACTATGTGTTTGGCATTTACCTTTCACGAAAAAGATAGTGGCTAAATGAGACTATAGAAGTTGTCAGGGACATTAAATGTTGTTACACCGAACATGGAGACTCGTCTGCTCACTAGTCCGTCTTTACAGAGTGACTTTAGTCACAAACTATTGTGACTCTCTCTCTACAACTTGTATACTGATCATTTTGTTGTGACGTGTGTAATAGTAAAGTGTCACAGTAAGCTTAGTGGTGGTGACGTCACCGCAGTGTTGTCTGTTTATAGCCGAACAGTAGCATTTTCCCTCTGCTGATATCCCATAGACATTAATAATCATAAGAGTGGTGTCCATCTGTGAGGATTATCTTTGTAAACTTCCTGCAATAATCCAAAATCCAATGGAAAGATCCCATAGGGTTTTTTGACGATGGAACCAGGGCGATGGTCCAAACATACGTCATTTCTGCATTGTTATTTTATCTGCAATCTGACAGAGAGGATCGCCCATGCCGATGAACAGAAAACGTCTGTATATCGGGTTCACCCTCTTAGTTTTTCATGTTGACATTCTGACATTTGCTAATAAGCACAAAATAAAAGTAATTTTTTACCTCACAGCCTCACACTGATCTAGAATCAGATTTTAAGGCTGAACAGAAGCTACCTGCAGTGGCCCGCGCTGCTGGATGGTGCTCCGGCAGGAATGCCTCTCCTGCATCAACGTGCTAATTTGTCCTGGATTCCCTACCAATGGATTACTACGTCAAGGATGGAGCATGCAGCTGGAATGTGGAGCATTGAGTCTGTTTATTAAACTGTGACTAATGGAAAAGGAAATTCCAACAGCTTCAGCACCTTTTCCCACAGGTTCTGATGTTATAACACGCTGTGGAGATGTGCTGCTCAGTCTGGTCCCACAGTCACTGTGGACGTATACATTTACAACCACCCGAAATAGAAACACACACGACGTACAGTAGCATACTAATTAATTTGTGTGCACTCACCATGTTGCCCGTATGATTTATTTATTCGCATTCTGGCGTTCGGAGGGGGCTTCAAAGTGACTGTAGTTCACATCAAAGACGCAACCAGAGAGAAAGTGGAAGTAGCATGATGAAAATTCAGAACAATAGCAGCAATGGCCGTCGGGAAAGAGCCACAGAGGCCTCGTAGTGATTCAAGTGCTGGAAGTTATTAGCGGGGGTAAAGAAAATCGAAGCTCGTTTCCACAAGGAAACGGGGGCTGCAGCGCTCCTGTCGTCGGAGCCGGCGTGCGAGGAATTCAATTAGCCGGACATTGACGAGCTCGAAAGCCCAGCGTGGCGTTAAGTTTCCAGGTCACAGCATCTATTTCCTGTGCGCCTCGGTTTATATAAGGTTTAATCTAAGCGGCGATGAGACGGCCGTTTCATCTTTCAAGGATCAAAGTATAAAAAGCTATACATACGAGAACCTCTGAACATCTGCTGCTGCACAGCTGCCTGCCAAACAGCTCCTCGCGTACGGTGCGATATTCGTGTCAGAGGACCAGTGGGAGAGCGCGAGGAATGAAATGGATGTTACATTCAGGGCTCCAGACTCATTTTTTTCCGTCAGCGTCCTTGAACAGTCCTGTAAAAAAAAACAACTTTAACCATCCGAAGTAAATCTGACCTGAATGGAAACTTGTAGTATTGTAGTAAGACACTCTGCCAGACTCTCTGGTAAACATCAGCCATTTGTAAACCGGTTTTATAAAAGTATATTTTACAGCCTCTTGTCGCTCATCACTTCACAATTTGACCTTTCATTTGCGAGCATCTGCGAATTCAAGTTATTTAACACACTGAATATAAATTTGCCGCAGCTTATCTCGCGCTCTGTTTTGATGACAGGTTTATGACAGTTGTATCGCAGAGGAGCGAATGACTTCAGCCCGACTTCTCACACAGACGTGTTGCCCCATAGCAAGTGTGTGTGTGTGTGCATACGCTTCCAAAGTGGAGGGAAGCATCAGGTTTACAAGCCTGTGTCAACTGGCTCGTCCTCCTGGATCAAACCGCGGAGGGAGTTCAACATCGCTCGTCGCTGAATAAACACTGTATTACAACATTTCAGCCGCAGCTGTGAAAATCTGCAGGCGTCATCACATCGCCTGTGTTTGTTACGAAACCATGTCGTGAATGTAGCAGAACAAGTTTGTTTAGAAATACCCGCGGAGTCAAACTTTTCCAACGAGCGGTGCCTTCGGATTAGACGCGTTTCCTGCCTAAACCGCCACAAATCTTTAATTTTGCCGTCTCCCATTTCCTCCACTGCTCTGCTGAGCTGTATTCACGAGCGCGGTCTCATTTACTGGGCTGCAACAGGCGTCTGGGTTCGGATGCATCCTGCAGTATCTGTCTAAAATTACAAATCATCCCGCTTTTCCACCAAAGGCAGGCCTTGCCCTCACCAGATGCCTGGCGCAGTGTAATGCAGTTTCCGTGGTAAACGGCCTCAAGGGGGGGCAGTAGTTAAATTGCAGGAGGATTGGGACTCCCGCTCCGGCTGTGATGAAGATGGAAGGCGCCTAAATTGTTAAGGGAGGCCTCGAGCGATGTGGAAGTCAAGGATCAGAGCAGAGCTGATGGTCCAGTCGGGGGGGGGGAAGCAGAGCTGCTGCCCAGTAGGGTTGCAAAAGTCTGAGCATTAGGCACCAGCTCCTTCACTGCTCTGTTGCTCGCTCCGGCTCGCTGTCGTGGCCTTGCCAGGTTTGTAATGACTGCCTCGCTGCTGAGGTGCTTGTGTCAGCAGTTTGAAATGGCTCTCGTTCTGCGTGCATGCGACCGCTGAAAGCTCCCCTGCACTCACGCCGGGGGAAAATGAAAAATACGTCGGATGAGGCCTGTTTGACGGTCACAATCGCTGCACCACAAGTGTGCTCCTGCAGCAATTTGTCAGAGAAATTACAGGAAACTGGTGGCGGTGGTTGTTAACTGGTCGATTTACAGGAGGCTGGTTTCACTCTGCACTGCCATGTGGCGCTTTGTTAGTACGTTTCACAAATAATTTAGCTTCAAATGTGTCATCTAGAGGTAATAAAGCTATTCTGGGAAGTGTTTTAACTGATCATATTATTAATATTGTAGGCAAATCTATTATTTCACGGAAACAGTTTTTAAACAAAACAAAATATGTTAAAACACCTGCACTTATTTATTTCGGGGTAGCAACAAGCTTTAAACACAATATTGACATATTATCACCTTGTAGAGTTGATATGGCTAATACGTTAGCACTGTTAGCATCGGTTAGGGGTTGTGTCTCTTGTTGTGCTCCCTCTCATTATAGCTTGGGCCACTAAATGCTGCATCGAGTGCTCAACACGGACACTAACAAAAGGCTTTTTTTTAAGTTTCTTCTGCAGGTAACGTGTGGTTAACCTGACGCACCACAATGTTCGAAGCATCTGTCCATTATTGTCTGTCACAAGCTTACTTCAACCAATCAGATCAAGAGTAGGAGAACATCAATGGAGAAAAAAGCAGAAACATCTTTTCCATCTAGAAAAGTCTTCAGTGCCGTTCTTTGCTCTATTTTTCTAAAGAAATATACTTTTTAAATTCTGATATAAATGATGCTATAGCAGCTAGCTAACCACTTGACGAGCCGCCATTGTTGCTTTCGGACGACCAGTCCCTTCTCTTGCTGGACGTCACATCTGAAGCACGCCTGTAGCTGCCAGTAGTTCCTCAAAGGGCGCTGATTGGTTCAACTGCTGTGTGTCCACTAATGCCTAGCTTGAAGCCTGGCTAGATGGATTTGCGAGATCTTCTGATGTTAGCATGCTAACCAGCTAGCGTTGGCTCGTCCTGTCTCGTACCGCTTTGGACCTTGAGCTTCTGACAGAACCGCTAGCTGCACAGCTAACTAGCTAATGGCAGCTTAAGTTAGTAGCACTTTGCAGTTACTTCGGTGATACGCTGCCCCCTATTTGTTTGAAATATCGTCGGTGGCCAGTTCTTACATTTTGCACCTTCTTAAGGTTTTTGTTTTACATGCATAAGGAGTTTTGTCTGAAATGCTAAACAGAGTTCCTTGCACCTAACATTGTTATCTCTTTTTTGTCTTTAGCGATGGACAGGAAACACTATTAGCACCCCCCTGTGGTGTAGAGGAATGAGGGCCTCTGGATGAAGGCAATGGAGCTGAAAGTGTGGGTGGACGGAGTGCAGCGCATCGTGTGCGGGGTCACAGAGTTCACCACATGCCAGGAAGTGGTCATCGCTTTGGCTCAAGCCATCGGTAAGCTCAAAAGTACTTAGTACAATATGAGAAACAGCGTCATCTCTTGTGCTCCAAGGTAGTATCCTAGAAAAATGTCTAATATTAAAGGAATATGGGTAATAAAAAGTGAATAAGTGTTGGTTATATGATGGGTAATTCACAGCCCAAAATAAATACACAAATAAAGTCTGTGGAAATCCAAGTGGCCAGCCAATAATGTGGGATGAAATCCTCTTCATCTGTTTTCTGTGCTGAAAAACTTCAACTTAAGTGGTGTAAAGGATATTTTGTCCAACATAAATCCCTGTGGGGGATTTTCTGTGATGTGGGTTGGTTCCAATACTGGCCAGGCAGGTTGTCAGACGTAGTGGAGATGATAAATTGCAGTAAAATGAAAAGTGACTAGAGGGCACAAAGAGATTTTCACCATAAATAGGCTGCACAGAACAAGATGAGTCATGCTGCAGACTTTGGTTTATTGACTTGGTGTACGACTGCAGAGGAATAAGTTGACGCTCTGTCTCTGTTGGTCATTGCATGGATTTAAATGCACGTGTAAATCTTTGTGAATGCAGGACAATAAGTATGATTTCTTCAAACTGAGTGATCTGTTTTTAGTTTTTTAAATGGACAGATGTACACAGAGATTTTTCTCCGAGTTAAAACACGCGTGTCTTTCAGGGTGACAGTGTAGCAGGAGTTACGGCGTCCACCGTCCTTTGTCCCCTCTGTGCCTTTTGTCCAGGCGAGGGCACTTTGATGTGAATGGCTGCAGTGATGAATGCACCCCTTTTACAAGGGCCCTTACTGTGAGGGTGAGGGTGGGATGGGGACTGTTTTACTCTTATCTTTATGTGTACAGACAAGAATGCACACACACACACACACACACACACACACACACACACACACACACACACACAGAGCTGTGAACCATTAAGGGTTGTCTGTTTTCCCAGCACAATCACTGCTTGTTGAGTTGTATTTTCCCACTGTAAAGTCCTTTCACTGACCATGCTGGTAAAGTCCTTTGAAGCTGCCAGTGCTGCTCGAGCGTTGGAGAAAGTTGTGAAAGAAATCAACGAGTCTGTTCCGTCTTTCCTCTCATAATTGCAACACGCATTAAATCAAATTTGTAACATTTAAGAAAGCAGTGCTCAGCTTCTTAGCACCATGATAAGATGCACAAATACAATGAAATCAGACTGTGTCGACACATTAAATGACCCACGTTGCATTTACAGGCCATAAATCTTGGTTTCCTCAGCACAACAATGAAAGCGAATTGTGTTTGTGATTCATGTATTAGGGGTCCGAGGATAGATCCTTGGGGAACCCCACAGGTCAGTCAGACCTCCCAGGAAGAGAACAATAACTTCTACAACAGAGAACATTTTATTGAACAAACAAGATGGACTAGTCTAAGACAGTAGTTCTCAAACCTTTCCATGTAAAGGAATACTAAAGTGACACAAATTAGATCATTGGTTCTGAACCTGGGGGTCAGGAAAGGAGGTCAGGAGGTTTCTAGATAGTTGTGGAGAAAAAACCCCACCTGAACTTTAGCTGGAATAGTTTTTATGTTGCATTGCATGGACCAGTGATGTGATTAAAATTGATTTTATTGTTTGTTTGTGAGAGTGAAAGTGTGTGTCTACATGAGTTTTAATCTGACACGCCCCCAAAAAAAACATTCTTCTTTCATTCCAGCACTTTCAGGAGTTTTTCTGGGACGTCTTGACTTGAAAAGGTTGAGAAACCACTGAATTAGATCAGGGATCCCCTTTTGATAAGATTTTTATTTAAGAAAGTGTTGAAAATATGCGACCAAGACAGTCAAACATAATGTTTTGGATTTAATTTTATTGAAAATAAATTCTTTTTCTTTTTGATTTGGACCTCCTGGACCCCACCATGAGAACCACGAGTCAAAGCTTCATCCCAAACCCATTTTCTAAACAATTAATTGAAATTAAGGGATAGACTGCGTCAAAAGAAATGCTGGAATCAATACATTGTATAACTAACTTATGATGAGGGCAGTTTGAGTGATGTTGCAAAAGGCTCTTATCTACAACACTGTCCCACAAAGTTAAGACATACTGCACACAAAACATGTAACAAGAAATATAACACTAAGATCTTAAAGCAAAATCAAACATCAATGCAAACTATCTGTAAAAGATTAGAGTCGTGTCTGTGTCTGGGAGAGGAGAGACTGCTACTTGGACCACCTGTCTCCTAAACCCCCCTCAGGGCTTATTCTGCGTTCCAGTCAAAGTCGAGGTCGGAAATTCCTACTTCCGACCTCCAAGAGTTCCAGGTGCACGACACCAAAAGCTAACAAAGACCTTGGCTGGCAAGTGAACACACAACTGATTTCACATGACTTTTATACATGAAAACGTATCAAAATATTCCATTAACTCACCTACATGTAGTACGAACACTGTTGTCTAAGTAGTAATTCTGAGTTTTAGTGGCATTTCATTGTACTTTTTCTTGTAAGAGGTCTGAAATTTTCAAGTTCTGAAAAGTCTGGAACGCGGCATCAATGTAGGGATGATACAAAAGACAGAGCAGGAGTTTGAGATGGTTCACAGTGTCCTCTAAAGTGCACTCACCAACAGCCTACAAAAATAAGTTGGCAAGGAAAGATAGTGCACAGGAAGGAATCTGAAGTCAGGATACATCTGGAGAATGTCATGTTCTGTAGCTGCAAAGAAAGAGTATTAAAGCCCGTCGTCATTCACGTCTAAATAAGAAACGATCAAAGTTAAGTGTTGTGACAAAAGAAAGTATCCTCGGTTTTTATTTATATTGAATTAAACTGTCCACAAACCCAACTTCTGCCTCATCAGGACTCTCTGCTTTGGCCACTGACCAAAAAGATAACAAAACAAAATGACCCCACAGCTGTCATCACATTCAGATGTTGCTAAATCCCGATTGGTGCGTGAAAGTACATGACGTCAGCTGTTTCAAAACAGAAAGAGGCTCACTGAGAAAAAAATAGAAACAGAAGGTCTTTTAATGTGAAACAGACAAATGGGTGATTTGCTGAACCCGCCACCCTGAGCTGATTGTGAAAAATATGTTCTCCGGGCACTTATCAAGTTCTTTGTCTTGACCCAGGACGCACTGGCAGGTACACTTTGATCGAGAAATGGCGTGACACGGAACGCCACCTGGCGCCGCACGAGAACCCCGTGGTGTCCCTCAACAAGTGGGGTCAGTATGCCAGCGACGTCCAGCTCATCCTCCAGCGGACCGGCCCCTCCGTCAGCGAGCGGCCCACCTCTGACGGGCAGGCTCGCGTCCCGGAGCGCGGCCTCTACCGACAGAGCCTGCCGCCTCTGGCCAAGCTCCGCCCGTCAGGGGCAGACCGCTCGCTCAAGAGACGGGAGCCCAAACGCAAGTCCCTGACGTTCACCGGAGGGGCCAAAGGTCTGCGGGACATATTCGGGAAAAGCAGAGATGCTGAAGGTAGTGTGCTGGTTTTACCGGCTTCATTCTCTTCCCTCCCTCCCTCTATGCTTTTACTTGTCAACAATCCAATCACTGTCCTTTCATCTCCTACTCATCAATCCAGCCAAACAGCCCCAGCAGCGCGGTGTGAGCCTCAACCTGCGCAGGGTTGGAGGTGTTGGAGTAGCATCTGCACCTGGGAGTCCGGCCAGAGACCTGGGCCGGCTGGTGCAGCTGCAGAGAGACAAACTCCAGGCCCTGGAGAGCCGTCTTCTGGGCTGCGAGGCCGAGCTGCGAGACTGGGATGAGTCTGCAGGCGAGGCCAACGAAGTGAGTAGAAATCAGCCGCCAGCTGCCAGTGAAAGATCCCTCACACCTGCACTCTGTGAATATATTCAGGTTAACGCTGCCCTGTCACATCTCGACATCATCTTTCCTTTACCACGTTTTGTCTAGTAAGTGTTCCCATTGTTCAAGTTGAACCATTTTCCACTCGCCAGGGCGGAAACCTGGAGGAGGAGCTGCTGCTTTTGGAGCAGCAGGTGAGGAGGAACGACGCGGAGATGGAGGAGGAGGAGTTCTGGCAGAACGAGCTGCAGATCGAGCAGGAGAGCGAGCGGCAGCTCCGGCAGCAGCTCGCCGAGCTGCAGGGCTGCGTGCGCGAGTGCGAGGCCAAGCTTTCAGAGTACTTATCGCGCATACAGGTGAGCCCGGCACCGTGGGGAAGCTACCTGATTCCACCGGACGCGGCGTGAAAACGTATTTGTGAAATGTCGCCGTGGATTTTCACCTGCAATAACAAGCAGCAAGTGTAAAAACTGAATTGTTTCTGTTTTTTCTGTGAAGATTATGTTCATGCCGGGTTTTTCTTTCCCATATTATTTATTGTCTGTATTGTCACGTAGGGCATGGAGGTGGGCCTGGAGCAGGAGCGGCTGCAGCAGGAGGCCGAGCTCAACCAGAAGGACAACGAAGAGGAGGTACAACAGCACACAAACAGATTCTGTCTCTCCAGAATCAGTGATGCCAGGAAGCGTTTTCAAATTCATCAAAAATAATAAGAAAATGAGATGAAACAGGGAGACAGCAGGGTCAATTGAGAGATTATTTTAGTAGTAATACATTGTTTTTTAGGAAAATCCTGCAGTGTTAAGTTGTTTTTTGCAGAATCAGTCAAATTAAGCAGGAGGAAATGTCTTTAAAGCACATTTTCTTTGTATTGTAGTATAAATAGAGGAAGAGTCGGTAGTCTGAAAGCCAAAGCAGAGCATTCAGTACAGTAAAGAGAAGAAAATGTGTAATTTAAAATCTTTTTAATTCACTGTTTGATTAAAAAAACAAATCAGTGTCACTTGTTTCTGTTTTGTGCCAATTTAGCCAATGTTAGCAGGCTAAACTGAGATGGTGAATGCGGTAAATACAACCTGGCAGACATCAGCGTGTTAAGAAATATCTTCTTTAATGAGCTTTTCCCAAATGAAAAGCTACAAAGTGGTCTTAAACCTGGCCAAATTTCGAAATCTGCATTGTTTTTCCCAGCGAAAGCTTCCTTAAAGCACCAGAGTCCTCCTACATGTTTATATACGAGGATTAGTTTCTCCAGCCCATCTCTCCTGACAAGTTGTGATGAGCGTTGGCTCTCTCTCCACACTTCCACTCTGGCTTTCAGGTGCAAACACAGCTGGAGAAAGTGCGGGCTGAGCTGGAAATGCAGAGCCAACACACAGCGCGGCTGGAGAGCAGCTGCAGGGCGTTGGAACGCTCACTTGGCCAGTCGAGCAAGAGATTACAGGTCAGCACAGAGCCGACTGTTCACCACCTTCATTCTGCTTTTGTTTTGAGCACCATCGCCTCTAAATCAGGAGGAAATGAAAGCACCCTCGGTTTAGTTCCCTGTACGTGTTGAGGGGAATCTTATTTTAGGAAATGTTTGAAGGAGGGCTCATTAAAAAGTTAGCTAACTTTGGCGCTGCGGCGTTTGAAAAAAAAACAAAAAAAAACCCAGCCCACTGCACACAGGTGGAACCGTGGAAATCTAAGCTCGTTAAAGTTGTGGGCAGGGAAGCAAAGTTTAACCTCTGGATGTGCGGCCGATCCTTGGCTGCGTGCGTCCTGGTGTGAAGCGGAGCGCTCTGCGCGCTGGCGAGGTCCAGCAGGGTGTGGGAAGCATGAGGTAATGAAAAGGGGAAGGGAGGGAGGGTATTACAGCATTCTTCGCCTGATTAGAGAGGGGCCTGAATAAGAACACAATCCCTCGCCTGCAGTTGCGTAACCATCCGGGAGCTAACGCTTCTCTTTAGCTGTCTCATCTGGGTTGTGGCTTCTGCAGAGATCCTGAGCACGGTCTTCGTTTTTTTTTTTTTTTTTTTTTTAATAATGCACATTGCAACGGTGGAGGATGTACTCAGATCCTTTACTAACAGTTCCCGTATTGTTGGAAGTGAGATTCCCATGTGTTTTTTTATTTGCAAGGCAGGTCCGGGTGGTCAAATGCACACAAGCCGTATGTAGAGAACTGTTCCTCTAAACGAGCCGTCAGAACATCCGCAAGGTTGTGATGTCACAACTGTGCAGTCGCTGTCCTCAGCCACGCCCCCAGTAAAGCCGGGGTTGCAAAAACGCTGCAGAACTGTGCAGAAAGGGTGGTGCCTGCTCGGGCCTGTGAGAGCTGACCAATCAGAATAGACTGGGTTGTGCGGGAGAGGGTCCTTAAAGAGACAGTTCAGCGTTCAGACAGAGGGCGAATAGAGGTGCCGCAGCAACGGACAGTATGAGAAAATAATGTGTTTCTTGACCATTAAAGCATGTAAACTTTCTTCAAAATAAAAGTATGAACCTGGAAATTAGCATAATGGACTGACTGATTAGTCAGCTAATCCTAACTAAGCTGTCAAATAAATCTCGTGTTGTAAAAAAGTAAAATCTATCCCTCTGTTCTCAAGTGAAGTCCCGCTAATTCAAATTTGTGCTTGAGTAAATGTACTTATTGCTTTCCCTCGCTGGCACATCGAGTGTTTCGCCACACCGAGGAATTGATCTCATTTGGTTTGTCGTTCGGTTTCAGGAGAAGGAGCAGGAGCTGGAGCAGCTGACAAAAGAGCTTCGACAGGTCAACCTGCAGCAGTTCATTCAGCAGACTGGCACCAAGGTCACCGTGCTGCCTGCTCAACCTACAGGAGAACACTGCAACGGCACGTACACACACACACACACTCACACACACACACAAACGTATATAAACTCCACGGCTTGCCACGTCACCACCACCTTGTCAAAAGCTTTCACCACATTTTGACCGAGGTGCTCTGCACGCAGTCCTGTCCTCACATGTGTATGCACACAGTGCCACCTTGTGGTCGCCCTGAGAACGACAGGTTAGACCGCAAGACTTGAGCTGCTGAGGCCAGACTGTTGTGCCATAACAGCTTATGTCTGTAACCCCATTACATGGACCAAATCACCAGCAGCCCCCCCAAAAATGCTGCAAGAGTTTCACAGTAAGTCAGAAGGAAAATCCCTATTTTTATCCTCAGAATATAAAATCCCCCCAGAAGGTTTTGGGCCGTACTCTTTCTCATTTCTCTCTCGGTTCAGTTTTGCATCCTTGCATGTACTATGCAACTATTATTGCTTACTACTTATTATTTTAAAGAATCTCTGTAGCTGTTGGATCTTAGAGCAGTAGATTCAGTTGTGTCCCTCGTCCTTGATGTCTGGCTTCTTTCTTTGTCGCCTTGCTTGCTACAGAAGTGGAGTCTGGCTCCCTGAAACGACTCGGCTCCTCTCGGCTCTTACCCAGCGACCTTCGCACCCTTCAGAGCAAAGTGTCCTCCAGCCTCAACCCCGAAGGCATCTACGTCTGACCCCAAACTGTGTCCAGGAGACATTTTTTCTGAGCAGCCGGGAGCTCTGATGTTACCAGGACCCGAGAATTGACTCCCCAGACTGCTGGAACGCTCTTGAGCGAGGTACTGAAACGAACCAGCTCTGGGAACAGTGACGGATGGTGGGAAAAAAAACATTACAAGGAGGATCATAAAAAAAAAAGAAAAAAGAATCACAAGACTTACATATGTTGTGCATCTTTCCTGCACTGCTTCCTCTTCCATCAGGTCGAGACTCAAACTGATGTCAGTATCCATTTGCAAACTAACATTTGATCTACTCTCAGTCAACAAAAGATCCATCTTCTCAGAAAAAAAGCTAGAAACCAGCAGATATATATATATTATATCAGTATATTTGTTGACTGAGGAGGCTTCAGACAAACTTCATTTTTATGTAGTAAATCATGAACTGAAGAGAATTTCAGGACGCAAAGTTTGGACACACGTAAACGTCACCCATGCACGACACCACACCTGTGCTATAACCACAGCCATATCTGATTGCCTTACTCTGGCGTCTGAAAAACCCAGACGTCAATAAGTCTAACGTCAAAGCAGAACTCAAGGTAGCTACTGAACTATGCGCCATATGAATAAAAAAAAAAATACAGAGCACCAATTCAGGTGATACCAAGTTATGGTAACTGATGTCAGAACACTGTAAAAAAAAACTCAATTTCAAGGCGACTACATATTTGAGACTCAAATTTAACGTTGTCTTAAACTTGTGAGTTTCTACAGTGTGCAACTCAACATTTTCTTTCACACAAGTCTGAGTTTTTGTGTCGAGTTTTGACCAGAAGTATAATTTATTTCCTGTGTTTGATAACAATGTAAAAATCTCCCCCCCCCCCCCCGTAGTTTAAAGTAAACGACTCGGAGTGAATGAATCGAGAAGAACATCATCAGCTGCTGGACGTTCCTGGCGAAGTAGCGGCTGTACGCTCGGTTTTGCTGCGGGGGCCATTAATCTCCTCTTTTGTCTCAGCCGAACACTTCCTCCGAAACAGCTCTGAAATGTGAATGGAGCGATGAGTGATAACCGAGGCCTTCGAGCCTGCAGAGTAAAATCCCAGCCTGGAAAAAAAAATTTGCCAACAATGACTTTCATCCCCCGTCCGACCACCAGGTGGCGACAAATCATTACAACATCCAGACAGGTGAAAAGTTAACTTGTGTGAAAGTTGCTCCCGGTCTGATGTTATCCGTCTTTATCCATTTTCACGGGTCATATCTTGTTTTGTAAGGAAGCCTCGGCTCGTGAGATTTCAGCGAGCCACTTAGATCGTCTGGCAGAGTGTTTGACATGTTTCACTGTGTTCATTAAGCAGGGACAGCATCACACCCACACGCTGTTTCCTTTTCTGATTTCTAACATTTCGGTGAACTGAAGATGTCTCATGTGAACCAAAGCTAGTGTGAAAAAACATTAATAGTTAGTTGAATGTACTTTTTTTATATATATATGTATGCAACTTATACCCATGAGACGCTCAAACTGGAGTCGAAACAGTAGCCGCTTGTATTTTTCTCGTCGTGAGGTGCCAAACGGTTTGAGCTCCGACGCACACGGTGAGGCAGAAAACACTGAGTTTTGCAGGAAATGAAGGGATTGATGGAGAGGAAGATGACAGCAAAACTAAAACAGATAGAGTGCATACCTCCGTCAAGCCCAACGGCCCCCTTCAGTTCAATCAAGCCTACTCCAGTCTCACAAGATCCACTCGATCTGGGTTTTTATACGGATCAGAATCAAATTGTGTTCACTCATAGATACCAGCCACCTAATAATCCTGATTTTTTTCGTCAAGATTCATGTGTTATTTACAAAAATGTCAAAATATGCTCACAATCTTTAAGAAAGTGAGGAAAAATATTCCTGGATCTGTCCCTTTACCACCAAAGTTAATGGGGTCTGTTGTGGACCGAGACCAAGACTCCATCCAAGATTTATGGAAATCTGTTCAGTAGTTAGTAGTCGGTATACGCAAACGTATTCTCGTCGACGGAGGTAACAATGATAAGATGGTTGTTACTGAATTAATCCATTTGTAGTTGATTGTTTCTCAACGCTGAATAAAAAGAGATCTCTCTCTGGGTTTGCGGGATTAAACCGACACAAGAGTTTCTAATACGCTGCTGATGCTGAAATGATTTCAAAGACTGTGGTGGACAAATTATATCAACAGTTCACGCACACGCGTTTTAAGTTACAAGTGTGAGTTTTTGTTGCTTTCAATCTGTACTCCTGTTTCAGTGGCTCAAGGTTCCTTTATTTGTCATTCTACAACGCAGGGCTGTACAACGGAATGCAAGCTGTCGTCCCTTTATGCTCCACGAGACAAACAATTGTTACGGAGGATTATTTAAGGAGAATCTAAGCCCGAAGAAAAAGAAGCTGCTACTCGTGTATCTCTTGCCAGACGGCAGCAGGGCGAACAGACTGGCTGCGATGGGCGTTTATGCAACCTCACCTCTGATACAAACTGTGCACAGATTTCGGTTGTAGAAAGTCATCGAGCGCTTTATTCGAAGGGAAATACTCGACTTCTCTCCACTACTCTACTTTTTTTAAAGCTTTAGTTACTTTACACAGATTATGAACACAAATATATCCAACATACGAGAAAATATGTCTGATTATAGATTGTGCTAGCCAGCACTGTACTCATTTCTTAAAATTAGCCTGACCTTTGCCAGCTGCAACATTAAAGTGACACCTGTCTGTAATCCGATAGCAAACAGTGATTTTTCTCTGACGTGCCATGTACTGTTGGTGCTTAAATCATCTTTGTTAACATTTTAAATGCACGACTCGTGTTTCTACACTCTGGTATTCCTTCTTTCACCTGCGTTCCGCCACCGCTGACGCGTTTTGCGAACACATTCTCGTCTTTTTTCCGCATCTGTAAATCTTATCTAACCATCCCCGAGCGTACAGTACATTTCTCATGCGCGGCTTATTGTTTTCACAGATAAACAACCACAAGCCTCGAAATGATTTCCGAGCATCCTATTGACCCTCATTTGATCCCGTAAGGAGCGAGCTCGCGTTTGCACGACAACAAGGTGAATTCCCCCCTCCGAGCGCGAGGCATCTTCGCGTCGTTGTTTGCGCTGCGGTGCAAAAGATACCCGGAGGGACGCACATCACACGCATCAAGTTTTTTTTTTCTTTTTGAACTCCCCCCTCTTAGTATGCAGAAGTATCATCTTGGTAACAACTTTCAGCTGTGACACGGAGCCTGTAACCCACTAATAAAGGAATCGCAGCTCTCGTTGACTGAAAGTTTCGAATAATGGCATGCCTTACTGAAAAAAAAAAAAGAAAATGTAAATAACGTCTACATATCACATCGGTCTCTAGACTATTTTTAAAGTAGATTGAAGTCTGACATATGCAGAGCGCTAGATAGGTTAGATTTTATTGCTGCCGCTCAGTAGGCAGCTCCGCGTGCATGCAATAACGTGTGATCGGTTTATTTGGGCTCCCAATTAGTGGCTAACAATTCATCTGTGGTTAATTTTATTTTGGGTTTTGCTGTGTCCCTTTTTGCCTCGTTGACATTTACACAGATGGAGATTTGAGCTTCGCTAAAGAGCAGGCAGACAGTTATACTGGCAGAAAAAATGAAAAAAAAAAAAATGGCAAAACTTGCACATCATCTTCTCGCCTGTTCGTTTAATTCTGGTGGAGACGACGTTAATGGATGTAAAACAGATCCGCGTTGCATCGAAACATGCGAATAAGTTTAACGACACCGCTGCTCGTGTCTTTTTTTCCTGCTTCGTGCATCGAGACATTGCCAACAATTAGTTTCTGTTGTGCCATCAGTGGTGCTTTTCAATAAAAGTGCATATAGAAAATGTGACGAAGGAGCCATTACGGAAACAGCCATCAAGTGGTTTTTACGAAATGCTATTTTAGAAAAAACGCCGCAGCTCAGGGATACTTCAAGACACAGAATTACCCCTCGACAAGAATGGACAGAAAGTAATTACGGATAAATGCTGTTCATGATGTCTCGAGCCGTTTGACAAGTTAAACTGTGTATTTGCTCTCACGGGGACTCGAGCAGCTGTTTGACAGGTTTAACATGTGGCGTCGGCTCTTCGATACAACAGGAAAAAATGTAACTGAGGTGATGATTTGGCTCCGAGGGACGAAGCTTTACATGAAGATAAAGCGTTTCTCTTGGCTTATCATTCACTGGTTGAAGCGACTGGGTACATTTGGGCAATGTACGCTGGAACACGCGAACGCTTGGCTGTAAACATGCTGCTGGTTAGATGACCTGTGCTTGGCTTCCATCACTGACTTTGCACTAACCCCGACATTTAGACAAGACAAATTATTGTACACAGTATTATGAATGTTATCATTTTGTATCGTTTTACTTACAAGTTCACCTACTGTATTTTTTTTAGCCTCCAGAATTTAACAAATCTTTCTTTTCGTGGGTCATCAATTAGCCACTACAGTATGTATGAAAGATATTGAAAATCAAATTCAAGAAAAATGTAAAATATTATAAATAAATAAATAAAAATATATTTAAAAAAAACATGCCAGAAAAGAATAAACTGCTATAAAGTGCTGAATCATGTGTCTTTTGTGTTATTTGTGATTGCATTTTTGTATTTCTCAGAAAGGAAACAAAGGCCTGATTAGCTAGAAACATGACCTGAGCAGGTAAAAACATGCTGTTGGATCCCTTTCTAGCAAACCAAAATAATTAAATAAGCTACAAGGAACTCATTCAATTTGTTTTCTGTTGATTCTCGTAACCTGTTGATGAAAGTGGTACGTCTGCCTCGTGTTATAAAGACCTTGATCTGTATGGCTGGTGCATTTATTTGCTTTGGAAGTGAGTGAAAGAAACATTCAACATGTTTTGTACCACTTAGACTGTTTTGAACACGGTTTTCAGGGTGCAAAGGCCGAAGTGATGAGCGAATGTATTTATTCATGGATGTGTAAGATTTCTAACTAATATGATTCCGGTGAAACTGAGTAAACTCTGCATTACGGTTCATACACATTCATGTATCCTACAGCTAACAAGAGTCTGTTTGCTCGATAGTAGCTAATTTTGTTGAGCTAAAGCTAAAGTTACCAACGTCTCACAGAAATGTTCATTTGGTAGCGAGGCTAGCATGACATTTTACATCATAATAAGCTGTTTTGCACCTTTCAAAATCTGTAGTATTTCTATAAATCAAGAGGATCTTGTTTTGAGAAAGAAGTAGATAGGAGCTTCTAGTTTCTAGCCAATGAGCCTGAAGTTTGTCGGCTGAATTGACAGCTGTTGCTAGCGGATTTTCTCAACAGTAGCTAGCCAGCAAATTAAGCTAACGTCACTGCCATGTTTTTATTGAAAATGCTGTGTTCGACTGACTTTTGAATTGTTTTAAAATGAGAACCATGTAAAGGGGTCTTGTTAGTTTAGTTAGCATTAGAAAATAAGGACATTTTAAGATAATGCTATTATTCTAACTAGCTACGTAGCTTAGGCCTACACACTTGGGCATCCAAAAAGTTAACTTTATGCCTTTTCAAACTATGTTTCACTTCAAACATCACAAGTTTGAATCATTTCAGGGTAAGCGCTAACCAGTGTGGTTTGCAAACATCACTGCCATTAAATAATATTTGTATGAAATCTCCCTTGCATGGATATAATTGACTACTGTATACTTAGCTATTTAACTCGACATGCTAACCTTTGCAGCTTACGTTACAGCTGACAAAAGAAGTTTAAATTATTTTTCTTTTTTAAGTTTTTACTCTTGTGTTTTTGGTCTTGGTAACAGTTGAAAAAAAGAAACCACCAATGAACCCTTGATTATGAAGCATTGCTCTTAATACCGCCCCCCAGCAACATGTGCCAGGAAAGATAAACTACTATAAAGTGCTGAATCATGTGTCTTTTCTGTTATTTGTGATTGCATTTTTGTATTTCTCAGAAAGGAACAAAGGCCTGATTAGCTAGAAACATGACCTGAGCAGGTAAAAACATGCTGTTGGATCCCTTTCTAGCGAACCAGAATAATTAAATAAGCTACAAGGAATTCATTCAATTTGTTTTCTGTTGATTCTCGTAACCTGTTGATGAAAGCGGTACGTCTGCCTCGTGTTGTAAAGACCTTGATCTGTATGGCTGGTGCATTTATTTGCTTTGGAAGTGAGTGAAAGAAACATTCAACATGTTTTTAATACCACTTAGACTGTTTTGAACATGGTTTTCACGGTGCAAAGGCCGAAGTGATGAGTGAATGTATGTGGGTGTGTAAGATTTCTAACTAAAATGATTCTGGTGAAACTGAGTAAAATCTGCATTACAGTTCACATACATTCATGTATCCTACAGCTAACAAGAGACTTTTGCTCGGTAATAGCTAATTTTGTTGAGCTAAAGCTAAAGTTATCAACGTCTCACAGAAATGTTATTTTGGTAGCGAGGCTAGCATGACATTTTACATCATAATAAGCTATTTTGCTGCCTCCTGGCAATACAGAAGCTGCCGTACCACCAGACTACAGTGGCTGTTAGCTACTGACGCTATGCCTTTCAAAGTTCGTTGTATAAAACAAGAGGTTCTTGTTTTCAGAAAGAAGTAGACAGAAGCTTCTAGTTTCTAGCCAGTGAGCCTGAAGTTTGTCAGCTGAAATGACAATTGTTGCTAGCGGATTTTCTCAACAGTAGCTAGCCAGCGAATTAAGCTAACGTTACGCCATGTTTTCATTGAAAATGCTGTGTTCGACTGACTTTTGAATTGTTTTAAAATGAGAACCATGGAAAGGGGTCTTGTTAGTTTTGTTAGCATTAGATTATTTATGCCTTTTCAAACTATGTTTCACTTCAAACATCACAAGTTAGAATCATTTCAGGGTAAGCGCTAACCAGTGTGGTTTGCAAACGTCACTGTTGTTGAATAATAAATCTCCCTTGCATGGATATAATTGACTACTTTATGTACTTAGCTATTTAGCTCAACATGCTAACCTTTGCAGCTTACGTTACAGCTGACAAAAGAAGTTTAAACCATTTTTCTTTTAAAATTTTTACTCTTGTGTTTTTGGCTTTGGTGACAGTTGAAAAAAAGAAACCACCAATGAACCCTTGATTATGAAGCATTGCTCTTAATACCGCCCCACGGCAACATGTGAAGGGTCTAGCAAAGTCTCAGCTACCAAAAACCCATGTGGCTTCCAGTAAACCTGGAGCTTCTGGAGTCTTGACTAGACAGGAAAAGAATGAGAGTGAAAAGAATAATGTGTGTGGCTGACAGCTCCGTATCCCCCAAAATCAAAATGCTTGTCACCGATCCAAACACCGGTAATATTTATGTTGTGAATGTCAGCGAAACTCATCCTTCAACAAAAAGATACATTTATTTTTTCGCGTTGGCAAAACTGGCACTCGTATTACAGCAGAGAGAAACCTGCTGCTGCTGCTGCATGCTGAAGAAGGCGGAGGGTGAGGGTGACTTTTGCAGTTTGCCTAAACGAGATCAGATAAAAGCACGGATGACCTTCTTCTAAATCTGCCAAGGATAAAAACAACTTAATTTTTAATATGTTTCTGAGTTACAGGGGAGTCGCGGCAGCCTCTCCACTGGCACTCCAGAAGTCAAGGAACTATCAGAATCACTCCGAGCTCTTTGGCCGGCGGGCTGGCTTTGTGTTGAAAGAAGGACAGACCTCAAGATCGACCGGCATAAAAAGTTTCTCCCCATTTCAGATTTATTTTCAACTTTTGATACTTTACTGAGTGGGAGAACTTTGGTTATCACACCAGGCGCTCTGGTGGGAAAAGTCATTTGTCCCTCAGTCTGTCCCCTGTGAATTACGGCTCTAATACTTCAAATGGAGCTCAACAGCTGGGTCAGAGGGGCCCTTATTACATCTGTGACCCTCTCACACCAGACGGCGCTTGAAGATCTGTAGTCTTAAATGCTGTTAACTTCATCCAACGTGTTTTTTTTTTGTTTTCTCCTGCCGTCATTACATTTAATAGTTTGCTATTTTTAGCAGGCATGTACAGTATATCTCGTTAGGGAATAAAACTGTACAGTAAGTGACAGCAGCTCTCAGCATGGAGGCACCAGCCGAGCCTCAAGCCATTAAAAAAAACTACAGTAATATTCAGTTTAAAATGTCATTTTTTCTAAATCAGTGCAGTGTTTTGAATGGGGAGGAAATAGAATTGCATATTAAAACTGTTGGGTAACGCTTCACATTGAAGACCTGCTAATTACAGTGTAAATATTCCGTACCATTAGAATACTAACCAGAAACTACACATGATCAATGGACTGTCTTGTTTTAATACCTGCATACCCAAAACTTACTTATTAACAGAGTTCTCCCACATTTATAATGCTTTTGTCCTGCTGGCTTCATCTGATAATGATCTGTCAGGACATAAAGGCTGTTGCAGGTTGTTCTCTGACATCAGTTTTGATCATCAGATGGATGCGACGCTGGCAAGACAGATATCCCAGAACATAAAATATGTTGAAACTCTATCTTGAAAAGACCTTGATTTGGTTTACTTCATTGCCAACACATCTGGAAAATGTCCCAAAGTCCAGTGGTTCCGCTCTTTATAATGTTGAACGCCGTCTTGAACAGTGGTCTCTTGGTTGGTAGCCATCGAGCCCAAGCTGTCACACCCCCTGACATGAAAGTCAGGTCGTATGCATGAAATCTGAACATTATCTGACACATTATACGTATGGAATTGTACAAAATGAACATATCCACGGTTTGCAGAAACGCACAATGCCAACATTTCATTCTGGTGGCTGTGCTGGACATTGGACACTAAACTATGAATACATTTTTCTACTGTTGTTACTGTATATCACACTTTTCAACTAAATGATACCACAATTAATTTCCCTCATAGTCACATAATGATTAAGAGCATCGCGACATCGTTTCGACCATCAAACCTGACCGTCCAGACTGCCGGAGCTCACACTGAGTCAACAGTGGACAGTGTTTCCTAGATGTCGAACTTTTGATGCGAACCACCGTTTTATCATCACCGTCATGTTGCTGCTGTTTACATTCTACATGCAAAGATGTGTTTGTGTATACTTTCTATATAAATGACTGTATATATGTTCTGTTATTTGTGTAGCATGAGAGTTTATGAGCTTCCATTTTATTATGCAACCCTGTGTTGCATAATGATGAATAAATTACCTTATATCCTGTAATTACTGCTCTATTTCCTATTTCAAATGTCAGTAAAGATGGTTTCCTAAATTAAACAAAAATCAGAGGAAGAGCCCGATTTGCCTCTTCACTACCCAAATGTTTGTTAGGTGAGAACTTATCTCCGATTCATACCAACAGATCCACTTCCCTCGAAGCTATATATCAGCTTCTTTTCTCTATCCCGAGCTTTGCTGATTCAATCACGCAGCCGTCCCGAAGCTTGCATCAACAACATCAAAGTAGTTTTGATTTTTATCAGAAGAAGATCTGTGTGATGCTGCGGTGTGACAAGTCTTTTGTGAGAAACCGGCTGGATGGAGATCAGAGATTTTTTCATGAGCTGAGAGTTATGTGCGAGTCTTTCTAAAAGGCGCGGTGTGATGGGGATGAGTAATGGTGTTACACTTATGAAGCCTATTAGTTAACCTCATTCTGTGAATTATGAAGCAAATATTGCACCTTGGATGGATTAAGCTATTGTGTTTAGGATGAATTATAGTTGTGCCGGAAGATTGATTAGACTATATTGTGTGTGTGTGTGTGTGTGCGTGTGTTCAAATCTATGTGTGTGTGTATGTGTGGATATTTGCACAAGCCATGGCTGATGCTGTCATTAAATAGCCCCTTGGCCCCTCTCCTGAATTTGTTTATTCTGCACTGGGCATGGGAGTAGGTGGCAAACAGATGGGCATCCATGAATTATGGAAATTATGGGCTTTGATTAACCACCACACACTCTGCTGGATAAAAGTAACTCCGGGGTTGCCAAGTTATGCGCTGCACTGGGCTGTGCCGCCAGTCAGTCGGTAGCGGGATGGACCTGATGCTTGATTGATGTTGTTTACTGTTCAATCTCCAAAAAACTTAGAACGTAAACGGCTTTATTTTTCGTGTACTTCCTGTACGGTCTCTCACCGTGTCAGATTTACTGTAAATTCCTTCACTTTTTTGGTAGAACTGATGGTTATTTATGCAATAGTTTTGCATAAACTAAAAAATGTTGGGAAATATGCTTATTACCTGTCTTGTAGAAAGTTACAAGAGAGATAGATAGATACCACCTTCATGTTAGCATAAAGACTTGGCTAACGGCTAGCTTTACTCTTTCCAAACTTAAAAAAAAATCTGCCCGTCTAGCCATGATTGAAGGTAAGCTAACTAGCTGCTGGCTCCAGTCGTCAAGAGACAAATTCGAATGTTTCCCGAAATGTGGAAAAACACATTTAAGTGGCTTTACCCAACGGTTTAAATTTACTGCTGGACTCCATTTGGAGTGTTATTGCTAAGTGTTGATTATTAATGGTCAAATATGTTCACCTTTAAGAGATTTTGGCTTCCTGTTTCTCATTTGCGCCACAATCTACGCTTTAAGGACGAGCGTTTGAAACTCGTGAACATATTCAACCCGGTCGCGTGCCGCAGGGTAATTAATCACGTCCATCATCATCATTTAATTCTTTCGGTTATATTAATCAAAGTCCTATTCTAAAGTGTTTAATCAAAGCGCTTTTATAAAGTATTTGATTTGTTTGAAACAAGCACCAATTATCTCAGACACCCTCCCCCCCTTTAGCATCTGATACCCCCCCATCACACACACACACACACACACGGACACATACACCACCAACTGCCCCCCCGACACACCACTGTCCCCATCTCTTCACTTTCATAAATGAAGAGAGACAGCCTTATCCCGGAACCAACACGGAAAAGCAATTAAAAAGGAATTAAGGGTGTGCAGGGAGAAATTGGATATGATATCCGACGTCTATTGTAAATGTCAACGTTATTACTGTGTTGTTGTTTCCCATTCCTTTGGCCGTCTTGCCCGTTTTCAGGAGTGACAGCCCATAGTCTGCTGGGCTTAATGAAGCCGTCTCGGCAGCCAGGGTCTTGGTATGGAAGGTGAAGAGTGCTGCTTATCCTCCTCTGCATGCAGCTCTCATTAAGTTCAGTTTTGCGGGTGAATTCTAACAACCTCCGCTTCTCTTCTGTCTCCGTCCTCAAGTTAATGTCTGTTAAACTTATTTAACTCTGCCGCCCTAATGCATGTGAACTGTCTCTGCGCTATAGGTTTGTCTAATTGCGTTTTCAGCTCAGCATCGGGGCGATGATTGCATTTGGCATTAACTAATGGGGGTCCTTGATGGAAACAAAAGAAAACAAACACCCGTAAACAGAAATTTTACGCAACACGTTGACATTTTGTTTTCATTTCGGTCCGTTAAAAAATGCCCAGTGGTCGTGAGCTCCCGAGGTTACAGACGAGATGAGAAATGAGGGACTTTTTAGATCGCAGAGATGAAGTTTAAACTGTAGATTCAAATTAACAGTTCACGAAAAGATATATTAGTGGAGTAAGCAAGCAAGCCGAGAAGTCTAAAGCGTTGGCTAAAGGTCGTTGATAAATGGTTCAAATTTAGCTGACAGTATCCATTAATCACTTGAAATTGTTATCTTAATATTGGCAGCCGAAAGTAAAGGATACGCTGATGCAATTTGAACTTGCTATTCTGCCTTCCAAAGCCCAAATGAAGCAGCGACATATTCGGTCCAAATATGTGTTTGTTGTTTAAACTGGTTTAACCATGTGACAAATACTGCATAGAAATGTTTTAGTTTCTTTTTGTTTTTTTTATAATTGAAAGAGAAACTTCAGTGTCACCACTCTGTCCATTAAGGTGAAGGCATACCTAAATACCTTTAACAATTCGGATTTGTCGAAGGCCTTTAACTGTATCTGACACTCACCTTTCTTTGCTGTCTGTGCCTATAAAGGTGTTAGATTAACGTTTTGCATTTTATATAGATGTTAATCACTTTGGTAAGTAGTGAGGGAGGTGAGGATTGGAAGCTTCTTTTTTTTTTACTGCTGTCTGAGGCAGTCTTGGCACCCACGAGTTTTTGAACGTGGGAGGTGAAAGGTCGGGGTTGAGCTCACAGGGGTCCACTGTCCTGGCACAGTGAGAAAAATTGCTCTACCACTAATTACTTGATGTACGAGTGTTGGTAAATGCAGTAATTGGTGTAACACTACATAAATTATTCATTACAGCTGGCAGAAATCCAGAATCCGTGTCTCAGCCGAAAGGACCGGTGGACATTTTCCTGCGTTTGACAAGTGAGAATTCCTCATGAAATTCAGCTGCGGATTATTCTCTTAAAAGTGAATCTACCTGGAAATGTAAGTTTGGAGACAGTGAAAAGCAATTTCAGTTTCCACTCAGCCCTGCTGACTGCTGTCCGAGCTGTCACTGAAAACATAAGAACTGGCTCCGATAGGAGAGAGTGAAAGGAATTACTCTGGGATCTGGGATATCCAAGGTGAGCATGGTGGGCTGTATCACTGTAATATGTGACTGTCCTGTTTTATCACACTTTAATTTCCCCGAGGGACTTTTATTTTACACCTTGTCGCCTTGGCTTAAATGAATTGATATTCCCTAAGGTGCTGCCTAAGATTCGAATTTCTTAGAAAATACATCCTGAGAGGGGTTTTTGCTGGCTGCTGGTTTTTTTTTTCAGCCCCGTGCTTCAAATTCATGCAGACATTCGCTCGGCGCAGCCACAGTCTAATGCTGTTGGCCACTGAGCAGCTCCAGTGGAGCGATCTGGGGTTTAAGTGGCTTCCTCAAGGGCACCACAGTGGTGTTTGTTGAGGGAGCCGAGAGTGTTGCTCATTCATTTTCCACACCTCGACATCCCCGAGATTATCTGTCCTGAAATCTTACACGGCCAGTTCAAGTAAGAAGAATAATTCCTTCTCTCAAGCTCTGTGATTATACAAGACCAAGCAGACCTGTGTGTGTGTGTGTGTGTGTGTGTGTGTGTGTGGTATGTGTGTGTGCGCGTGCATGGACGTTTCTAGGCTTCCTTTGTTCTCACACTCCCGTCTTACAGTCTGTCTTGTGTGTCCCACTTCATCCTGCTGCATAATGGAAGTGGGTGACAGCCACATCTGAAGTCAAGAGATGAAAGACATCATTTACAAGTAGGTGTCTGCTCTCCCTCTGTGTGTCTTTCACACACACACACACACACACACACACACACATACAATATGACACAGTGGTGCATACAGCAACAGACCACAGCAGCACCACTATTACAAAAAAAAAAAAACACTGGCTTTAAAAATGTTTCTCTCCCTAAAACTTGACTGTCTTGAGTAAGATTTGTGTCACTGAAACAATATAAACCTAATTTATTTTAAATGCCTTGAGCTTTTCTGCTGACATTTGTGATTCATTTTTCCACCGCAGTGGATTTGAGTTCGGAGCGCCATTAGCAGTAAACGCATTAATCACAATTCAACGTAAATGTTTGCTGACTTCACCGGCAAAGGCTCTAATTGGCTGTCGCCAGTCGACAACTCCAGATAGCGCATGCTGAGGCACCTGTTAACACACTATGCTGGTCCCAGCTGACATTAAGTGGGCTGGTGCGTGTGTGTATCGAACAGAACAGTGTTGTAACCTTTGAGAGCAGATTCACAGGTTAGCTTTAAGATGACATTTCACTTTTAAGCTTACTGGAGGAAATGGGCTTCATAAAAGGGAAAGTAGCCGATGTAATATAATGGTAATGCTTTAGTCATTACCCAAAAAGTTTCCTTCAAAGAACTATAAGCGTTTGGCAGTATTTATATGATTCGATTAAATGTATTCCAATTAATTCGTGACCATTCTTGCCACCAGTCTTTCAGCCATCGCGCAGTTAAGTTCTGCACAACTGTAAACCTCAGCCACGTTTTTTTAGAGCCAGCCAGACAGAATGGGGCTGGAAATCTATAGCCCGACTTGACACCTGAAGGGAGATTTTTTGCTATATTTCATGCATTAGCGCCTCACATTAGCTCCACTCTGTCTCTTTTTCTTCATAAAAGCCCAACCAAACTCCAGCAAGTCGTTGAGACGTGTCAGTTTTGGATCAGTTAGCAGAACTCGCAGCAGTTCTGTAAGATAAGAATGAAAGAAATGTGAAATATGTCTAAAAGTATGCAGACAGTCCTACTTATATGAAGAATGTTCCTAATAATTAATTAATACTTACTTTGGGGTTTTTTGGGGCTAAATAAAGCTTTTCTTTAAGGAAATTTCCATTTTAGGGATGTAAGTTTTAGTTAATTTTGCTTTTGATAGCCCGACACCCAGTAACCAGCCTTTACCTGGTTAATAATTATGAAAAAAATGCAATAGAAGTGAAATAGTCTGGCATCGACCACATTCAGGCAGCGGCCATTTTTCCTTACTCTGATGTCACGCTCAGGGTTGGAGGTTTGAATGCCTTCCTGCTGTGCTCGAAGTTTAAAGTTGTACAAATGTAGAGAATCTGACAAATCGTCATCATTTCATGACTTCCTGGTTGATCAGCAACTGAAAAGACGACGGATAGTGAAAATCTGGAGGACGTCAGGTCATATTTCAAGATAAAACCACATATTCGATAGCTGTTAGCTAACATTAGCATTCAGCCACTTACTAGCTAACATTACTGTTTGATAGAGTTTAACGGTACAATAAGAAAGGTGTAAATTATAACAACAAACATTTTGGATAAGTTTAGTGAAACACACTGAATGTGAACAAGCGATACTGTTAGCTAGGAAGTGGTTAAATCCTACCTTAGCTAATAGATTAGCAAATAACTTGTTTTACCTGATGTCCCTCCAGATTTTCACTATGCATCATCTTTTCAGTTGCTGATCAATCAGTAAGTGCTGAATTGATAATCATTTGTCAGATTCTCTACATGATTGTGGCTTTAAAGCTAGAACACAGCAGAATAATGTCATCCCAGCATTCAGCGTGACGTCAGAGGAAAATGGCCGCTGTGGGAATATGGTCTATGGACTCAATGAGC
Organism: Lagodon rhomboides; assembly: GCA_039737535.1. Lineage (NCBI taxonomy): Eukaryota > Metazoa > Chordata > Actinopteri > Spariformes > Sparidae > Lagodon > Lagodon rhomboides. Next base: position 11,692,974 of record CM077805.1, on the reverse strand, counting down.
TCAGACACACTCTGGACTGCATCTCCTGATTTTGTCCAGCAGTTGCTTGTCACAGCTAACTTAGCCTAGCCTGTCTGCCCTGGCGAGCTCGACTTGTAGCTCATTACGTGATTCTTCTCAAAGTGCTTTTCCACACATTTAGCGCTTGTTCGTGTTGTAATACAACATAGTGCGAGGAGTTTACTCCAAGTTTTATCTACTACTACTCACCTGAAGAGTGGTTTCACATTTTTAACTTACATTCGACTTTGTTCCCCCACTGAGCTTCTTTACACCTGCTTCACTTTTGCAAAGCAAATTAATCGTTTACGTTACCGGTTAAAAAATATTCTCTGTGGCTACTCAGTTACAAATGTCTTTCCAGGAAACTTCATCTTGAATTATTAGCAAATTATGGACGTAACACCTGTGTAATTGAATGTCTCTTATCTCGGTGAGGTCTCTTTCTTTAAGCAGATACACACATTAACATGGCGACGACGCCGGCTTGTCATCCACCTCCAGCCTCCTCTCTTTGTCTCTACCGCCTGCGACTGAAACCTTGAATCAATCTTTTTTCTGCCAATTACGAGAAACATAACCTCCCAGATCTGATTGTGTTTCCGTAATCTCTGCCGCTCCTTTTTCTCCGCATCCTACTGTACCCTCTGGGCGTGCGCAGGTGCCACGAGGGGTTAGAGTACAACCTGCGCTGGCGTCAACCCTCTGCACCTTGTCTTGATGCCCTTGAGCAGTAATTGGTTGAATCCCTCCAGAATCTGACTTGAGGGCACAGAAATCCACGGCTCCCCAATCAGCCGGCTGTCAATCACTCTGCCAACTAAACTAAAGCCGGGGATAACTAACAGGCTGAGATTGGAATTTAGAGTTGGAGAGACATAAATCTTTCAGACAAGTTTGTGCTTGGCCAGGTAGGACTCGTACAGGCAGGGCTATCACCAAATTGGATGATAGGGATGTTGCCAACATGGCGGTTAGGGGGAAGCCCAACATCCAATTTGGCTTTCACACAGAGGGAGGGAGAGGATGTGCAGTCTTCTTGTTCCAAATATGTAAAAGTGACAGCGCTGAGACAGCCATAAGAAGCACGCTGAGTAGATACTGAGCTCTGGTTCGTATACAAATCGGAACATATGGGAAAATATGTCTTTCGTTTCGGAGTTTGAACCAAACACAAACATTTTGGTTTTCGATATCTTACTCAATCTCATCGGGGCATCTCTGGCGAGTCGTCGATGTATGTTAGACCCCCAAAAAGTCACATGATGCACCCGACAGGACGCAGAAACAGACCCCTTACGAGTGGCTCCCTTTCAGGAAACCTGCAGCAGATAAATCACTCTTGGCACGAGTTTGTTTATCAAAAAAAAAAAAGGTTTGGTTTGATTTGATTAATGAACAGAATGGTGTAAATTAATATTACCAAACTAGCCTGACTGTGTGATTATTTTTTTACAAACACGCTCCACTAAATAGAAGCAATCACAATGTTTGTTTACAAGTTGCACTCGCGCAAATACCATTTAATTGCCTTTTTTAATTATGTTATTTTCAAAATGCATACAGCTCGCTCGTCTAAAATGCATTTTGTGCGATGCTTTAACATCTCGTGAAAAAAACAAAACGATTTCACTCGAATTAGGTTGGAAAAAGCTCATTTAACTGTTGTTCCAGGCTGAGAAAATGACAGCTGGAGTTCACCCAGAACTAGCAGTTAGTCCGAGGCGACAGCGTTGTGGAGGGATCACAGCCGCTAGCAAGGCAACACGGTGAGTAAAATAAGCGTGACAGATATTGTCACAACTTCAGCCAGGCTTTAGTTTTTCATTTGTTTGTTTCCTGTTTTGCCACACTAACTCTCATGTCATTTCAGACTCTGCCACTCCCTCCTGCTCTGCATTACCTGCTGATTGCATTCACCTGGCCTGCCCCACCCCCACACTCACCTGCTCCTCGTCAGCTAATCAGCCCCTCAGTATATGTGCCGGTCCATTTCCCCTCAGTTCTTTGCCAGATTGTCTAGTGTGTTCACCTAGCTCTCCAGCGTTCTGTTATTCTGATTCTGTTTCTGCCTGTTTGTGTGTTGACTTGCCTTCTTGTGCTTTGGACTTTCCCTTTTGCCTGCTCCCACTGGTTTTGTTTGCTACGCTGACTGACCGCCTGGTTTGACCTCCGCTTCTTATTAAACACTGTTTCTGCACCTGAACTGTTTTCTGTGTCGTGCTATTGGGTTCTTGCCTGCCACTCTGTGAAACCTGACGGATGTAGCGTATCTCTAATCACTCCAGTTGCGGCTGAAAATGACCATCTCCGCGTACCGACCGCCAGCTGTCTGCTCGGATGTGACTGCTGTTTTTCGACGTCACAGTGACTTTGCCCATACAGATGTTCATTTACAGTACAAGGAAATACTGCCAGCATTTTATTAGTTTCAGTTTTTTTTTTACCAAAACTGAATGTTGTCACTGAGGACATAAGCCTTTTTTATAATGGCCCTCCATTACATCAAACCACACAACGCCGGCATACTGCTGCCCCAGACAAATTTAATACAACAGTGTCAGCATGTGGTGTGATGTATAGCGTGTGCGTTGGCCAGGGCTTTTCCAACGACAACAGTAGCACAACGTGTCAATAATGATCATTCACTGTTCCCCGTTACTGTCCTCCGCTCGGAGGAAAAAGAGCTCCCGGACCTCATCGGCTGACATTTCCATTTGCTTTTTAATTCTCTCCGGTCCTGGGTTGCGCACATAAAATGTCCTCCCCCCTGTCTCTTTCCTGCCGAGCTCTCCCGCTCACCCTTTTTATACAGAAATCAATTCGGCTCTGTTACCACCTCTGTTGCCGGCTCAGAGGCATAACAACGGTGCCCCCGGTCCCATCATTGTACATTTTAAACAGAAGGCCGTGCACAAATAACGGTGCCACACAGGTCCGGCTTGTCTTTTGTGAAGGGCTAAAGATTCCTGGTCACAAACTATTACAATGAATCTTACGTTATCCTACGTCTCAAAACTCTTACATCAGTGTCATTTTCAGACGTTTTTAGAGATGGAAATACGCAGTCAGTGATCAAGTAAACCAATGTGATATCTCTGATCCTGGTAGTAATCATAGTAAGTCTGTAACTTTTGCTAAACAGCAGCTTCTGTGGCCATAAGTGACAATAACAGGATATTTATAAATGGCCAAGGATTATTAGCCATTATAGTCCATCTATCTACCTACAACCACTTATCTTTCGGAGGGTTGCGTGGGGGAGGCGGACAGGTCAGCAGTTCATCACAGTGCTGACACGCAGAGACAACCTTCCACAATCACATTCACACCTACGGGCAATTTTATAGTTTGACCAATTGACCAAACCTGCGCGTCTCTGGACAGTGGGAGGAAGCCAGTGCACCCAGAGGAAGACATTGTATTGTTTTTTCGCTGTTTGTGTCTTGGAACTAAGATCTGTAAAAATAAAACAATAAATTATCTTCCCGTTGCTTTTTTCGCTGGGCAGGGCCATTTAAGGACTAATATATTCTCCAAAGTGGAAGCACAATATCCAGCTCAGTGTCTCGGAGCGCTAATAAAAAGCAATTTATCTCCTCCTGGCTGCAGAGGTGTGAATGTATCTTGTGTTTCCTTGAGCGCAACAACAGCAGAGCAGCATCGTGGTCAGAGAAGCCATCCTGTAAGCCATAAAATCCCACATTCGAGCCTCATAACCCCGCGGCGTCCACCCTGCAGAAGTGTCCTTTTAATCACAACTCTAAATCTGCACCGGGTTCCGCGAGAAGCTGACCCTGCCAGCTGACCTTCCTGTTGGGGGGGTGGGGGAGTCGGACAGTAACACAACAGCTCAGGGAATCGATAGAGAATTAGAAAAGTTCACATGCCATTCTTCTGCCGCTCACTGATCACGCAAGAGAGACAACAGTCCACGCTAATCCCATCCAGGGGTGATCAATGCAGCAAAATAATGATGCTATTTTTAAATGGAGCGGTGGTAGCTTTAGCGCTAAGGCAACCTCTGCACAGATTTGTTGAACACGCGGACTGTTTTACAAATGCCTCACAGTGTGCCATCTCCGGGGAAGACCAGCTGTTCTATTAGGAAGATGATCAGCATGGAGGAATGGGTCTGTGTCCAGTGCATTGCGATGCTGTTGTATAATTCATGTGGAGACACCCCATAGCTAAATGAGCTGGTGTATTTCCTAGCAGCATTTTTTTTTTTGTCCTCCTGCTCCAGCAGCAAGACTTCAGGGTCTAAAAACCATGCTTTACTTAGACAAAGCTGTGCTTGGAGAATATACAAACATGCTCACAATGACAGTGCTAACAGTAAAAGTAATGAATTACATTGCTCAGTTGTAAATGCCTCTAGGGGTCTTTATAATAAAAAACAATGCACTTTACTACAAAAACAAGATAACTGAGAGGAACGGAGGTAAAAAGACGACAGGGTTAGAGAACCGGAGTCTCTGGTGAGTGCTGAGTTCAGTCAGGCCTGATATGTATTCAAAAAAACACAGACTTACGCACCCTCAGTGTTTGCTGTTGCTGTTAATGTGCAGTAAAGTTAATTGCTGTTTGGAGGGGAATAAACAGAGTAAACACAGATGATCCTGTGGTCAAATTTGCTATGCCGGTGGCGAATACACCGTCGGACAACCGCCAGCGCTGATGAAAATCAATCTGACGTGACTCGAGCACAAAAGTTCACAGATGAGGTAATGTTTTAGAGTTTTATTCAAGTTTAGTCTGGTTTGCCGACTGCCTCTCCAGCTCTGGACACAACCAGATGATTCCTGAGCGTACGGTTACTGGGAGGCACATTTGTCCTCTCTGGGCCGAGGCTAATTGCTTCCCCAAACCTGCAGCTCCTCCAAGCTAACGTGTCCCAGATTCCATTACCGACCCTGCCTCGAAACTCACAGCGCGACTCGGCAACCACATTATCATGTGAGTTATGTGACAACTTGTTCTGAGTTTTCGTGTAACCCGTGTTTCATTGTAACATCTGTGAATAACCTCTAAATGAAAAGCTGCAGCTGACAGATGGGATTGTCACGAGTTTTCCAAGTATGTGGTCGTACGCCAAAGTACCGGACAGAAGTATTTTTATTCATCCTCTATTTTTTACCTAACAATGGCGCTGTGAAGGATGCTGATACAAATAAGTGTGAATCTATCTACAGTTGTAAAGATATTTGAGATATTTCACTGGATTAGTGACATTTCTGACCTGCAGGTGGCGCCAGATGTAATTAGTTGGATTCATCCTCTGGGGAACATGTCTGCCCATAATTTCATGGCAGTCCACCCAAAAGACGTCGAGCTATTCATTCCTGACCAAAGCGGCGACCGACCAGCAGACAGACGGGCTAAAAAAGCTGCGGCAGAACGGCTTGATGTCGTACTTTTCCAGCGTTCACGGCGGTTCGCACCGTCTCTGTCTGGCGTCATGCAGCCGACTCACACTGAGCGCCGCTCGCATTAGAATTCAGATTGATCAACTCGATCCCATAATTCATTTCTGCTCAGGTGGGAGCATTGTCACAGAGCACAAGTGGCCATCCAGTTGTCTGATGAGCATGATAATTATTTCAGCCATATGCCAAGGATTTTCAGAGCACCTGCTCTGGACCCAACATCAGGCGGAGATGGACTCGAGCCGAAGACACTGTTTGCCACTGACAAACCATCATCATTGACATTCTCCTTCTTCATTATTTGCCCCTTTATCTTACACTGTTTGCCTTTTTTTTTTTTTTTTTTAAATCATTCTCGTCTTGGCCATTCCTTCAGCAACCCCTACTCCCAGTTCCCTCTGTAGCCCCCAACCCCCACCCCTATCCCGCTCACTTGATTATGTGGAGCCAGAGTCGGGGAAAGTGTCACTATGGAAACAGGGGCAGAGGCAGTGGAGGGCTCTCTATGGGAGAGAGAGACAGAGAGAGGGGGGAAATAGACGGAGACAGAAAGAGAGGAAAAAGACTGAGAACTGGCCAGTGTTGAGGAATCCACGAGTGGTCATCTGACGCAGGTCTGACTCAAAAAAAAAAAAAAACAGCAGGTAGGGAATTAATTCTATTCACCGGAGAGCGGTGGGAACACACAGCTATGATTTTATCCCATACACCTTACTTAACGATAAGTGCCTTTCTTTTTTTTTTTTCACCCTCTCTGCATTCATCAGTCCACTCTTTTCAGTGAGACAGTGGGAAAGCTATGAGTAATGCACCAGATGTGATGAGATACAATCGAAGAACGTAGAAAACAGGAGACTCTTCAGACCCTTTGCGCGCACAGTCTCCATACTGCATCGATTATCTGACAATTTTCAAAAAGGCATCTGCATCTCCTCCTCTGTGGCTGTGATGCAATATCGTTCGATACGATGGGGGCTTAACACACAACACCTGAGCAACGTACACACCATTGGAGTTTCACGATGAGACGATTAACCAAGTTGTAGGGTAGTTATTTGGATAAACGATCAGAAAAGTAAAATATTTGTTGGTTTTGGTTGTTCAAATGTGTGAATTTGCTCCTTTTCTGCATCATATATACGACAGGAAACTGAACATATTTGGGTTTTGGACAGTTGGGTGGATAAAACAGGCCATGTGAATACGTCACGTTAGACTTTTCCTGACCTTTTTTATAGACAAAACATTAATCAGCTCACTGGAAAAAGCCAATCAGAGAATGAAAATAATCCTTACTTGTAAGCCCTAGTCTACATATTTGGGATTTTCTCAACCGTGGACTCCAGAAAGCCCACCCTAGCAGATGTTAAACAGTGACTGTCTGGTGATATCTTTTTTTTCTTTTTCTGTCTGGTGATATTTATTTGCAAAACAGCAAACACACTCTCCTCTCTGGCTTGATTTCCTTTGTCACCCCCTGAGTTTGAGGGAGCACAGCAGTGTGGGAGGAAAGAGAGTCAGGAGGGAGCAGGTCATAGAAAAAGGGGGAGGAGTGAAAAGAGGAGGAGAAAAAGGAGGGAAGAGGAAGGGGGGGCAGCATGGGAGAGATGTATGATAGTGAGAGGGGCTGAGACAGTGGCAGAGCGAGCCAGAGGCGGGGAGGAGGAGGAGGCGGCGAAGGAGCAGCTCTCCCATCCCGGAGAAGACAGAAGAAGACGAAGAAGAAGACGGGGGTGAAGTCGACAGTCCTGCCTCACCGGTGCATCCCAGCAGCCCCAGAAGTTCAAACCAAGACGTGCGCTGTGAGGTATGTTAACGTCTCTCCTTCCTGCGCCTCTCCTCCTTTCATCTCCCTCCTCATCTTTTATCAGGAGTGTGTGGACCAGCAGCAGCAGCAGCAGGCAGTCAGACGCTGGGGGTGTGTGTGAAGCAAAGGTGTGTGTGTATGTGTGTGTGTGTGTGTGTGCAAAGATCCTGCCAAGTATAAGGCTTCCAGCAGCAGGTTGCTCCGTGTGTGGATGCGTGCGAGAGCAAAATAGGGGTCTGACTTATCGAAATGTCAGCAGTGATTCTGCCGAGATGTAGTTTTTTTTTTTTTCTTTGACATTTGAAGACTGATAACATTTCACCGCAATCAAGATCATCCTCAGCGCGGCGTGACCTGACGTTACAAAGGACACCGAGAAGAGCCGATCGCCTCCAAAACTTGGCACGCGTCTGTTTCCCCTCCATCATTTCACTCACAGCCGTGCAGAACAGAACACATCATTAAACCTTAAAAATGGCTCACTTGCATGTGCACTTCTTCCTGAGGCTTGTGTTACGTGTGACATTTGACACAAATGCCCCCTTTCGCTTCACGAATCTGCTCATGTGATCTGTGTAAAATGCACTTCATCTTTTCAAAATGTCTTGTGCCATTCCTAAAGTGTGACTAAATGCAGTTTGCCAGCCATTAAGATACACTTTGAAATGTCACGAAGATGAAAAAGACCCATTTTATCTCCCAAACCGGCTCTGCGGCTCACAGCCTGTTTTCTCTGACCCCCCGAGTCTCCCTGAGTATATCTGTCAGCCACTCTCTTCATTAGTGCCATTAAGGATGCTCTAATGTTATCAGGCACATGTGCGGTATCGATCCGCTGACCTGTTCCCACGGGGGCCACTAGCCCCCCGACAGGCTCGCCGTCTTAATTCTGAACTGTGCTCTTTTACGTACGGCAGATAGTGCTTCAGAGCAAGAGCGGAGAATTATTGAGTGGACTAGCGCAGGGACCGTCTTTGTGCAGATGTCATGATGTCATCCTAGACCGGACCCCTCTGATTCTGATTCTTGGCTAGCACGGGAGAAAAATGACCGAACGTTGGAGAGGGGGGTGAAGTATCCTGTCATGACAAAAGGAGACAGTAAAAGAGCGTGCTGCTGATTTGGTGGTTGAGTGTGATAATTAGGACGATAAGTGTGTTTTTTTTTTTTTTTTGCAAAGGCTTGTGATATGTCATTTCTAACTGTGTGCTTTATGCCGAGCCTTTCATGGTAAACTGAACAACTGAGCAGAGCCTTTTTTTTTTTTTTTTTTACACCGGTTGTGCTCAGCCTGCATAACATGGGATGTCTTGTCATTTTGGACTCTTTATTGTTCTTTGTTCCAGCAAATTACAGCTGATTACTCACAAAGAAAAAGGCTGAATATAATATAAAACGCACTATTCGGTTATTTCAACAACCCCACGGTGGCAAACAAGAGCTTTTCACAGAGCGTATTGCTGCTTTGTTCCAACTTGCACTGCAATCTAGTGTATTATATTTTTTTAGAGAAATTACCACAGTATTGATTATATTCTTTGCATAAACCGAGCTCAAACAGCGTGTATTGACTTATTTCCTGTATGGAAATTTCAGGGATGGTGCGTTTTGCGTAATACCTGTTGATAGGACCATCAAGTGGCAGACTGTCCCTCTACGTCTTGACTGAGATGATACATAATTGTAATACTCAGTTTGTTTGACTTAGGATTCTGCAAGTTAATAATCGTATGATTGAGGATTTACACGTGGAGCCAGGTACATAAGTATTTCATATATACTTAAAGGGTTGTAATGCTAATTTTCTTTATCGATTAATCTGCCAGTTGTTTTCTTGATTAACTGATTGATCTTTTAGTTTAAAATATGGCAGAGAATAGAGAAACATGTCCATAAGGTGGTTGTTCTTTCTGACAAATCATCCAAAAACCAAATAAATCCACGTATTAACACAGGAAGAAAAAAGAAAACCAGCCAAATCTTGACTTTTGAGAGGTTAAACCACCTCATTTTGGCATTTTTGCCTAGAAAATGACCAATAAACACATGAACAAAACAGCTGCTGATCAATACCTCTCGATCTACGGTACCTCTGTATGGTACATCGCATACGATGAAGCCGTTATCGCAGTGACGCACTTGCAGCTGTTGCGGCGCTGAGGTCAGACTTCATGAGCGCAGTCCTACAGTAGATGCATGTATTCATGTGCCCGTGGGCAGCATCTGTGTATGTGCGGACGTGTGTGTGTGCGCGCGCGCGCGCGCGGATGCCGAAGAAAGTGTATGGAGATCAATGCGAGCAGCTGTTCTCTCTGCACTTCAAACGCGGCTCTGTTGTTGGCGCATCAACGCTCCGACAGGCCTCGCGCAAGGGGATCAAAGGCTAATGAGACAGCCATCGCACAAACGCACCCGGCAGACCCATGAATATTGATACGGCTCAGGAGAGAGATGGAGGCAGGGTGTCTTCTCGCTCAACAGCAGCCCGATAAATTAGAGAGGGGGGAGGAGGGGTGGTGGGGGCGCAGCTCGATGTTGGAAGGACTTCGGGGTTTTTAAAAAAAATCTGGATGTGTGGACAAGCGCTAACAAGCCGACGACAGATTTTAATTTTCTTAAAGGTGTTTTAAATGGGTCCCTATCTCGTATATGTCACATTTAAGTGCCGCTGCCGCCACACTCACGCCGACTCGCAGCGCAGCGAGTGCGACGCAGCGTCCAAACTCCCTCAACAACTCCCTCGCTCGGAGCAGCATAATCAAAAAACTGATTAATGTAATGAGGATTTTTTAAAAGGCCTTGATGGACTGTTTTATGGAGCTGAAACAATTACTTAACGAGAACGGCACTCAGTAGAGTGCATACCTTTGTCGAGGCCTAACAGTCCTCTTTTGTACTCGCTCGTACCAGTCAGCTAAATATGCCTGATTGCTTTAATCAGGATTCAATCATTATTTCTTGAGCAATTAACAAAAATATTGAAAAACACCCTCACTATGTTAAAGAAGTGACAATTCTTTTCTGGTTGGAGACTCTGGAGAAATCTGTTCTGTAGTTTTTTATTATCCTGCTGAGACACCAACCAACCAACAAATGGTCACAGGTGAAAACACAACTTCCTTGGCGAAGGTAGTCGTCTGATCGGTCGATTTACAGAAAATAATCGCAGATTATTTTGATGATGGATGTTTTTTAAAGCAGAAATGCCTACATTTGTTTGTAAGTATTTCTCGATAAGCTTCCATTTTCACAACTCGTACAAAATTTTTTGTTAAATTTGGAGGAAAAAAACTCTTTAACACCTGAAAATGTTTCTTTTCTTCCTAATTTGGACTGTGTTGACGTGTTTGGAGCAGATTTACCACCAACCATCATCAAGTTCTGATTCAAATGTTGCTAAATCCTGATTGGAGGAAAAGGTGAAGTGTGACATCACCTCTTTGCATCAGAGCCCCGCCCAATTAGAAGCCAGTCAGAAGAGCACAGAGAAACAAAAATACAAAAATCTGTTCTGACATGTAAAAAATGTAGGCCTAGTTTTCACGTAGCTCCCGGCTGCTAACGATAAGAAGCAGATTGAAAAAAAATGGCTTTAAGGGCCTTTAAATTTACTGCTTGTCTGTTATATATACTTGGATTTTGGACGGTGACTTTCTGATATTTAATAAATCTTTTTATCCAGAAAGTAATTGACTGATTATTTCAAAATGAATATCATCCTTAAATGCAGCTTATTCAAAGAAGGAGAGGTATCCGAAGGAATGCAAGAGCGTGCACCTCTTTTCTATCTTTACTGTGCAATATTTCTCTTTTTACCTAAAAATAGTGACAATAAAGGGACTAAATCAACATCTAAATGTCCCACCTGCCCACTTCTATAAGCCAACATGTTTTCAGTCAGCCAATTCTGACCCATCGTAATGAAGCTGATTCAATATTTGTCTTCTTTTCCGCCTGACAACAGATGCCACAGAGTGCAGGAACACCTGGAGGTGATATGTCCCTCACAGAATAACGCATTGTGTTCCTCGCCCGGGGGCGAATATGTTGTCCAGCAAGCAGCACAGTTAACGTCCTAAATATCACCAGTTTGTTTCTCCTACCGGTCGACGTTTACATGACATGTTAGAATTAAGGCGAGCGTCATCCCCTCCTGTGGCCGAGTTTGTAGAAAAATAACTAAAACAAGCTGAAAGTGACACCGAGTTTCACCATCCAATAGATTCAGCTGAAAGTAAAGAACACAATGAAATGTTTTTTTTCTGGGTGGGAAGTCACTGCAGCCCATTCCTGCTGTCAACGGGCAGGCAAATAGACACTGGAAGGAGGACAAGTACAGCGACAGGCAGGCTGGCAGGCAGGGAGAGGGAGACTGATGTGGCAGGAAGGCCGTCCACAGTGCGTGGGCGACTGTGCCTCTATCTTGACTTGGGCTCGTAAATCAAGCCTCCCCTCCGGGGCCTATCTTCCATTCTCAGACCTTCACAACAGCTTGTTCTCCAGCCTGTGACGAGAGGGGCTGTTGTCATAGGAGCTATCGATCGTGTGGGATGAGTTTGTCAGACCGGGGGATTTCACCCATCTGAGCGTGGTCACTGAAGTGTTCCATCTTGTCTCGGTGTCTGTCTGTGGGCTACATGTTCTGTCTAATGCCAAGTCGGTACTAGCGACTGTCAGCCGCATCTCACAGAGTTTCTTCTCCAAAATAAACTCTCCGAGACTCCAAGAGAGTGATTCACAAACTTAACAGAAGCATTGTAGGCTGTCTGGGTGATGAAATTATAACATTTTGTAGAGTGGATCCCTTAAAAATTTAATGACTTGTGCCTGTTAGAGCTGCAGCAGCCCGGCGATGCATCCAGAGCGATTCCCTGCCTTTCATCCGGGAGCATGCTGGGGACTGGGATTGAACGCCGGTCGGAATAATTGGACATTTTGGGAAAATCGGGAGATGTGAAGACTGACACCGCTCTCATGAAGCTACAGTCAGCAGCTTGGCTCGGCTTAGCGAGAGGGCTGGAAAAAGGAGGAAAAACAACTAGATTCAGTCTTTTTTTAAAATTCACTTATTAACAGCAGTTGGTGATTTGTTAAATTTAAACAGAGGGGATCGCTCTAACCCTTCATTTTGTTACTGAATGAGTATAGAAATATTAAAGGGATAGTACAGGCAGCAGTGTGTCTATATGATCCTCTCACACTTCTGCTACAACACATTTTAACTTGTCACTTAGATCATGAAAAGGACACTAATCTATGGAGTATATAGGCCAAAATATAGTATAAAATTAAGTATTCATCGCTGACCTTTTCAATCAGTGGCCCATGAGCTTGATCGTCGTGTTAGGGGCCTAATTAGTTCATTTATTAGTTATGTCTGTTGCACTCTGAGATCATTAAAAAGTTTCAGCCCAGGCAGTTCAATCAAACTGGCAGCCTACCTCTCACGACTTTTTTAATCGGGAAAAAATAATAAACTTTAAAGTCCAAATTCCCTTTATTTATTTATTTTTAATCTGGCTCTTTTAAAAACAGTACTTGCATAGGCCTTATTCATAGTGTATTGTTTCCAGAATATTATAGATCCGAGATGAAACTGACAGACGCCAGTCACAAATCTGTCTGCTGTTTCAGCACCACGGACAGCGCCGTGGATTCATCAATGCAGAACAGAGTCGATTACTAATATATCAGAGCCGTGGTCGAGGACGCAGACTCTAACTTTCACAAACCTCAGTTAGATAAATGATCAGTAAGTCAGGGAGGCCTATTCGACTGAATAACCCCTCTGCCCCGGCACTCTCAGATGAAGATTAACAAGGGTGATGGCGACCCCCTTCATTTACCCATGACCTGCCTCCTGATTCATACTTTATATATTGTTTGTTCTAAAAACCAAAGTGTAAAAACAACAACTTATGGGTTGACATGTCGTTATGTGCTGGAACATTTTCGACACAGCCACCATACAGTCGGCTAGTTTTTGCATGGAATACGAAATACACGGTCATGTGTTTTTTTTTTAGTGAGCTTTAGACATGCTGGTATTTGGTTTTTGATGGATTCAGGCTACCTGTTTCCCCCAATTTCCAGCCTTTTATGCTAAGCTAAGCTAACCTCCTGCTGGACGCATCTAACGTGATGATCTCTGATCTCAACTGATTCAATCACAAGGAAAAAAAATCACACCTCAATCAATTTAAGAACCTTCCATTTTAAATAAAACAGTATTTTTTGACAGACGTAAGAGTTAAAGGTGCAATGTGTAAAAAAAATGTCTGCGTTCAAAGACTTCAACACCAACACCTCCCCAGCTCCCAGCGCAGACCACTAACTGCACGGCTAACTGAGCTAACTAGCTAATGGCAGCTACAGTCAGCAGCAGGTGGTTACTCCAGTGATATGCCGCCCCTTATTTCTCGTGAGTATGAATTCAACAAGTGGCCCAATTCTTACGTATTGCACCTTTTTTAAAAACTGCAATCAAAACGAACACAAGAGCAAAAAGTCACACACACACACACCTACAGCTAATTATCACGTAATCACATGAGGCTGTTCTATCAGAAGACTACTTGTGGTTTAATCTCACCGGGCCTGTTGTTTACTGTGTTACACCACAGTGCGTATGCAAATGAATTTCAGATGGCGTTCAGATGCCGGTGAATATGTTTACACAGTATGCTAAAACAGTGCGAATCAAAGAAAAGCCAACGCAGAGAGGTGAAACGTTGAATAATTCTCATTCTTTAAAGATCCTTTGATCCTCTCGACCTATGCACAGAGACGAATACGAAAGCATTAAGACAAACAAATAAATCGCATAGTTCATTGTTTCGGAGGAGTTGTTACAAGAAAACAGAAGCTAAGTTATGTTGTTCTTTTTCTTATTTTCTCGGTGTCGGTGGGTTCATACCTGACTAGACTTACAAAATGTCTCAACGAGTTCCTGAACGAGTAACTAAATTGAAATCAAATGCAAATTTGGAAGCTCTGGAAAAAAAAAGAAAGTTTAACCCTGCACAGTAATGGATTTCCGATGCCATTCTCACCAAAGTCGAGACTCACTTTAAAACCAAGCAGTTAAATTATTCACCGGCGCTCACTCCACCCTTTAAAAGCCAATTAGGCGAATGTTTCATGGAAATCAGGGCGAGCATTTGATCCCCTGATGTCATCTTGAATTCAAGAGGGAATAAATTACACACATTTGACGGTTCCAAAATTAAAGGCCCCATCCATCCGACACTCCTGGCAGGTGAATACTTAACAAGCTAAAATCTACAATTATGTGATTTAATTCCTTTTCCCCACCTCTTTGGGGCTGGGCTCTATTTTATGCACAAACTTCCTTCCTCTTTTTAATTCCCCCGTAGTTACGGTGAGAAGCAGGGAGACCACGCTTTTTTATTATAAAGTCCTTTTTACATAGCAACATAAACTCCTTTCATCCCAGAGACGTGGTGGAAAAAAGAACAGAAATGTAATTCATCTCGCCGCTCTCAGAAGTGGCGCGTAAATGAAAATGTATTGAAAATGATAATAGTGGTAATATTGCGCCACAGTGTCACCAGTGCCTCCACATCCTTTGTCTTCGGGCGGTTTCAAAGCATTTCTTCATCTTGTTTCCTCACCCTGAAAGCCTAGTTTGTGAAACTCCACCAGCGCTGCACACGAGAGCACTCCCACTCAACCTCCCAGCCTGCTGAGAGCACTTGAAAGCAATTTTCTTTTAATCAAGTTCACTATAAAGGCCCCTCTGATGCCAACCTCAGCAACACTACCATTTTGTTTTTTCAGCTCCATCCCTCTCTACATTATATTGATTTCTCCATGAGCGCTATGAAATACTGTTTACTGACATAATGAGAATTCTCTTTGAGTTTATTGCTCTTTCAGGACAGATACAAATATGGGTGCGCTCTGAAGGGGAGGCCTCAGGGGAGGGAAGAAGTGATCAGATCTTTAAGTAAAAGTAACTCTTTGTAATAACCATTTACCAATGGTACATTTAGAGTTATAAACTTATTTAATGGTTATTTCACTGTTAACAAACCATCAAATGCTTTAGAAACCATTTATTAAGCAGCTGGTTGTTGTCAATCGTTTATTCAAAATCTTACTAAAAATAAAGTGTCAATGACAAAATGTACTTTTAAGTTTACAGTTATTTTCATTGTCAATTTATCTGCTGATTATTTTCTCGACTAATTGATCAATCATTTACTCAAAAAGTACTGAAAAGTTCTCATAGCTCACTATGATATCAGTCCAGAACACAAGATATTTCAGTAACTGTCACATGAAAAAGAGAAGCAACAAATCCCCACATCTGAGAAGCTGAAGCCAACAAATATTTGGCCTTTTAGTTTAATAAATGACTTAAATTATTTGATTATCAAAATAGTTTATTTTCTAATCACTTAATTGTTGTAACTGTGGTCATTACATTATTGTAGCTGATTGAGTCAGAGCTTACTATTAGGGAGTAAAAGATTGCCAGCTGATATAAACACATTTTTTGCCATGAGTATGTTAAGGAGTCAGGTTATTTTACAGTTACAACAATTACATTTAATGTCCTTAATGACATCAGTTCACCGAAACAGTAAACTTCACTGAGAATTTAATAACAAGAAAATTTCCTGAAGTATCTTTTGTATTATAATCCCTTTAAAGGATGTTTTCATACCTGTGCATATCTGACAACATATAGGTCGATAGGGATAAATCTGTGATAGACCAATATCGACCAACTGATATATATATATCACCCTAGTAAGTGTTTTAATCTTTAGTCCTGTGAAATCTGTATTAATTTAAAGGACTTTTCTCAAATATAAGTTCTTCCATGTCCAGATACTGAATACTTTCACATCTTTGGACCTCGAACAACCAATAAATAAAAGAAATTTTTTTGGGAAATCATTAATTGATGCTAACAACTCATAGACATCTAAAACAGACAAGGGCCCACTGACGAGATACTGCTTTTTTGTAGTCAAGCCTAAAAGGTTGACAACACATTTTCTTCTATTATCAGTATCATGTGTTTTCAGAATCAGAATCAGAATCAGAATCAGAATACCTTTATTGTCCAACAAATGGGGACATTTCTTTGCCACAGCAGCAACAGGACAGTAGTGGTTTAAAAAACAATAACAATAGTGAAAAAATAAACTAAATATGTTCATATGTATATAAGGAGTTTATTCTTTCTATTCTATTTCTTACCTTTAAATTATTTTGAGTACAAAAATTACAAAAAGACAGTGTGGCAGTGTATTTCCAAGTGATAATAAATATGGGTATTTATAAAAATTGTATGCTACTGGGAGCAGTGCTGATTGTAAAGTCTGACAGCAGCAGGAACAAAGGACCTGCGATACCTCTCCTTCACACACTTGGGGTGTATCAGTCCGTTGCTGAAGGAGCTGCCCAGTGCTGAGATAGTGACCTGCAGGGGGTGGGACTCCTTCACCGAGCAGCGATGTCAGCTTGTCCATCATCCTCTCTTCCCCACCACCTGCACTGGGTCAAGAGGGCATCCCAGGATGGAGCTGGCCTTCTTGATAAGTTTATCCAGTCTCCTCCTGCCTGCTGCTGAGATGCTGCTGCTCCAGCAGACCACTCCATAGAGAATGGCTGATGCCACCTCAGAGTCATAGAAAGAAGTCAGGAGTGCCCCCTGCACTCCAAAGGACCTGAGCTTCCTCAGCAGATGGAGTTCAAATACCTCTAAACTGGCCAGTACTTGAGTGTAAATGTACTTACATTCATTCCACCACTTCTTAAATCCTGTCCTTTTCACGACAGAAGGGATTTGAAGGTATCTGGGAGGTTTATAGTCTCAGTATGAGCTCACCTCCTGCACTGCCATCCATCCCTGATGTCCTCAGACAAATAAGTTTCTGCTGTATCATATTAGCGAAGGACACGTTTTATAACCACTTAATAGTCACTGACTTTGAGAGTGATGCCTCAAAGTGGATGTGCCCTGCTGCATTGTTAATTCAGGGAGTGTTTAAACCGGAGCACCTTGTTGATGCATCCTGGCTGCAGACGGGTGCTGGAGCTAATAAGGCCGCAGTGAAGCCTTAAAACACACGCGACTGACAAATGTTGCTGAATGTTCAATTAATTGTGGGGTGAATCAACAAAATGCAGGTTAATGACTGTTCATTCATCAGAAAACATGTCACCAATTAAATCAAGTACAAAGTTCAGGCAAATCAGTCACAGGATGCATCACCTCTAAAAACAACAGCGATGCAGCTCTGGCCTTTTAAGTTAGAGATCGTAGCGCCCCCATCAGGCAGCATAGTGTAGATTTCTAAATCTGTATGCAATCTCACAATTTTGCAATACATTTGATTTTTTTGGAGAAAAATCAACCGAAGATGCAGCATCCCAGGCTTTGGCAAACATTAGATGGTTGATTTAAGTCCAGTACAAGCTCTTCTGTTTGCTCCATTTTTGGTCTCCACCACCAGAATATCTGACACTTTAGCTAAATCCACCACATTTGCTAGCTAGTGGCTAACTTTGTCTGCCATTTGCTAACCTACAATGGATTTTAACAGCCGTTTCACCAAAACAAACCAACCCAAAACCAAAAGTGACAGTATGCGAGCTGTGTAGGGGAACAAAAACGGAACATTTACGTCTGGAAAGCAAAAAACAAATTAGGTCCTGAATGATCATTCTGGTGATAGATCACTACAGGCAACATTATAACATCGTATTTATATATAACTACTCTATTTAAATGTTTGTATGCATGTATCTGTGTTATATTTGGTTAGCGACCCTGTACATTGAAGGTTATGTTATGCGCACTTTTATTTAGATGGATCAAAGCCAATATAAATCCATAATAATTTTGGGTATTGACTGAAAATGGACGAGTTGTATGTGTGAAAAGCTAAAATTTAACAGAAGCCATAGCTCTTATTCTTTCCAAACATATTATCACATTAGGCACAAATGTTTGTTCAAACTCTGAAGATGATAGAACTGATAAAACTGCAGCTTGGCAGAGATTTCCACCTCCAGGCTAAAAACATGTCAGCGTTTAGTTTGGCAGGAATGAGATTAATATTCCTGCAACACTGAATTTCTCGCTGTTCTTCCTCTGAATATTTTGTCTGCAGGTCAAGAGGACATGATGTACCACGAAGACTGCAGACTGTCAGAAGAATGAACACCGAGGTGAGCCTCACTCTTCGTACTGTCTCCTGTCAAAGATTAATAACAAAGATCCTTGAAATGATGGATGGTGGCCCAAAGTGTACATCAGCCATTATGAAGTGTGAGCAGATGTGTAAGGAATGACAAGACAAGTGATCCCTCAGTGCATTTATGATGTTTTATGGTCATGGTTTCAAGGGTTCAATTCAGTACCCACTTATATATGATATACTGCAGAAGAAAAACAGACTGAAGTGTCACAGTTGCCGTCCTTAAAGATCTCACTCCTAGTTGATTTAGCCACCACAGGAGACACTTGCTGAGCAGCTACCTAGTCTGAAATACAACGAAAGAGCAGCTGGTGTATCCTGCAGTGCAGCCAAACAAACTGAAGGTGTTTTGATAAAGAGGTCTGTCAATAAAAGCTGCACACAATCTGATTTCATGCTGCACATGGCGGGTGGACTTTCAGCACAATGGCCAAATTGAACTTGGTTACCTTGCTGAAAGGCTGGAGGTGTGCAGCATGTCACAGCTCACTGTAGCTGCTCTGAAATCAACCCCCCAAAAATTGGTTGTCTTTGCAAGCAGATTCACTGAGACAGCGACCTCCTGTGGCCACAATAATTATGGCGGCAGCAAAGGAGGAAGCATAAAGAGTGACAATGTCTGAGTATGGAGGAGGTCAGAGTGGATGGACGGGTCACACATGTGGCACACAAGACTTTCACCCCTCTGCTATTAGAGTCAAGTGTAGAACCAAAAGTCAACACTGACTTATTTCAACTCGTGTAACGTAACTTGATTTTATATAATTTACTTATATCAACCCAAACCATGTCCTTTTCCTAAATCTAACTAAATAGTTTTGGTACCTTAATCTACCCAAACTGTGACCGTTTCACCATGTCTACCATGTGAAGAAAAAGGTCCAGTATGTCGTTTATACTCTCCAATGGTCCCATGTGTTGTTGTGGAAGTCATTGACAATCGACCTATACCTTGTGTTTTTTAGATACATTTTTTAATGAATATTGCCAGATTAGTCAAGCATTTTAATAAACATATTGCATTTCCTGTGACTGCATCACAATAAAAGCCAACGCCACCAAGTGTTTCCCTCGATGAACGCTTCAAAAGTGAAGATACAGCAGGAAATGTTCATTTTGGAAAGTGAACAGTAAACGGTGATGCTTTTATGTCAAAACATTGGTTTGATTTCATGAAACATATAACTTTAAGCTTAATAATGCATTTTCCTGATCACTGACATCTGTATATGTGGAAATACAAACCTATAGTGTGGCCAGATTCTTTGGTAAACATGCACCAACCGGCTGAAAGCAGTCAAGAACTCAGAAAGTGGAGATCAATATTCCAAAATTGTAGTACTCACCCAGGTCTTTGCTGGACTGTTCTTTCTATGAATTTTAAAGTGGAACACATGTAACCATCAGAGAAGCGGCGCATTTCCCTTCCGTCTTTCGCTCCCCTGCTGCTGCATTGATCCCCGAGAGGGAAACCTGTAGAGCCCGGACACGATTGAAGCCACGTTGTCAGATTTCTGCACTGTGGAGGCAAATGACTTCAGCCTGCAGCAAAGAGACTATTTCCTTCAGTGCATAGCCTTTAAAAACAAGGTGAACTGTACAATTTAATTGAAAGCTTGAAACAAAACGAATGCAGAGTCAACTAAGCGATAATGTGTCTTTCTTAGAAGAAGTGCAATGAAAATGGAACCTTGACTTGATTAAATGCACAAAAAGAAATTAAAGTAAATTAAAAGCACCTCACATAAAAAGCTCTGTTGTAAAAAAAAGGAAAAGATTATACAGAAAATGTTAAAACTGCTGACGCCATCGCCGAGCAATACATAACCTACTAATCAGGGGGTAATAGTTTAAACAGAACTATTGTCACATAGATCAAGTATGGAAATTACATCCCACCCAGCTCCCTAATGGGTTTTAATGAAATTCCAAAAAGAACCACTTTAAACTGGCGGCACGAAAAAGTACTTCAACCAATAAAAATGAGAAATGAATAAAGCCCTGAAACGTCTTTATATTAGATATTAAAGTGGATTCCCCCGTGCGGCAGAACTTTGCGAAAATGTAAATCTGAGTGAAGACGGAATAAAAAGCTGAGAAGTTAATGGATACATTTCCTTGAGGTTTCCTACTTTCTCCTCCTGGCTTCCATTTCAATCTTCTGTTTTTCCGGTGGCCCAGTTTATTTTCCGGGGGTAGAGCTGCAGCGCTGCAGACAACCCGGGGAGATTACTCTGCTATCTGTCTACCTTTACCTGTTGTAATGGCGATGGTAACCTGAGCTCAAGTTGTGCAACAATAAGGCAGAGTTCACCTTCCAATCTGCGCTAATGAGACGGCTCCTGTGACTGGATGTCGCCGTTTAATTTACAGAAGCCTGCACACCGGCTGTGTGGAGCCTATAAATGCAATCACAGTGTGCATCCTATCTGCAGCTATAGAGGTGTAGTCAGCGTCCAGCAGTGCAGTGGGCCATCTGCCCTGCGGTAGTTACACAGGAAAGGCCGATGTGACTGGAATAGAATATTTGCATTACAGAACAGGAGCTCAAATCCTGCGTTTTGTCACAGTTTTAATGATGGCACCTTCACTGAGCTCAGGTTGCATCCTATCAGCGCTGACCCTCGTGGGCTGAGCTCTGGTGACACCTTCCAATCTGTGTTAATGAGATGACTCCACTCAGTCTGCGGGTCACGGTGATATTTACAGAAACCGGTGTAGCGGCAGAGATCCGCGCTTCCCCGTGGCGCTCCCTCGCCTCATTTGCATAGCTTTCAGACTTCCCTTTCTCGCCTTCCCTCTTTCTCCGCTCTCGCTGTGCTCCTCCATGATCGACAGGCTCCTTCGCACTTCTCTTCAGTTTGTGTCGCACATGTTAATTAAAGCCTCTAATTAGCTTTCCCCACTAAAAGGCCGCATTAAATCAGAGTTGGAATGGCAAATGATTCCTGGCATTAGCATAATTGTGTTTTTGAAGTGTAAAGATTTGGGCATTAGGGATGCTAGCACGCGTTTTTGTTTCAGTGATTTGTTGTGTTTGGGGCTCGGGGCCCAAGGGGCCACTGGAGGTTGGCTGTGTGGGTTGAGATGCCCCAGGACCCTACAGGGGCCACACACTAATGAGGCCTGCTCCTCTCTGATGGAGCAGATACAGGAAAAACAAACCTGTGATGTGGTACCCTCAGGTGGTCCTGGGAGCCCGGCAGAGCGGAACAGGACACTGGTGGAATGTGTGTGTGTGTGTATGTGTGTGTGACAGAG
Organism: Lagodon rhomboides; assembly: GCA_039737535.1. NCBI lineage: Eukaryota > Metazoa > Chordata > Actinopteri > Spariformes > Sparidae > Lagodon > Lagodon rhomboides. The sequence continues at coordinate 11,671,237 of CM077805.1, read as the reverse complement.
TGAGGAGCTAAAAAGGAGATTAAGTTATTACTTATTCTTCTAGTATCACTAGTGATTGACACGTACCTTACCTTTTGCCAAGTGCATGGGATTGGCTAAAGGCTTCACCCTGATAGCAACATTTTTGTGGCCCAGATCTGGCCCACATGGAATGTGATGGCACTTGGGTGATCCGCTCCCATTTGCCAGTTCCGACCCACAGGCGGCCCACGGCATGGCCGCATGTCAGACAAGAGCGAACCAAACAAATCAGAACTTGCCCAAGTCTAGGCCACAGCTCACTCCATGGGCTGGATTTTGCCAGTTTGGGTTTATTCGGCTGGCTCAGATCTGGCAAACAGTGCCATCATTCCACACAGTATATGGGCCGGATGAACGTGTCTGGTACCATTTAGCTGTCTGGGCAGTGACACTGAACAGGGAGGTATAGACATTAGAGTGACCAAGTGTATATGATTACATATATTGGCGGTATAGACAAAACAAAGCAAATAAAAAGTAGTGGGGCCGAATGCTACGACTTTTTCACAGTAAAATATTAGAATCAGAATCAGAACAACGTCACTGTCCATCGTAAAGCAACGGAATTTTGTCTTTGACGTGACTCATGCAGGTACACATGGAATAAACACACAAGTAGCAGAGATATATATACACAGCATTAGATTAATTTACTTTTTACCAATGACATCTTTTCTGATCTGTGGTTCGAAACTGTAGTTCTGGACACGAAATGACGCCTGTACGTAAATATACGTTCACAGACTGCAGTTACAAATTTGGACGTTCTTCTTCTAGTCACATAAAGCTTTAAAAACACGTAATTGTTGCGTCCTCCAAATCATTCTGAATATATTGTTTTTAGAGAGATTAGACTATCCAGGTGAGGACTGGTTTGGATTCATGGTGAACACTGTCATCTACCACAGGGGGCACCAAAGACAAGTTTCATATCCCACCCACAGGTGCTTTAAAGATAGAAAATGTAACATTCAAAAACAATTAGACCAAACAGTTTTTTGTTGAATTGCGTACTTATCCTATCCGTAAAAAAACTCCTGTGATCCCACGCTACATATGTTTTTTCTTTTGTTGTCAGTGAGGGACCCCAAGCGGCAGTAATTACATATTGTGTGTGAACATTTTTGAATATCACATACCATATCTAGTCAAGCTGCATTAAAGAAGAGGAGGTGTTGGTGTCACTTTCTCCCCTCTTACTGTATGTTGAACTAAGAATTAAGGCTGGTACTGATTCTCACATACAGTAGATGCACGTCCACAAGGGTTGTTCAGAGATGTTTCAGGAGATCGACCAATCAGCATGATGCATTTTTTGAATTTTTTGAGTGGCTAAACTATAATTCCAGCCCAAACAAGTTTAGTGTTCATCAGCTGTCTTAAGACTTTTCCGACCAGGTAAAGTGATTATTTCAGAATCTTCCTTGTTAGTGTTGGTGAACACAGAGATCTAATGCCGGTCATGTCCTCTATAGCACTGTGATAGACCTGGATTTACTGGTGATTAGTGCCGCACACATCCGCAGCTATCAGACATGACTGAGGCTGTCACCGTCCTATGAATCAAGCCTTGGGGTAGACATGATGTACTTTTCAAGAGCTTCCTCTGGGCAAACTCGCTCACTGACGACTGTGGCTAAATTATTCAGGGTGAACTTGTCACCCAAAGGCACAGGGGTGGAACAGTGACAGTTTGGTGGTTGCGTGATAGCTGGGGACTGTTGTCATATGAGTTATTATTGAACCAGCCAGATATACCACAATGCAGCATATTCCCGCTCCGGCCTTGAATCTGCTCCAGGCGTGAAAACCCATTAAGATGCATTGGAGGAAGCGGCAGAGTGGAAGAAATGATCTAAGGAGGACGAGGCTGCAGACAGAATTATCATCACTTCTACAACGAGGCTACTTTTAATTTGATTAATTCTAATTAAATGATTTTTTTGTGTCAGCAGGCGAATCATTTCCTTTTCTTGAAAAGACTAGAGTTGATTACATAAGGACGCGCCGCCACGTTCCTGAGGTGACGGATGAAATTACGCGGGATGATTTTTTTTTTTAATGGCACAAAAGCTTCCCGTGCAGAGTAATATGCGCTTTAACGAAGAGAGAGCGGGAAAAAAAACCAGGGCAGGAAAACACAAAAGAAACAAGAAAAAGCGAGAGAGGAGGCGGAGGAAGGAGAGAAACTGACAAGAGAAGTGTGGAGAAATATGGAGACTGCAAGCAGCGCCAGACTCTGTGCGGAAGCCTAACATTCATTATGTCTGTTCCACTGGTGCTGCTAGTCAGAACGCAGTAGGAGATCTCAGCCAGTCAGCACAGAAACCAAGGGCACTGCCAGAGGCTTGATTTACACAACAAAAAGACATTTCACCGTATGTGACCTGGACGGCACTTTTATTTTGTTTGTCGAAAGTTTTGCCAAGTTTATGTAGCTGCCGATGCCTAAAGGAAGTACTCGAGTACTCGAGCTGTGATCGTTGGCCGCTGCGCTCCCCTCTACATCACGCCCGTTGTATCCGAGCCGACTGAAGGTCCAGCTTGCGATGCCAACAGGTGTTGAGTTATGAGCTTGACTCAAGTTTTTAATGAGAATCAGAAGACTGAGGAAGTGTTGCTTGGAGTTGTGCAAAGCGGAAGATCAACAGTTCAGCTGAATAATTGCTTTTCATAAACAACAGTAATACAGCACCTTATTATAACGAACTGAACAGCAGCATGCAGCTGGCAAAGCACACGCCGTGTAATTACAATATTCCTGCTTTGGATGTAGCCCTCTTTTCTCTCATTCACATTCAAATTTGCTTTTAAGGCCTCAACAATTATGTAAATACAGCATTACCAAATCAGGTTGTGCAGCGTTTAAAATGTAAATGTAATAATTCAGAGAAAACAATTAGTTTGTACAACACCACATATCATCCTATTATACATTTTAGGCTTTGCAACAAATTGACACAATGATCATGAAAATATATTAGAGATTATTTCCATTCTGATCAATTCAGTTCAATTAGTTGCACAACAGACAATTTCTATAGCAATAGACCTGATTTAATGTCATCAAATCATTTAAGCAAGAGTCAACAGCTTTGCTTGCAGCTCTGTGCACAGCGGTGCTTTGAGCTAGGCTAACACCAGCATGCTAACATGCTCACAACGACAAAGCTAACATGCTGATGTTGTACCAGGTTTTTTGTTTGCACTCGGCATCTTAGTAATGTTCATGGTCACCATCTTAGTGACCATGAACGTCACTAAGTGTCACTTGGTGTGTTAGCATTCCAACATTTGCTAATTGGCGCTAACCACAAAGTTAAGCTCAAACTGCAATTCAATAAGTCATTCTTAAAGATTTTAAACACATTTTGCCAACTTTTCTGCTATTTTGTACTGAATTGCCTGCTAACATGCGAACATGTAGCCTATAATGTTCAGACGCATATTAACCATCTTAGTTTGGCGTGTTAGCATGCTAATTAGCACTACAGACAAAGCTCAGACTGATGGGAATGTTGTAGGTTTAGCAAGGATTTGAATAACAAAGATGATGCCGCCAAAACCCTGAAGTTTTTACCATTCATCCTCAGGGGGACATGCATATTTCTGCAAAAGTTCATGGCAATTCATCCACTGGTTGAAAAGGCATTTCACTTAAAACCACAAATATCAACCACGGTGGAGTCATTGCATCACCAAAGTCAGAGGGATCCTCTAGGGACCATGAATTGAACAAAATAATCCATCCATTAGCTGTTGAGATATTTCAGCCTGAAGTGTTGGACTGACAGACCAACACTGCCAAAACACTGCTAAAAATAAAAATCGTTAACATTTTTTTTAATATAAGACAGAAAAACAATATTGTGTATGTTTTTTTTTTAACACATGATAAATACATGAATTGCTATACGAACACATACTCTGCTGTACTGACAGACAGGCGGTGGGTAAAGCACGAGTGTTACACAGTCACAGGTCTGTGTTTCAGCATTACATCATTAGACTTTAAATGAGCCATGATGTGCTTACAGGTGTGCGTTTATGAGCCGTTTCACAGCAGCCTGGAAAGTGACTCAGCTCACCAGAACAGAAGCAATCTGCTCGGTAACCAGGGCAAAAAGAGAAATTATAACTTCAGACATAACAAGTCTGTGCCGTAGCTCTATTTCTGTGCTGTTGCGAGGCATTTAATCTATAAACTCATTACCGGAAGTTCACCATATGGGTCGTTTCTGCTTATAAATGATCATTTTATCAATCGAGCACTACTGGCCTTTAAAGGTGCTCTAATTTATTGCGTGCTACTAATTCTATATTGAGCGAACGGCACATGGTTTAACAAACTGTACAGTCCTAAAAGAGGAAAAAGGAGCATGCGAGTGTTTAAAAGTGAATTGCGTGTGTGTACACCTTTAAAAGCCGAGTGACAGACAGACAGGCCCAACGGAAACAAGCCAATGACAGGATGACAGGAGCAAGAATAAACTGATATTTTCATTAAAAATTCCCGAGCCTCATTTAAGAAAGGGGGGGAGAGGGGGCCTCAAATATCACGGCACAAATATGACAGGTAAACACACACACACACACACACACAGTAACACGCACAGACACACACACACACACACACACACACACACACACACACACACACCCTTCCGCAGCCCTGATTGAGTGTAAGTGTCTGCGTTGGCGGTCAAGGTCAGCTGATAATGGGAGAGATTGAGGACAGGGTGAGGCGGCGGGGGGGTCGGCAGCAGTCTCAGGTAATGAGATTTACGACCCTGAGCTCCCACCGCACCCCCTCGCCTCCACCCCACCCTGCTCCCCCCACCCCTCGCCTAACATGATTTATAGATCTAATAGACGTCAGCGCTCCCGCCTAAGATAGAGGCTCCACATTATCACTGAGGGAAAGTCATCCGTTCAACAGGGCAAGAATACAGAGACGACTCTACCAAGATGTCCCCGTCCGTCTGTGCGTGCCGATGCTTCGGTGTACGCCACACACACACACACACACACATCAGTATGCATATATGCTGCCATTACAGATACAGTTATTCAGATTCTTTTACATAATTCTGTGCCAGTGTGGGAGGAAGTCACTTTTAGAAGTCATCAAAGACAAACAAACTCAAACTTAAAAGAAAGTTTAGGCAGGCAAAGTTAGCAACACGCATCTAAAGAGACAGGAGCTAGCGGACAGCAGAAAGGAAAGTGAATATTGGAATTACATTCAACATGTGGTCAGAAAGACAACTCTTAATCAGTGCTAGTTGTTGCCCTGTGTCTGCTGGATGTTAAAGGTGAAATACGTAAGAATTGCAGTGCTGTCGGAATTCATGCTAAATCAAATAGGGGGCAACATATCACCAGGTCAACTTCTAACTGTAGCTACCGTTAGCTAGTTAGCTCAGTTAGCCATCCAGCTAGTGACTGGGAGGTCGGAGCACTGGGGGTGTGTTGGTGTAGCACAGGAGCTTTGGAGCGGGAAGAGCCGGGGCTAGCTGGTTACCATGCTTTAAAAATTAGCTTAAAAGTTTGCTATATGCTGACTTTAGCCTAAACTGTGATAATATTTCAAACCTCTGACTGTATTCAAAGATGGACGACGCGTCTCAGCTTCCTCCCGCTGGACAGAAATGAGGCCAAAATATCCAAAAAATGAACACCTGATGATACGTCAGCATGACAAGAGCGGCCTAAAATGCCAGAAACCATCTTTGGGAAAAGTTAATTTGACGTGTCCTTTCAGTTTTTCATTTGGTTCATGTCCCATCTGCTAACATGGAGGGAGAAGGGTTTTTACGACATATAATGCAGCCAGCCAACAGGGGGCGGACAAGATGCTTGGGGTCTTACTTTTGGGGAACTGTCATGTCGGCCATCTTTGTATACAGTTGATGCGTCAAACGTTGTGTTTACTGGTTGCTCCGCTTCCCTCCACAGTGCCAAATAAATCCATGTATGCAGGTTTGACAACTGCTGTTAGCCGTAACTCTCAACAGTTTTGCACCTAAAAACAGTCAAATTTACTTTAGCGAGCCTTAAAAATACATATTACCTAATATCTGTATCACTGTAGAGCATAAATACCTATTCATGCCATGCAACAGCAGGTCACAAAGACCAGCGAACATCTTTACACGTTCTAATGTTGTTATCTTAACTAAGTCTGCTGCACGACCTCTCTCTTCATAATGACATCTGTTTGCTTAATGTAATACATATGTCAAAAGCGGAGGCAATTGCATTCCAATTTTTTTTTAAAGTAACTAAAACAGATTGCAGGAATTAAAAACAGCGAGCGCAGAGGGCGATTAGCTGCCACAAAGGAGTAATGAGATTACTCCGACATGCCACCCTCCGTGTGCTGTTCTGCTCATTGTCCTAACCCTCTAAACAAAATGACATTCAACTGAAACAACACACAAACGACGCTATTGTTCCGGCACGCTGCACAAGGCGACCGAGGCACAGCGGCGGGCGAGGATGGAAGCCATTGAACTCACTGCTCATTACCAGTGCAACCTCTCCTCGAGCAGCAGAACGACGAGGCAACGTTCAGTGTCTGTTCAGCTGTTTACTGATGCTTCTGCAAAAAAGAAAAAACATAAAAACAACAACAATATGGTGACAGCCAGATTGCCTCCCAGTAGATACAGGGCTAATATTTGCACTAGGCCCTCTGTACGTGTTGGAATAGATGGTAGATTGGATTTCGAGCACACGCTTACACACATAAACACACACAAACACCCCCCGTCAGTTGTTTGTTCTTATGCAGTCTCCCATCTCGGTGTATTTTGAGAATTAAACCAATAAGCCCCCCCGCTAAGCCCAGCAGTTATTGATGTGCTGCCTTTTTATTGTCTGGAGTTTATTCTGTTCATATTCACTGTGTCTGCCTTTGTGCCGCGGCGCAGCCACTCTAAACAGGCTGACACTCAGGGGCTCAGAGACACAAGGGCAGCTGTGGAATTTGAGGCAAAAAAGAAATATGCCGTAGAAAAACACCATAATGTTCTGATATCTGTTGAGCGCACAGATTCCTCAGTTGCTTTCAGTTCCATGGACCAAAGTGTTGGACGTACAGACAGACGCGTTCACTTTTCATTTCGGTGACATGAACAAGGACACAAGATTTTATCATTTTGAGACTAAAAAACTTTCTTTCGAGGTGTTCAAACCTGTTCCTGGCAAGAGAAGGACTCAAAATCCGATCTGAAGGACACTTGTACAACCGGCTTTCAGCTTCATCCAACTCTGGTACACACCGTGCCTCAGTTGCAAAATTGAAACTTGTTAATAACTGCCGGTACAAGAAAACAGTTTAAAACTAAGCCTGCTTCTATTTCATTATCTAAGATTCTTTTAACAATGTGCCATTTATTATTTTCAGTAGCAGAGTACAGTTTCATTTTCTTACAGCAAAGACAGTTGGGAACTAGAGTGGCACTCAGTGGAGCGCATACCTCCAACATGGCCCAGCAGACCCCATTGTACTCACTCATAGATACCAGCCTTTCTAAATAAACTTTTTCATCAAGATCCATGGATTATATCCTGAGAAACATGTCAAAATTATCTTGCAATGTTAAAGAAAGTGAGAGAAAACATGCAAGGATCCGTCCCCTTTATCTGGAGATGCGTTAAACGTTGATGGGTCTATTCTGGGCCGAGACCCATCCTCCATCCGAGTTCCGTGGAAATCCGTTCTGTAGTTTTTGTGTTACCCTGCTCACAAACCAACAAACCAACCAGTTAACAAAGGTGACAACATAACTTTCTTGGAGTTAATTAACAACAAGACTGTTTTGTGTGACTCTTTATCCTAACACTTTAATAAAAGCATTGTTGTAGTGCATGCAGACATTTTAAGCGCATTTTGTTTCATTGCAAACTGCAGATAAAAATAAACAATCACTGACTTTCATCTGAATTTTAAACATATGACGTGCATTGCTGCTCGCGGCTATAAAGCACTCGAAGCCCCAGAGCACGTTCTCGCATAAACTTGTAAATTTGGAGCACCTTTGGAAGATACCGTTCAGTTATTCAGAGCGACACACTCAAAGATGGAGCTAAAATGACATTACTAGCTAAATGAAGGAATTGTCGACTCTTATGTGAACTAACCAAAATAATTCAACACACATGCTACAAACCAAAGATGTGAACTTTGTTTCTCTGCAGTTAGCATAGAGGTTTTAGTCATTGCTGATGTGTTGAAATGCTAACGTCATTAAGCTAATGTTACATTATACAGGCAGACGTACAGTAATTAGCTAGGTGTTCAGACCACATGGTAAAACCTTAGGATGAATACGGCTTTACTGGCTAATGTTGTTTAATGTTGGCTGTTAAACATGAACTCACACTTCGATTGACACGTTGGTTAGTTCATACAGAAAGAGCCCGCTCTGCTTCTTTGGACCGACAGATTTGATTTACAAAAACACAGCCAATGTCCCTGGTGTGATTCCAACAAGTGACCTTTGTCACATGCGTCCATCTTCTTTTGACCCTCATTTCTTGTTACTTCTTTCCATATAAAATAAGGCAAAAATGGCAAAGAAATACAGTTAAAAGAGAAAAATGATGATGAAACTTGTTTATATGTATAATACCTTCTTAAAGAAACGTTTTTTTACTGCAGGTCTTGTTTTTTCACATATACATAAAGAGGTGCAGATTAATTAGCATAAGCTAAGCTATTTTTGAAAATATCCCCAGGAGAAAGCATAAATCCCCAAAACATGAACATTTCTTGGAAACTTTTAGAGATTATTTTGATCCCATTTTTGCGCTTTATTACGTAGATCACAGTGAAAAGATGAGAAGAAGAGCAGACAAAGAAAAGTTCTTCTCTCCAGACTTTAAGACATTTACATAGTAGACGGCTCAGTAAGCTGAGTCACCTGAAGCTGCTTCCCCTGCACGCCTCTGAAATCCTATCTCTCCCATCTCATTTTATCTCATCACACCCAGTGTCTCTGTACGTCGCTGCTCGAGCCCACAGGGAAGTTTGTCACTTTGATAACAGGTGGGATAAGAAGTGCAGTCAGGCAGGGAAACGAAAAACGGCAACTAAATCACCAAGTTGTAAAAAGAAATTAAACAAAACGCTCCTTCGTTTCTTCCGAGGTTCCAGCGAAAGTGTTATTTAAAACAGATGCACGCGCAGAATGGGTTCGGATGCTCTTATTAATTTGGTTTATTTGACGGCTACTCGGCTCCCTTCACCTGAGGTAAAAACTCTCGGCTGCGAGGACAATAAATAGTGCTGTTCAAGTGCTTCCACAATTTTCGGCTCAATAGAGAAAATGCACAGTTGATTTCTCTGTGGTGTCTCGGCTTCTTTATTAGCAGAGAACTGAAGGGGCATTTTTTTCCCCCTTCTGTTTATTGTACCTCTGTTGGCGAAAAAGAAAGCAACAGTCTCCAGAGCTCCGCACAGACTATGAATGTCTGGAGGTTACAAAAGTAATCAACATTCAGTCTTAGAAGGGAGGAAAACATGAGAAAAACTTTAAGGTGATGCAGAGGACATCTTTCTATTTTCAGCTAACAATAGTGCTCTTCTCTCCGACATCAGCGCTAATCTCAAAATGTACATTTCTTCGAGGCTTATTCTTTTATGAATGTGACACTTTCTTCCTCTATTAGATGCCGGAACTTCAGCCTTGACACACAAAAACAACCAGATTCATAGACAGTCGCTAGAAAATCACTGCTGGCCACTTTCAGCACACGCGTTCGAACAAGTACAGTAGCAGCACTTCAATGCTAAAACATTACAGCTTTGTTTCAACACAGAGGAGGTTTGCGAGTGTTGCCAGAGAGAGCTTAAAATGGCTGCTGAAAGTCAGAATACTGGAGCTGAACCAAGCCCAGCAGACGGTGGACAGGCTTGCGGTTGGATGGCTGGGTTCGAAGGCAGCAGCTTGTTAGGGTGGAAATGGATTAGCGAGAGGCACAATGGGAGTCTTAGGCGTGTCTGCGGTGTTGTGTTAAAGCCCTGCCTACGTTGCCCGGGCTGCTAGACTCATTTATGCCCAGCGGTGCATGCAGCGGCCAACGCTCACACACAGGGCTTTTCTAATTGCCATGGTTCCTTCTGTGCTCGCAGCGACAGCCCCGATTCGGCATCCATCAAATAATATGAATTAACCTGCAGCACCGCACAATTGTTCTGTTTGTCACATGCAGCTGGTAGAGGAATTATTTCTCTGACACACTGTTGTTTTACATTCAGGGAGAGACTGTAGAGAGTAGAACAATGAGCAGATTCCCCTCACCTGCCGATACAAACACACCACCAATTTATTTTTTTACTGCCCTCAAAATTCTTATAATCCACATTTTAAAGACACTTACTATGTTTTTTAGCCATGCTAGTAGCAACAAAGCTAAAGTGCTGTGTTGGTATGTCCACTGCCATGGTCAGTTTTACTTTATTCTTTTCATTTAACCTTTATTTAACCAAGAACTCCCTTGAGATCAAAATCTCTTTTTCAAGGGCGTCCTGGCCAAGATAGCACAACACTTAACCAGACTAAGTGCATTGAGCTAGTTGTAATTAGCAAATGTTAACATGCTAACACACCAAACTAAAAGAACATCAACATGCTGACTCTGATATCGTGAGAATGTTAGCATGTTGGTGTTAGCATGTTGGGTGTTCGGCTACTTGTGCCCCAGGTGGTACCTCTGCAGTTGTTTGGGGGAAGAGATTTTTACACATTACGTTAAGTCATGTTCGTCTACCCCCTTCCTTTTTTTTGGAAGTTATAGCAGCAGGTGACCATGTGAAACGCACTGTTACCTTACCTTAAATTACAGATTTCTCTGGGTTTTACCTACACAAGTAACACACAACTTGACAAAATATATTACAAAGATCGAAGGAGTGTTACATTTTATATCTTTAAAGCACCTGTGGGTGGAATTTGAAATTAGTCTTTGGCGTCCCCAGTGGTAGGTTTTGAAAAGACAGTTTAATGATGGATGGTTTAAATAAAAGGCAGCATCCAAAGTTGGGAGTTGCAGCCCTACAAGACTTCCACAATGGAATAAAATATGTAGCAGTGTCTATCCTTTGCTAGACATTCAATGATGCAACACTACACCTTTGATAGATGTATAAATATAATTATGTGACACTGTGGCTGTCACGGTTGACACTAGGATGATGATTTGTGTTTGAAATCTGACTTTATTGCTCACTTCACAGTGTAGGGAATAGTGAATGAGTGAGCGGGGTCGGGGATTTAGATAGAGGTATTTTATGCCTTTATTAAACAGCAGTCAGTGGAGAGATGGCAGGAAACGAGGGGAGCAAGGGATGGGAAATAAACAACATAGCCCTTGTAAAAACAGTGCCACCCACACAAACTCATCAAAGTTAGATCTCTTTCATTATTGATGCCTTATACTGCTTGTCAGGCAAAACCTTGGCAAGTCTTGGAAAAGCAACCACAGGCCTTTTTCACAGAGGACATGGACATATCTCAAAACCATTGGTGTAAATAGTAACTAATGCTAACAGGAAATCAGTTTCAGGGTACTGGCATTGTGCATTTTGGAATCATAAATGTTATTGGTAACACTGTGCTTTTATCACCCAAGCTTTTTCTTCTATGAAGGTCGAAATGTGAAAAAGGCCTTTTTACACTCACTTTCACACCTACGGGCCATTTAGAGTCTCCAGTTATCCTGCATGTCTTTGGACTGTGGGAAAAAAACCAAGGGAAGAGAAAAAGAAAACCTAGCAGGCAAAACTCCACACAGAAAGTTCATCAAAGGAAGGAAAGCAACAGTCTTGGAGGCACACTCTGACTGACAGGTGCTCTCTGGGAAGCGCGGTGAAAAGACACCACAACAAAGCTATTGCAACAAAAGAAAAAAGAAAAGCGCTGGATGTTGTTTAGCTAATGGTCCCAAAAATACGACCCAGCGACATTTTCTAATGACAGAACATGTATTCAAAACTTGTGTTATGAAGGATACATCTGGTGATACATCGACGGCTCTCAACGAAAGACCGAAGCCAACTGTGGATTGATCAAATGAAAAAGGTTTTCTCTGTCTATCCTAAAAAAAAACATCAGTTAGTCACACTGTTGCACTGGGTAACTTGTAGTTTAAGTCAATCTCGCACACACTGCTGTAAACACCCTCTAGTGTGCTAAGTGTGTATTCATCCACAGCTGAAAATAGTCCCCAAACATAATCCAGTGTTTTGGCCTATTTGAGTAATGCTTGCGAGAAACTACAGGGCCTAGTTTTAGGAAATTAATGAGACTTTTTTAAGGATAAAATTATACATGTGTTATCCATTTTTAAAGATTTAAGTCATTAGGAATTAATATGCCTTGGGCTGAGTCGGAAAATATCTTGAAATGCACCAACACATTGTTCATTTTGGTGTTTTCAAGGGTTTATTTCTTTCTTAAAACAGCTGGGCACTATAGTTTAAGTCAGTCTTGTTATCACTGTTCAGATTCTGTAAATACCCTCAAGTGCACTGGATGTGTGTTCATCCGCAGCTGAAAATAGTCCCAAAACAAAATCAACTATTTCCTCCAGTTTGAGTAACATTTTCTAAAATCTACAGCGCCCAGCTGTTAAAGAAAATTACATGTGTTATCCATTTGTAAAGATTTTTCGTCTCCAATAGGAATTAATATGCCTGGGGCCTGAGCCTGAAAGTACTGTGAATCAGACTAACCAGTTGTTGGTTTTGGTGTTTTCATGGAATTACTTACTAGGCACTGTAGTTTGAAGCACACGTTTCTCAAACAAGTGAATTTGTTAGGGACTATTTTCCGCTGCGGATTGATACAAATTGGGCACTACAGCGAGTTGTTTTTAAAACAGTGGAGCTCTTTGGCACAGAGAAATAAATTATACCAGACAATAGAAGTGAGATGGATACATTTTTGGGTGCTTTTTTTAAGCGACAAGAAAAATATAACGCCAAGAAAACAACAGGGAAAGTCTAAATAGTTTCGGTTGAAGAAATCTCAAACTGACACATTTACAAATGTGTTTCTTGTGTGTTATTTTTGTACTAAAAGCAGCCAAACGCCAAATGTGTGTGTGGTCATGGGCATGGCTCTAGTTTTGTGCAAGTGCAGCCTGGGTAAATGAGGATTGACAGGCCCCTAATGCCCTCTGCAGCGAATAAATGGATAATCGAGAATCCTGTTGTGACGCCCCCCGTCCTGTGTCTGAGATGAGACACACAGCCATCTGAGCACTCCAATGACACAGCCAGAGATTGATTTTTTGTGTGTGTTTGCGTGTATATGTGTGTGAGAGGGAGAATGACAGAAAGATGAATTTATTCTCTGACTTTCATAGTATCAGTCACTCTATTTACATATTCATTTCTCATATTATAATGCAGTGACAGTGATGTTATTCCGTTGCTGCCACCGCGGTGTCAGTTTTGCATTCGCTCTTTTCTACATTTACTGCGGACCTCTGAAGAGCAGGCAGGGACGCACGTCATCAATCTAACTTGAAAACCCTTCACAGTTTGTCATCTCTGCTCTCTCGCGCACTCAGAAATAAACTGATGTGTTGAAAGGAATGAACTTGAATAGAGCGGCAACTAATGCTCGTTTTCTTAACTTATGAATCTGTCGTTTATTTGTCCTTTAAGCGCCCTGAGAAGAAATAGTGATTAGGACGTCCACAATTTCGACTGACCATCTGGTGAGGAAGATATGATACGGATAAAAGCACCAGAAGAACTACTGAATATGTAATATCATATATATATATATATATATATATATATATATATATATATATATATATATACATATATATATACATATATATACTGGTTTGGATTCGGGGGGAACACTGTTGTCTTCTCAGGATCCACCTTTCCAGCGTCAAACAGCGTTCTGGGGACCTAATTACCATCTGGGGACCGATTGATTATTAAGTTATGGAATTAAAATCAAATAAATATTTCCCAAAAATATATATTTCTGAGTTTTTATTATTACCATATTGATATTGTAAATGTTATTTTTTCCCCAAAACTACATCTGCACCTTTAATATTGCCTGCTTTCTCTGCGTAAAAGTCCAAAACCCTGAAATAATTGAATTTCTAATAATGAAATACAGAAACATGAGAATGTTTGGGAAATGCTGAAGAAGCAAAGGTTTGTCTTTGTTTGCTTAAGAAATTACATTAGTGATTATGTTTCTGTTAACTGATCAATAGCCCTAAACTTCAGAATACAAAGCATACAGCCCTAAATCCCAATTATTTGATCCTTGTATGAGCATCTGTAAATATTTCCAATTTTATTAATTAGGCAGGGAGTATGAAAATGAATTAATAAGTAGATAAAAAAGAATAATAAAACACCTACACCAATAGAAGTATCATATGTAGAAATGTAATTAATTAAAGGAGTGGAAGGAACAGTTTGTTATTCAACAGTCAAAATGAAATAATGATCAAATTATCTCTTAATTTATGAACCATATATATGAACAGTGGGCATCACAGTCTTGTCAATCACCAGATACGATGGTCAGTCTTTAGGCTTTCTTAGTACCCACGTTGACCTGCAAACTTTATAAAATAAGAAAGGAAAGGAAGCCTCAGAACGAATTACAGTTGCAGCTATTGATTCAAAAAAGCTGCTGTATCCGTATTCCAGAGACTAAACATAGATTTTTGGGTCTGAAGCAATAGAATATGTATTGAATTCAAACATCTAAACACAAAATGACTCACCCTCCTCAGTTTCATACATCTGCCTGGCTATAAACTGCAGAAAATGGCCGGATCGAACAGAATTCTTCCACGGTACCGATGAGGGGTCAAAGCAACACCACCGATACGACAGATTGAGCAATTTGCGATTTAAGAAAATCAAGAAAAAAGGATGTTTACTTTCACCGGCCCGTGATGGCGAACGATAGAGAAGTGTAATGAAATAAAAGCCAGGCGGAGGAGATAGACTAGTGGGCGAGTCACGTCCGTCTGCAATGCACTTATCAGGTGGGGATTTTCTGGAAGTGTCAGTCGGTATAGGAAGCCTTCAAGGCTCTCGCAGAAAGGGGGGATGCTGCGGTAGTGACAGGGCTATCTGCCTCTGACAGCCCAAAGACCTAAAACCGGATGGCTGGGAGAGATAAGACTCTGTCGGCACTGGACACACACAAACACACAGGACACACACACACACACACACACACACACACACACACATACTGAAAGCTCTGGATGCTGGTGTACTTGCCGGCACACACAAACACACAGCCAAACACTGGCATTCACTCTGCATTTACAAATTCCCCATTGCCTGACCACTCGCTCATTCATTCACTCATGTGCACTGACACACACACACACACACACACACAAACACAGACACACACACGCACATGCAGGCTCCCTGTCTGCCAGCCAGCGATGCTTCCCATTAGCTGTGGTGCAGTGTGCTGGGTGAGGAGCGCTGGGGCGAGAGACATCAATTTGCTTCCTCTAATGCGCTCGCTGCCCCCACAAGACATATTGATTATTTCTTCCCCGCAAAGCGACAAATAGCAATTTCGGGGGCATAATGGAGATAGATGGTTGGTTTATAAGAAGCCCCCAAAGAAAAGTTGTAAGGGGGGGTGGAGGGCTGAGGCGGGAGGGGGGATGGGGGATGCTCTTCTTCCTCCTCCCCCTACTCCAACAATCCCCCTTCTCTATGTCTCTATCTATTTTAGATTTAACTTCCCACCAGCTCCACCTTTTCTGTGTCACCCCCTGAAAATGCAGAACAAGACTAAAAAATGAACACATACAGAAGAAGGCAGGGTGTGGTTTGGAAAAAAAAATGGACCGTAGTGGAGGAGGTGAAGGTATGGCGAGGCTTTGGGGTGCACAGATGTTGAGGCGCGCCACCGATCCACATTCATTACGCGCCTCCTCCTAGGAGCGTCGCCTCCTCCCGTCTTAATGGTTGTACTGCGGAGAGCAGCTGCTGCCGCAGTGTTTGCTCTGCCTCAGCCTCCGTCTGTTACATCCACTTCATATCCCCCTTGTTAGCATCGGTGCGACTGATCCAGAGGTTGCTCTTATGGTGGGATTATGAATATTTGATCCTCAGTACACTGCAGGTCGACTCCCCAGAAAGTTTATTAGAAGTTTTGGGATAAGCTTAACAGCTGAGTTGTTGTTTTTTCGTCCTGTAATCAATAACACTATGAGGCGTTTCTCAGTATGTCACTGGTCGGACAAATTCTTACTTAAATACACTCTGTTTTTCTTCCAGTCATGACAAGAGGACAGCTGCTTGTAATTCCTTAGACACACATTCTGAAAAAGTGCACATCAGTGTCATCATGTACTGTGTTTGCTTTGAAAGATGGGCTTCTGAGCTGACAAGAGACTCCGATTAAATCATGAAATATAAATTGTTGAGCGCTGAGTTTGTGCATTTAATCCAGATTTGATTTGAGCATCCATACCCGCCAGCGCTATTCTTTACAGACTTCCACTGCGAAACTCCAGCGTTTCCTCTCCTCCAGACAAGCCCCGGTGTTCACATTGTTATATAACGTTCTGGCTGATTGGAGGTAGCTGATAGCTGGCGGCTGCAGGAGTCAGTGCTGCTGCAGACTCCAGGTGGTAAATGAGGTAATACATGTGTGCGGCTCATCACATGATGGACTGATTCTGCTCGAGAAGTTCAGCTGCACACAACTTTTTCTTTTCCAAAGATGATTTCTACTCGTGATTGTAGAAGTCCACGAGCCAGCCCTGCTTGTAGGAAATTAATGGACTTTTCAGATCAGTAGAAGCTGTTGCAGATGTTACCTGGTAGAGAAACACTTGCGCACAGCTTGGTTTCTGATTGTGTCACCCAGAATTGGCCGCAGCACACAGAGACCCAGTGTGTGATAGCATGAGCCGCGTGCTATGTGTGAACAGATGGTTTAAGTTCAGGCGTACAGCCCCTGAGGGAGTAAGTAAGTAAATATTTGACTGTTGGTACTTAAGATGGAAATCTCATTTCATTTAGACTCAGTCTTGGCAAATCTATAAGTGGGTGTAATATAAGCTTAATCAGCCAATCAATCATTACCATATGCTTCACAGGGAGCTCCATCCGCCTTACTTAGCTTTCTTTTAGCTGCTGTTTAGCCACAATTTGGCTATTTTCATGCACCCACATCGCTCTAATCGTATCGGGGTTTTTTTTCTCTAAAAAGCTGTTCCGCATCCAGCTCAATATTAAATAGCAGACAGACACAGTTAATAACTATCTGGTGAACATACTGGAGCATTTAGCCGCTAAAAAGCCAGATATTTCTCTCAGGAGGTGGTGGAGACCAAAACTAGAGCTAAAAGAGATTAAATATTGGACATTTAGTTAGCTTTCTGCCAAACTCTCATCACCTACTGGGACACCTGAACAGAACGGATTCATCTTTAATTTTCAAATAACGCCTGTGCTTTTCCCACCATGACAAGAATGCTGTAAAAAAAAAAAAAAAAAAAGGCCTGTTGTATACTGAACAACAGCAGAAAGGAAAGAAATGCTACAAGCCAGAAGTTTTTCCTGCTAAAGAGCAATTTGCTTCATTTTCTAACTGTATACAACTTAAAGAACCAGTGTGTTGACTACAGTGGCATCTAACGGCACTGATGGGCTGTAACTAAGAATATTTACTCAAGTACAGTTTGAAGGTGCTTGTAATTTACTTGAGTACTTCTATTTTCTGGTACTTTAGACTTCCTCTCACTACATTGTCGGCAAATATAGAAAATATAGAAAAAAGCTAATTAAAGCGGAAAAAAGCAGTGATTGGTTTGTCCATTCTGGGCTACTGTAAAAAGATATGGTGGTGCAACATTGTAGACATGGTGGAAGAGGACCCACTCCCTCTGTAGATAAACAAAAAGAGCTCATTCTAAGGTGACGAAAATACAACAACTGTTTCCGTTGATTATACTCTGATGAACAAAAACATAATTGAGAATATTGTATTCCATTACTGCTGATAGATCCTCCTAAATCCCCCCCAAGTCCTACACACTGGACCTTTTTAATGTTTGGTAAGTGAATAAACATTTCAGTCTTTGTGCATCATGCAGTTTTAAACATTGAGTGGAAACAGCTACAAGTATCTCCTCTCATTAGTTCATAATCTAGTATCCAAGCACATAATTATCACCCAGTAAATGTCATTAATAACTCAAGACACTGACATTTACTTTCAGGTTTCCAGATATTTGCTAACATTTCAGTTTCTTCAATTAGAGGATCTATCTATTCTCTCCTGTGTGCATCCTGAATGTGGGAAACACTGCAGCGGAGGTCTTTGATCTCAGATTTTTCTCAGCGAGCTGTCTTCCACCTATTGCTCGAGCTTCACTTTATCACAGCCTCCCTTGAATATTTCATGCATCAATGTTTTTTTCCCCACTTTCAAACTATTTCAAACCACTGTCATTGTTTAGGCAGCGGAAAATCTCGCAAATCACAAATCAAGTCCTTGTTTAAAGCTTAATTATCAATTATTCAGTGTTTTTGAGTGCTGGGGTTTGACTGGCAGAGAAAAAGCGAAGTTGCATGCCTGCTGCAAATGATGTCGACATGAAGTGTGCACTTTCATATTTTGTAATAGCTGATGGTGAATATATAATACTGCTGTCACATTAAAAAGAGACTTTTGTGGTTTTGAAGCCTGAAATTTGAGCGTTCGTGGCCGTTTAAGGTAGCAGAATGTCGCAAAGTTGCTAAATATTCAACGAGAAAACACAAAAAAACAAGTTTGAATAAAAAAGCCAGTCATTTTGCTGCAGTTTGCAGATGAACCTAAGATCCCGAGTTCAAATTCTCCCCACCTCATGAATGTGAATAAAGCAAGCATGACAGGCCATTTTGTTGTTTCTTAGCCATAATGGATTACAGCTTTAATTGTATGCAACAAGCCTGCAGTGGGCCATTAACCACAATAAATTATTTCCAAAGCTAGTTGGAAGAATGGCGAAAACTTTGACCGTTCCGGCGGCTTTTTATACCCCCTCCGCTGGCAGCCATTATCAATTTAGTTTGGTAAATGAAAGTAATGCAGCCATTACAAAGTGTAACAGCGGCACGTTCTCCGCTCGCATGTAAACTGACACCTTTAACGAAATGGAATTTTTAAACACCTCGGCCAATCCTCAGCAGACTAATAACGCCTCCTTCCCCGGAGACGCAGCGGACCTAAATTATAGGAAGCAGCCCAGACAGACAGAAGTGACGCAGGACGGCATGCAAAATGAGCTTATTATCCCTGTTACTGTCAATACAGCACGGCCAAGCTGTCAGTGATCACAACAGACATGTTATATGCGACAGCGGTATTACAGGCGCCGCGCCCGATAAGGGGAATGATCCACGGCGGTGATGAAAGCAGACAGGTGAGATGGAGGGAGAGAAGAGGGGGGGGATGGATGGAGGGGCTGGAGGACAGTGGGGTGAAGGGAGGATATGAGGATGGACAAAGAAAAGGGAGAGCTGGAAGAAAAAGAGGAGAATGAGTGGATGTAAAAACAGCAAAGACGACGGGAGGGGAAGGGGGTGGATGGATGGAGGGATAGTGGGATGGAGGAGGGAGAGATGGAGTGATGGAGGGGTGAGGGCGCTTGGCTATTATCCTGCATCGATTTACTCCAGTCAGGGATGGCTGGACGCGTAATGAAGTGTGGGATCTAGGGGTGTCCGTGTGCGCTTGTCTGCGCCTTATAGCTTTTTGGATGCATTATGGGATGATGTGTCACCTGTGTGTGTGTGTGTGTGTGTGTGTGTGTGTGTGTGTGTTACATGCAGATAATAAGGTTTTATCTGCTGTGGTGAAACACAAAAATCAGGTCGTTGTCTCCGGGACGCTTCGCTTTAATGCATAATTGATTGACTATAAGAAACATTCACACCCCTTCCTGCGGATGCATTACAGCGTTTACTCACCCTGTAACCTGGGGATGATGTTGAAGAAGATGTTCACAACACTTAGTGATAATTGCAACCTGGTTTTGTAACTAGACTTCAAAGCAAGAAAAAAAAGTCAAAAATCTATTTTAAGTCCTGTTTGAAATTCAGATCAAACACTTCGGCATTAGGGTGCGTATTAGCCCAAAAAATCCCTCAAGGTCAACATTAAAAGGAATCCCTGAATATTTAATGATCATCTTTCTGTTCACAACTGAATTACATCAGTTTTTTTGGTCAGGGAAAGAGTAGGATCAGCTCAAGTAGCTTAACAGGAAATGAATCACCACAGATTTTGAGAATCAATTAATCATTAGTCCTTTTTTTTAAAGCTAAAATGCCAAAAATTCACTTCTAAATGCGAATATTTGTTGGATTTCTTCATTTTCTGTCATAACAAACTGATTTTCTTCAGGTTTTGGACCTAAACAAGACACCAGGGGTTAGGGCTTGTGTTAATAAATGTAAAATAACAAGAAATGCACTGGCCAAACCTTCCATTCTGGTTCCAAAAGTGAATATTCGTTGTTTTTTGTCATTTTCTTGGATAAGGTAAATAACTTTTGTTCAAAAACATAACATCACCTTGGATTTTTTTTAGATCAAACAATTGTTTGGATAACAGCGGAAATAATCAGTTGCAGCCCTAAATGTGTAGTTGGTAAGCACCTTTAGAAAACTATAGTAAAATATTCTTGTTTCTGTCGAATGTTTCGGTATAATGAGCCCGAAAAATAAGACCCGAGCAGACATCTCAGACGAGACATGAAGTAGATCTCAGAGAACAGAGAAACCATCCAAATACCGCTTGACAAAGGGTGAAAAACCTTCCCCCAGACCTCCTTTTTACAGTTCAGTACATCGTCTTCCTTTGCACGATGTCAGCCATCCTCTTGTGGTGCACGAATCAAAACAAGCGGCGTCCACTGCGGACGACAGCGTTTGAAAGGAGAACACCACTTTTCCTCCTGGAGTTTTGTATGTAACATGTAAAGGTTTAGAAAAAAAAGGTGAACAAAGAGCATTACAGTCGTCTCTGTGTCCCCCCTCCTTTTACTCCCTTGTTAAATTCTTACATCTCTCACGTTCCCTCTCCTCCTGCATCCCCTTTTTTCCCTCCACCCCCCCGAAGACCCGCACTTCCTCTCCCAGTCTAATCCGCTCCTCGACATGCTCCCTCTTTGTTCTGCGACCCTGACAAGTCGTCTCGTTCGCCTGCTCCGAAGGACAGCCCCGGTGTGTTTCGGGATAATGGAATGAATGCTGGAATGATAAACCCCCGAGGATGCCGGGAGAAAACACAGGAGTGTGTCAAGCAGGGTGATAACACTCTATTCTCCCGTGCATCTGTCGGAGGAGCAGGGATTATGGTTTTACAGGCAGGCTTTGCCGATTTGCAGCCCCTTTTTCTGCGGGCTGGGCTGTTTACACTGGAGGGTGTCACGGGTGTCGGGGGGGGGCACCAGAGGAATATTCTCACATCTGTCTCGCACAAAGGTCTTCATTAGTTTGGAGCATTGCTTCTGGTTTTGCAATCGTGTCTTAGTGGACAGGTAATTTTAAAGCTATCAAAAGGTTACTGCAGTCCTTGGACACTTAAACTCCTGAAGAAATGCCACCGGATTCAAAAGTGGAATTATAACTTGTTTGTCCGTGAACTCAAAGATATTGTACAACTATTACAGCCATAATTAGAAACACTTTAATCTGCAAATCCAATACCTCGACTCCAATGTGCGTCAGTGGTGCCTGCGCTGTGACATTTAAAGGATAAGACTGGCACTATATTTTTTTTTATTGGCAACTAATCTCGTGAAAAAACACCAACAATGAAGATATCCAGCTACTATTGATGTGGCTTACTGCTCTGTGCCGTAGAGCGCCATTGGTGTCCAAAAAAACAAATAAAACAAATCAATGAGCCACACTGTCATGGCTCCACACAGTAAAAACTCATTGTGGAGCCGGATATGTATTCATCCGCAGCTGAAAATAGTCCCCCCAACAAATTCACTCGTTTATTTAAGACTACAGTGCCCAGCTGTTTTCAGAAAGAGGTAACCGCATGAAAAAAACAAAACTAACAACGTGTTAGTCCGTTTCATGATACTCTGACTGAGGCCCAAGCATATTATTTCCTATTGAAGACGTAAATCTTTATAAATGGATGACACGTGTATATCTTTTTTAGCTTTTATAAAAACCTAGTAAGATCAAATCATTGTTTATATCACCAGATTTATCCTTTGTCACACAAGTATTTAATCTTTTTTCTGGCATTAGAACAGTAAAAATGCATCAGTGAGTCACACAGTTGTGGCTCTGAGCTGTAAAAACTCATTGTAGTGCCAAATCTGTGTTCATCCGCGGTTGAAAATAGTCCCCGACAAAATCACTCTTTACATCTGTTTGAGAAATGTTTAATAAAGACTACAGTGCCCAGCTGTTTTAAGAAATTATTTAGCCTTTTTTAACTTGAAATTATACATTCATGACTCGTATTTTTAAAGATCTCCAGTAGCAACAAATGATTGGGCCGTAGTGCCGCCGGGTTTCCTCTAAAATATCTGTACATGACAACTAGGGTATGAAAAAGGTTAGAACACATCGTCGTGATGGCTAACAAACTATGATTACACTATGATTAGGGTTAGGCAATTAAAATACATGGTTGATGTCAGGGAAAGGTCGCTGTTTTCATTAATAAAGAGACAAGTGTTAATTGCAGTGTCCAATTGCTACACACCTATTCCCTTACTTTCTGCCTCGCTGCATACGGGGCACGCCAAATTGGCATTGGATGTAAATTGTGAGGTGCAAAGTTTTTATTTAGCCTTTATTCAACCAGGTGAGACCCTTTTGAGATCAATGATTTCTCTTAAAAGGGCGACATTAAAATGTTCAGACAACCTGGAGTTAAACTGAACTTTAATATCATTCAGTGATACAATGCTTTAAAGATCTGCCTGGAGCTTGTTCCGTGCAGAAACCTGAAAGCTTTCTTGCCCAATTCCGTTTGGACTTTTGGAACAACTAATCACAAAATATCCAGAGAAATAAAGAATTATAATTTGTATATTTCCCAAATAGAAGGCACATAGAGGCAGAGGCTTAAACAACAAAGATGAAGCACAAAATCGGAACAACAAAAAAGCAGGGGACAAAAAAAGCTGGTTACAAAAAGGCAACACAGAGAATCGAAAAATGGACACAGGAACATAAGAGACACTGACAAACCAGCAAAGAGTAAAGGAAAAGCACAGACTTGGATACACAAGGGCTAATGAACAAATGAAACACAGGTGTACACAGAAAAAGGTTGGGAAAAAGACAAAGACAGGAAGTGGAAAGTAACACATGATACATGAGCATCTACCAAAATAAAGCTAGAAATGACAAACAAAAAACCCAAACATGGTGAGGTGGCGTGCATCAACAGCAGACCAATTCACCTTTGAATATAATTCACATGCTGGATAGGGTGATCCAGCATGTGAAGACAATGAGCAGAGGCGTTTGTCCGATGTAGACATAATTCTAAGAGACAGTAGGCTGGTAACACCGAGCTGCACTTAAGTTGAAACACTGTCTTTGTTGAGGGGTTCAGTGTGAAGATTGCGTGTCTAAAAGCGCACCTTTTTTAAATGAGATTTTGAATGGTATCTAATCAAGCCAATCTAGCCCGGTCAAATGTTGACTCCAATATGGAGTTACGGCAGGGATTTCATGTTTTTTGATGATTTTTTTTTATACCACTATTGCCTCAGCTTGACTTCCTCTTCAGTTAGCACTTTCAGCTCCTGAGCTGCGGCTCCTCACTTTTTGATAGTTAAACATATTCATGCCAGAGATCTGCCCGGCGCAACCACTTTTGCTGGCTTCTGGACAACTCCTGCCTCTGTCGTGATTACCCTGACAGTAATTGTTGGTGAAGAGTAGAGCAGTTCAAATACTCGCTCTCCGTGCTGCAGATTCTGATTGGAATGAAGTATATTTTAAGTCATATCTCAGCCCCGGCAGAGAGATTATTGGCGCTGTGGCAGACACCCTCGTCTGGCCGACCTGGTCATTATCAGACATGAAATAGGATTCAGAGGATGTCCAGGCTTTGAGTTTTTTTGGTGCAGTGAGACAGTGAGGCGAGGAATCAATAAAAACTGATTGGTAAGCCTGTTTTGTCGCTGCAAAACAATTATCAGACTCTGTGGCTCTTACAAAGTTCAAGAGATGAAACTTGGCCATTTGCTACAAAACACTCTGTCTTGTGCTATTACACTGCAGTCCACCTACTCTTGACCCCAATCTCCCAGATATCCACACAGGAAAGGAAGGTGGACACTTCTCTCCCTCCTCGATCTAACCCGCCAAGATCAACCTCAGCCCATCTGACAACCGAACAATCTTTAAACTGACCTTGACCGCGCAAAAAAAGAAAAATCGAAGATGTGGGGGGGAGGGAGGCTCATAAGAAAACCTCCCACCCTAAAAATAGAAAAGGTGGCAATTAAGTGCCAATCTAATCATCCCTCTGGTAAACGAGCCCTGAAGATTCCGCCCTCGTATCCCCAAGGCTTTTTTTTTTTTCCACACCACTTCCTCATCATCGCTGGCTATCGGCTTAATTACGCCCCCGCCATCCCCAGATAAGAGAGTGATAGCCTTATCACCACGGCTCATTTCCAAATCCATGAAATTAATAAAGTCTACCTCCCCGTCTCAGTTCTGGGGCCAAACTTATATGAGCTGTCACGTACGAGAACTCGGTGAAGTAATACTTTGCCTGGTCTTACAGTTGGCAGAGAAAACGCTACAGGAAATCATCCTCGAGGAGATTAAAGACAACGCGGGGAAGGCTATTTTGTGTTCCACGCAAATTTTCAGCCGCTGGTTTTTTTTTCACCCTGATGAGGGTTATGTCTGCGTGTTAGTTTTTATGATTCCTGCGGCTTCATTTATCATTCACACAGTCGCAGGATTGGCGCAGTTAACTACTTCATTTTCTTAATCTCCACCTTGGGAGCACGGCTAAATTGCACAGTTTTGTTCCCTGCTGCAGTGGACTTTGCAATACTTTGCATGTCTGCGTGAAATATCAATTAGTCGGAGCATGTTGGAATAAAAGCGCTACCTGCAGGCAGTCCATAAAACTCCCAGCTTGTTCTAAGTGATAGTTTCTTTATCTGCAGATCATCAATAAACCTCTAATCAAATAAAGTGGAGCTGCTTTCCAGTCGGATCCACCTTGAGTCTATGAGTCCTCCAACTCTCCGTGTTGGCTGCTGTAATCAGTGGGGAGACAGCTGGTTTCACCACGCTGTTCCACCTGCCCGCTCCCCTGAGTAAAGGGCTGTGCTTCACCGACCAAATCCACTCCAAGTCTCTCTCCGAGGCACACTCCAGCATGACTGGCAGGGGTCTCACACATAGATTTCTGGGAAAAGGGAAGGTTGGGCGGACCCGTCACCGCACCGACGCTGGCAGTGGAATGAGACGGGCTCCCACTAGGTTTGGGCCTGTCATTTATTTCTAAACGACGGCAGATGGTGGGCTTGGCGCTTGCACCATCCTCTCAATCTCCCAAGGTGCACTTCTGTGATGGATGTGGCGAATGGGAGCGCCGCGGAGAGGGCTGAGGCACATCTGCGCGGGCCGATAACGGGGGGCAAAGTATGTCTGGGCTTTCTAGCCGTCGACTCGCTTTCACGTATTACTCATTCCCTCACAGACCTCTTGAGGACTCGCATCTTTCAGAGTTTATTTGCCTCTCACTTTCATAGCTTTGCTTTTTGCTGCGCTTATCAGCAGGACACCTTTCTGTTTACCATGCCGGTGCACCTTTAAGTTTGACATTGCTACCTGCCTGGGAAAATCTATAGAAACTTCCCCTCCAGGCTGCGATATACACCCCATTTGAAAAAAATGACTGCTGGCACAATAGTTAATCATCACAGAATTATATTAACTGTAGCTATCATGAGGTCTTTAAGCCACTCTTCACTCACGGAGAAACTTTCTCAGTTATCCAGAACTGGCCTATAACTTTTAACAAAGTGACATTACAGCCAAGGAATATAACTTTACTTAATTGGCTTTCATTTCTTTTGTTATCCTTATTAGTGCTTGTCATATTGAATGCCTGTTGGGTCTTTCACAGCACTGCTGAAGTCAGTAAAAATACTGTCATTAAACCGCTCTGATTAAGCTTTTGTCAAAGTTTCGATGCTGCGTGGACAGCCGTGGCTTTTTTACAGAGGCGGGGAGAACTGTAAGTAATTGCTATTGTGTTACAGCTATTTTTACGTGTACTTGTGCTCTTTGTGTTATTCAGAAATGTGCCTTTTATTTGAGCAGTGGGCAATGTGCTTTAACACATCACAACTATTCACATCCCAAACTCATGGCACACAAGAGCGCAGTTAGCTAGCACTTCTGACAAAGGAGAAAAAAAACACTTAAATCAAATAAATTGAAACATTTATTTAGTCGATTGAACGGTCAGCGAGTAGCTACGACAACGTCATCAGGTCGTCTATAAGAACCCAGACATAGCGTACTTTTTAAAACCCAATACGAGGTTGCCAGTTTTGCTTGCTAGCAATTAGCCTAGGCTAGCTTGCAAAATGGACAAATTGGCTACTGTCATGCAGGTACCGCCTAACTTGTCTGCTATACAATTAACTATTGAATGTAACGAAAGATACTAATGAATTCTCAGTGTTTGAGAAATCATGCTTGCACGGAGTCTACCGTTTATCTGTTGATGTAGCACTTGTTAGCTAACTGAGGCTAGGCTTTATACATGGGCCTATATAATTTTGTCATGTACGCATTTAATGGGAAAATCTTTTACCGACATCCTTCCTCATCACAGTTTAATAAGTAGCTATTTCTAGACCCACTTTTTATAGTTTTTTACCATGGAGCCTGATTTTATGCATGCCTACAGTATCATGAAAGTAGGCCCGGGGTGCTCATACCTATACAACGAAATAGGTTCAGCGACGAAAACTACTCGGTTAGGTTTAGGAAAACATCATGGTTTGGGTTAAAATGCCTGCGTTACTTCTATAAATACACTACCAACCGACCTTCGTTACGTAAGTGACTTACGTTATGTACTTACGTTACTTGTACAGTAGGTCAGTAAAGCTCAGCGTTGACTTCTGGTTTCACAGTGGTTACCAACAGCTTGTTGAGCTTTATTTTCTTGATTTCTTAATATTGTTGTGTTCATGTATCCTTTGTGGTTCAAGAATGACAAATATATAGTACATTTACAATGTAAAATGGACAGAAGGGACCGCTCTCGTAGTGAGAGAGGAGCCGCATGGTATCTGTATCCACAGGCCCAATTGTGCAGAATTAACACCGTGTTGTTACACCGCCCGTTTACCGCTGGGGTGAAAAATGTCGGTCCTCTTTCCGCCCTCTTTTTCAAGATCTGAGTCCAGCTTTCACCGGAGCAGTTTACAAACACACACCCACGCCCTACACGCCGCCTGACACAGTAGATCCAAACACACATTAAAGTGAGCAATCACCGCCTAACAACACCCTTGCAAAGGTCACGTCAGCTTCATCACCCTAATCATGGAGCCCCATCACTTCCCATG
Organism: Lagodon rhomboides; assembly: GCA_039737535.1. Classification (NCBI taxonomy): domain Eukaryota; kingdom Metazoa; phylum Chordata; class Actinopteri; order Spariformes; family Sparidae; genus Lagodon; species Lagodon rhomboides. Next base: position 11,643,583 of record CM077805.1, on the reverse strand, counting down.
ATTTAGGGGTTGCAGTAAAAGCATCATAACCCGCCCAACCACATCCCTGCCCATAAACGTCTCCATGGCAACAGGCACGTCGGGCTGCCCTCCGACGATGCATCTTTGGGATTCTCTGCGCGTCGCTGTGGGGTGACAAGTCAGGCGTAAAGAGTCGATTTAGCTGCGGCATCGGGGAGGCTCGCACATTAGCAGAAAGGAAATGGGAGCCAGCAAATACTTAGTGGGTGATTGGCTCCGCAATAACAGAACACCCCCTTTGGCAGCTCGTCAAGCGGTGCTATACGGATGCCATTACAAACAGGGGGCCATTAGCAGGCAAGGAGGCTCCGTGAGGCATGTCGCTGCTGCACGTCCTTAACCCCCGAGGGCATGTTTGAAGATGTGTATGATCAGATAGATAGATAGATAGATAGATAGATAGATAGATAGATAGATAGATAGATAGATAGATCTATGTCGAGGATCGCTGGCATGCAGGAAACATGAGGTTTTTCCCGCAACATCCAGCACTTTAAGAAAATATCATGTAACAGGGTAAAACATCTAGTACACATCCCTCCAAAGGCCTAGTTACATCAATCCCCTTTGCAAAAAAAGAAGCAATTTGGGTCAAAACATGGCACACTGTGTATACACAACGCCCCAGAGGATCAGACCCAGATCTGACTCAGAAACAAAACCTTTTCTGTCAGCCTGAGCATTTCCGCCTGCTCCCCTCTTTCAATTCCATACAGAGGCCGTGTTGTTCATATTATACTTAATAGCAGCTATTTAGTGCATTTTTGCTGCGCAGACTGCGATTTTTAAACAGATACACACACACACAACTTAAAAGCTTCATTTTTGCTGTAGGCAGCGCGGGAGACCAGAGCTGCATTATAATGACTTCCTCACTGTAGGAAAATGTGCTTTGTGATTTTTATGCCTCATGCAGCGTTGAGGAACAGTACACACTGAATGTGAGTAGCTGGATCTGCACAGAAGCGCTATTAATATGCAGTAAAAAAGGCTAACTTAACCAGTGGTGGGATGAATATTTTATCAGCGCGGGGTGCTGCGATGTTTCCTCCACATCTCTTTTTATTGTGGCTGTCAAAGGCAATCTAGATGTGAGGATTTTTCTTAAAGTGGACGGAGAAAAGCCTGTTGACGCCACCGACTAATAATTTCATTTTTCTCACAGTTGCACTTATCACCTCTGCTCCACTTGTATTTAATTATAAAAGACAAACTCGTTCTTGATAACTGAAATTATGAGCAGCGTCTGTTCACAGATAGCTTAGCTGTGAATGAATTGACTAACGGGACAATAGTAGAAGCACCCGCCTGGACTAATGCTGAGACTTTTTTTAGCTGAATGCAGTGTGCAGCAGAACCAGGATCTGATTGTGAATTCCAATCAGGAGGGGAGGGGACTGAAACACATTGCTTTCCTGCTGCTCAGCTCTGGTTTTGCGCTTCACTGCATCATCAAATTGAAGGAGAGAAAAATCCCTCCCAGCTTCAGTTTTCATCTGCACACATTTGAAACACTATATTTAACATGCTGAGTCCGTACCTTTGTGGAGGCAAGTGAACATGGGAAGGACCCCCCAAAGCTTCTCGCGACAGCCGGTCCACACTGACGCTCCTCTACACTGATATTATAAATATAGAGCAAGGTCGCACTTTATTTTATTTTAGTACACTATGACGTAATGAGCTGTACTTTGTAACAAATTAGATAAAAACTAGAAAAAACATGTTCTTTATTAGGCTATAAACAAACATTGTTATACCCTTAGTAGACTAATACAACCTAACAAGCCAAATGTTTTATCGAATTCGGCAAAAACAAGAAGTAAAAGTAAACAAGCAGTTTAATTTTACCCGAAGGCAACATTACATGACTCAAAGTTGGAGAATGTGGCATGAAACTCTGCATGAACTAAGTGCAGTGTAGTTTTTTGGTTGAAAACTTTCAAAACTTCACTAAAAATATCAACAGAATGTGAAGGAATAACAGTTTTGACAGTATAATTATGACATCCGTGTATAATTTGTTACAAGGCATGTTAAGCATGCTCACCAGCTGGTCCTGCACTATAGCTCCTGTGCTAGCGGTAGCGATGTAAACACAAACACTTTGGTGCTCCGAGCTCCCAGTTGGGAGTGGCTTTTGTACATAAAAAGTATGATGGAGAAGTTAACCACAACTCCCAAAGTGCTTTTCAGCAAGAATCATCTAATCCCAAATCTTAAAAACTGGTTACTCTGCTGCTAACGGGGGATGGAAGTTAGCTGTTTAGTACATATTTTACTATAGTTTGTCCACAAATTCAACAACAAAGCCTTCTGAATTGAGCTCTTGCTCGTGGTTACGACACGAGAACATATGTACACAATATGCTCGGCGTTCAAGCACTTCAGTTGTGAGACCTCCACTGCTAGGCGGCAGCGTCTTGAAGCCAGTTTAGCTAGCTAGCGACTGGGTAACATAGTGCAGGAAATTGCGTGAAAAATATGCGTCCGTTGGAAATGTCAACATTTACCTCAGACAAAATATGTCCAAGAAAACCTCTACACAACTAAAATTACAGTGTATTAACCCACCAAAAAGTGAACTTATGCGGCCGCCAACATGTCTGAAAATGTCAGTAAACGCACCACAACTCGGAGCTTTCAGGAAATTTCCACTTCCAACATCGTGAATGCAACAAGTTCACATGCTTCTTCTCAATCACACAGTAAGCCCAACCCTGATCCGACGTGCTGAACCAATGCAAAAAACACAATTTCTCAGAAACAAAGCTGAAATAATGAAAACAGATGTCCACAGCAGAAAACCTCATGACTGTTTCATTAGCTTTGGGGCAACCACTTTTGAGTTTTGTGTTGAACTTACGGAGTCTCTTAAAGACGATGTTGAAGTGGGGAAAAACCAGCAGCAGTAACTCTATGGGCTGTTTTCTCTGCGTACACCTGCTGCATCCACTCCTATTCTGACCAGCCAGTGGATACGTGTGTCCCCGTCCTGTGCAGCTAAAGCAAGTGCTGGCAGTACATCACCTTCTGTGGCCGCCCATGCTAAAAAATGCACGCATTCATGGTAGAGTGCCACAATTTAGATGAAAACGTCCGTTAAATAGAGTGTGTTATGTAGAATTAGCCGCCTGCTCTGCCCGGCCCGGCCCGGCCCGGCTGTGTGCACTTCAATGGTCTCCTCTACCACCCATGACGTGGTGCGCGGACACCCCAGGAGTTTTTTTTTTTTTTCCCACTTTCACAGTCCCGCAGGCACCCTCGCTGACTGGCATCTCATTAGGCGAGCGGGGCGCCGCGCTTGTGTGTTCGCCGCCAGACAGGCCACACCACAGGCTGCATGCTAATTGCGGAGGCGTAGCCAGCGTGAGACGACCTTGTATGGTAAAAGAGGAAGGAGGCAGAGAAGTGTGTTTTGTTTAGCGTCTGGTGGGCAGGGGGCTCTCGTCCGCCAAAAAAAAAAAAAAAAAAAAAAAAGACCCCGCCTTTCGTCCTGACCTTGGCCGGGAAAGTCAGCCAAGTCTGACCGCTCATTAAAAAAAATGTAAAGCGACGCGGCGTTTTAATATACTGTTGGTGGTAAGCACTTTACTTATCCCACAGTGTTCTACAACAGCATGTAATGAGTGAAGCGTCTTAGTGAGTGACATTAATTTGCTGCTTTTCATAACTTTACTACAATTTTTCAAAGCTTGTTCGTTTGCTTGACAACTCATTAGGTTCAAGGCTTCAACTGAAAGTCACTTTCAAAAACACATTCTGACAGTAATTTAGCACGTCTTGGCAGTTATATATATATACTTTCACCTCTTGTGACATTAATTTACAACATGTCTGAGCCGCGTTGTAGTTTCCAGACTCAGGTCATCCTTACAAAGGGCGTGTAATTTTTATTGAACATGAAGCTGCGTTATAGACCCGGAATATCAATGGAGACGATACAGGAAGCTCTATTCCTCCTCTCGTGGACTCCTCATGACTTGTGTATTTCGAAAACGCTGAACCCTGTCTGACTCTATCTGTAATTTCATCATAACCTCTCCAGTCCAATAACACGACCTTTTGGCAGCCCACTCCAGCCCTGGCGCTCACTTCTGACAGGTTTTCTCGAGCCGCTAAAGTGAAAAGTCCTCAGATTAAATTCCAATCAATGACAAAACACGTAAACACTTCGAACCGAGGGGACGGGCTGAGGGGAGTCTGGAGTGTGTGTCCCGAATAAGGTCAAACGCAGCTAGTTTTCTTAGCGATAGGTGGTCTGTCAAGGGGAGTAATGGTTTTATATCTCTCTTATACTTGAATCTTGGCAATACTTCAGTTAAAAGTAAGTGTTGTGTGCAAGCGAGAGACATAGCGACACATTGAGAGAGAGAGAGAGAGAGAGAGAGAGAGAGAGAGAGAGACTACAACAGCCTGTCTGTTTTAGTGCCATTAGTTCCTCCCTGCCACTCATTGATAAAGAGGCGCTGCCATCAGCCAAACCAGCCATCTCCTTCAGTCCTCATTAAAATGTCGTCATATTAAAAAATAATTTCAGGCCTTTGCTGATGAGCGTTTTATTGCCTTCATGAAAATGTTCGCTCTTTGGAGTCGACGGGAGAGAGAAAACCTTCAATGAGTAATGAAAGCGGGGAGGGGGAGGGAGAGAGAAAGGACGGGGCAGATAAGGGTGATTTGTTGCGTACTTGGGAGGACGGTTTCGATATTTAGACAATTAATAATTTCTTTCTTCAGCTGCCCTACATAAATATCCTCTCTTTACTGTACAAGTACGTACGCTGGCAAAGAGGAAGTGAGAGTTCATCTCGCTCAGTGTGACCTGAACATGAGCTCCACTAGTCTGTTAGTCCATCAGTACTACGTGCTTTTTTAAATTTACTTATTCAGTGGCGAAGTACTAGTAATGCTGTGATCCTCCCCTCTCAGTGAAGTGATAGGGGGACGGAGTGGCTGAGACAGGGACACCATTCACCCTTTTACAAGACGTTGTACCATTAAAATGATTCTGAAGCTGTTATTTTAAGGTAGAATGTTACATAATGTTGCTTTCAGTGTGAGCAGCGATAACAAAATGTCAAAAGACTCTGTCGCAAACACCTGCATTCAAATTACTAACTTGTAACTGAAGGTATAAATAAGTACAGTGGAGGAAAAAAAGTCTAATATTTCCTTCTGAGAAGTTGAAGAGTGGCAGGAAATGAGAGTACAAGTACCTCGAAATTGTACTCAAGTGCGGCACTCGGGTCAGTGTACATTTTCCGACAGCGATAATAGCTCAATCCAACACTTTCATTCTCAATCAGGAGAATCTTGATTAACAGGCCATCCGGTCTCGTTAGCGACACCTTTCCACCTTTTTCAGACGCCGGTCAGACGTTTGCGCCCGGGCAGGGAGTGTGGACCTAATCATCCACTCGCCCGCAAAAAATGCCTCCGCCAGCACTTTTCTGCCGTGGAGACGCGCGAAATGGGAAAAGCAATCTGCTCACAGCCCTCGTAGTGGAAAGACGGCGGCAGCAGAAACTTTAGAAAGTACTAAACAATAAACCTATTGAAGGGCCCCTTTTTCTGCTAATGGCACTCACACCTTCAGCTGCTGCTGTGCAGCATGTTGTGCAGCTCAGTCAGGCCCGTGGAAGCAGGTCGTCTAATGAAAGTCTTTGTGGCTGAAACATCAAATGCATAGTAATGGCCTGAGGTTTAAATGGACAACAGTCTTACGCCTATTCACCCTGCCGAGGTAGCACCTCTGCTCTCATTGTGTGCACTCATTTCCAGTCTCGTCCTCGGCTCCTCAACATTCCCATTCTGCCGATTTGTCGCTCGGATAATGAAAAAATAAAATAAAATACCCAACAGAAGCAGCGTACACATCCTGTAAACGTCTGAACTGATGGGTTGAAGTGGAGACGCTCCCCGCTGCACATCACTCCCTGATGTAGATTTAATGCCGCCATATGCTGATGTTTCCAGGCACCAGTCTTGATTAAATGATTCAGCTGTATCTGATGAAGAAGTCAAAACTTCTCGCGTCGTTTGTTATTTTGCGGTCGCGCTCTCTCTCTCTCTCTCTCTTTCTCTTTCTCTCCCCCCATCCTGATAATCACATTTCTATTCAAAGCGGAGCGGAAAAAAAAATAACAGCATTAGCCGAGCGGCGCTCCGGTATTCTTTTTCCCTGAGCTGTGTGTTTTCTTTATGAGATATTTTTTAATTGTAAATAGGAAACACGAGCGCACCAGAATCAATCTATTAATGTGGGAAACCATGAATTATGAGAGGAAATTAAACCACTTCCACGCAAACAACAAACACACCGAGGCACACAAACGCAACGCGTCGTAGGAGTACATTAACGTCCCAGCAGAATAAACGCATAACTACTTGATTGGCCCCAAGGGATGTAATATCTACGCTTTAATTTCAGATAGCAAGTGAGCATATCCTGTTACAAGCCATTACAAGGGTTTAATGCCAGGCGCTGTGTTTGTTATGCTCCCATTTTATATCCTCGCGTCTTAGGATTTAGCTGTGTTTGAGATGAGACGAAAAGATTGGGCTACAGTTTGAGTTTCCCCCTGTCTTGCAAAATGTACTCATATAATTCAAAATATCCCATTAAAAAAAAACAAAAAAAAACAATCACTTCTATTCTTATTTCTCCTCCGTTAAGTCAGACTCAGAAGTAAAAGTTCCAGAGACGTAAAGTAGATGTGACTAATTGCTTTTCCTCCTCTGGGTCTGCGGCGTGATGCGCTTTATTCCAGGATGTGATGTCTTTAGGATGTACACGCCACCGTGGCTGCCGGACAGAAACATTTTATTTTCTCGCCCTGGCGCCGGGGCTCGTGTTCGCGCTCTCGCCAGTCAGAGAGTTGCTCGTGGCTCCGGTTTTTTGGTTGTAACACAGACGGGCGATGCCAAACCAGTGTTAGGTCATTACTCATCCCACAGCCTGCTGAGAATAAATAGCAACCGAGCTGAAATGTGCCAGTGAAGAGAAGCCAGAGGTGGAAGGAGTACTCAGACCCTCTGCTTCAGCAGAAGTACCAAAATACATGGACTAAGTCGGTCTTGTTTTAGGCTCTGTGCCTGTGTTATGTGTTGAATTGATAAGGTCATCGGTTTCCAGACTATTTTAAAGTGAAGTCAACTTTTAAAATTCACAGTGTATGACTACATGTATGAGTCCCTGTCAAATATGTTCATATAAATACTAAATCAAACATACTGGACGTCTTTGGTGCAAAAGTGTTACCTGCTAAAGATATCACTGTACAGTTTACATACTCACGTACTTTACTATATATAGAATAGTAAACATTTCATTTTAGATTTGTCTCCAATCTTTGCTTTTTTACCTGAAACTGCTTAATTAAATGGAAAGATCTGTGAAGTTTAGAGGTGGAATCACCCAAGAAGGACATAATCTGGTGCTGCAGTAAATGTCCAAAATTAAGCTTAGATTTTAAGCGATGAAGCCCTCAAACCTGAAGTAATTACGATGAAGGGCAAAGGAGGAAGTAAAACATTGTAGATGACCACGATAAAGTGTTTATCATAGTAACCTGGTCATTTTCACCCAAACCATTGTGTTTCCCAAAAACCTAACCAAAGTTTAACCAGATAGTGTCACAATTCTTTATGTTTTTTAACTGTAAAATGATAATTAGACCAATCGGATGAAGCTAAAGTCAGAAAGTACTTTATGTCCCTTTTAATTGCAGCGACGTAGAAGTATAAAATAGCATGAAATGGAGATATTCGTATAGATACTTGTATTTCAGAAGAACAAATAAGGGGCGAGCACGGCCTGTCACTTGCTGGAAAACATATTTTTGGGTGTAATATCGGCTGATAAATACTGCGTTCCGGTGGGATGATGTTCATTTGTGACATCCTCATTTCATATGCTCGCCAGTTGGGCATGCCTCAGTTTTGAGGTGTAATATAGGCCTGCCAAATCAGCGGTAGCCCCATTACTCATCCCCCTCTGCGCTGTCTCCTGGCTTGTGCTCCGGCGCTAATGCAGATTACAGGGATATATGAGGGCTATTTTGTTCGCTGCAGGGTGGAAACGATCACAGGCAACCCCATCCCTCTCTGATGCACGACTCTACATCTGTTCGCCCCCCCCCGGCCCCCCCTACGAGAGCCTATCTGGAGATCCATCAGAGCCAAACCTCTTATCAGATCGGAGGCTGCTACATCCATTGCACATCAATTATAGATGCTATGTGTAAAAAATTGGGTCACTATATCAACACGCGCTCGCGATCCTCTGAGACATTGTTTGGTTAAGTGATTAGTGGCTTAACTTTAGATACAGTTTGTGCGTGTTATAAGTGTTAAATGGTCCATTTATGATACATGAGCGCATAGAAACAAGGGCCTCCAGTGAGGGGGAATAATGGGAAACTAATAATGGTTTTCGCCATAACGATAATGTGGCTCAACTTTTCCTCTGCACACAAAGAAAATCACTTCAAAGCAGAGGGGATTAATCACAAGTAGCCACACTTTTATTCAAGATCTTTGAGGAGCATCGGTGGCTGGTGCAGAAATCCACACAGGTGTGAAGCCTCACGATCGATAAACCCATTTTTTCCCCCCGCTGCAAGACAATCAGGGGTGATAAACGCGCCGCGCCGCATTATCCGCGGTCGAAAATCACTCGCAACTCGAATTCATTTCCAACATGCTCCCTGACGGAGAACACAGACGTATTATTCAAATTTCCAATCTATTCCGTGACCAGGACACGTCCCAAAAAACCTGCACGTTTAATCTCTATGCAAGTCTCTCCTCATCTGTTGGGTAAATAGACCATTCATCATATTATTGGGCTTTTTACAGCTTGACTGTTTGAGTGATCTGTCTCTCAAACAGCCCCTCTCCCTGGCAGCCAAATCAATCATTTTTCAATGAAGATGTCACAGCTCATTGTGTGGAGCGCTATCCCCAAACAGTTCCCAGAGCCTCTTAGACGATAAATTAAAAGCTAAACTTCTTGTTTTTGTTGATGAGGACGGTCGGGTCCTCGCTCCGAAAAAATATGTAGGTTCGATATTTTTACAGGCGGCATATGGAGAATCCACCGACCGTCAACAGTTTTTACCTCGGCGGAGACGTTCGCAGGTGCAGGAATGAGCTCGCTATTAACTTTTCATTAGGCATTGTAAACCGCAGCAGTCATCAAGAAGTACTGCTCGATAAGGGACATAATTGGTTTGCGGTTCACGGCTAAGTTGTGGCTGTTTCTGTAAAACCACAGCGTGAGCTCTCTCATGCAGGGAGGGAAAAGTTTTTCAGACTGACAGCTCAAACTATACCCAGACATCTCTTCAAGGATGTTCTTGGTGTTGGGAGTGCTCGGCAAACACAAGATAAAGACCCTTAATTCAATAGCGAAGCCCTCAGATTGACTCATTAAATAACCAAACAGCCGCAGTGGAGTAATAAGGTTTTCAGTCGTCAGGTTGAATTATTATTCGTCTGTGAACACGCCTCACGTCTCCTCTCTCCTCTCTTTTTTCTCTGTTTGTCGCAGGATCCTCCTCCAGGAGTCGGTGCGGAGACACCGGGAGCCTGAGCGCCGCCTCGCCTGACACGAGGACGTGTTTCAGATAACACAGTGTGCAGACATAAGAGTCACACATGATCCCACACAAAGGCTAACACGAACCCTGGCTCATCGTACTTCTTTCTTTTCAAGCAAACTCACGAAAATCCATCCATCTTTTCAAGTAGACTGAAGAACTTCTGAGTCTAGTGATTTGAGTTTTAGTCCAAAACATTCAGAAATTAACTAAAATCATCATCACAATGTGAAGAAATACTATGATAAGGAGATCTCGACAGAAGTTAGCATGCTAACGTGCTAGCCCCCAAGCTCCCGTGCTATTGACCCTAACCCTAACCCAAGCTTATCACACGGACCACTAGCTGCACTACTAGCTGAGCTAACTAGCTAATGACAGCTACAGTTAGCAGCAATTAGCGGTTACCCCGGTGATATGCTGCCCTGTATTTGTTATGAGTTTAAAATACGTGTTAAAGGCGCACGATGTAAGCATTGGCCCCCTGTTGATCTCAAAGTGCTTTACAGAAGCAATACGAAATTAAGAGAACATTAAATTTGCATTAAAAGCAGTAGAAAGAAGACAAAAACAAGCAAATGAATAGTTAGAGACTTATTTGAAAGCCACAGTAAGTAGTAATGACCTCAGGTATTCAGGAAGTTTGTTCCACAGGTGGAGAGTACAGAAACTGAAGGCTGCTCCAAGTAGAATTACTCATTATGCAGGATTACTCCTCTCTGCATTATGTATTACTGGATTACGAGCAGTGATGCATTAACATTAAGCAGCATTTTAATGCTCGAGGGTCATTTGAACTGCTTAATATTCTGAGTAGCTCAATCTGTAATAATTCTTCATAATTCAACATATTGCAGTGGTGAAGGAAGTGTTCAAGTCTTTTACTTAAAGGTCCACATTGTAAGAAAGTTGATTTATGAGCCTCGTTCCCAACTCGTCAAATACTGACGCTTTCCGGATGGCGACCGACCGACCCGACCTACAATCCCAAAGTGTATGACGAGTTGGGTATGAGACTCAGAAATCAACTTTCTCCGAAAGTTGTTCTTTAGGTGAAAGTAGCAATACTAGAAATACTCAAGAAAAAGCGTGTATTGTCAGCGAAATATACTTGAAGTACAAAATGATATTCTTTAGATCATTATTACTGATGCATACATGTGTATGCAGCATTATGATGTTGCACCTGCACTTAGTTACTCTCCATTACTGATGATTTACACTCTTTTGGCACGAATCTGTTCCCGTAGTTAATTGTGGCTTCGTTTTCCGACTAAAAATCCAGCAAATATACATGAATAATGCATGAAATTCCCTTTCCTGTGTTCGAATACACAACAAAATGGCTGATTTTATTAATAGTAACAGCAACCTTCACACTCGCGAAGCCGAGCGCACGGAAATCAGACTCCTTCCAGCCTAATTAGCGAGATTAAATGTAATCTGTTACCTCATTTCTCACACCTCGTCTCATGAGGCCTAACAGAGGATTTGCGAGGATGTGCGGGTCCGCTCTTCGGTGTGTCAGCCCCACCACCACCACCACCTCCGACTCCACCTCCACCTCCCTACCCACAGTGCACCACAGTTGCGTTATTAAACTTGTATAAGATCATTAGCATACAAAGCAGGAAACCCACCGCGGTGGAGTCATACATATTTATCTGGACGTGCCTGACTTGTGCGTGCCTACCCTCGTACTGTAACCCCTTTACACACAGGCACGACTGGCTTTCTGCCGCTGCGAACAGAGAATATGAAGGGGGTATTACCGGAACCACGACTACTTTTAAGGGGGAAACTTATTTATTTGCGCAACATCCGAAGGGAAGACGAGCGTTTGCATGCGCCTGTAAGACTTAAAAAAAAAAAAAAGAGTATGTGAAGACAGAGCAGATGGAGTTTGGTTAGGTTCATCAGAGCAGTTTGCTCCGAGCATATCAAATATAGCTTACACACAGAGGAATTTCGCAGAGGGAGCGACGCCTGCAATACATATTCATCTGCTGCACACAGAAGCACATAATCAAACAGAAGGGAAACACAAACACAGAGCGTGGTCTTGTAAATATCACCTGTGGGTTACCTCTGCCTTTTGAATGACTGTGAAATCAGCTCCCTTTCTCTCTCCTTCCCCCTGTTCCCTCCCTCTTCGAATCCACTTTTTTCCTCCTCAACCGTGCCATCCCCAGCTCCCTGCCCTTTTTTTTTTTTCCCGGAGACCACTTTCCACACTTTCCTCCTTCTGGAGCACGACCCCCCCTCCTTTCTTTTGGCGGCGCGGAGTTAATATTTCCTTCCTCCTTCCTTCTCTTTCCTCCCTCCTGTGAGATTGCTGTTGTGTCTTATGGCTTTTTATTCCTACGTGATGGTAGATGGGTTCATGTAGGAGTAGAAGCCACTAAACACGCGGTGAGTGCTCGACGCGCTGGCCAACACACACAGCGAGCTTCCCGTGGATATGACAGCTGCCATGTTCACATCAGTGTCCTGCCCATTATCGAGAGTGCGCACGCAGTAAAAATAGAACAGGGTAATAACTGCAGAGAGGGGGTAATCTTTTCAGACCAGGTCTGCAATGTGAAAGAATCTTTTAAAATGACTTAATTAAACAGTTATTATGGTTAATTGAACAATTGGTTTTGGGACAAAAGACCTAAATGTTCTGGAAGTTCAGGCTGACGAATCAATCTGAGAAAAGTTGTGTGAACACGAAGATTTCCCACCTGCATGCCGGCTGCACGTGCACCGAATTTCAAACTCCTTCTTGCGTTCCTCTGCCGCGAGCTCGGCATACAAAAACTGGAGCTGTTGTTCAGAGTCGGAGCTCCGTGTTCAGAGGTAGGTCATCGATGTTGATTAACAATGTGAAGAATCTCTACCGAAACACACGGCAACATGTTACAGGACGCTGTATAACACATATGTTTGAGTGGTTCAAACAACCGTCTCACATGCTGTCGCTGTCTCGTGAAAACCATGTCGCTCCAACATGACAACGTCTCACGAGCTAAGAGAAACTTTTCAGCGTCATGACGATGTATTTTTACATAAAATCAAGGATTACAGGTTTGAGATTATGTCACCTTTTATCCCTGTTTTTTGTCTCCACCAACTCTTTCTTTAGCTGCTAAATGCGCCTCCATGTTGGGTGCTGGCCAGGCACAGGTACTAGTTTTGTAGTACTTGAGATTCTTGGTCTCAAGACCACTTTTTGAAGGTCTCAGACTAAGAGGACTTTGGGAACAGACCAGTCAAGACCATGACTGCAGTGATATCACATTACTATGTAACTGGTTGATAACTTCTGCACTTAAAGATGGTTTCTATGGGAAGACAAGAGTCACCTGCAAGACATTTTCTTACACACAGATATATATTGGCAGTAAAAGGTTTCTGTCCTCTGTGGGTGTTTTTATGCCCCGCTGTGGTCTTGGTCTTGACTTGGCCTCAACCCTTTGTCTCGGTCTCGATACAGTCTGGTCTTTTTTTTTTTTTGGTCATTCACTTAATTCATGCTCTTTGTGGCGGCGCTCCTCTCTGAAGCCTGGGCCTTCAAACAGGGGGCCCGCCATCCCTGAGGGGTCTTCAAAGTTACTACAGCGGGCCGCCACATAAATGTTGGATAAAAGTTTCAAATACACATTAACATGAATTCAAACATATTTCGGGCAAAGATAAACACATGGCAACTTTAACACAACGTTGGCGATCAGGCGAGCAAGCTAACCTAGCCACACTTTCGAACAGTCAGATAACTAAATACTATTGAAACATTTTGTGTGTTAAAGGATATTCTTCTGAGCCACAACGTATTGTTATGTTACCCATCAAGCAGGAGACTCATGAACTCAATCTGAGAAACTGCCAGAGAAACTGCAGAGGTTGATGCGAACACGCCTAATTAGCCATGCTGCAACTCCTGCCGACTTGTTTACACAACTGATTGTTTTTTACGATGCGTACTCTGTCTATCAGCTGAGGGGTCCCTTTGGCCTGAGAAACACTGAGCGCTCCCACTTTAAAGCTTTTAGCACCAGTCTGGAAACTTCAGCTCAGCTTAGCGCAAAGCCCTTAAATTCCCGTCCACTCACAAATTGGGTCCAGGACATTTTGGCCGGCTCAAAACGGCTAATAATGGCAACTTTCTGCCTGAAGTGAACTCGGTGTCAACCAATTAAGCGAGAAATTCAAATTATCCTGCTCCTGTTGGGTCCAGTCGGGCGCCGTGGGGTTTGGGTCTAAATGTCAACCTTCTGTTTGTATTTTCGGTAAAATGAGCCGCTCGCCCGCCCGCTCTCTCGCCCGGAACAGAGTCTGAATAAAGCCTAAATGGGTTGTTGTCTGAAACACCAAAAAACTGAATTATAAACCCCGAGGATGTTACAGTAATTTGACACATGCTCGCAATTGTGTGACACTGCTTCCGCGCCCCGATATGAAGTGGATAATGAATCAAGATGAAATTGCGATAGATATGGTCTGCTGAGGTTTAATGATTTATTCAAGGCTGTAAGTTGTTATGATCTAATATTCAGCGGGTGGGATGGGAAGTTTCTTTAGCTTGCATTATCGGTTTAATTTATTTTTCAGGTTCCCACTCCTACGTAGAGTTTTCTTCTTTTTTTTTCTTCTTTCTTCTCTCCCCTCTCCATCTTTATAGAGTCATGAAAAGGTCTGAGAGAATAGCAGAGGAGGCTGAGGGAGGATTTCGATCCTCGGCCAGCGGGGGTCCATGGGAATCCAAAAGGTGGGAATCAACCGTCCTGGCATCTATGGGAAAGTGCTTGCATTATTCAAAAACAGCCCTGGCATATGAAGGGGGGCGGTTGTGTTTGAGCAGATCGCTGCCATCCTGTTGTTTCGCCAGAGGGTGTGTACGCGTTCCTCGGTTTGCGATCCGACTGAGCTGTCCGCGAAACATTTTTTTTTTAAATGTCAAGATATTCGGTTGAATCGACGCAGCCTCATTTCCTTCCTTTCATTTCAAATTAAGCACAAGTTCTCAGGTTGGGGAAACTTCCCGCGCAAGGTCACGCAATCCCCCAAGGTCGGGTAAAAAACACGAAAATCATCACAGTCGGAGTAATGGGATTTTTTCGTCTGACAGCAGCGATCACGGCAGCCTGTTTGTGTACAGTAATGTATGAGTGTTGTGCTACTGTATCCGCCCTCCCTCAGGCTACACTTTTTTTTCTCCCCTTGTAATAAATAATGCTCTTTTGTGTTCTGTGCTTCATTTGTTCCCTGTTGTAACGTCAGTGCTGCTCAATAAATTATGGATCACGCCTGTTCAACCTGCCGCATATCTCTTGTTTCATTTGTCCGTCAAACTCCTTTTTTTTTCTTTTTTGACGTGTTTGTTTTTGTGCCACACACGAGCTCAAACCAACTTTACACACACACACACACACACACACACACCTGAGGTCTCCGGTTTCCAGTTTCACAAGGGGTCTTTTTCCTGTAAGCCCGGCTGTTTCACTCAAATCTCTCGCTGGGCTTTTATGAAATTAAGTCGACACAACCGTGAGAGAGCAGCGGGAAAACATGTAAACTCATCAGGAGGAGCAACAGTAAAAAGCTTCAGTGGATGGTAATTAGACGCAAGGTATTTAAAGAGCTAATAAAGACCTAATAAGTGCAATTCAAACTGCCAATCACTGACACAAGTGCTCGCGTTAAGTCAGCCGTAAGCCGCGAAAATTGCCATACATAACGCCACAATTGCATAGGCTTCATTAAAGAATGAAGATGTCATCCTCCAGCCCGCGCCGCGCCATCCCGCAAAATAGCCTAACAGCGGGCGAGCTGAGGGATTGTTTAGGGGTGAGTCTGATGCAGAGGATGAATTGCAGAGGCACAGCGTGATTCTTTCACTTTCTTTTCTCAGAGATTTTTTCGGGCAGCGAGGCTCGCCTACACACGCCAGCTGGCTGTTGTCTGGGGGAATCGCCTCAGCCATCTTTTTTCTGATGAAATCAGAGGAAATCCACAAGCAGCCCAAGGCAGACCACATATCCTCCTCTCTCTCTCTCTCTCTCTCTCTCTCTCTCTCTCTCTCTCTCTTTTTTTTTTAACTCTTCTTCTCTATTCAATAATTCTCAGTGATAGGCCTCTCCTTTGAGCACTGGCACCACTCCTCATTCCAATTAGTGAAAGGCAAAGAGGCCCCCTTGTTTGTCGGCACGCCGGCAGTAATTGGATAATCCCTGAAATTTCAGCGAGCGCACAAAAGGGAATCTGTAATTAAACCAGAGAGCCTGTCAAATATTGACACAGATGAGTCCTGCAAAGTATAGATACAGAGGATGAGTCAACAAAACAGGTTTTCTGAATTTCCCCAAAAAGTTGGAAGCACAAGGGGAAATCGTGATGTTTATGTCTCAAAGTTGAGCCTCTGTAATGAAAAAAATAATCAAATCCAACCTAATATTAATATGAATTTGCATAATTCCTTCCTTTAATTAGCTTGAAATCCACCTTTGACTTGTCTCCTCGTGTTCATTTCATCTCCCCGTGCGACTAGAGTGGATTTCCCAGGTGACCTCGGCGAGGGAGGCTCAGCTTTCACACAGACTCGCCAGGTCGATGCGTTTCATGAAGAAAAGCAGGTGTTTCGGTGTGTGTCCACAGCCATGCTAGTAATATTGCAGTGATATGTAAAGCTCAATCATCAGCACGCCAACAGTGATGCTTCGCTGGTAGTTAAACACATTCACAAGTTTGAGTTTAGAGCTTTAGCTGACAAAAATGGACTAATGAGCAACAAAACGCTAAATAAAGCAGAGGCTTTGGTCACAAACAAAAGTGTTGGACGGACAAAATGTTTTATCTGATGATGGCGCGACACAAAAATGAATGACGAGACCTGTTGTTCAGTCGTTTCACTCAAAACCACAAGTGGCAATTTCATGGCAATCCACTGAGCATTTTACAAGACACAAGACAATAAAACCAAATACGTTAGCCCACCCTGTTAGTGGCGATAGAGCGCTGAGGGTAATTTTTGTTAGTATCGACCTGGTTTCCTCGCCAAAAAGCCTGTTGGTTTTGACACTGGATTTTGGATTTAAGCTCCGGGGTGAAGTTTACGATTGTTACACGTTTTGTTCAGCGTGATGATCGCAGATGAACAGATGAACCCCACATATGTGACTTTTGAAGCGTAAATGAAATCACCAGAAGTAAACGTTAAGCTATAACAACAGCTGTATAACAAAACACCAACGTCACCACCATTTACCTCCCTTCTACATTATCCTACACACAATTTACTATGAACTGATAAATCTGCAGGTTGGAAAGCTTACAAGAGGGTGAGGGGATGGTGGTGGAGTCAGGCAAGATGGCTATAAAGCCATGACCACAGATCGAGCCTGTGTTTCAACACTTTTTAGCATGAAACCAGTGGATATCTTTGAGGAGTCTTTGGGACAAATCCAGCCATGTCGGTGGCAACAAAGCAGGTATTTCAAGCCAAAACGTGATCTTTTTCTAACCCTACCGAGTGGGTTTTGTGCCCAGACCTAACCAGAGCATAAGCACAGCACTGTCACAACATAAAATTAAAAACTAAACCAAAAGAAACGTAACGTTTCAACCTCATCTGTGGTTTGCAGGAATGTACATTGCACACATCTTTTGCACTGATTGAGTTGCTGGGTCTTTGGACTCATTCCTGCAGCGCTCCGCGAAGGGAAAAGCTAAGGAATCATCAGAGTCGGTAGGGTTTCTCCTCCCAGCATCACAGATGAACGTTCGTGTCTGCCGTCCTCGGCGCTACGCTGCAAGCGCGGCTAAAAAAACCTGTTAACCTGAGTCCTTGTTTTTGCAACCTCGGAGTGATGAAATTCAGCTTCAACAGGAGCCCGCCCGCCGCTTTTTTGGAAACGATCTCCGCTCACAGTGTGACCTGTGGACGTCCCGTCGTGACGGCAGAGTGCTGAGTTACACGAATTTTTCCTCAACATCTCACTAAAACCCATCACAACGAGACGTCTCCCCTCTCCGAGTCCACTTAATGAGAGTGTAGCGTCAGCGTTCTGGCTGCAATTACAGTGCTCAGGACTCTTTAATGATATGTTAATGGCTTGGCTGTATTACCTCTCAGCTGCCCAAACAACATTAAATACCCTGCGGCTGATTAATCCGGCATCCACAAAAACACCCAATTAGAGGGAAAATGTTTGAATCGAGTTCTGCCAACAACTTAAGAGCAGAATAGACACGCAATAAAAAAAGAGAGGCCCACAGATATATTTTCCACAAAATGAAGTAAATATAGAGACGATAGCCGGAGCCTGTGGATCAATGTGTTCATGTTCAACACCGGAGAACAGAAGACTGTTTGTGATACTTTCACATGGCGCTCTGCTGCAGCGTGACTTCGGCTAAGTTAGGGTTACTTTGCTCAAGGGCACGGCGCCAAAGCACACAGCTGTTGAGGAGTCACGAGGGTCACGCCGGTGACCTCTCGGTTACATAACGCTCTGTCTAAGCAGCAGGCCGCCCTGCCTACTCACTGCTGCATCAAAGTGGGCGACGCAGAGGCTGCTCAGACCGCTCGCTCGCGCTCATTAAATCTTTTTCTTTTCTGTTCCGCTCAGAGCCACGAATTGGATCGCAACACGATCAAATTATCAAGCCGAGGAAAACTCTGAAAGAAAACATCATCAAAGCAACAATGTCCTCATCGTCTTTCTCAAAAGAAAACGACCTGAAATTCAAGGCAGCCGTTTGACAAACACATCCCTCACTCCTCGCCGCTGCCGTCACGTCAGACACGATTAATCGCCGACACGTTTTTCGACAACTCCCAGCGCAGCATCGCTCCCGTCGCCGCGTGATCGCCGTCGACGCAGAAGTCGCGGGGAAATGGCGATTATTGATGTGCAACAGCTGAAGTCGAGCTCACGAGGCCGGGGAACGCGGGGTTCATTTTGTACGCCGAGCTGTGACAAAGCACCGTCGAGTCCGGGGAGGAGAGGACATCCCATCCCGTTCTAGAAAACACACAGGGTACGAGCGAGCGAGCGAGCGAGCGAGCGGAGCAGGGAGATGAAGAGGAGAAACAATCGTCAGGTGGCGATAAGCACATTTCGTCCTGTGCCGAGCTCAATCAGAGCTCCGAGTCGCTCACACTTGGGTACGCCGCTCGGGTATTTTATGTTCCAGTAAGTACAGATGGGCGATAAATGAAAGGAAAAACCAACATGAAGTGTCTCGGCGAGCGCTTCAGAGTCTCTCAAACTTTGGTGGAGGAATAAAACATCATTCTGCCAAAAAAAAAAAAAAAAGAGTTTCGGCGCCGGAGAACAGTGTGGGCCCGAAATCTCCATCTCGCCGCGGTCGAGATCCGGTAACCGCAAAGGCCGTGAGTCACACAGGGCTGGATCACAGCGTTTGTTTGCACAGTTGCTTAGTCTTGTCTTTCGGAAACCTCAGTGCTATCTTCAGTAACCACCTCAACTTCTATCGTATTACGGATGAATTCTATTGTCCAGTCGTGTTTTTCCAACATAGAAACCTTCAGAAATCAGGTCATTTTATCTCCCATGAACTTAGAAACAACAATTAAGACTACAGACTACGTGAGTGGTTACAATACTGCATCTCCATTTACCTAATTGCGTGCACCAGTGATGATTAAGGTGCCGCATTAAAGAAGGAGAATCACTTCGTATCAAATTCGTGTGAATAATTTAGATCATGTGGGAGAGATATCAAAGTTCTTCGTTTCAAAAAAGCCACATTACATCTACTCTGACTCAACGTTGTGTAACACTAAAACATGAACACTCGTTTTTCTTGGCCCCGGGGAAGTCAGTGTGAGGTAATGTTACAAAAACACAGATTTAATCAGGAAACTACTCGTTAAAATTATAGTGGTACAACTACATTTTGACTAGAGATCCCTTTTACAAGATCACGAGTCGGGGCTCGGGTCATATTCGACTTTAAAGATGCAAATTCCCCAACAAATTTACAAGTAATCGAATTAGCGAAAGTCACAGGCACACAGTGAACCTGGGGCTTTTAAAGGGAAGTTGCCAGCCTTGTTCATCCGACCACAGATTCACATCATTTTCATAATCATTTCACCATTCGGTGACCCATAAAGTCCTCGGAATAGGAACGTGGTCACCCTGACAGAGATTATGTCGCTCACCTCACCTGTATACATACATACATACCGTATGCGTGCACTCCACACATGAATCTGGAGGCTGCTGTTAGCGGCGGTTTTTGTAGAATCAAGTAAAAACATCCAATGAACTCAGAAGATAGTACTAATTACGCTTCTTAATTACAGGATGTTACAGTTAATTTGCCTGTGTTTAGGCTCTGTGGCGGAGCTGCCAATCACATCTAATGATCAGCAGCGGCAGCGTTCGCCCAGTTTTTTCTGGGAATGTTGATTTTCAACTGTGAAAATACTTCTAACACCATCAACATCTTTGCATCCGGACAGACGTGGCAGCCCAGGACATTTTCAATTGTTGGTCTTTTGTCAATGAAAGACTTGAGTGAAGGTAGAAGTTGTAGTGTATTATTGGCAGTTGCAGCGGAAGTACCGGCGGTAATCGTCCTAGCACTGATAAAAGTGACAATTTAAATGCAATCATGTCTTGGACTAATAATATTACAACCTGTATGGCTCTTGCGACTTGTAATAGCGGCTAACAATCATCATTTTCTCCACCATGAAAGCCTCTTTCACAGTGTCAGGCAGGTCTGTGCTTTTAGCTCCATCTCGTCTGTCTGTTATCACCTCTCATCAGCAGGGGAGGAGGACGAGGTTGGGGTGGGGGGAGGGGGGGGGACGCTGCTCATCCGAGGCAAAGAGGAGAGCCAAAAGGAGGCAGCATCCTTATCAAAGGCCTGGGTGCTGAGCCTCGGATAAAAATAGAAACCGAGGGAGATTGGCATCGATTTCTGCAGGCGTTGACGGCCCGATTGACAGCAGCACCGCGGCGTCGGGGCTGTTGAGCCATCGAGGGAATCCGCCAGACTGCCTATGATGAGATGAGATGGGAAGATAACTTCTGACAAGCCCTCCACCCGCCACCCATCTCTAATCACCCCCGTCTGCACACACACACACACACACACACAAACATGCACACACACAGAGAAAAAGTAATTACCACATGCAAGCACACACTCCGAGACACACACACACACACACACACATTGCTTGCCCCCTGAGCAAGTAATGGGACTTTGGCTGGCTGAGCATCCACCTGTCCGGTGTCTCCTGCCAAGCCAAAGCTCATGTGCTCGCACACATACAAAATACCTCTGGATGTCCCTCCACAGCCACCAGCCGCCGTCCTGAAGGGTTAGCTCACTGAATTATCCTCCATCAGTAAATAGAGTCTAATATCCATGAGACGTCCCGCGCGGGGGGGGGGTGTCAGTGACCTTTATTTTACTGCTGTAAATGAACTCCACTAAGTGATTACTGTTATTACACTGTCTGCTTTACTGCACTTGGATGCTATTCACCTCCCAGAGGCGTTGGCAGTAATTCAGTCGAGCACGCCGGACAGGCTAATATCAACGTGTCTGAGGTGTCCGTGTGAAAGCAAGCCGTCTTTAGGTTATCTCATTCCCAGCATCTTTGAGGGAATGGTCGGAGAATTCGGGAAATACTGTCTTGATGGAGGGATGGTTCACTTAGAGAGTTAGCTTAGCATCACCTCTAAAGCTCAGCGATCGACATGTTGTGTTTCCATTGTTTCATACGTACAAGCGAAAACAGCTATTTGCCATTCACAGTCAGTCAGACGGATCTGTTTCCCCACCGCTTCCCAGTCTTTGTGCTAAGCTAGGCTAAGCTAACCACCCAGCTTCGGGAACAGACAAATGCGACAGTGGTATAACCCTTGAGTCAAAGGCAACACGCACACCGTCTGTTGTATCAGTTTTTTGTGGTGCAGGGAATCAAATCCCCTTAAAGGTTGCATTCTAATCACAACAGTACATCCTTCAGCTCACGTTTCACCTCTGCATCGACAGATTTATTTAAAAAGGTCGACGTTTCCGTCAAAAAAAAGATGTATCTCGTGAAAGTGTGTGCAAGATTGTGCTCTGTTTTGCTGGAATGGTATCAATCTCATCTAACTCTAGGCAAGAGAGCGGATGAGCCTTATTCCCAAAATGTCAAACTTCTTCCCCTAACGTGAGATGCATACTCAGATGTAAGGGATTTTACAGTCGACTCAGGGAACCAGCAACTTTTCATCCAAGTCAGCTAACTACAACAACTGTCTGAAGGGCCAGTGGGTATGATTAAGGGGGGATTTAGGGGGATCTATAGGCAGGAATTATATTATATACATCTTTGTGTTTTCATTACCTGAGAGTGAGCCTTTTTATATCTGCAGAGAAGGCAGGTCCTCTTCAGCTGGAGTCGGCCATGTTGAACTGGCGTGTTTCTACATAATCCCACAGCGGATACTCCGAACGCCGACTCTTTCACATTTTTCACATTTTTTGTGGCCACTATGAAAGCTGTAAAAACCCCGAATCCCCAGAAGAAACACTGAGGACACGGCCTCAGTGTCTTCAGTGTCAGCTACAGACGGCCCTGTTTGCACGTTCCAATAAACTACAACCTCTAAGGAACACAAGTCTTTCTCTTGCTCTGCTTTATTTTGGACACATATATTTACTAATTTCACAAAATTGACCATAATGTAGTATATATGGGAATATGCAAGCAATCATTTATACTTTAAAGGTGCAATATGTAAGATTTTTTGTTTAAAATGTTCACAGAAAAAGAAATAATAGTTTTGATTTTATAGCAAAGTCTGTGCATTGTGTTGCAGAGATATCTTCCGAAGTTAGCGTGCTAACCAGCTAGCCTCAGCCCGTCCTGTCTCATAATACCACTCAAGAGGGGACAGCAAGTCACTGTTGAATCCACTAACTGCACAGCTAACTGAGCTAACAGCAGCTACAGGTGTCAGCAGTTAGCGGTTACTCTGGTGATACGCTGCCCCCTATTTGTTTGGAGTACGAGTTCAACAGGTGGCAAATTCTTGCATATTGCACCTTCAACCAGACATTTTACAGGCTATAGATCTTTTTATAGACTTCACAAGAGGCCAGAATATCAACATCCACAGCTGCAAATGCGAAGCGTTGAGAAAAAACTCAGGGATAGAGATCAGGCTCAGATGAAAATGTCATACTCATGAGTGGGACATTTGTCACGCGTCGTCCTCGCTCGCCCTCCTTTCTCTGTCGATCGTGAAATTATCCAATAAAGCCAAAATAATCATCATTAAAAGCCCAAAGTTTGACTTTTACTCATAATTAGGTGATTTGCAGCAATCTGCCACAAGGACTCTGTCAATCTGTCAGCGTGATCCTCCTCCTGTTAGAACCGCCTCAGAGACAATTACTCTGGGCTCCTCCTAATTAGAAACTCATTGAAATTTATGAGTGCCTGTTATGAATTATTGAGCTCTGTTTCCTGGGAGGGATGCCGTCGGGGAAGTTCAAGCAAGTGATTTTCTTGCAGGTCCCTTCACCGGTGCGTTTGTCCATGTTTTTTCGGCGGAGAACATGACAAGGTATGTGTCTCCCTCTGGTGGTGGACAGGAGGAATTTGGGACATTTGAAGGAGCGACCGCAGAAGGTGCATTTAAAGGTGACACCTGTCAGGCTGCGCGACAAAAAACAAACACCAAAAAATAAAAAGAGAGAAGCTGTTTTCATAGTCTGTTGTGATTTTTAAGTGCCCGGGATGGATGTGGCGTAGAACAGAAGAGATCCTCTCCGCTCTCACCTGCCATCGCAGCTTCGTCAGAGCGGAGACACTAAGTGGGTGGTGACAGCACACTCTCCTGCAGCCGAGAAACGGATGGTGCAGTTTTATTGGAAGTGTCGTCAGTCTCTCCATCATCGCCCTCACGGCTGTCTTCTACAGTGCAGTTGTTTCCTCCCTTCAGAGTCTACTGTTCTTTATTTCCTCGCAGTGGTTTTTCTCTCCTGGGTTTGCTCTTAACCTTTCATACCGTTCATTTTGTCTTGACGTGCCGCTGAGGTTTGTTTACATGCAAGCGTGGACAGGACGGTGTCGGACATGGAGAATCGCCCTGATGTGACAAGGAACACATCAGGAAACAAAGCAAAGTGAATTTCTTCGATAACCCTAGGAGGATCCTCAAAAAGCCTAAATGATACAGTTATTGTAGAATCATAACTCAACAGTTGAGGGTTTAATAATGGTTATAGTGCAGCACCGAGTTTGGCCTTTTTGGTGTAGATCAAGTCATTATGTCTCCGACGGAGTACAACTGCAGATATTTGTAGGCAGGAGGAAAGAATAGTCACGTTATAGTCATTTATATAGATTATTTCACTTGTAAACATATGCATCTGAGCCTGTTCATTGGTTTAATGGCTTAAATTGGTGGAATTCATCAACCCGCTGTCATTTTCACCCTCTCTTTCACATTTATAAAACCCTCAGACGACACGCCATAGAAGCATTTTTACAAAGATCTATAAACTTCGTCAGCACAGATATTTTTCACACTCGCCGCTGCTTTTTTTCCCAGATGTCAGTTGAGGAATATTTGCGTCCCCCCCAAAAAAGAAATGCTCAAGCCACATCTCAAAATACACCTTCTGACACGTTTTATTGTCGCACAGTGGCTGCGCACCAAAGAAATACAGGAATTCAAAGTCACCCGTGCTATATAATGACCGCACTTTCTGACATACACACAGTTATACTTAATCCTCTTCCTTTAGTTTAACTTTATTTATGACACTAAGGGTTATCATAGAGCCTGAAAACGAATTTCACTAGACAGCCAATGTAAGCAGTGATACAGGACCAGAATACAGGAATTTCTTCCTTACCCATTTTTGTGCGACTCTATCCACCACCATATTAAAATCCAGCGCTCTGGCCGTATCGCTAGCAGCAGCTATCTAAAAAAAGGTTTCCTTTTTGGGACTCTAAACATTTTCCGCCCTTCACTTGGGTGATTCCTGCAGTTTGTGGCACAAAAAAGAAATGCCGATGATAATCCAAAACCCAACATGTTTATTATATGTACTTCTATGGACAGACCTCAAAATGTATGTATCGATTATTAGGCCTTTTAAAATAAAGGATATTGAGTCGATATTCTATTTAAGCGTTGACTTAGAGGTAAGTACAACAACAGTGGAGATGATCATAATTGAGACACACAATTTTCATTTAAATACTAATACAATTTTTTAATCAAGCAATGTTCAAGGTTCAAAGTTAGAGAGTATTAATTGACTTCCTGGTGTACGATCCCAGCGCACAATCAGTGTGAAGTGGATGGAGCAAATCGTTCTACAGGTGATGCGACTGTGGGGATGCTGTACACAATCTGAAGATCAGGGCTTTCACAAACATTACACTTATTATATAACTCACCGGATGCAAACACAGCACACAACACTGAAAACATCACTGTGAAGACTTTTTCGCTGCTCTCGTCTTCGTGTGAATTCGCATATGTGTCTTCAGGTTGCCTGCCAAGTTAAATCTTTTGTCACAGATGACACACTTAAAAGTTTTCTCTCCGGCGTGAATCACTTTGTGTCTCCTAAACTCCGAGGGGTAACGGAACGACTTCCCACACTGGTCGCAGGTAAACGGACGCTCGAGTGTGTGAAGTCCTTGATGGACTTTAAGTCTATGCAGCGTGACGTACCTTTTCCCGCACTCCTTACACTGATACGGTCTTTCACCTGTGTGCATCCGTGTGTGGATGAGAAAGGCACTCGAGCTGGGGAAGGCTTTTCCACACTCGCTGCACAGGAACGGTTTGTCCCCTTTGTGCAGTCTCATGTGGTGCGTCAGCGTGGTTGCCTGGTCGAATTTCTTACCGCAGATCTTACAGCCGTATCGACGCTCCCCAGTGTGAACTCGCATGTGAGTTTTCAGCACTTTCGGACACGGAAGCCCTTTGCCGCAATGGGAGCAAACGTACGGCTTCACTGTAGCGTGAGCTTGGTGGTGCTGCTCCAGGCGCCGCTTCGTCCGGAAAGTCTTGTCGCATTTGTCGCAGCGGTAAAGCTGCTCGATTGTTGGGTGTTCAGATTTTTGATGGTGTCTTAACATCATTGGTTTCCTAAAACTCTTGCCACACTCGGGACAGGTCAGGTTTTCAGCTGTGCCGGAACGCAAGTTTGGCTTTAACACTCCAGCGTGACAACTCTCCTGGACCGTGGTGCTGTCCGGTGCAGTCTCGTCCAAGAATTCTTCCGAGAGCGTCACTTGTGTCTCGTAAACATCTGGTGGAGAACAACAGGTGCTTTGAGGGACTGAGTCACTGGCATGATTGTTTGTAGTTAGCACGTAACGTTGCATTACATCTGACAAATTGTTAAAGAAACCTGGGATTTGTATTTACAACAGTTACCTTGCACTCAGGAACAAATCACACAAAATACAAGTTCTACATAATATTGCTTTCAATAGCTTCTCAGCAAAATCTATGCAATTTTCACTGAACATAATCTGAGAGATATCTCGGAAATAAAGGATGCTCACCAGCGTCACCCGCCACGCCACCTTCCTCATAAAATGAGGAGGAAGTTAGCGGTGACAGCCTACTCTCCTCCTGCTGCGGGCTTGGTGGAGTAGGTTCAATGGAACTGTTGTCAGTCTCTTCATCGCTGCTGTTACCACCGTTTCCATCTCTTGCGTGATCAACGTGATCTTCTGATGCCACTGACGTCTGTCTAGATGCAAACGTGGACAGGATAGTGTCCAACATGAAGGAGTATTCACCTAAAATAGGAAATATTCATGTTAGAGGTTGAAATTTCATGTAAGGCGTGGTGCTGATAAATTAAAAAATGTATCTAATCTCAATTTTCAATTTAATTTATTCTAAGATTTAGTCTTCTGTAATTATAACCGATCAGATCAGAAGGAGGTATTGGTGAAAAGATTAAAGGTGCCATGTGGAGTTTCCTTTTAAAACAAAGGTTATGTTTACATTCAGCACCACTCAACAAAACACATCTTCTTCCCTGCTTTTGCTGGCTTGCTGTTGCATTTCTTGGCATGACTACGTATCGCTTCACCCGCATACTTGTGTGCACAAGACAAACAAAACTGGGACAAACAGCTCCACGGGCTACTTGAGGCTAGAAACTCCACAGGGAACTTTTACATTAAACAGAATTCAGAAAATAGCAGTAAGAAGGAGTTTCTTTTCGCATTATCACCACAGTCCTACACAAAGTGCCAAATGTAAACAGGCCTTTACTTTGAGTCAGCTTTTGTCGATACTTCTGATGATGCAGAATCTTCCTCAGGTCGTCACGATCAGGGACAAACTCCTCAAATTGGAAGTCGAAGGAGGTCAGGTCAACCATGGTGGATATCTGGAAAGGTGGAAAAGAACAATGTACAATGACTTAAACATCACTCTTTGAAAATAGTGCTACAGTACTGTGTACACCCGTACAAGATGCATCCATAGTCCTTTTTCCCAAACTGCTTTAACACTTTTACTTTAAATCAACAAATAACACTATTAGTGCAATTAAAATATTTTTCAAATAGTGCATGAGCTCTGAATATGAAAAGAAATGTCCCAAGGTGACTATACATAACTCAATGCAACTTACTTTTAAGAAACTTGGTACTGGGAAGAGCTCTTCCAGTCGGAGAAAGAACTCCCACACCAGGATCTGCAGCACTGTATCATAACGGGTTCCATACAGCTCTGGGAACACTTCCTTGGACAGGAAAAATATAATAAATACATGGTGCTACATCGTTAGAAAATACATTAAACACTGGAGGCAGACAAGAAATAGCTTCAATTAAGATGGACACTTACTGTACAAAATGAGTGAGTGTATGAGTGAGTGACTTACTGAAAAATGAAAAAGAGCTCACCTTGAAAAATGTATCCTTCTCATTTTTGTCATTAA